>CM076581.1:683165156-683845156 GCA_034641835.2 Pinus albicaulis
CTGAAATTTCCCCAATCTGATGCCCAGAAGTTCTTCAAATCTGCACATGTGTGTAAAAAGCCAGAAAATTGCAGTCTGCTGATAGACCGGGCAGAGTGTGCAAAAAGAGAGCCTTTTTCGCCATTTTGAAGGGGAAAAATATCTCAAAATATCCTGAAAATTTCTGAGAGCATGCTCATGAAATCATGGCATCCAATGATACCATCCTCCTCCCTTGATGAATCCTCAAAATGAAGTAGCGAATTTTGTGAGTTTTGACCAAAAACTCAAAAAATGCCAAAAAACCAAAAATTGTCAAAATGTGCCCAGAATTGGTGTGTATGACCCTCGAGGGTCCTTGGAAACATGTTCTGAAGCTTGGGCCCAAATTCCAAGTTTAAATGTGTCTTTCTTCCTTTTTTTCTTGAAACTGCTGTCTTTAATCATCATCCTTATGCTACTGCTCAAACTGCTGAGTTACTGTTGTTCAGCAATCTCCTCCTCTGGTTCATGCTGCTGCTCATCTTCAATTTGTTGTTCCTAAAGCATTGCCTTTCTTCTTCTGTTGCCACTTTAACAAATAAACTCAATAAAAACACAGTCAGTAAAGAAACATAGTCTAAGTGACCTTTTCTGTGTTTTGTACTAGGGGTACCCTGCTTTTGATGTTTTGAGGACACAACATAACCTAGTAATTTTAGCCAAAAGCAAAACTACTGTTGGAAATATGATGCAGAGTGTTGTCCTTGATGGCAACCCACGAATGAAGATGAAGACATGCGACTGTTGACATGTGTTGTCCTTGATGGCAAACCACCTGATGAAGTTATGCTTGACTTGATGGACTTAGTAAATGATGTAGATCTGATATGATATAATGTTTGTTGACAATATAATGCTAAGTGTTTTCCTTGAAAGGCAACCCACCTGATGAAGATGATGACAACTTACTTGATGAAGTTGTGCTTGAGAGAATATGTTCCTGATGAAGAAAATATGATGTTTCTACAGTGTGTACAGAAGACTATGAAGAAAGTATTTCAGAATGTACTCAAAGTATGATGAAAAAGAGTATGTCTCTTGGTATACGCGTATTGGCCTAAGGGAAATCGCGTATACACGCGGAAATGAACGTGCCAAGTCGCGTATGGGCAAAAGCGCTCAAAAAGTGCAAAACCAAGGGTAACCACCATGGTATTAACCCATTGAATTGGGTAATGATCCGCCCAAATTGACCCCGTCCAGATAGTTTTGGGCTTATGGTATTGTTTTGATCCATGGTATTGAAAAAGGGGCTCATGGTATTGACAAAGGGTAATCATATATAAGGAGAAGAAATTCATTGTGCAAATCATGAGAGTGGGTGCAAGATGTCTGAGCTTGAATGAATACTTCTCTCTGAAGTAGATCTGAATGAAAGGGTTACACTTGAAGATAAATCTGATTGGATGATGCACCAATGATGAAGAAAGTGATCTAGATCTGAAATGTATCTACTAGATCTGCTTATGGAAGGCTTAGATCTATGATGAGGCGAACATCTAGGCGAACATCTGTTTGAAGTGAAAGGGTAAATCTGAACTGAATATCTGATCTGAAGAAGTATCCTGCTCTGTAATAATTGAAGATCTATACGCTACTTCAACGCGGAGGAAGCGCGTATATACGCAGCTTCAGCGAAGAGAAAGCGCGTATGCGCAATAAAATATACACCGAGTTATACGCTGGTTTGTATGGACGGAAGCGCGTATACACGCGACATCAGTGAAGGGAAAGCGCGTATGCAAACTAGGGCTTGCTGAAGCAAGGGGTATGAAATATCTGATCTGTTCTGCTGTGTTTCTGCTATCTGATCTGTGTTGATATGTATCCGTTGATGATGTATGTTCGTGCTTAAAAATATGGAAAGGGTTCCGTCTGGAAATATGATGAATTGCGGTCTGCAAGTTGTGTTCTATTGAAGTTGTTGGATCCAGTGTGAAAATTGATGAAACGTGGTCCAAGGTGGTGCTGAGGGTTGTAGCCTTCAGTCAGGGGGTCGTAGCTCCCTTCCAGGTGAGGCTGGTAAACGAGATCGTGGGGTCGTAGCTCCCTTCCAGGAGAGGCTGGTAAACGAGTCAGGGGGTTGGAGCTCCCTTCCAGGAGAGGCTGGTAAACGAGCGCAGGTGGGTGCCTGCGTGCTGGTCAAGTCTGCGCCAGCACATATGTTGTAACATGTTTTTTCTATAATAAAATATTGAAGGCTGAGCAACTGCAGCGGTGGTTTTCTCCCGACTTGGGTTTCCACCTAAAAATCCTGGTGTTCATGTGTGATGCTTTGTGTGATGGTTATTCTGTTCTTACTGCACATGTTTACTGCTTATTGAATATCTGATAAAGAAATGATGGAATGGTTTAAGTGAAGATTTAATGACTTATCTAAATCTCTGTGTATACGCTAGTTTAATAAAGGGGATCCGCGTATATACGCACGTCTGGTTCAGGAAAGTAGCGTATGCCTTTTAGAAGAAGGAAAAAGTGAAAGTTTTGATTATGCATTAAATACTGATTCACCCCCCCCCTCTCAGTATTTTTCCCAACAATTGGTATCAGAGCAGGTCCTTGTGCAGAAGCTTGATCGCTTAAAGGAGATCCGTCGCAATGGGAAGTCAAGAAGGAGTAATGTCTATAAAGCCACCTCGATTCAATGGAAGCAATCTGATCTTCTGGAAGGTACGTACAAAAGCTTATCTGCAAAGTCTTGGTGCAGATGTATGGGCAATCGTGGAAGAAGGTTATCAATACCCGGCAAGTATTCCTACCGATGCAACAGAAAGGAAGAAGTATGAAACCAATGCCAAAGCAGTGAATGTCTTATTGGGAAGCATGTCTGAATCAGAATTTGCTAAAGTAATGCAGCTACATTCAACAAAAGAAATATGGGACAAAATCATTCTAAGCTATGAAGGAGACACAAAGGTAAAAAGTGCAAAACTCCAAACTCTTAGAATTGAATATGAAAATTTGAAGATGCATAGTGATGAAAGTGTTTCCAGTTTCTTTCTTCGTCTAGATGATATTGTAAATCGAATGAGAAATTTGGGTGAAACCATAACTGATACTACTCTGGTGGAAAAGGTCTTAAGATCCTTGACTTCAAAATTTGACTCTAAAGTTTCAGCTATTGAAGAAAGGCAAGATCCGCAAACGCTTACTATTGTTCAATTACATGGTACTCTGACTGCTTTTGAAATGAGACAAGGAGGTCCTTCTCAAATAAGAGAAGCTGCTTTTAAGGCATCTACAAAAGGAAAGGAAAAGGAGGTTATCAAAGAATCCAGCTATGTATCCGATGAAGAAGAAGCAAATTTCGTGAGAAAGCCCCAACTAGGTACAGGAAGATTCAAAGGTAAGCTTCCCTTCAAATGTTTTGAGTGTGGTAAAGTTGGTCATTATGCTGCAAAATGTCCTTATAAAAGAAAAGAAGTAGTGAGAAGGAATAAGAACCGATCTAGCTCTAAGAAAAGTTACTATGCTGATGAAGATAGTGATGAGTCATCTAATAGTGAGGAAGAATGTGAAGAAGATCTTAGACTTCTCATGGCTTTTGAACAAAAGGAAGAAAAGGATACTTTTATGGATGCTCTAGAGGAGAATTATTTTCTTGAAGAAAATAATCAACTCAAACTACGCTTAGAAGAAGAAAAGATAATCAGAGAGACCATTGAAAAGCAGCTTGAAGAAGCAAAGAAACATATTGAAAAAATAGAATGTGAAGTGGTAAGTCAAAGAAAAGAAGTTGAGAAAGCAAAAACCTTGAATCTTAGATTTGCTAAAGGATCTGAAACCTTAGATGAGATCATCAAGGTACAACGTTCTCTTCTTATAAAGACAGGTCTTGGATATACCGGAGAATCTTCTCAAACTTCAGCACCCAACTATCTAAAAGCAGTTACAGGTGGTTTACATCATTCAGCCACTCAGCAAGAGAATAAAGGATTTCTACAGGGAAAGCAGGACCATCTCAATTCAAGGAACACTAACAGGGATAGCTTTCAAAGACACTACAACCAACAGGTAAATTCAAATAGAAGATTCCATGATCGCAAAAATTTCTACTTCAATGGGCAATGTTTCACGTGTCACAATTTTGGTCATAAAGCTATTCAATGTGTTGCATATAAAACCATCATGACAAGAGAAGCAAGAAAGAAAAGGTTGGATACTGACCCAAAGAAGAATACCTATAACAATTTTTCTCCTCTTCAAAGTGAAGTTGAATGTACTTATTGCAATAACTTTGGCCATGAAGAATCTGAATGCAGGAACCAGAGCCAGCCCAAAGAACATGTTCCCTCAAGCTCTAAAGTGTGGAAGAAGAAAGAACCGTCGGTTGAAAATTGTGGGATAGCATTATTTGCAGAAGGTGAAGAAAATCAATGGTACATTGATATTGGGTGCTCAAGACACATGACAGGTGACAAAAGCAAACTTCATACTTATAATGCTCTAGAAAAGGAAAAGAAAGTTACATTTGGAAATGATACTCCCGCTGTGATTAAAGGAAAAGGGTCAGTATTTCTAAAAGAAAAAGTGAAGGCTAAAGATGTCATGTATGTGGATGGATTAAGGCATAACCTGTTAAGTGTTAGTCATATGTGTGATCAAGGAGCAGAAGTGGTCTTCAGTTCCAAAGAATGTGTGGTTCGTGATCTTGATACAGGTAAAATCATTATAAAAGGAAAAAGAAATCCAAGCAACCCGTATGTACTAAACGGCATAGATCAATGTTACTTGAGCAAGTCTTCAGAAAATTGGCTATGGCATAGAAGGCTGGGGCATCTGAGTTTCTCTCAAATCAACAAAGCAAGCAGACTTCAAGCTGTTCGTGATCTTCCCAAGGTCAATCTTCCGGAAAGTACCATATGCAAATCTTGTCAATTTGGTAAGCAAACCAGAGTACGATTTAATGCCAAAGAAGGATCATCAAGTAAGCCTCTTGAACTCATTCATACTGATATATGTGGACCTATGAGAAAAAAGTCATTACATGGGGAAGAATACTATATCTTATTTATTGATGACTACTCTAGAATGTGTTGGATCGGGTTCATTAAACACAAAGATCAAGCACTTGAAAAATTTCAGAACTTCAAAGCTTTGGCAGAAAATGAATCGGATCTAAAAATCAAGTGTCTTAGATCTGATCGAGGAGGAGAATATTCATCAAATGAATTCTTTGAATTTTGTGAACAACATGGCATTAAACGACAGTTCTCTGTAGCAGGCACTCCGCAACAAAATGGTGTAGCAGAAAGAATGAATAGAACAATTGTTCAAATGGCTAGAGCTATGCTTTCTGATTCTGATGTTCCTGACATGTTCTCGAGTGAAGCAGCACATACAGCAGTTAACATTCTCAATAAAGCTCATGTTCGGGTAAATAGTGACAAAACTCCATATGAACTCTGGTATGGCAATTCTCCCACTGTGAAGCATTTTAAGGTTTTTGGAAGTAAATGCTTTATAAAAAATAATGATGAAAAACTTGGAAAGTTTGAACCTAGATCAGATGAAGGGATATTTCTTGGTTACTCTTCGTCAAGAAAAGCTTTCACATGTTACAATAAAAGGCTTCGAAAGGTTGTTGAATGTATTGATGTTGTTATTGATGAGTCTCCTGCAGCTCCTAAAGAAGAAAAACAAACCGCAAATGAAGATGATGGCGACATATGGCCTTCTACATCAGATAGCAATGATATAGACAATGGATCCAATGAAGAACCTGAAGATGACCTATCTGAAAAAGCTCCATCCAGATATATTCAAAAGAATCATCCTGAAACTCAAATTTTGGGTGACAAGGAATCTGGTGTACGAACAAGGAGAACTCTTATGGGATCTTCTAATCATTTGGCACTTCTATCCACAATTGAACCACACAATGTCAATGAAGCTATCAAATATGAATGTTGGAGGCAAGCCATGGATGAAGAACTTGTTCAAATTGAGAAGAATGACACTTGGGATTTGGTTCCAAGGCCTCATGATAAAAATGTCATTGGAACTAAATGGATTTTCAAGAACAAGTTAAATGAGAATGGGGATGGTGTAAGAAACAAAGCTAGACTGGTTTGTAAAGGGTATACTCAACAAGAAGGTATAGACTTTGAAGAAACTTTTGCTCCTGTAGCTAGACTTGAAGCCATCAGAATGTTCCTTGCTTTTTCAAGTTATCAACAAATCAAAGTTTATCAAATGGATGTTAAATCTGCTTTTCTTAATGGTGATCTAGAAGAAGAAGTATATATAGAACAAACGGAAGGATTCATTTTGGGAAATGATGAAAATCTTGTTTGTAGACTTAAAAAGGCTCTATATGGTCTCAAACAAGCTCCAAGGGCTTGGTACTATCGTCTTGACAAATATCTTCATCAACAAGGATTTTCAAAGGGGTCTGCCGATAGCAACTTATACACAAAAATTGAAAATGATAAACTATTGATTGTTGTTGTATATGTTGATGATATCATTTTTGGGAGTAACGAAGAATCTATGAGTCAGAAATTTGCTTCTGTCATGCAGCAAGAATTTGAAATGTATTTGCTTGGGGAACTAACTTTCTTTCTTGGCTTGCAAGTGCATCAATCTAAAAATGGTATATTCCTATCACAAGAAAAATATCTTAAGCAAATTCTGAAGAAGTATGGCATGGAAGAATGCAAACCTGTAAGCACTCCAATGATAACCTGATGCAATCTCAGTTCTCATGATGATTCTCCCACGGTGAATCAACCAGATTACAGATCAATGATAGGAAGTCTACTTTATCTCACTGGGACTAGACCAGACATTATGCATGCAGTTGGGATTGTTGGACGATTCCAAGCCAATCCAAAAGAGACTCACCTTCAGGCTGTGAAAAGAATTTTCAAATATCTACAAGGAACTCAAGACTTTGGTCTATGGTATCCGAAGAATGCTGATCTTACTCTTCATGCTTACACTGATGCAGATTGGGCTGGAAGTGTTGATGATCGGAAAGGCACTAGTGGTGGTGCGTTTTACATGGGGCCCCGGTTAGTATCTTGGTTCAGCAAGAAGCAAAATTCTATTGCCTTATCAACAGCTGAAGCAGAGTATGTAGCTGCCGCATCTTGATGCACTCAACTCCTATGGATGATGCAAACCTTGCAAGATTTTCAAATCAAATGTACAACTCCTATCTCCATTATGTGTGATAATACAAGTGCCATCAGTATTTCAAAGAATACTGTTATGCATTCGAAAACCAAGCACATTCCCATCTAATATCATTTCCTACGTGAACAAGTGCTTGAGCAAAGAGTGAAGTTGGAGTATGTTACCTCCAAAGAACAAGCTGCTGATATCTTTACTAAACCTCTGCCCAGGGAAGCGTTCGAGTATCTAAGACAGAAGCTGGGAGTATTTTCTGCCAGCCAAAAGAACAAATCTACATAATTTTTAGAAGATGACTTGGGATACGCGTGTTTTATGAAACACAGTCGCGTATGTACGCGAGTTAATGCACAGAAAACCGCGTATGAATGATTGCTGACAATTTTTGCTTGGTTCAGCTCTCTTCAGCACAGCTGCAGTGCTGTTTGGTATCTCTGATAATGTTTGGTATCTCTGATAGTGTTCCAGTTCTCATAATTCTGTTTCTAATGTTTTGATGAAGATGCCTTGATGATTTGTTGGTGGAAGTTTTCAGGATGCACAAACTAAGGGGGAGCCTTAGTCTCTGGAAAGATTGTTTGGTTGCACAGATTCAGGGGGAGCATTAGCTTTGCTGAGTATAATGCAGTGTTGGCATTATGATGGTTCTGAAATATGTTCTCTTTCTTGAGGACTTTTTGATATTGGTTATGAAAAGTCATATTTGTATTTGTATGAAAAGGTCTGGGGGAGACCCATGTTGTAAAATTGTAATATTCAGTCATGTAAGGACTTGTCATTTTTGTAAACCCACTTGGTTTGGTAGCTAAGTCAAATTTGTAAATCTTTCTTGAGGACTTTCTGGTGTTGGTCATAAATGGTCATATTTATATTTTGGTGAAAAGGTCTTGTTGAGACCCATGATGTAAAAATTGTAATATTCAGTCATGTAAGGACTTGTCATTTTTGTAAACCCACTCGGTTGGGTAGCTGAGTCAAATTTTGTAAACCCACTTGGTTGGGTACTTGAGTCTTATATGTAAATCCACTTGGTTGGATATTTGATGTAAGTATGAGTCTTTGGTGATAGGAAGTTCATAGAGTCATGTACTTCATTGACAAATATGTTTGAAGATTCAGCATGGACTCAGGGGGAGCTTGGCCTCTTCAGCCCATATCATATCTGCAGAATGTTTCTTCCACATGAGGAGGAGAGTGTTGGTTTTTGATCCGCCCTTTGCCCTTGATGTCAAAGGGGGAGAGTGACATGGTGTTTGAATGAAGAGAAGATAATGATGTCAAATATTTGGGAGAGTGACATTTTTGGGAAAGTGACATGGTATCTATCTGCTGTGGTAACCAAACACCATCGTGGTTGCCATCAAGTCCAAAGGGGGAGATTGTTGGAAATATGATGCAGAGTGTTGTCCTTGATGACAACCCACTAAATGAAGATGACTGTTGACATGTGTTGTCCTTGATGGCAATCCACCTGATGAAGTCAAAATATGATGTTTCTACAGTGTGTACAGAAGGCAATGAATTCAGAATGTGCTCAAAATATGATGAAAAGAGTATGTCTCTTTGTATACGCGGATTTGCCTAAGGGAAGTCGCGTATGCACGCGGAAAATAACGTGCCAAGTAGCGTATGGGCAAAAGCGCTCAAAAAGTGCAAAACCAAGGGTAACCACCATGGTATTGACCCATTGTATTGGGTAATGATCCACCTAATTGACCCCGTCCAGGTAGTTTTGGGCTCATGGTATTGTTTTGGCCCATGGTATTGAAAAAGGGGCTCATGGTATTGAAAAAGGAAAACCTATATAAGGAGAAGAAATTCATTGTGCAAATCATGAGTGTGGGTGCAAGATGTCTGAGCTTGAATAAATACTTCTCTCTGAAGTATATCTGAATGGAAAGGGTTACACTTGAATGATAAATCTGATTGTATGATGCACCAATGATGAAGAAGGGGATCTAGATCTGAATTGCTCTTGTATTTGTTAGATCTGATTAGGGAAGGATTAGATCTGTGATGAGGCGAGCATCAAGGCGAACATCTGTCTGAAGAAAAAGGGTAGATCTGAACTGAATATCTGATCTGATGAAGTATGCTGCTCTGTAATGATTGAAGATCTATACGCTACTTCGCCGCGGAGGAAGCACGTATATACGTAGCTTCAGCGAAGAGAAAGTGCGTATGCGCAATAAAATATACACTGAGGTATACGCTGGTTTGTGTGGACGGAAGCGCGTATATATGCGACATCAGTAAAGTAAAAGCGCGTATGCAAACTAGGGTTTGCTGAAGCAAGGGGTATGAAATATCTGATTTGTTTCTGCTATCTGATCTGTGTTGATATGAATCTGTTGATGATGTATGGTTGTGCTTAAAAGTATGGAAAGGGTTCGGTCTGGAAATATGATGAATTGTGGCCTGCAAGTTGTGTTCTATTAAAGTGGTTGGATCTAGTGTGAAAATTGATGAAACGTGGTCCAAGGTGGTGCTGAGGGTTGTAGCCTTCAGTCAGGGGGTTGTAGCTCCCTTCCAGGTGAGGCTGGTAAACGAGATCGGGGGGTCGTAGCTCCCTTCCAGGAGAGGCCGGTAAACGAGTCAGGGGGTTGGAGCTCCCTTTCAGGAGAGGCTGGTAAACGAGCGCAGGTGGGTGCCTGCGTGCTGGTAGGAGTCTGCACCAGCACATATGTTGTAAGATGTTTTCTCTATAATAAAATATTGAAGGCTGAGCAACTGCAGCGGTGGTTTTCTTCCGACTTGGGTTTCCACCTAAAAATCCTGGTGTTCATGTGTGATGCTTTGTGTGATGGTTTATTCTGTTCTTACTGCTCATGTTTACTGTTTATAGAACATCTAATGAATGAATGATGGAATGATATAAGTGAAGAACTCATGGCATAATTAGATCTCTGAGTATACGCTAGTTTCATAAAGGGGATCCGCGTATATACGCTAGTTTACTGAAGGAAAGTAGCGTATGGGTTTTAAGGAATGAAAAAGTAAAAAGATTTGATTATGCAGTAAATACCGATTCACCCCCCCCTCTCAGTATTTTTCCCAACAGACGTTTCGTATTCTACATTGTTTCTCAACAATAAATAGGCCCTCGAGCCTCATTGTAAGATCGCCTGGGGCTGGGAGCCGATACATTTCTTCTCAGAGATAAGTGCTACCAGTGCCCTAGCTCGCCACATCTCCATTATGTCTACATTGTAATACAGTTCAGGGGGCTGGGAGCCGATACATCTCTTCTCAGAGATAAGCGCTACCAGTGCCCTAACTCACCACATCTCCATCATGTCTGCATTGTAACACAGTTCTAGGGCTGGTAGCCGCCACATCTCTTCTCAGGGATATGCTGCTAGTACCATCGCTCTTTTGTTTCCATTATGTATGTAATAGGCCTGCGAGCCTCAATGTAACACAGTTCAGAGGCCTGCGTACGCCACATCTCTTCTCAGAGATACGCTACCAGCGCCCTAGCTTGTTTCCATTATGTTTGTAAGCTTATTTCAGTCATTCTTTTATTAATAAATTGAAGCATTATTTCTGCTGCATCTCTGTATCTATGGTTAGATCTGTATTCTGTTGCGTTCCTGCATAAAATCCGGATTAGTGGTATCAGAGTTGGTCTGCTCTTTCTTTGTTTTTCTTTGCATGTCCCCAACCCGGTCAGGGTATAAGGAGTTAGGGCTCGATCTGGTTGAACCCTTGCAAGATCAGCCTCGCAAACCCCGACGACCTCCCATGGCGGAAGAAAAGAAAGACGAGAGAGCAGGAGATCCTATCAAAATCTTCCTCGAGGATGCCCTTGAGAAACAGAGGAACGTGATGATGGACAATTTTTTTTTTCAGATCCTTCAATGGCTACCCACCGGTGGCACATCTAAATCCAACACCAAGTTCAGAAAAATTCCCCCCCCCATGGAGGAACTTAACGTAATGGAGACCATTGCTTCCTAAGAAGGGAGGAATGATCCAGGTGGATATCGGTGGCCTCCCACCTATTCCATTTGGACCCGCAGCATCAATTCTTTCAGTTTTTTCACAGCTTACTATTTATAGCAGGTTTTCGGGTCCTGCACACCCGGAGCCGTTTTGGGGCATTAATAATCCAGGTGGATATTGGTGGCCACCCATCGAGTCCATTTGAACCCCCGTCATCAGTTATTTCATTTTGTAAGTTTCGGCACAACTTACTATTTTTAGCAGTTTTTCGGGTCTTAAACTTCCGAAGCCATTTTGAGGCCCTAAACGACGTTTTTTTTGGAAAATGGAGAGCAACATGGGTACATGGACTGATGTTGCTCGTTCAAAAATTGTACTCCTCGGACAGATCTTTCTAACGAGCTATTGAGCGCGTCAAACGGAGATCGGATGCCAAAGTTACGTCCCCAGGAAGTTGAACCACCAATTTACCCAAACGGGGCCCAGCGCTTTGGCGCTCATCTCCTATCATAATGCTAATAGGGTTTTGGACGTTTCGGACTCTACATTGTTTCTCAACAATAACAGGCCCTCGCGCCTCAACAGAAGCATTTCTGGCCTAGGGGGATGGGAGCCGATGCATTTCTTCTCAGAGATAAGCGTCGGCCAAGGCCCTCTAGCTTCGCCACATCTCCATTATGTCTACATCAGAATACAATCTGGGGTCAGGAGCCGATACATCTCTTCTCAGAGATAAGCGCTACCAGTGCCCTAACTCGCCACATCTCCATCATGTTTGCATTGTAACACAGTTCAGGGGCTAGTAGCCGCCACATCTCTTCTCAGGGATACGCTGCCAGTACCCTAGCTCATTTATTTCCATTATGTCTGTAATAGTCCTGCGAGCCTCAATGTAACACAGTTCAGAGGCCTGCGTACGCCACATCTCTTCTCATAGATACGCTACCAGCGCCCTAGCTTGTTTCCATTATGTTTGTAAGCTTATTTCAACTATCTTATTAATAAATCGGGGCTATAATTTCCATGTACTTCGTATCTATGGTTATATCTATATTTCGTTATGCTCCTCGCATAAAATCCAGACCGCAGTATCGTAGCGGTCCGATCTTTCTTTGTTTTTCTTTGCATGTCCCCAACGCGGTCGTGCATAAGGAGTTAGGGCTCGATCTGCCAACTTAGCAAGAGCAGCCTCAGCAAACTCGACGACTCCCATGGCGGAAGGAAAGAAAGACAAGGGAGCAGGAGATCCTTTCAAAATCTTGCTCGAGGATGCCCTCGAGAAACAGAGGAACGCGAAGATGGACAATTTTTTTTTCAGATCCTTCAATGGCTACCCACCGGTGGCACATCTACATCCAACACCAAGTTCAGCAAAATTTTCCCCCCCATGGAGGAACTTAACGCAATGGAGACCATTGCTTCCTAAGGAGGGAGGAATGATCCAGGTGGATATCGGTGGCCTCCCACCTATTCCATTTGGACCCGCAGCATCAATTCTTTCAGTTTTTTCAGCTTCAGCACAGCTTACTATTTATAGCAGGTTTTCGGGTCCTGCACACCCGGAGCCGTTTTGGGGCATTAATAATCCAGGTGGATATTGGTGGCCACCCATCGAGTCCATTTGAACCCCCGTCATCAGTTATTTCAGTTTCTAAGTTTCGGCACAACTTACTATTTTTAGCAGTTTTTCGGGTCTTAAACTTCCGGAGCCATTTTGAGGCCCTAAACGACGTTTTTTGGGAAAACGGAGAGCAACATGAGTCCATGGACCGATGTTGCTCGTTAAAAAATTGTACTCCTCGGGTAGATCTTTCTAACGAGCTATTGAGCGCGTCAAACGGAGATCGGATGCCAAAGTTACGTCCCCAGGAAGTTGAACCACCAATTTATCCAAACGGGGCCCACAGTTTTGGCGCTTCATCTCCCACGGTTAGGGTTTTGGACGTTTTGGATTCTACATTGTTTCTCAACAATAAATAGGCCCTTGAGCCTCATTGTAAGACAGTTCAGGGGGCTGGGAGCCGATACATTTCTTCTCAGAGATAAGCATTACCAGTGCCCTAGCTCGCCACATCTCCATTATGTCTATATTGTAATACAGTTCAGGGGGCTGGGAGCCGATACATCTCTTCTCAGAGATAAGCGCTACCAGTGACCTAGCTCGCCACATCTCCATCATGTCTGCATTGTAACACAGTTCAAGGGCTGGTAGCCGCCACATCTCTTCTCAGGGATACGCTGCTAGTACCATAGCTCTTTTGTTTCCATTATGTCTGTAATAGGCCTGCGAGCCTCAATGTAACACACTTCAGAGGCCTGCGTACGCCACATCTCTTCTCAGAGATACGCTACCAGCGCCCTAGCTTGTTTCCATTATATTTGTAAGTTGATTTCAGTCATTCTTTTATTAATAAATTGAAGCATTATTTCCGCTGCATCTCTGTATCTATGGTTATATCTGTATTATGTTGCGTTCCTGCATAAAATCCGGATCAGTGGTATCAGAGCGGGTCTGCTCTTTCTTTGTTTTTCTTTGCATGTCGCCAACACGGTCAGGGTATAAGGAGTTAGGGCTCGAACTAGTTGAACCCTTGCAAGATCAGCCTCGCAAACTCCGACGACCTCCCATGGTGGAAGAAAAGAAAGACGAGGGAGCAGGAGATCCTATCAAAATCTTGCTCGAGGATGCCCTCGAGAAACAGAGGAACGTGATGATGGACAATTTTTTTTTCAGATCCTTCAATGGCTACCCACCGGTGGCACATCTAAATCCAACACCAAGTTCAGAAAAATTTACCCCCCCATGGAGGAGCTTAACACAATGGAGACCATTGCTTCCTAAGGAGGGAGGAATGATCCAGGTGGATATCGGTGGCCTCCCACCTATTCCATTTGGACCCGCAGCATCAATTCTTTCAGTTTTTCAGCTTCAGCACAGCTTACTATTTATAGCAGGTTTTCGGGTCCTGCACACCCGGAGCCGTTTTGGGGCATTAATAATCCAGATGGATATTGGTGGCCACCCATCAAGTCCATTTGAACCCCCACCATCAGTTATTTTAGTTTGTAAGTTTCGGCACAACTTACTATTTTTAGCAGTTTTTCGGGTCTTAAACTTCCGGAGCCGTTTTGAGGCCCTAAACGACGTTTTTTGGGAAAACGGAGGGCAACATGGGTCCATGGACCGATGTTGCCTGTTCCAAATTTGTATTCCTCGGATAGATCTTTCTAACGAGGTATGGTACGCGTCAAACGGAGATCGTATGCCAAAGTTACGCCCCTGGGAAGTTGAAACACCAATTTACCCAAACGGGGCC
Organism: Pinus albicaulis; assembly: GCA_034641835.2. Classification (NCBI taxonomy): domain Eukaryota; kingdom Viridiplantae; phylum Streptophyta; class Pinopsida; order Pinales; family Pinaceae; genus Pinus; species Pinus albicaulis. The sequence continues at coordinate 683,179,577 of CM076581.1, forward strand.
CATAGTTTTGGCGCTTCATCTCCTAGGGTTAGGGTTTTGGCTGTTTAGGATTTCCCATTGTTTCTAAATGATAAATAGGCCCTCGAGCCTCATTGTAAGATAGTTCAGAGGCCTGTAGCCGCCACATCTCTTCTCAGAGATAGCTACCAGCGCCCTAGCTCGCCACATCTCCATTATGTCTACATTGTAATATAGTTCAGGGGGCTGGGAGCCGATACATCTCTTCTCAGAGATAAGCGCTACCAGTGCCCTAGCTCACCACATCTCCATCATGTCTGCATTGTAACACAGTTCAAGGGCTGGTAGCCGCCACATCTCTTCTTAGGGATACGCTGCTAGTACCATAGCTCTTTTGTTTCAATTATGTCTGTAATAGGCCTGCGAGCCTCAATGTAACACAGTTCAGAGGCCTGCGTACGCCACATCTCTTCTCAGAGATACGCTACCAACGCCCTAGCTTGTTTCCATTATGTTTGTAAGCTTATTTCAGTCATTCTTTTATTAATAAATTGAAGCATTATTTCCGCTGCATCTCTGTATCTATGGTTATATCTGTATTATGTTGCGTTTCTGCATAAAATCCGAATCAGTGGTATCAGAGCGGGTCTGCTCTTTCTTTTTTTTTCTTTGCATGTCCCCAACGCGGTCAGGGTATAAGGAGTTAGGGCTCGATCTGGTTGAACCCTTGCAAGATCAGCCTCACAAACCCCGACAACCTCCCATGGCAGAAGAAAAGAAAGACGAGGGAGCAGGAGATCCTATCAAAATCTTGCTCGAGGATGCCCTCAAGAAACTGAGGAACGTGATGATGGACAATTTTTTTTTCAGATCCTTCAATGGCTACCCACCGGTGGCACATCTAAATCCAACACCAAGTTCAGAAAAATTTCCCCCCCCATGGAGGAACTTAACGCAATGAAGACCATTGCTTCCTAAGGAGGGAAGAATGATCCAGGTGGATATCGGTGGCCTCCCACCTATTCCATTTGGACCCGCAGCATCAATTCTTTCAGTTTTTTCAGCTTCAGCACAGCTTGCTATTTATAGCAGGTTTTCGGGTCATGCACACCCGGATCCGTTTTGGGGCATTAATAATCCAGGTGGATATTGGTGGCCACCCATCGAGTCCATTTGAACCCCCGTCATCAGTTATTTGAGTTTGTAAGTTTCGTCACAACTTACTATTTTTAGCAGTTTTTCGGGTCTTAAACTTCTGGAGCCATTTTGAGGCCCTAAACGACGTTTTTTGGGAAAACGGAGAGCAACATGGGTCCATGGAGTGATGTTGCTCATTCAAAAATTGTATTCCTCGGACAGATATTTCTAACGAGCTATTGAGCGCGTCAAACAGAGATCGGATGCCAAAGTTACGTCCCCAGGAAGTTGAACCACCAATTTACCCAAACGGGGCCCACAGTTTTGGCGCTTCATCTCCTATGGTTAGGGTTTTGGACGTTTTGGATTCTACATTGTTTCTCAACAATAAATAGGCCCTCGAGCCTCATTGTAAGACAGTTCAGGGGGCTGGGAGCCGATACATTTCTTCTCAGAGATAAGCGCTACCAGTGCCCTAGCTCGCCACATCTCCATTATGTCTACATTGTAATACAGTTCAGGGGGCTGGGAGCCAATACATCTCTTCTCAGAGATAAGCACTACTAGTGCCCTAGCTCGCCACATCTCCATCATGTCTGCATTGTAACACAGTTCAAGGTCTGGTAGCCGCCACATCTCTTCTCAGGGATACGCTGCTAGTACCATAGCTCTTTTGTTTCCATTATGTCTGTAATAGGCCTGCGAGCCTCAATGTAACACAGTTCAGAGGCCTGCGTACGCCACATCTCTTCTCAGAGATACGCTACCAGCGCCCTAGCTTGTTTCCATTATGTTTGTAAGCTTATTTCAGTCATTCTTTTATTAATAAATTGAAGCATTATTTCCGCTGCATCTCTGTATCTATGGTTATATCTGTATTCTGTTGCGTTCCTGCATAAAATCCGGATCAACATGAAAGGTATGTAAATATACACAGAATGGAGAAACAGCTGGTTCATTGGGAAATGGAATCAAAAAGAGGTCATAACATACTCATCAATGGATATGGGATATCAGAGGGAAAATCTAGCTTGGCCACAGGATCCTTTGGTTTTTGGAATGAGATGGACATCAATGATTTGGAAAGAGAAATTTAATTCTCAACAAAGGGAATTGGGAAACACAGTTTGAACAATAAAGAGATTTCTGATAGATAGGGCTAACCATAAATTCTACAAATCACACCTTTAAGGAAACAATGATTCCAAAACAACTTTTAAAATGAAATCTAATATTCGGGGAACACCCTATTTCCTCAAAGATTTTATTTCAAATGATTTAGAAAACATAAAAGATTCACTGATAATTGCAGTCATAGAAGAGGGAACACCTAATACATCTATGATTAGAACTATAAAAGACCGTCAAAACAATTGTTCAAGCAATGACAAAGGGCAAGATCGAAAAAGACCTCTTTGACTAACTTAAAACAATGGTACTTCAAAGGGATACTTCAATAAGAGATTTCAAGTGATAGCAGACAAGTAGGGATAACCATAAATTATTCTGAAATCAACTATTTGAGCTATTATAGAAATAAACAAGCATAAGGACTAAAGAGAGAGATCGAAGACTCTAAAATACCTCAGCAGAAGAAAACATAAAACAGTGAAGGATGAACAGGTCTAAGGTGCTTCTAGGAGTCATTTCTTAGCCTAAAACTTTCAACCTACTGTAGTAAGAATTTATGGAACATAATGAAAACAGGGGAAAAACATTAAACAATTCAGAATACTTCACCAACAGCCAAGCTCATGGATCCAATGATAGAGCCTTCTCAATCACAAGCATGCAACAACCTCATCAGGGCTTCCAAGACTTCAATATCATCTTCAACTTCAACAGACTATGTATTTATTTTAGAGAGTTTCAATATTACAACTAGTGATCAACCAATAACCAACCAACCAACCTCTCATCTTCTGCAGTAGTATATATAAAAGAATGAGGAGGTGAGATCTAATAAAAGATCTCCAATTACAATTAATACAGACTTAATGGCTTCTTGGCCTTTAAGGGGCTAAATGAAGAAACTTACAATAGGTGTCTTCTGTATTAAATGTTTTTACATAAAGATTAAGCTCGGTGGGAGATTTTGTTGACATTTGAAGCTCTGTGTGGCGTCGAAGTAACTCTGCAAATGTTTGTCATTAATTTCCTTGGCAGAGTTTCCTCTTTGGTTGCATTTTGAGACAAATATCTAATCCTACTCAATAAATTTGGTCTCTGATTGAATACTTTGAGGCACAGGTGGCATTTCAGTAGCTGGGAGGAATCAATTTTCCTCAGATGTGGCGGTGGAGGCATTCCTGTTGATAAAACACTTCAGATTTTCTTTAAACTGTGTTTTACTTGGGGATTAGGTTTTTGATAATTGTTCTTAGCCGCGATCCCCACAAAATCTGTCTTTAATATTCTGTCCTGATATATTTTGGTCTTCGACATTAATACTCTTTGATTTGTGATTGACTTGCTATGTTTTTCTAGTGTGCAGGGCTGCACAGGGGCGATATAGCATCAATGCCTCATGAACCACTGATGATACATGAATTTAAAACCTGCGAATGATTTTCTTTGATGGATCAGATGCGAGAGGGTCGTCACCCTCCGCTTGTGAATTTTCCTCAGACATGGCGGAAAAACCATTGAAAACCCTGCAAAATATAAACAAAAATTATAAAATCCATGCATATATAGGTTTATTGCTTCAGAAGGCACGTGGAGAGAGCGGGGTCGTTGGATGGCATCATCCAACGGTCGAGATTGATCGGGAGAAAACAAAAGGAAGGCGGAAGAATAATATAAATCAGAGTCGTCGATCGCGCAGAGATCAACGGTCGGGAGTGGAAAATGGAAAGTCAAAGTGGGAAACGTTGATTGGGTGATCGAAACAGGGCGATGAAATGTGGGTCGTCGATCTGCAGACCAGATCGACGACAGAGATTCGTTAAATGTCGCGCCATAGCCCGGTTAACCATCGGGCATCTTCGGTAAGTGATAGTCGTCGGATGGGCGGCCTCAGATCGGACGGCACGCATCAATATCGCGTCAGGTCCACGTCTGAACGTTAACGCGTGATGGAAGGCAGTTTTATGAATAGTGCCCAGGACAGGTGTCGGCCAGCGTATGGAATCGCTACCGATCGGGAAAAAACCGTCGTCGCCCAAAGGCGATGCGATGAATACCGAGCGGTTTTCGGAATGGTGAGTGGAATGTGGGGACCACCAGAGAGACAGACTCCACACTGTCTGATCATCAGATCAGATCGACAGTGCGAAATGACTGAAAATTGGACCGGCGAAAAAATCATAAAATAATATAAGGCCGACTGTTTTTTAAATAAAACTAAGGTTTTGAACACTGGGCGGAGATAATTAATTAAAAATGGATAAGCGCCCGAAAGGTTAGCGCTTGGTTCTAACACCAAGACAGATGGAGGGAAAGGGTTTAGAGACTTAGCCCAAGGGGGCTTAAGTCTACAACATAAAAATGTGATTTTTATGGTTTTTCAATGATTTTTAAAGGTTTAGAAGGGTTCCGATAAGGCAAAGAAGGAGTCTTTGAACCTTATCAAAGGGATTTTGAAGAAGGGAAAAGGGAAAAACATGAAAATGAAGGTTTTTCATGGGAAATGGAGGAACAAAAACTGAGATTAGTTTTTGAAAAATGGGAGAGAGGGAAATGGTGATTGCAGTAGTATTCTTTCTTGGGAAACAGCAGGATTTCTAAATGGGAAAAAAGGCACAGTAGTGAAGATTGGGACAGAGGCAGGAGGCCTTCAAGAGTCTTCAAGAGCCAACACTTTTTAGTCATAAAATTTGTTCCTTGAAGGCTCCAAATAGTTTTAGCCAGCATTTGGTATAAAAAATTTTATAGCTGGCTAACAGTGGCTCCACTTGGGGATGATGCCTTCTTGAAGGCATCAAGAATTTTCAGACTTGGATTCTCTGGGAGGCTGATCAGTTGCCTCATCCATTGGGCTGCCCTTCCTTTGCTGAGACAACTTTCTCTGAAAACATATTAGAAACCATAAAGATAATGGATCTTTATCACTACAAGCTTCTACCTACCCAATCCTACTGATCTAACATTTTTTCTTCATTAGAGTGCACTTGGATTGGCAAACTCTTTTACAACATTTTATTCTTTTGAAAGCATAAAACTAATCTAGTTCTACTTCTTATTTCTCCATGGACTCAGATTAAGCAGGTGAGCCCATATGCTTCTCTACCTAATCTACTAATTTGTTAGGATTAAACAGTCTAACAGATTTTTATTCTCTAATTGCTAAAGCATAAATTTAAAAAGCATACAAGTCAGGATTGAACAGTCTAACTTGATGCTAATCTACGGCATAAAAAAAAGCTGCACATAGATTATTATTTGCAAAAAATTTAAAACAAAATGGAAGGCTTAAGATCTGAAAGCATCTCATCATTGCCTTCTCTTTTTACAGCTCTATTTTGGCTCTTGTTTGAGCTGCCTCTTCCTTGTTTTCTAGTTTAGATTTTGAGCTAATTAGAACCAGATTTTTAAATCTTTTGACTCAGAATTTGAAATAGATTTGAGTCATCTCTCTTTGGAAACCTAGGTTCAGATTTTGAGCTTGTTTGAACCTTTAACTTCTATCCTAATCTATCTACTGATAAGCCAAGATTAAACGGTTTGGCAAATCGAATTCACTATCCTATCAGCAGAAAATTTAAAACTAATTAGTCAAGATTAGGCTATTTGACTAACTAGAAGTGTGTTCTTCAGGAGTGGCATTTAAGCTTGCACACTTTCAGAATTTGTTTTTCTTTTTTCGTATGGGGCTATACCTTTTTTGTTTTCTACAATCTGCCCTCTTTTATTTTCTTTGTTTTTGTATTTTTGATTTTCTTTCAAGACAAAAATCAACAACTAGCTAACTGCTCAAAACTGAGCTTTATTGACATTCCTATATAACCTAATCTAATCTTGAAGTATTTACATGTTTAGCTTATGAACTCTCTTTTCCAGTACAACCAATCCAACAAATGATTCCATGATTGGTCCTTCTTCATCTCCTTGGGCTGGCTGGACAAACAGGGCCACTCCCATTATTTTATTTTTTTAGCAGCAGTGCTAAATAATCTTCTTGCTTTTGGTAATACATTGCTCCTAATGACCTTGATCCCTTCTTCAAATTCCTTCAAGAAGTGAGCATAGGGATCTTGAAATAGTGTCTGGTTAAGAGTGTTTGGAAGATGTGTTTCAACCAGGATCATCTCTTTTTTCTCCACTGGATTAAGGCAAAGATTCTTTTGAGGAAGACAAACTTCCTCATCTTCATTATTATCTAAACTGGAGGACTTATCATATATTAGAGTGTTGTCTTCTTGTAGCTCTGAGATATTCTGATTTAATAGGCTGAGCTCTGTGAAAAGATCAATGTATTCTTGAGCAGGGGTTTGTTCTATTGCTTCTTCTTTTTTAAGAGAAGGCTTCTTGGTTTCAACTTGCTCAAAAATTTCTTCATTGCTTTCCCCTTCAACCTTTGAGCTGAAAGTCTGTTGATTCCCAATCACATGGAAACTATTACTGATGATCTGAGATGAAGAAGAGCAAAGATCCAATAAATCTTTACTTACTTCTAGGTTTTGAAAACTTTCGTCATCAGTATCATAGATAGTCTGCACTGGTTCATTACTTTTTTGAAGGAACTTATCTTCCTCCCATAAATCTACTAATGATGACCCTGCAAAATTAACTTCTGTTTGGGAAGTATCATCACTAGATAGATCAAAGTTAGGAGAATCATAAATATAAGTAATACTACCAATCAAACATACTGGGTTATCAGTAGGTCTTTCTTTATTTTGATTTACAGAAGGACTTTCCAAATCTTTACAACAAAGTTCATTATGTGAATGGGCAGGAGTGTTTTTTTTGTAGAAAGTTTCAGAGACTGACTGTTTATAAATAGTCTGATCTATCACTTTCTCTGTCAAAGGGGAGGATGTTTATATGTTCCTTTTAACATGAGTACAGCAGTTCTCTGTCTCCTGTGAAGATTGATTTCGAGGCTGGATGTCTTCTTGAGCCTCAGCTGTAAGGGATGATGGATCAGCATCTGATTTTTTAGGAATATCTTGAGGAATATCTGCGGTCTCTTGACTATTTTCTTCCTCAGCTGTTTCATCCATGTTCTTGTGATAACTAGGATGCATATGAAATTCTTGAATGGCTGTTAACAGATCTTCAGGATGCATATTAACCAAATCCACATCAATATCTAACAGGTACTGTATGATATTCTGAGATTGATCACAACAATCCCATGACAAGGATGGAGAGTTTCCTTTATAATTCTTGTAAAATACTTGGTGCATGTCTTTTAAAGAAAACAAACTTTTGGGTTCTAACCATTCACACCAATTCCTAGCTTTTCCTTCTAATGTTCCCATGAACATTTTCATTAGGCAGTCTTCGTGCCATTGAACCTTGAACTTCCACACATGTATATGAAACTTGATGAGATGTAGCAAGGGGTTATCAACATTTTCGCCCTGAAAGGTAGGTAAGTTTTTTAACCAATATACTTCGGGAATTTTGTGTGGGAATCCAGGGATATGCTCCCTGCTCATTGGGGCATACCTTCGTTGTATCCTTGGAATCACTTTATAAATCAAGAAAGAGGTCACTGTGTCTATTCAACCAGTTCAAAGTCTTCTACCAGTGGAGTCCTTAGGTCTTTTTGATTTGTGGAGTCGCCAGGTGGAAGATTTTGAAATTTGTTGTCCACCAACAACATGATTGGGTTTGCTCAATGCATTCCTAAGGGAGTCTACAAGGACTGGAAGGGTAATAGGGCTACTAGAGGCCAGTGGAGTCACTAGGCGGAAAATTTGTAGCTTTTGTAAAGGTAAAATGTTTTATGGTTCCACCACCATGTTTATTATGAAGCCAAACTGAAATATTTTTGGGTTTTTCTGAGTTTCTATGGTTGTTTGAAAGACTAATGAGTTTATAAGAGCTTGCCAGGAAACTATGAACTCAGTCGTCCCACCGTGATCACCATTATATTCATGTCCCTTGTTTTGATAGTTTGGAAAATCAAAAGACAAGGCAACATCAGAACCAATCTTTAGAGTCCTAGGATCTAGTCCTCTTGTTCTCAGAGAGGGATCTCTCGAATGTTTGTTTGCAAAGGTTTATCTTGTGTGCTTAAAATATGGATTTTAGTCTAGTTATTAAGTGCAGGTGTTTATTTGTTTGGTTGGTCAGATTGATACAGCAGAACATGAAAGGTCTGGAAATATACATAGAATGGAGAAACATCTGGTTCATTGGGAAATGGAGTCAAAAAGAGGTCATAACATACTCATCAATGGATATGGGATATCAGAGGGAAAATATAGCTTGGCCATAGGATCCTTTGGTTTTTGGAATGAGATGGACATCAATGATTTGGAAAGAGAAATTTAATTCTCAACAAAGGGAATTGGGAAACACAGTTTGAACAATAAAGAGATTTCTGATAGACAGGGCTACCCATGAATTCTACAAATCGCACCTTTAAGCAAACAATGATTCCAAAAAAACTTTTAAAATGAAATCTAAGATTCGGGGAACATCCTATTTCCTCAAAGATTTTATTTCAAATGACTTAGAAAACATAAAAGATTCACTAATAATTGTAGTCATAGAAGAGGGAACACCTAATACATCTATGATTACAACTATAAAAGACCTTCAAAACAATTGTTCAAGCAATGACAAAGGGCAAGATCGAAACAGACCTCTTTGAAAAACTTAAAACAATGGTACTTCAAAGGGAGACTTCAATAAGAGCTTTCAAGTGATAGCAGACAAGCAGAGAGAACCATAAATCATGCTCAAATCAACTATTTGAGATATTATAGAAATAAACAAGCATGAGGACTAAAGAGAGAGATTGAAGACTCTAAAATACCTCAACAGAAGAAAACATAAAACAGTGAAGGATGAACAGGTCTAAGGTGCTTCCAGGAGTCATTTCTTAGCCTAAAACTTTCAACCTACTGTAGTAATAATTTATGGAACATAATGAAAACAGGGGAAAAACATTAAACAGTTCAGAATACTTCACCAACAGCCAAGCTCATGGATCCAATGATAGAGCCTTCTCAATCACAAGCATGCAACAACATCATCAGGGCTTCCAAGACTTCAATATCATCTACAACTTCAATAGACTATGTATTTATTTCAGAGAGTTTCAATATTACAACTAGTGATCAACCAACAACCAACCAACCAACCAACCTCTCATCTTCTGCAGTAGTATATATAGAAGAATGAGGAGGTGAGATCTAATAAAAGATCTCCAATTACAATTAATACAGACTTAATGGCTTCTTGGCCTTTAAGGGGCTCAATGAAGAAACTTACAATAGGTGTCTTCTGTATTAAATGTTTTTACATAAAGATTAAGCTCAGTGGGAGCTTTTGTTGACGTTTGAAGCTCTGTGTGGCATCGAAGTAACTCTACAGATGTTTTTCATTAATTTCCTTGGCAGAGTTTCCTCTTTGGCTGCGTTTTGAGACAAATATCTGATCCTGATCAATAAATTCGGTCTCTGATTGAATACTTTGAGGCACAGGTGGCATTTCAGTAGCTGGGAGGAATCAATTTGACTCAGATGTGGCGGTGGAGGCATTCATGTTGATAAAACACTTCAGATTTTCTTTAAACTGTGTTTTACTTGGGGATTAGGCTTTTGATAATTGTTCGTAGCCGTGATCCCCACAAAATCTGTCTTTAATCTTCTGTCCTGATATATTTTGGTCTTCGACACTGATACTCTTTGATTTGTGATTGACTTGCTATGTTTTTATAATGTGCAGGGCTGCGCAGGGGCGATATAGCATCAATGCCTCATGAACCACTGATGATACGTGAATTTAAAACCTGCGAATGATTTTCTTTGATGGATCAGAGGCGAGAGGATCATCACCCTTCGCTTCTGAATTTTCTTCGTACATGGCGGAAAAACCATTGAAAACCCTGCAAAATACAAACAAAAATTATAAAATCCATGCGTATATAGGTTTACTGCTTCAGAAGGCATGTGGAGAGAGCGGGGCCATTGGATGGCATCATCCAACGGTCGAGATTGATCGAGAGAAAACAAAAGGAAGGTGGAAGAATAATTTAAATCAGAGCCGTCGATCACGTAGAGATCGATGGTCGGCAGCGGAAAATGGAATTTCAAAGTGGAAAACATTGACTGGGCGATTGAAACAAGGCGATGAAATGTGGGCCGTTGATCTGCAGATCAGATCGACGACGGAGATTCGTTAAATGCCACGTCGTAGCCTGGTTAACCATCGGGCATCTTCAGTGAGCGATAGTCATCGGATGGGTGGCCTCAGATCGGACGGCACACATCAATATCGCGTCGGGTCCATGTTCGAACGTTAACGCGTGATGGACAGAGGTTTTATGAACAGTGCCCAGGACACGTGTCGGCCAGCGTATGGAATCGCTACCAATCGGGAAAAAATCGTTGTCGCCCAAAGGCGATGCGATGAATACCGCGCGGTTTTCGAAATGGTGAGTGGAATGCGGTGACCACTGGGGAGACTGACTCCACACCGTCCGATCGTCAGATCAGATCGACGGTGCGGAATGATTGAAAATTGGACCGGCCAAAAAATCATAAAATAATATAAGGCCGACGGTTTTTAAATAAAACTAAGGTTTTGAACACTGGGCAGAGATAATTAATTAAAAAATGGATAAGCGCCCGGAAGGTTAACGCTTGGTTCTAACACCAAGACGCATGGAGGGAAATGGTTTAGAGACTTAGCCCAAGGGGGCTTATTTCTACAACATAAAAATGTTATTTTTATGGTTTTTCAATGATTTTTGAAGGTTTAGAAGGGTTCCGATAAGGCAAAGAAGGAGTCTTTGAACCTTATCAAAGGGATTTTGAAGAAGGTAAAAGGGAAAAACATGAAAATGAAGGTTTTTCATGGGAAATGGAGGAACAAAAACTGAGGTTATTTTTTGGAAAAGGGGAGAGAGGGAAATGGTGCTTGCAGCAGTATTCTTTCTTGGGAAATAGCAGGATTTCTGAATGGGAAAAAAGGCACAGTAGTGAAGATTGGGACAGAGGCAGGAGGCCTTCAAGAGTCTTCAAGAGCCAACACTTTTTATTCATAAAATTTGTTCCTTGAAGGCTCCAAATATTTTTAGCCAGCATTTGGTATAACAAATTTTATAGCTGGCTAACATATTGAGGTGAATTTCTCTTAACTCTTTAAATTCCGTTGTTATTGTGGGGTAGATTTCAACTTTTGGGACGCAACCCTATAAGGGAGATAATTCTAATATGAGAGTTAATTCTGATTCACTAAGGTCAAAATTGGTCAGGATTGATCCTTTACCCAAGTGAGACCTATTTTCAACTTCTAAAATGGGAGAATCTAAGTTGAATTGAATGAAAGGGTTGACAAGAATAAAATATTTCAGACAAAACTGATAGTGAGTCTTACCGAAACCATGATTATGGTCTACACTGTATGGAATGAATCTAAAATAGGATGCCATATCTCATTTAGACTATAATTTGCACTCCTTCCTTGAGGATGAATAGGAATATTGAATTATACATTAAGAGACAACACCACAATCCAAACTCAACACTATATTTCCAAGGCTAAGCATTCATTAGACATAGTGCAAGTTATTAAAAGCATGTATTGGTGATATGTAGGTATTATCCCTCCCATATAGGCTTCATGCAAATGGTTTTTCATGCTCAATGGCATATTAATTAAGAAACTATGGTGAATGGTGAGGAAAGTGTACTATGGCATAGTTATTCATAAGCTTAGTCACTAACATATAATATCAACCTTCTTCTCCTTCTTGTGCTAATGGATTTAGAGTCTACCCTAATATTGTTCTTGTAAACGATACGAGACCAATTCACCATTTCAAATTCACTAAATTTTCACTTATTCCTTTCCAAAATGGAATAAAAACATGACTTTATTAAATTAGACTTATATAACATATGTTTGATAATTAAACAAGAGTCTCATGGCACAATGAGGTCATGGATTTGAGAAATTTTGTGTAGAATGAGTCCTTGCAATAAAATGTAGGGTTCAACTTTGTTGTTTCCCGTGATGAAAAGAATCCATTCATAAGTGCATACTCTTTCCCCCTAGGGTTGTAAATAACAATGTCCCCCCTAGGGTTGTAAATAACCCCTATCACACCTGCCTCCCTTGAGAGTTTTCAATTTTTAAATAAGTATGCAAATTGATACTTATAAATATTGAATCTCTCTAGAGAAAGGGAGATTTAAATATTTTAATAATTATTAGAATTATAAAAAATAATAAAATATATAATTATTGAAATACTTGTTAATTATTAATGATAATAATTATTTTAGTAGTAAATTTTATAATGTTTTAATGCATCGTGATGTAGAAACAACACTCAATATGTATTCACATTGGCATATACAATGCTGACACAATTCTAGGATGGCATGGTGATCCAGATGGATACATCAAGTCTATTCATAGTGGTTGTTATATCTCAAGAGAGAATCCCTTGGTTGTGGTAAGGGATCAGTGCTTAACACATTTTATAAATGTATGTCACAAAATTATGATATCAGCTGGTCTTTGTTTTATACCTTTGGTAATTAATTCTTTTAAACCCTCAATAATTTGATATAACGAAAGACTTCACAATGTCATAAAGTGCCGATATTTGACTGAAAGGAAGAAATGGAAGAGAAACTCAAAATGATATGCTGAGTAACAGAAACTATCATTTTAAATTCCAGAAGAACTTTATGTAGAAAGAACAGTTGGAGTGAGGGAGCGCAAATTAAGGATATTTAATTCTTACTTACAGGTGTAATAAAGATACCCGCAGCTACATTACTTCACTTCATTCAAAGAAGAATAAACACAGAATGAAACTGGAAAAAAATACCAACATAAATAGGTGCAAGAAACTTGATCTTCTTTCATTAATTTCTCGGAAAATTGAGTACAAAATTTGCAGTCATCCAAAGGTCCAAAACTCGGAACCCTCCTCTTTTTTTCTCATTTTCTTAAATACAATACAAAGTAGTTTGTAACTGTTGGAACTACTTGTAACTGTTCAAACTACCTAGAATTGTGCAACTACCTATTAAGTCGCAATCAAAAACTTCATTACAAAATCGATCTTTTAACAAAAAGATAAATAAAACTAAAGTATCAATCTATTTGATGAATCTAGATTTGATTGGTTGTCACTATGTTCTCCGGATTTTTTGATGTGTCCTTCTGAGATGCTGAGATGTCACCCGGTGAATCAGCCATCCATGCTCTGCACTTCTTCCATATTTCAATGTTGGCTTTGGGAGAATTGACCAACTTGTGATATTCTAATCTGAAGGCAGTGATACTTTTGAAAGCAGGCCTTTCTGTGAACAAATTCTTTACCATCCATAATAATTGAAAATGCCTCTGTAAGAAATTAACAACTATAGCTCCTTTCAGGATTAGAGTTTCCTCATGGGTATTATCAATCTTACTCTTTTCTAGCACTAAAAGTGGCTCATATGAATCCCATGATAGAAGACTGATTTTCAGATCCTAGCATGATGGTAGCCCTGCTCTGGTCCTTTTGTCAAATATGTTAAAAAATTATGTTTACAGCTTGTTTAATTTTTTTCAACGTCTTCTCTGCCGACTTCCTACAAGAATTTTTCACAATCAACTTATTTATCTCTAGAACACATAATGTCCTATCTTTGATTTCATTTTCCTCCAGCTCCTGATCTGTCTTGGAATTGATAAAATCAATGAATTTCTTTGCCCATAATGCTTAGTCTAGACTCTTATGTTGTTAAGCCACAACAAGTTCTTGCATATCTCTGACTATGCTCTTTTCCTCTGACACTATCATCAAATATTCCCAAGTTGTTTTCATGGCTTCAATGATTTCATTCCACACAATATCCTTCGCTTGAATCATAGTTATGTTTCCTTTCAGCATTTCTTTAAGACTCTTGATTTCATCATAAGTTGTCTGGAAATTTGATTTATACTTACTGACTTCTCCTTCTTTGGCATGCATTATCTTCATCATTGTGTCAAGCTCTCTTTGAGTCTTCTTAAGATCAATATCTGTCATTTTTAAGTGCTTTGTGCTCAACTTGGACAATTTTGTGGGTAGATCATCAGTTTCAGATGACATGACTATAGTGCAAGAATGAGACTCCATTTGACTTTGCAAGTTAAGCATAGACTCCTTTAATTTGGAAATATCTTCCTATTTCTGCAACAGCTGCTGTAAAAGATTCCCTTTCTCATTCTCAACCTCTACTGTAAAAGATTCCCTTTCTCATTCTCAACCTCTACTACCTCTGCTGCCATGGGATGTTCTCTAGTAGGTAACTTTAACTTCTTTTCCAACACATTGATTTCTGACTCTGCACTTTGTAGTAACTTTTGTACAGTTGATTTATTATTAGGATCCACTCCAATTTGTACAATTATCTTCTTCAACTCTTCATTCTGAGTTGAAAGAGCCCTGGAATTAGATTTCTCCAATTTTAGTTGTTTAATCACTTTTCCTAACATATTTTCTGCTTTATGAGAAGCTACACTAGTTTTGGTTAGTTCATTAACAATCAATTGGCATGTCTACATATTCAAATTATATTTGTCAAGTAAAGGGATCTTCTTCACATCAATAGTTAAATTAACAGTCTTAAAATTGTTGGATTAACCTACTATCATTTCAGATAGGTGAGAAAAATCAATCTTAAACTGGTCCCTTTCTAAGTCCATAGCAGTCAACAATCTGGTTTGGTCAGGAGTAACCTGATATACTCATCTTGAGCCTCCATACTAGCTTTAATCTTCTGATTATTTTCTGCAATTTGAGCAAAAACTTGCTTGATTAAAGGATATTGATCTTGAACATCTCCATGTATTGACGATGAAGCTGGTGCATTCTGATCATCTCCTAATTGAAGAAGGAAACTAGGTTGGGTTCTTGGTATTTCTTCAGTCAATCTAGCCCTCTTCTCAACTCTTTGTTCTTCATCTTCAGAATCAATAGCTTTCTCTTTTCTTCTTTTGCTTAGCTTTTCAGAAATGATTGGAGTCTGAATACTGGAACTAACAGAGTCTGCAAAACTTTTTTTATCCAACTTCTCTACTTCAGGCCTACTATCATGAACAAAAATAGAGTAACCATTTTCAACCTTATGTTAGAGATTACCTTGTGAGGATCATAGGCCCACTTCTCACCTAGTAAAAAATGCATGTTTCCTAACATCCTGTTAGCTTCATTTGCTACTTGCCTCATGTTCACTATGAATGGTTCCAAAGACATAGGCAACTTAAATAAATGACCCTTCTTTATTGGAAAAAAATGTACTTGATCTACATTCAGACTCTGTCTATTAAATTCCAAAGAAAACAATCTCATGGGGACAAAGATTGCTAATATATAAGGTTCAATCCCAGCTCCATATAATCTAATTTATGAATGATCATCATATACAAACCAATCCCCAAATTTACAATTAGCACTTAACTAAAGAAACTCTTGGGCTTTAGAAAGAAAACATTGAGGAGGAACTCCATTCAAAACCTTATATGCAATTGGCATGATATAAGCAACAAAATCAAACACCCCTCCCTCATCTGGTTCATTTATTATTATATCTATCCAAAATACTACTGACTGTCTTTTATTATTTGCATCCATAATGTTTAGCCCCAAATGTAAAAATTCTTCTACATTCTCATAAAAGAATAAATAAGTGATCAATGAAGGAAACCTAAAAGAACCGGTAAGGGACAAGCTCATAAGCTAAGTGTTAACGTTCTCTTGCCAGTGAGAGAGAATATCCAACACTACTTTAGGCTTCATCATCAAGGCAAATAATCCCAACATTGACTTGTCAATTTGAGCAGCATCTTACTTTCCAAGTATCTTTGAAAAATATTGTAGTACTAGCTTGACTTCTACATCGAAAATATCCAATGGGAACTCTTTATCATCTGCAGAAAAATGTTTTGTGTCAGGCTTCAAAAAGAAGATAACCTGTGTAAATTCTTGTGCTGCAAGATTATCATAAAATGATGCCAATGATTCGTCAGTGAACTAGACATAAGATTCAGACTCGAGATAACAAAGGGCTTGATGAAATAACTGAGTTGTGACTTGAAGAAAATTCTCCCCTAAATAGTTCATCACAAAAAAATTGTCGGGATACAATGCAGACACCAACCAATGTTCAAATTCGGGAAAAAGATGAGTTTTGGGAACACATGAAAACAAGACACCAGAATTGACCATGGTTGAATAGATGGGGCAAATTTTCTCATTCATAAGAACTCGTTGGTAGAAGGACAAATGCTCAACGGTGCAGGTAGTATCTCTAATGTCTTTCTCAGTGTCCATGAGAGGGATATGTTGGGTATATGTTATATTCTTTCCATGATGAGTCACGTGTGGGGGGGCTCACAGGGGGGGTGATAGCCCCCCCTGTACGTTGTGTTGGGCATAGCAGGGGGGTCACGGGGGGGCGGTAGCCCCCCCTGGTTGGGGACCGGGGCACTGTCCAGGAAAAGAAAATTGGACCCTATTTTTCGGTGGGCAAACCCGCCCATGGTTTTGTGCATGGGTTTGCACATGGTTTTGGGGCATGATGGTTTTTGGCCCCTAGTGTTTTGTAGATCCGGTTAAGGGAAATACGGTTATGTTCTAATCTGGGGTTAATGGATTGGGGTTTATGTATGCTTCAGCATGTATATATATGTGTTGTAACACTAAAAGGAATATAATGAAAAATCAAGCTGGTCGTCCTGATTTTGGATCCAGGGGAAAATCTCTATGTATATCTGTTTTATGTTTTATGCTCTCGCTATTGTTTATTTTATGTTTTTAAGATTCGTTTGGAGGTCCAGACAAAGAAGACTTCTTAGCCATGGAATATCTTAGGGTGACAGACAATAAAATGCATAGGTAAGAAAATATAGTGACTAGGATGACTTCTTGGACAACTGGGAATGAAAATTTATAGGGAAAAGTAAAACTTCAATCCTTATATAGATGGCACAGATTTTCAAACATTATTTCCAATTTAATGCTTAATCAAACAAGTAACGGCACCATGACGTGAAATGAGTTTTCCCCCAGTTGGATGCATACGTCACTGTGGTGGTACTCTGGGTGCGGATCATCCATCGAGGTTATGCTCCAGCCATGATCATGAACCGTCGATCTTGGTCAACAGGCATTCATCGCAATCAACTGCGGAGGTACCTCCTCTGCTAACCTGCGGGCTATTTGTGCCTGCGGGTTTTCGTTGATCTTCATTAAGTCGAACTTCTTTTAATCTCACCCGAATATTAGCACGGGTGTTAATTAGAATAGTCGGACCCACCTTCACACGCTTTTGAAAAACATATCGATCGACCAATACAAAAAAATCAAAATTATTTTCTGGTATATGAAAGATTTACATTTTTTCATATTTTCTAAATATATGCTTTTTTGTATTTTCAAAAATAGAATAAATAAAAATGAAAATGAGCCACAACATATAGCTCCAACTGGGGATAGTGTTTTTTTCCATGAAACACTAAGAACCACCTATTAGTGCCTTCACTTCGGGCATGGAGTCAAATATTGTTTGGTGATATATGAACAGTGAACATTTTGGTATTTACAATGGTGAAATGTTGAACTTTAATGCTGGAAATAATGCTTCAAATACTTCCCATTCACAGGCAGCAGTACTGGTTCTCCATCTATTTATTCCAAAATGAATGTGTTATTTGACCTTACCTCTGTAATTCTATATGGACCATACCAGAGAGGATCGAACTCACCATGCTTCCCCTTTTCTTCTCTTCTAGTATCCCATCTTAATAACAAATCTCCTGCTTGGAAGAGAATTTATTTTTCTTTTCTGTCAAATATAGACTTCATATTTTCCTGATAAGAAATCAACTAGTTATCCCTGACTTTTTTTATGTTCTCACTTGACTCAATTACTTTGTTCAATCTTCTCACCAGAGCATTGGGTTCTTCCTGAGCTTCTTGAAGGAAAGAAATCACTGGTTTGGCCAACTGAGTATGAAATAGTGCTTGAGTTCCATAAACCAATTCATAGGGAGACTTACCAATAGATCTTTTGGTAGTGACCCGAACTTCCCAGAGGGAAAACTTCAACTTCATATCCCAGACCTTCTATTTTTTGGTGATTGTCTTCTTCAAGATTCTGACCAATGTCTTATTTGAAAACTCTGCCAATCCATTCCCTTTGGGATGATATGTTGTGGAATGTGATAAAATTACATTATATGTTTGACAGAAATTAATGAATCGAGCAGAGTTAATTACCTGAGCATTATCAGTGACAATTTTGACTGGACATCCAAATCTGTTGAAAATTTTCTCCTCCAAAAACTTCATCACTACTTGGTCGTTTGCCCTTTTGGTGGGTATTTCTTCAACCCATTTTGTGAAGTAATCAGTAGCAGTTATAATCCACTTGATGGTGGATTGATTTCTCCAATAAAATCCAATCCCCATTGCCTAAAAGGTTCTTTAATGAATACTGGGATGAGAGGTAATGGAGCAAGTCTTTTCTTTTCAGCAAACAACAGACATTTCTGAAAAATTATGACCAGTCTATATACATCTGCAAACAGGGTGGGCCAATAGAAACCTGACTTGAGAATCTTATGAGTAGTGACCTTCCAGATATAATGACCTCCACACAGACTTTCATGATCTTCCTTGATGACTTCAATAGATTCACCTTTTGTTAAACATAACAACAAAATACCAGTAGGATTTTTCTAGTACAACTTGGCTTCTACTATAACATATGGCTAAGATTTGAGCTTGAGAGCTCTGTATTTTTTTCTATTTAGTGAAGATGGACAAGAAAAGAAACACAGGTAATGAAAAATATCTTTATACCAATCTAAGCACAAAAATTTGTTTTGAATACATGGTTTGGACTTACTCTGACCTTCTTCATTGATAGCTCCATCCACTGGTGCCAACAGATTAATTCCCAAGGCTTGAAAATTTGATTCTGTCAACAACTTTGCTAAACCCTGGCTCTTGACCAACTTGGTGGGTTTAATTTCCAAATCATACTCCTGGATTTTTGCTATCCATTTCCCTCTTTTTCCTTCAACATCAATTTGAACCAGCATGTATTTTACATCATAATTAGGGACATAAGTAGTTATTTGGGACTGTAACACATAATTCCTGAAGGCTTTCAGTGCTTTGACCAACGTATACACTTTTTTCTCCAGAATTTTGTATTTGAGCTCAGCATCTCTAAGAACTTTGCTGAAAAATGCCACTAACTACTCCTTACTATCCTCATTTTTCTGCAACAACACAACAACAATAGTAGTAGGGGAGGAAAATGAGAATACCTGAAATGCTTTTTGATAATCTGGACTAATTAGATCCAGAGCTTCCTGCAGTGCCTCCTTTATTCTAGAAAATGATTCTCTTGCTTCTTTATCCCACCTCACTTCTGCATTTTTCTTCAACATGTCTATTATATTTCTCACAATCTCAGCATAATTTGGCACAAACCTCCTCAGAAATTTTATTTTTCCCAAAAACCCCTAAAGGTCTTTCTTGCTTCTGGGTAGAGGAATTGTCTGAATTGTTTCCACCCTTGCTGGATCAATTTTTACTCCTTGTTTTGAAACTATGTGACCCAATAATTTACCTTCTTCTAAGGAAAATAAATATTTCTTGGGATTTAGTGATAGACCAAAATTTCTGCACTTCTGAAATGTCTTTTGTAAATGTTCCAAGTGTTCATCATCTAATCTTGAGAAAATAGTTACATCATCCAGATATATAACCACATATTTGTCACCAACAAATGCTATGTCCATGGCCCTTTGAAATTTTGCACCTGCATTCATAAGACCAAATGGCATACTTGCATACATGAAAGTGCCCTAGGGGGTTGTGAAATTTTTCTTCTTCTAATCTTCTTTTTCAACTGCCACCTGATTATACCCGAAGAATCTATAAACCATTGACATTTTGTAAGCTCGTGTCACCTTCTGTAAGACATAATCCATTTTAGGCAAAGGATAATTATCTTTTAGAGATGCTCTGTTCAAATTCCTGAAGTCTACACACAACCTTATCTCTCCATTCTTCTTCCTCACAGGAACCAGATTAGAAACCCCATCTGAATATCTGAGAGGAACTATATTTTTTTCCTACAACAATTTCTTTACTTCCTTTTCAATTGGAGCTAGAAACAATAGATTAATTTGTCTGAGCTTCTGTCTGTGTGGTTTAATTCCTTCTTTCAATGGAATTTTTTGTTGAATTATGATTTTTTCATATGTATTCAAGTCCTCATATGACTAGGCAAACACATCCATATACTTCTTAAAGATATCAATGTAATTTTCTTTATAATTTTTAGGAACACCTTTGAATAGTTTCACCATCTTTGGCTCCTGCTGAGTTCCTAAATCACAGTCCTCCATCTCTCCCTATTGATCTATTTTATTTTAGTTTGTAGCAACATCATTAGAATCAAACAATATTTCAAGAGGAACTAATCATTTAGGAAGTACATTATCTTTCAATTGAATAATTTTTTGCTCACCTATTGACTGCTTAAGATTTCTTATCTCTCCTTTATTCTCTGTCTGTTCTTCTTCCTGATCTATCTCACCATCTTCAAAATTTTCAATCATTGTCAGGAAATGATTTATCTACTCATAATCTTCAAACACTTTCCAATGTTTCACATTGTCAAAAATAGAGGGCCTGTGTTTGATTTCAATCTCAAACCTCAATCTTGGATTCATAGGTGGCTTGAAGGTGCTAGCTGCTACTATTAACGAATATTCCAACTTTTTGTCCTCCCTTGGAATAAATTGAAGATTGAAGGCTTAAAAATAATTCTCAACCAAATCCCAAACTTCATTCCTATATGATCTTAACCTCGGGTGCTTGGTTTGACAATGATATTTAATATTCCTTATAATTAATTCAGAATTACCAAAAATGGACATACACTGAATTTCCATTTGTTTAGCAGTTTGAAGACTTAAGATCAAAGCCTCATACTCAGCTACATTATTCGTTGAATCAAATTCTAACTTAAAAGAAAAAGGCATCAGATTACCTTCTGGAGATACCAATAAGAATCCATCTCCTTTGCCATCCTTTGAGTAGGCAACAACAAAATAGCATTTCAAAATATTTTTTGAATACAGCTCATTATGTACAATTTCTAAAGAGAGCTACTTCTCTATGTCTTCAGCAAATTTTTCATCTTCATGCAACATAAAGCAAGGAAGATATTCTTTTTCCTGACTATAAATGGGGGAATTAATTGCATCCTTCTTTGTGGTAGTTTTCACAAATCTTGTTTCTCTGTACAATCTCCTTTCTTACCCATTGAAAAGAGGAATGATAGCATAAGTGAATTCTAGTTTTAAAACTCCTCCCAACTTTTCTCCCCAATATCTTTACAAAAGCATTCCAAATCTGGCTGGATTGTCAGCAACCACTACATCCGTCATAAAAAAATTTGTTGGAATCTATGCCAAATATACTACCATGTCTTTGATTATCCCAACACATTTCACCCTCTTAGAATCAAATGAGCACAGGTCCCCGTATGGTTTAGTAATATTTAAATTCAACTCTTTCATAAAAAAAAATGGCATAATATTGTGAGAAGCACATGAGTCCAGCATGCAATTATGGAGAATAAAATCATGAAGAAGCAATGAGATGTAAAACAGAGGATCAGAAGAATCTACTTCTTCCACATGGGGACCAAAAGTGACTATTGGTTTTTAAAAGTGACTATTGGTTTTTCTTCTTATAGGTTCATAGTATCACCTATATCTTCAATTTGTGAGAGATTAATGAATTCTAAAATTTCTTTTATGTAACCTGGTGTCTTAGCTAATTCAAGGAGAGGCACCTGAATCTTGACCTTCTCCAATTCCTTTGATAAACTGAAAACTTGAATTTTCTTGAAATTCCTCTCAAGTTATTCTTCATTCCTTCTAGGATTTGAAGTCTTTTCAGGAACAGGAACGACCTTCTGCAAAATATTAGTATCAGCAGGCTTGTTTTGGGAGTATTCAGCCTGATGAAACTCTATTCTTTCTTCTGAATTCATAAGTGTCTTCCTTTATCTGCTTGTTTTACTGAGTTCTTCTGTTGTGGAGTCGCCATTAGAGAAGGAAAAGAATCTTTTTGTTCACCTCCATCATCTTGCACCCTATATCTCTTTCTAGATCTTAAATCATACTTATTATGCAACTCAGCTTGCATGAAATCTGTAAATTGCCTACAATATTCATCCATCTCATCTTGATCAAAAGACACTTCAGCTTTAGCATATTCTCCCTCACAATCTTCCTCTTCTTCATCTTCTCTTGTATACATAGCATATATTTGATCTTCAACTTATTTTTGGTCATCTTCTACTGATTGTCCAGGTGTTTCTTCTATATACAGTGGTGCTTGAACTTGGTCTTGATCTCTTCTTTCCCTCTGTAAAATTTGCAGGGGTTGTTTTCTGAATTAAGGATTAAATCCTCCTCTTTTTGTTGTACCGTTCTTTGGGATTTTTTACTTTCCAACTCCATGTTCACTAGATTTTTTGACAAATTTTTAATCACCTTTTTCATATCATCGATTCTTTGATCCTGTAGTGATTCTTCTTTTTCTTTTCCCTTCTCTTGAACTGACTTATTTTCTTTAATTTTTCCAGCTGCAGTCATATTAGCCTCAATTTCCAACGCATCTGTCTGTATTTTTTCAAGAGTAGGGGATCTCCTCTCTCTCATTGTAAAACTGAAATTAGCTTCAAAAGCTCCAACAAAAACTACCCTTGATCCAACAGGAGGGGGCTTCATCTCTACAGGTAAACTATTGTACAATTTTTTGAATCTCTTAACAAACTCAGAAATGTTTTCATTAGGTTTTCTTTTAATGGCATTAAACTATTTCAATGAATAACCATGATCTCTCTTTTCTCCCCATCTCTGAGTGAAATGATTCTCTAATTCTTCCCAGTTATTAATTGAACCATTTGATAAACCTTTAAACCATTTTCTAGCCTCTCCATTTAGATACTGCACAAAAAGTCTCATTAACACATCAATATGTTCTACATTTAAATTTTCAGCAAAAGTGAAAAAAAAAAGGTAAATGTTGTTCTGCAATTACTTCATCTTCTCCAGTGAAACGAGGAAGTAATTTAAGGTATCCTTGAGGCATGGAACTCATTGGTTGTGGAAGACTAAGAGGTGCATATCTATTCATTACGAAAGCTCATGATGTGATATATACACCTTGATTAACTGCTCCTTGGGTGGATGAGGTTGATGAGCCTACTGTGAAAGTGAATGAAGGTGGTGAAAATACTGATATGGGAGTGGGTTTATGAAAAATGGCAGAGGAACCAACAACTGTAGTTTGTTGACCTTGTGTAAAGATAAAATAAATGGACTCGAAATAATGTTCTTCCAACTTAGGTTCATGAAAATGAATGGGAGTGAAATGTGAATCTTTTTCCAAGAAAGGGAGTTCCTTGGAAATATCTTCAGATGAAGGGTTATGAGAACTACTGCCAGGAGCAGATAATGTAGGATCAGGTGTTGAAGGGCTTTTTGGTCTCTGAACCCTTTTAGAAACCAAAAATTCTGGATCTGATAAAGTAGGAAATTTCTGTTGCGAGGTATCTAACCTCGTCTGAGGCCTTTTGAAAGCCAGAATTCTGAAAATAACAAACACAGCCGAATATTTCCTCCTCACTGAACAACCAAAGGAAATAGAAAGAAAACCCAGGGAAAATTAACTTTGCTTCTTCGATCCCCAGCAACGGTGCCAAAAAATTTTGTATTTCAAGAGACAATCCCTTGGCTGTGGTAAGGAATCAGTGCTTAAGACATTTTATAAATGTATGTCAAAATTATGATATCAGATGATCTTTGTTTTATACCTTTGGAGATTAATTCTTTTAAACCCTCAATAATTTGATATAACGAAAGACTTCACAATGCCATTAACTGATGATATTTGAGTGAAAGGAAGAACTGGAAGAGAAACTCAAAATTATTTACTAAGTAAAAGAATATATCATTTTAAGTTATAGAAGAACTCTGTGTAGAAAGAACAATTGGATTGAAGGAACGCAAATTAAGGATATTTAACTCTTACTTATAGGTATAATAAAGAGACTCACAGCTACATTACTTCACTTCATTCAAAGAAGAATAAACACAGAATGAAACTAGAAAAATATATCAACATCAATAGGTGCAAGAAACTTGATCTTATTTCATTAATTTCTCAAAAAATTGAGTACAAAATTTACTATCATCCAAAGGTCCAAAACTCGGAACCCTCCTCTTTCTTTCTCATTTTCTTAAATACAATACAACGCAGTTTGTAACTATTGGAACTACTTGTAACTATTCAAACTACCTAGAACTGTGTAACTACCAATTACATCTCAATTATAAACTTCATTACAACATCGAAATTTTAACAAAAAGATAAACAAAACTAAAGTATCAATCTATTTTCTGAATCTAGATTTGATTGGTTGTCACTATGTTCTTTGGATTTGCTGATATGTCCTTCTGAGATGTTGAGGTGTCACCCGGTGAATTAGTCATCCATGCTCTGCACTTCTTTCAGATTTCAATGTTGGCTTTGGGAGAATTGACCAACTTGAGATATTCTAATCTGAAGGCAGTGATCCTGTTGAAAGTAGGCCTTTCTATGAACAAAGTGTTTACCATACATAATAATTGAAAATGCCTCTATAAGAAATTAACAATTGTAGCTCCTTTCAGGATTGCAGTTTTCTCATGGGTATTATATATCTTACTCTTTGCTAGCACTAATAGTGGCTCATACGAATCCCATGATAGAATACTGCCTTTTAGATCCCAGCATGATGGCAGCCCTGCTCTGGTCCTTTTGTCAAATATGTTATCAAATCTGTTTACAACCTCTTTAATTTTTGTCAACTTCTTCTCTGTCGACTTCCTGTAAGCATTTTTCACAATCAACTTATTTTTCTCTAGAACACATACTATCTTATCTTTGATTTAATTTTCCTCCAGCTCCTAATCTGTCTTGGAATTGATAAAATCAATGAATTTATTTTCCCATAAAGCTCTATTTAGAGTCTTCTATTTTTCAACCACAACAAGTTCCTGCATATCTCTGACTATGCTCTTTTCCTCTGAAACTATCATCAAATATTCCCAAGTTGTTTTCATGGCTTTAATGATTTCATTCCACAAAATATCCTTCACTTGAATCAGATTTATGTTTCCTTTCAGTTTTTCTTTAAGACTCTTGATTTCATCATAAGCTATCTGGAAATCTTATTTATACTTACTGACTTCTCCTTCTTTGGCCTGCATTATCTTCATCACTGTCTCAAGCTCTCTCTAAGTCTTCTTAAGATCAATCTCTTCCATTTTTAACTATGTGCTTAATTGGGACAATTTTGTTGGTGGAATATCAGTTTCAGATGACATGACTATAGTGCAAGAATGAGACTCAATTTGACTTTGCAAGTTAAGTACAGACTCCTTTAATCTGGAAATCTCTTCCTCTTTCTACAACAACTCCTATAAAAGATTATCTTTCTCATTCTCTACCTTTTCTACCTCTGCTACCACAGGATGTTCTCCAGTAGGTAGGTTTAACTTCTTCAACACATTGATTTATGACTCTGCACTTTGTAGTAACTTTTGTACAGCTGATTTATCATTAGGATCCACTCCAATTTTTAAAATTATCTTCTTCAACTTTTCATTTTGAGTTGAAAGAGCCCTAGAATTAGCTTTCTCCAATTTTAGTTGTTTGATCACTTTTCCTAACATATTTTCTTCCTTATGAGCAGTTGCAATAGTTTTGGTTAGGTCATTAACAATCAATTGGCCTGTTTGCATATGAAAATTAACTTTTTCAAGTAAAGGGATTTTCTTCACGTCAACAGTTAAATTAACATTCTTAAAACTGTTGGATGACCCTACTTTCATTTCATATGGGTGATAAAAATCAATCTTAAAATGGTCCCTTTCTAAGTCCATAGCAGTCAACAATCTGGTTTGGTCAGGAGTAACCTGAAACTAAGCTTGAGCCTCCATACTAGCTTTAATGTTCTGATTCTTTTCTGTAATTTGAGAAAAAACTTGATTGATCAAAGGAACTTGATCCTGAACATCTCAATGTCTTGATGGTGAAGCTGGTGAATTCTTAGCACCTCCTAATTGAAGAAGGAAACCAGGCTAGGTGCTTGGTATTTCTTCAGTCAATCTAGCCCTCTTCTCAGATCTATGTTCTTCATATTCAGAATCAACAAATTTCTATTTGTTCTTTTTCTTAGCTTTTTAGAAATGATTGGAGTCTGAATATTGGAACTAAAAGAGTCTGCAAAAATTTTGTTAGCCAACTTCTCTACTTTAGGCCTGCTATCATGAACAAAAGTAAAGTAACCATTTTCAACCCTTTTGTTAGAGATTACCTTGTGAGGATCATAGGCCCACTTCTCACCTAGTAACAAATGCATGTTTCCTAACAATCTATTAACTTCATTTGATGCTTGCTTCATTTTCACTATGAATAGTCCCACAGACAAAGGCAACCTAAATAAATGGCCCTTCTTCATTGGAACAAAATGTACTTGATCTACATTCAGACTCCATATAATAAATTCCAAAGCAAATAATATCATGGGAACAAAGATTGGTAATCTATAAGGTTCAATCCTAGCTCCATATAATCTAATTTATGAATGATCATCATACACAAACCAATCCCCAAATTTATAGTTAGCACTTAACTGATAAACTCCTGGGATTTAGGCAAAAAACATGGAGGAGGAACTCCATTCAAAACCTTATAGGAAATTGGCATGAAATAAGAAGAAAAATAAAACACCCCTCCCTCATTTGGTTCATTTCTTATTATATCTATACAAAATACTACTGACTTTATTTTCTTATTTGCATCCACAATTCTTAGCCCCAAATGTAAAAATTCTTCTACATTTTGATACAAGAATAAATAAGTGATCAGTGAAGGAAACCTGAAAGACTCGCTAAGGGACAAGCTCATAAGTTGAGTGTTAATGTTCTCTTGCCAGTAAGATGGAATATCCAACACCACTTTAGGCTTCATCATCAAGGAAAACAACCCCAAAACTGACTTGTCAATTTGAGCAGAATCTTCCTTTCCAAGTATCTTTAACAGAGATTGTAGTACTAGCTTGACTTCTGCATCAAAAATGTCCAATGGGAACTCTTTATCATCTACAGGAAAACATTTTGTGTCTGACTTCAAAAAGAAGATAACCTGTGTAAATTCTTGTCCTGCAAGATTATCATAAAATGTTTCCAATGATTCGTCAGTGAATTGGACATAAGATTCAGACTTGGGATAACAAAGGGCTTGACTGACTAACTGAGTTGTGATTTGAAGAACATTCTCCCCTAAACAATTCATCACAAAACATTTGCTGGGATACAATGCATATAGCAACCAATGCACAAATTCGGGAAAACCATGGGTTTTTGGAATGCATGCAGACAAAACACCGGAATTGACCATGGTTGAATAGATGGGGAAATTTTTCTCATTCAGAAGAACTCGCTGGTAGAAGGGAAAATTCTCAACGATGCAGGTAGTATCTCTAATGTCTTGCTCAGTTTCCATGAGAGGGATATGGCTAGAAGAGCCAGACAAAGAAGACTGCTTAGCCATGGAATAGCTCGGGGTGACAGACAATTAAATGCAAAGGTAAGAAAATAGATTGACTAGGATGACTTCTTGGACAACTAGGAATGAAAACTAATAGGGAAAAGGAAAACTTCAATCCTTATATAGATGGCGCAGAGTTTCAAACATTAATGCCAATTTAATGCTTGACCGAACAAGTAACAGCACCATGACATGACAGATGAGTTGTCCCCCAGCTAGATGCATACATCACTACGGGGTTCTCTAGGGTACGGAGCATCCATCAGGGTTATACCCCCGTAGTGATCGTGAGTCATCGATTTTGGTCAGCAAGCACTCAGTAGAGTCAACTGCGGAGGCACCTCCTCTGCTAACATGTGGCCTATTTGTGCCCGCGGGTTTCCACTAATCTTCATTAAGTCTAAATTATTTTAATTTGGCCTAACGATTAGCACGGGTGTTAATTGGAACAGTTGGACCCACCTTCACATGCTTTCGAAAAACATATTGATCGACTAATATACAAAAATGAAATGAGTTTTCTGGCAGATGAAAGATTTACATTTTGTCATATTTTCTAAATATATTTTTTTTTTGTATTTTCGAAAATAGAATAAAGAAAAATGAAAATGAGCCACAAAAATGGTCACTAATTGAATTTCAACCAGGAACATCGAAGGTGACAATGAATTCTCGATAAAACAGACAAAAATAAATTTTCTTCATTGTTCATCGAAGCACAATGAGATGTTAGTTTCATTTGTTCATGATGTAAACTTGAATAAAGAGTACGTGATAAACTCTTGAAAAGTCTAATGAATTATTTAAGTCATGTTTGATTGTGTTATTTATTAATTTAAGTGTAAAATATTGTATTACAGGTTTGCGACAAACGCAGGTAACAGTTCTACACTTATGACTCTGAAGGACAAAGGTGAAGTAGAAGGAAGTGTAACTTGATGAAGCTCACGTGCAGACAAATAATACAGCTAGTATTCATGCTTCAGATGTAGACAATAATTCGACACTTATGGCTCTGAAGTACACAGGTGAAGGAGAAGGAAGTGTAGTCTATATGAGCACTTACGTGCAGGTAAAGAATACAGAAGGTATTCGTGCTCCTTGCGATAGACGCAAGTCAAAAAATGGAAGTTTTCGGATCAACATGGAACCTAAAAAACTGCAAATATCTCATCATTCTAAACTCGACGCAATTCGTTTCATTCAAAATGGAGTCTTTATGAGGGAGAAACTTCAAAGCAAAGTTTCAATGACGACGGGAGAAAAGTCAAAGTTCTGAACGCTTAACAACTACTAGTCTTAGAATGTCGTAAATCTGGCGTCAAATGAAAGTGCACGTCGCACTGGTTCTGGTGATACTCACAGTTTGGAAACTGTCTTCCATATGAGGAATAAAATTCCAGTCAAAGTTTCAATGACGACGAGGAAAAGTAAAATTATCGGACACTGACACGTGTCACATAGTAATTCGTCGGTAAAATGGTAAAAAGGTAAAAGGTGAATTAGTTTGGTTAAAAAATGGGTGCAATGGGTTTCAAACCCTAGACCTAGCCTAAACCTATAAACTTATCTCAACACTCTACCATGTTAATTTATGTTGTATTTAACCTATGTGCTAAAGCCTAAGTATAAGGGCACATAATACACATGGTTAATAAACATAATGCAAAAAGGTTCAAAGTCTGCAACGGAATGCAATCAACGAAGGTATGAAATTCAATGCATCACGTGGGGGACATTATGGTGACGTGGCTCCAGCCACCAATGAAGGCCATGGGAAGATGTGTCACATTAATGCGAAGGTGAATTTAAACTCCAACAAATGTGCAGGAAGGTGGTTACAAACTCCAACATAAAAGGTGGATTGTATGTGGCTTCAACCTTCAATGGGTTCGTAGTCAACTAACAAAGGCAACAAAAAGTGGTAAGTGCCCTGTGACATGGCTTCAAACTCCAACAAATGTGCACATGGACATGGAACCAACCTTGAATGGGTTCTAGGTGGCATAACGTTGGTGACATGGCCGAGAGGTGGCACAAAGTAATTAGTGCCAAACATAACAAACAAAAACCATATGCTAAATTCGAAAGTGGGTTTGTTTAAATATTAATGGATTAATAACCATATGATATAGTTGTTATTAATCATTTAATATAAAAAACAATAAACCAAATTTAGAGTGAAGCTAAAAGCTATATAAGCTACCCAATTACACCAAATTAAGGGGGCAACAAAGTGTGAAGATTTTGGTAGCAGCAATATGGAGAAGCAACTTTGGAGAGATGATTTGTAGAGCTGATTTAGAGAGTTGTTTTGGGGAGTTGAAAATCAATTCTTCCTCCATGCATTCAAAGCTCTAATTTACATAGATTGGTCATCGTGAAGCCAAATTGGGCATGGAGACAGGTGACGGAAAGATGATTCAAAGAGCCATATTTACACAGCGTCCAATAGTGCCTTCTTGCAATAGTCAGTTGGATCAATTTCTATGCAAAGAAATCTTCCATAGTTTTTAATATTCAGTGCTTTTTGTTGTAAGTTGGTCGTCGGAAAGCTGATTCAGAGAATTTTTGTTTTACAGAGTCCAACAATGTTGAAGTGCACTATTTAGTTCGAATCTCATTGTAAGAAAATTTTCAGCGCCCTCCTAATATAGTGGTCATTCAATTGAAAACGAACTCGGAGAAGTAGTCCGAGAGGGACAAACTCTATCATCACATCATGTTTGAGTTTGTTTTCTTTGCTTTATGTTGATATTTCTATTGATCTTTCAGTATTCAGTATGTGCAAGATCTTCTACGAGTTATTTTTCCTTTAGTTCTTTACACCTAACACAATCATAGTTATACATTCAATTCACTTGGAAAATAATCAATCCTATTTCAGATCATATATTTTGGTACCAAAGTAGGTTGAACTTTTATAAGTAGGAATTTTGGCAATGAATGTTGACTAGATCCAGGTTGTGATGTGGAGAAGGAAAGATTGAGGATATAAGCTTAGAAATTGGAAAAGCAACAAATTATTATCAAGTCGCAATAATGGGAAAGGGTACAAGTTAGATACACCTACAAGAATTGGAGGATCATAATCAGAAGTATCAATAGGCTAATTTCGCATTGTGAAGCATGGTACAAGCATTGAAAGAGAAGAAACAACAATTTCAAGCAGCAATTGAAGCTATGCAATAAATTCGAGAGAGGAAAATTCCTTTTGCTCGAAGTCCATCTATCGTGGAAAATGATGCAGTACCTAAGCTTCATCGATTTGATGAAAATAGCAAATCTCCGTCATCTTCTTCAAAATCTCAATCAGTAGAAAAATTCATTAGAACTTTCTCTATGCCTTCTGAGGAACCGTCGTACATTCCATCAATTCGTAGAACTGAATCAGAAATGGAAGAGGATGAAGCCGCAAGTGATCTTGTAATTGGAGCCTTTGAAAAGCATACCAAGGGCATAGGTATGAGATTGATGAGAAAGATGGGATATCAGTCAGGGAAAGGGCTCGACAAAAATGGTCAAGGCAGACTCCAGTCAATCTCAGTACAAGAAAGATCGAGATATGAAGGACTGGGATTCAATAAATTAACATGTGACTATTATAGGAAAATAGGTCACATAGCGGATCAATGCTAGTCCCTTCATCTTGAAATTATGCTGAAGAAGTTGCAAGATCAAAAAGCTAAAAAAAATAATTCTATCAGTAGTGATTCGGAAGGTGATTCCTTTAATCAAAACTTTATTGTGAAAAGTATTCAAGGGATATATCCATGTAAATTTTGTGGGAGTAACAGCCATTGTGTAGTTGAATACTGGAAACATAAAAATTACAGTAAAAAGGTGTGTGCTATTAGAAGCATCCCACAGAAAGATGATGCCACTCTGCAGGTGAAGAAAAGACATGAAAGGACTTTGAAAAAGTCCAGGAAGGATTTCACATCATCAAGCCGGGAAAATCCAAGAAAAAGGATGAAAGTGATAGACTCGGGTAAAGGAGTTTGTGCACAATGAAAATTGTCAGGACATTCAAAGAACGCATGTCCCTTGCTACCTCGTGAAGAAACAACATCATGTTCCACCAGAGGTAAATCAAGGAGTGCAAACAAAGAGAAGTCAAAGTCTCCAGAGAAATCACCTGCATGGAATTGGGCAGATTTCATGCCTTATGTATAGGTGCATGTTTTTTAATGTCATCACATCAGTAGGCCTCGTTGAGTCTATAAGATGAAAATGCTTTTCATGTTGATGTAATAAATATTTTGAATTGTAATAAGAATTTTGGAGGTCCAAAAGCTATTTTTGTTATGAGGTGTGATCTAGATGGATACATCAAGTCTGTTCATAGTGGTCACTGATTGAATGTTGACCAGGAATGTCAAAGGTAACAATGAATTCTCGACAAGATAGACAAAAATAAATCTTCTTCATTTTTCATCGAAGCAATGATGAGATGTTAGTTTCTTTTGTTCATGATGTAAACTTGACCACAGAGTATGTGATAAACTCTTAGTAAGTCTGATGAATTATTTAAGTCATGTTTGATTGTGTTAGTCATGCATGTAAGTCTGAAATATTATATTATACGTTTGTGATAGATGCAGGTAACAGTTTGACACTCATGATCTTGAAGGATAAAGGTGAAGGAGAAGGAAGTGTAACTTGATGAAGCTCACGTGCAAACAAAGAATACATTTGGTATTCATGCTTCCAGATGCATGCTCCTTGCGAAAGACGCAGGTCAAAAAATGGAAGTTTTCATATCAGTTTGGAACCTGAACGAACGCAAATATCTTGTCATTTTGAACCCAACGCAATTCGTTTCATTCAAAGCGGAGTCTGTATAAGGGAGAAACTTCAAATCAAAATTTCAATGATGACGAGAGAAAATACAAATTTTTTAACGCTTGACAGCTACTAGTCTCAGAATGTCATAAATATAACGTCAAATGAAAGTGCTCATCACACTATTTATGGCGATACTCACGGTTTGGAAATTGACTTCCGTATGAGGAAGAAAATTCAAGTCAAAGTTTCAATGACGATGGGGAAAATTCAAAGTACTGGACGCTGACACGTGTCGCACAGTAATTCAATGGTAAAATGGTAAAAAGGTCAAAGGTGAATTTGTTTGGTTAAAAAAATGGGTGCATTGGGTTTAGAACCCTAGACCTAGCCTAAACCTATAACCCTATCTCACCACTCTACCATGTTAATTTATGTTGTATTTAACCTATGTGTTGAAGCCTAAGTATAAAGGCACATAATACACATGGTTAATAAACATAATGCATAAAGGTCCAAAGTCTGCAGCGGAATGCAACCAACGAAGGTCTGAAATTCAATGCATCATGTGGGGACATTATGGTGATGTGGCTCCATCCACCAACGAAGGCCATGGGAAGATGTGTCATATTAATGCGAAGGTGCATTTAAACTCCAACAAATGTGCATGAAGTTGGTTACAAACTCCAATGGAAAAGGTGGATTGTACGTGGCTTCAAACTTCAATGGGTTCGTAGTCAACCAACAAAGGCAGAAAAAAGTGGTTAGTGCCCTGTGACATGGCTTCAAACTCCAATGTGCACATGGACGTGGAACAAACTTTGAATGGGCTCGAAGGTGGCGTAATGTTGGTGACATGGTCGAGAGGTGGCACAAATTAAATAATGCCAAACATAACAAACAAAAATCATATGCTAAATTTGAAAGTGGGTTTTTTTAATATTAATGTATTAATAACCATATGATATAGTTGTAAGCTAAAAACTATATAAGCTACCCAATTACACGAACTTAAGGGGGAAACAAAGTGTGAAGCTTTTTGTAGCAACAATTTGGAGAAGCAGCTTTGGAGAGCCGATTTAGAGAGTTGTTTTGGAGAGTTGAAAATCAATTCTTCCTCCATACAGCCAAAGCTCTACTTATCGTAGATTGGTCATCGTGAAGCCAAATTAGGGGAGGAGAGGTGACGAAAAGACAATTCAGAGAGCCATATTTACAAAACATCCAACAGTGCCTAGGTGAAATAGTCAGTTGCATAAATTTGTGTGCAAAGAAATCTTCCTTAGTTTTTCCTATTCAGCGCTTATTGTTGTAAGCTGGTCGTCAGAAAACTGAGTCAGAGAATTTTCATTTGACAGAGGCCAACAATGTCGAAGGGCATTATTCAGTTGGAATCTCATTGTAAGAAATTTTTCAGTGCCTTCCTAATATAGCAGTCGCTCAATTGAAAGCAGACCTAGAGACATAGTCCAAGAGGGACGAACTCCATCATCACATCGTGTTTGAGTTTGTTTGCTTTACTTTCTGTTGATCTTTCAGTACTCAGTATGTGAAAGCTCTTCTAAAAGTTATTTTTCCTTCATTTCTTTGCACCTAACATAATCATAGTTATACATTAAATTCACTTGGAAAATAATCAATCTTATTTCATATCACATGGTCATGATAAAATATTCTCCCTTAGTTTCTACGAGGCTTATAATAAATATTATAGAATTGATTTTTTTTAGTAGAGTTGTTAGGTAAAATAATTTTTGAGACGATGCCAACATAGCATTATTAGAAGTTAAATCAATGTTATATGAATTTGCAATCCATATAAGCAATGGCAATGACAACACTAATGTGACATAATTATGATGCTAGCACAATGTGCACATAATGATTGTTCCATGATAGTTGATGCAGTATTATGCACGAATGATGTAAAAAAAATAAAAAATAAAAATTAATTAATTAATTAAAAAATTTATTAATTAAATTAAAAAATAAATAAATAAATAAAAATAAAGTTGTGCACTATACATTTTATGCAATTTTGATTAAGTTAAAGAATAAAAAAACAAAAATAAAAAATTCCCCATCATTTCATTTTCACAATAAGATTTGAGGAAAGGCTTCCTGGAGATGAAAGGGATTGGTGGAGGCACTAAGCAGGAGTAGTGTGCAAATATTTATGGAGCATATCATTGGATAAGTTAATATTTTTCATCATTTGCACCATTTAAAAATAAAATAAGTAAATACATTTAAAAATAAAAAGTTGTAGATTTAAAGAAAATTTGAGTTTGGATTTTGGAAATGGAGATGGGATCTTCAAATTAAAAATTAAAAATAAAAATCGGTTTAGAATTATCCTTTCCTCTTCCTTTACCTCTTTTCCTTACTCTTACTCTTCTTCTCCACCCACCACCCCTCTCCCTCTTATTCTTTTTATTCCCCACTCCTCTCCTTCTCCACCCTTCTCCCCCTCTTCCTTGTACACTTCTCTTATTCTCCCCCTCTTATTGACCTCTTACTCTTTTCTCCTCCCTCCTCTTATTCTCCCTCTCCCTCCTTCCCCTCTTCATTTTTTCTTTCCTTTATCCCTCAATCCTCCTCCTCCCTCTTCCTCTTTTTATTTTGCTTCCTCTTCTCCCTCGCCCTCTTAAACTCCTCTTGTTCTCCCCACCTTCTCTCCCTCTTATACCGTTTTATTCCCCACTCCTACTCTTCTCCCTCTCCTTCCTCCCCCTCTTTATTTTCCTCTCCTCTTATCCCTAAGACCCCTCCTACCTCTTCCTCTATTTCTTCCCCTTGATTCTTTTTCTTCCCCTCTCCTCTCCCTCTTTGTATTTTTCTTTCTCCCTCCCCCCTCTCTTATTTTTCTCTTGCTCTCCCTTCCCTAAAATTCTGCACAAGGAGTAATGTTGTATATAATAGAATAATGTTTCATTTAAAAGATTCAAATTTTCCTAAGTCTATTTGTTGACATGTATTTTTTTTTTATTACAACTTCACCTAATGGACATGGGATTGGCTTGAGATTGAGTTCCAAGTAAAAATTGAATAAAAGAGAAAGGCTAAGGAGTCATGAAATACTCATGGCCTGTCACCTAAATGACTTTGCATAATATATGAAGGTTTTTGTAATGGAAAATTAACCATATTAGTCTTAAAATGCAACCCACACATGGATCATTAACCTCCAAGTTAGTCCAATACTATTAATGGTGGTTGGTATTATGATTCCACAATACTACACATGCCCCTCATTCACTTTGTTATTTATAGTCATTCTCACTCATGTAAGTGAAATTGATATGCACTATGTGAGATTTTGTGCATTATGAAAGTGAATGAATTCTAGAATATTGTGCTAATTTTTTCAATGTATTTTAAGCCATAATTTCACATTCATGTTGAATTTTTATATCACAATAAAGTAGCCAATCCTTTTTTTTATATAGAATTTCATTTATGAGCATTTAAAAAGTAGTACTCTGCCATAATAATGACCTAAACTTCTTACTTCAATAAGCATTAACCACATGGATTTATTGTACACCATATTTTTGTTATCTTTTGTTAAATAAAGCATCTCTATGGATGTTTTTGTAATGTCTGTTTATTTTAAATATTCATGCAAAATTTTATTTTCCGTGCTTTATTCCATGGACTTTTCATAATTTCCTAAATAGCATATTGTTGTAATAGTTCCATAGATCATGTTTCCAATGGAGATGCTTTGGTACAAGATGATACTACTCATAGGGAGAGAGACCAGGATCAAGGTAAAAAGAGATAATAGTAAATAAAAATAACAACAAAAAATCCGGAGTTGTGAATAGATACTTTATGGTTGTTATATAATATGGAAAATATGTTTTTATTTTAGGAAAAGTTGCATTTATAATTCTAATTGTCACATACGCTTAATTAATTTTTATATTGCAAAAAAACTTAATTGAAAAATTGTTAAAGACTAATACTAAAAAATAAAGCCTTGATCATGTAGGTTTTAACCCTGTACAGAAATTATTTGCAAACAAACTCTTAAAACATAAAATAAAACAATAGCAAGAGTATAAAACATAAAACAGATATACACAAATATTTTCCCCTGGATCCCAAAATCGGTACTACCAGCTTGATTTTACATTTTATTCCTTTCAATGTTAAAACACATATATATACATGCATAAGCATTCATAAACCCCAATCCATTAACCCTGGATTAGAACATAACCATAGATCCCTTGACCGAATCTACAAAATAACATGAGCAGAAAACCATCATGCCCAAAACCATGTGCAAACCCATGCACAAAACCATTCACGGGTCTGCCCACCTAATATAAAGTCTAGTCGTTGAAATAATATAACACACCCAACATTCTACCACTTGTTGTTTTCTTTCCACATGGGGGGCACAGGAGAGCTTAGTCATTGATGCAGCCCTGCAACACCCATTGTTTCTCTACACCAAGGGAACTTCTCAGTGCTCACAGACTTTGTCAATTCATCTGCAACATTATTCAAAGTGTCGACCTTTACCAACAACACCTTTCTATCCTCAACCATATCTCTCACAAAGTGATACTGAACATCAATGTTCTTTGCCTTTGAATGATAAGCAGGGTTCTTAGCCAAGAAAATTTCACTTTGGCTATCACAGTCTACCCTTATAGCTCGTTGCACCAACCCCATACTTGAACACAATCTCTACAACCAAACCGTTTCCTTGCTTGCATGAGTGGATACTATGTATTCTGCCTCTATAGTTGACATAGCCACTATAGAATGTCTTTTACTCATCCAATTGGTTGCACCTCCAAATAGGTTAAACACATACCCACTTGTAGATCTTCTTTGATCCATATCTTTAGCCCAGTCTACATCAATAAAGCCACAGATGTCCAAAAATATGTCCAATCATGGTCTTCCTTGGTGGCACAAACCATAATCACTAGTGCCACGCAAATATCTAAAAACCTGCTTTAATATTGTCCAATGCTCCTTCCCTGGTTTTGAAATAAACCTGCTCAATACTCCCAATGCATGTGCAATGTATGGTCTATTACATACCATTATATACATCAGGCTACCCACTACACTTTCATATGGAACACGGGACATGCCCTCTTCTTCTTCTTGTGTCTTGGGACACTGTTCAGTAGATAACTTTACACCTATAGGAATAGGAACCTTCACCAGTTTACTATCCTTCATATTGAACCTCCGCAATATTGTCTTGACATACTTCCTCTAATTTAACTATAGTTTCCTCTTTGCCCGATGTCATTTAATTTCCATGCCCAAAATATAGTTTGCAACGCCGAGATCCTTCATGTAAAATTTGGAGAACAATTGGGTCTTCAAATCCTAGATGATTTCTTTTTCATTCCCAACTAGCGACATAACATCCACATACAAGACCAAATAAATAACACAGTCACCAACTAATTTAAAATAAACACAATGATCCTCCTTGCTTCTAGTGAAGCCAAGTCCTCGTATATATGTATCAAATTTCTGACACCACATCCTTAGTCATTTTTTTAACCTATACATAGACTTTTTTAACTTGCATACCACTTCTTTTTTACCCTTCACCTCAAATCCTTCAGGTTGCTTCATGTAGATATCCTCTACCAGATCCTTGTGAATAAATGGTGTATTCACATCCATCTATTCTACCTCAAAATCAAATACAGCAGCAACATATAAAAGTAATATAATAGAAGTAACCTTGGCAACAGGAGAAAAAATATCACTAAAATCAATTCCCCGCACCTCGGAATAACATTTTGCTACCGACCGGGAATTTTGTTTCTCTACCTTTCCTTATGCATTCATCTTCTTCTTAAACACCCATTTTCTCCCAATGGGATTCCTTCCAGTCGGAAACTCCACGAGATCCCATGCCTCATTTTTATGCAAGGATGTCATTTCATCAACCATGGCCTCCTTCCATAGTTTTCCATCCTCTGAATCCACTACGTCCCTGACTGTTCTAGGATCATCATCAATGATAGATAAAGAAAATTTTGAAAAGAAAGCAGATGGATTATACCTTTCTAGTTTCCTTATTTCTCGAATTGATCTTCTCACAGCTGGATTTTGTGGCTCTTCCTCTTATAAATCTTGCTTTGTTGTAGAGTCTGATTCTTCCTCCTTTAGCTCAAACTCTACCTTATCGAGTTCCTTTGGTAGGACTTCATGTTTAACAACATATTTCACTTATCTAAACACCACATCTCAGTTGTACACAACCTTCCTTGTTTCTAGGTTTTAAATATTATAACCTTTGAAACCATCCTTACGCCCAATAAAGATGCACCTTTCAGATTTATTATCCAACTTGGTCCTTTTCTCCTTGGGAACATGTACATATGTATCACATCTAATAACATCAAATGTGAAAGAAAGGGTTTCCTAACAATCCATACCTCATGTGGAGTCTTATATTCCAACGTTGATGAAGGTGATATGTTAACTAGGTAGCATGCAGTCTCCACTGCCTTTGCCCAAAATTCTTGTCCTAACCCAGTACCACTGAGCATGCTTCTTGCCTTTTCCATCAATGTCATGTTCATTCTTTCTGCAACCATGTTTTGTTGAGGTGTGTATGGAGTATTATTTTTTCATGTTATACCACACTTCTTACATAACTCTTCAAATTCCTTCTTGCAGAATTCTCCTCCATTATCTTTCATCAGCACCTTTATCTTCTTCTTTGTCTGGTTTTCGACCAAAACCTTCAATTATTCAAATTTTTCAAAGAGTTCAGATTTCTTCCTCGAGAAATATATCCATGTATTCCTTGAGAATTCATCTATAAATGACACATAGTACACATACTTACCCAGTGATGGAACTGACACAAGTCCAAACACATCACTATGCACAAGCTCTAATATCTTGTTTGCCCCCTTAGCACCAAAAGGGAAACTCACCCGATTATGCTTCGCATATACACAATGTACACAGAAATCAAAATCCAGAGATAAATTAGACATACCTTCTACCATACCATTACCATGCAGTATTTTAAGGCCCTTCTCTCCAATATCCAATCCTTTGATTCCATAGCATGGTCTTTTCTCCAGAGGCCACTAGGCCTTCTGCTCCACTTTCAGGAACCACAGAATTGTTGCACCCATCAATAACAGTGCTACTTGTCAAACTCCTATAATTTATAGGATGAATTGATTGTAGCTATAATTTTGTACATGATATGTTGTAAATAATTTTCCATTCTGCAAATTTATTTCCAAAATAATAATAATAATAAACAAAATGGGATAAAAAAATAGATATGTGAAAAAAAAAACATGAGAAAAATAAAAAGAATAAAATATCCCATAAAAAATTAAGTTTATAGGAGTGAGCAAGCCTAAATTCCATTCAATAAATTAAAAAATGCATCAATCATTGTGTGCGGCTAGTTAAAATGCCACATTGTAATAGGAGAAGTAGAATAGTTAGTCTAATCACATCGTTTAAATGAGATTGAGCTGAAATAAAGTTAGTTAGGTTAGTGAATAATAAATCACACAATTTAATCATGATTGAATTAGGTTAGTTAGAATAAAGGTGAAGTTAACCACACTATTTAATCGTGGTTAATTAACAATTATAGAGAAAAATGAAAAAACCAAAGAAAAAATAAAAAAATGTCTTGCAAATTGAAATGCAACATTAGTGGATAAATAAGTAGTTTTAGAAGGTAATTAAGTCTATATTAGATTATTTTAATCACCATAGTTGATCGCAATTATCGTGAAATGTAATAAAGTTAGGATATATGCTATGGAAAAGTTTTCGATGGCTACGATCCACCCCACCTGGATCAATAGCGGGGGATTGATTGTAGGCCCCCCTGAGCTCTTTCATGATTTATTCATGGGGGGGAGCAGGGGGGAGGGGTTCTGAAAAAAAAGAGGCCTACCAAGTAACATGGCAGTGCCAAAGGATTTTGCACACCACCCCCTCCCCCCACCCCCCCGCCCCTTTATGCTCATCTCACCCCCCCCCCTCGCTCCTTTATGCTCATCTCACCCCCCCCCACCACTCCTTTATGCTCATCTCACCCCCCCCCCTCCCCCCACCCCTCCAAAAATTCATTCCTCCATTGACCACACACTCCGCTACTCTCGCACCAATAAATATCTGCCATAATGACTCCCCGACCCCACCATCACCTCCTGCCATGGTCTATCCTCCTCCACTCATCATCCACCACCTCATCACTACTAACCCCACTCCCCCACTTCCCTTCCGTTAAAACTTTTCCCACTATTGTTTCCACTCCCAATAATAAACCTCTACCTAGCACCATCTTATCCGCTTCAACCAAACTTTCTACTAATTAATGTTTCTTGATCCCACGAAAAAGGACCCACTCCTATTTAAACATTAAAATGTGACGATAATTCCTAAAATTCCATATTAATCACTATAAAATTGCTTAACTCCCTTCCTTGTTGTATTCACGATCAAATGAAATTTACAATGCTCCACATTGTCCCAGCATCCATTCAATTTTCCATCAACTTTGACCAAGACGTCATCAGCGACCCCACTTTTGCATTCAACTGTCACCTACCTCTTCCAGGTAATATTAGCATCCCCACTCCTTCTATTTCGACAATGGATCCTAAAGGAAAGACCCCCAAGAACAAAACCAAGACTCCTAAAGAAAAACATATGTTGCCCCCTGCCATTGACCTTGACCAGCTCCCTCTAGTTGACCTGCAATACAATTTTTTTGAAACTATCTGTGAATTTTACATGTTCAAACTTCAAATTTCGTTGAAGAAAAATCATTTAGACCTCAGTGATGAATTGGACCTGTGGGAATCATCCCAACCCCAATTCATCTTCCCACAAACCCATTACTTCCCTGAACTTATATCCTGGTATCATAATAGATATGTCCCTAGCCAGAGAGAATTTTTCAGCCAAAATGGTGAAGTTATGCTCACTTTAACTACTGAATCCATTTGTCAAATGCTACAATTACAAACTCTTGATTCCCTAGATCCACTTTCAGTAGATTCTCTCACAGAACTCTACAAAAAATATGACCTTTCCACCAAGAGCCAAAATTTTCGAATTTTTTCTCCCAAGAATGCTCAATTTCCCAAGAAAAAACCCCCATATTCATCCTCCATGTTCCCAAATATGACTAGACAAATAATTTCCATCATTACATGCATACTTGGTTACCATTCCAACCAGTGGATCGATGAAGTTATTGTAGGATTTTTGTCAATTTTTAAAACTGGTGAAAACCTATTGTTTTCAATTACAGTAAGTTTATTACAGAGGAAATCCATGACCATTTTATAAATTTTCCTACTGATGGAGCTTTTAAATATACCTTTGTATTAGTTTATTTGTTTATTTATCATCAATCAGACAGGTTTCCATTTTCTTTGCAAAATTTGGATGAGCATTGTAATCCACAATCGGTCATCCATTGGACCTCCTTGGTAAGGAAAAACTCGACTGATTTTACCTTTGAAGATTATGTTGATCAGTTTATTTACACAGTTATTTGTCTACTAAACAATTACGTGAAAAATACAATAGGATCAAAGATTCAGAGAATTTTGCATCTTAGTGACCAGGTGAAGACAGGGGATTCGTATTTATACCAAAATTATACTGAGACCATGGTTTATGGGTGTGAATTGCCACCCTATAGGCTTCCAAAAATTTTTCCCATGATAATTTTCTCATTAGAATACATAAGAAAAATGATACACATGGATGACTTACATTTTATTGCAGCTAAAAATGAGGCATAGTTAAAAATCAAAGCTCAAATGGGGACATTTGTTTGCAATACCAGAACGGTTGGTAAAGAGGCAGATTTTCTCCTAAAGAAAATGAATTTCAAATTGAGTTTCACTTGGTCTTATGAACCTTTCAGCCTAATTTCAAAATTGAGAGTGGAGCAAAGGACCACTCCTCAAACCCACACTCCTAGGTGAGAGATAGAAAAGTTCATGAACCAAAGTCAGTGAGAGAAGAACACACTACAGGAAGCTGAAGAACAACTTATATCCACAACCACCTCTGAGACTCCTACATCTCAAGAAAAATAGGAGAAAAGGATAAGGGAAGAGGAGTCTTCTCCAGTGACAGAAATTGGATCCAAAGAATTCCTAATATACAAAAATAAGAAAAATATTAACTTGGGACCAGTTTTTCAGCAGGGAATTAAAGCGCAGTAACTACAGTTATGACAGGTCCACATGTTTCTAAAAGATAAGATGGTATCTTCATAGGATCTCCCTCTTCTCCAACCTCCAAATATCCTCCAAATACAACTCAAACAACAGAATTGGCTCAGGACATATTTGAACCAAACATATTTTCCAAATACAAGGCAATTAAATAGAGGAATGAAATGCTAAAATTAAGCACATACACCCAATTCTGGAAGCAAAAAGCTACCTCACAGCACAAGCTTCTTTTAGCCTTTGATACAGAGAAAGGGAAAATGCATATTTCATTTCTTGAATCACATGTTCCAGGGCCAAAGACACCAACAGATTATAAAGAATCTACATTTTCTTT
This sequence comes from Pinus albicaulis, assembly GCA_034641835.2. Taxonomy (NCBI): domain Eukaryota; kingdom Viridiplantae; phylum Streptophyta; class Pinopsida; order Pinales; family Pinaceae; genus Pinus; species Pinus albicaulis. The sequence continues at coordinate 683,222,838 of CM076581.1, forward strand.
TGATGCACAACAGATTCATCCAATTAACCAAATGGATATGCATAAACAAACGAGTGAAATTATGTACTCAACTTTAACTAATGTTTCCATGTCAGCCTCCATATTGAAGGTATCAATCAAAAACATACAAACACAATTAAAGTTGGAAATGATTTCATCCTTAGCCAAGGATACAAGGATTAAATCACTGGAAGACTTCGTGATTAAGTTAGGCTACAATCCCAGTGATGTAAAGGCAGAAGAGGAAATTGTGAAAACAAAGAATGTTGACATAGCAGCATTAAGGAAGCAGCTCAAACTTCCCACTATAGAAGATCCATAGGCCAAGGATAAATGGAAAATAAAAAATAAGACATGTTCAAGATAATAATTGAACATAACAGCCAAATCCGAGACATGGAAGTGGAAATGGAGAAACTACTCAAGGAGGAAGAGAAGTCATCATAGTTAGCTATAGTTCCACTAACATCAGTCCCCATTTTATTTGCAAAAACACCAAGGGCATCTACATAAACATCAGCACCAACACAGACTACAAATCCTTCAAGTGAGTTGGTTAAGGCCATGTACAATCTATCTATTCAAGGGCAAGAAATTTCTAAATCAAAGGCCCAGCTTAAAACTCTACAAGACCATAAATTAAGAATAGATAATTCTTACGTTGTAAAATTAAAAAAAAATCGCAAGCTCACTCAGAGAATTCAACAGTTATAAAGTGAATCAGCAATGGTACAGACTTTGACACATGCAAAAGAAAGTATATGGATAGAGACCAATGAAGCCATCATAGAAATATGGCCTTCAATCCAAATTCTTTTTTAGCAGCAAGAATTGATACACAGATCTAAAGAAGTGATGAAGGGAATTAAAATATATTTTGGATAGAAACCTCGTGAAGCAACAGCAATTATAAAAAAAAAATAATTCAAAAACCAAAGAGGAATTAAAAGAGCTTGGAATTCAAGATAGGAAAGAAACTATCTTGGAGGTGAAAATAAAGCATACTAAAAGGAACCTTATGTTGCAGCTCAAGAATAAATGTAACAATATGGAATTCAACATTCAAAGATTCCATAAGAAATTTCATGTGCTAAATAGGAAAGGGCTACTAGGATTGGTTGGGATAGGAGACAAACTTATTAGCTTGAAAGACTATCAGGAGAAATTATGCACTATTGCCCAAGATAAATCAATATTTCCAGGTATAAAAGGAAACATCACAGGGAAGGCATGCATGGAGGCCATAGAATTTGACTTATTCATCAGTCATGAGGTATCTTATCCAAGATAAAAATTAGGTTTGTCTTTAAGTCAATTTGGTTAAGTCAGTTAGGGTTTTGAGTTTTTCTTCAAAATAATTACATCTATAAAGGTTATTTATGTCATAAAATTAGTTTTTGGGGTCATTATGAAATTTAGTAGGGTTTAATCATAAAGTGAAAATCAAAAACTCCGTTTGTCTTAGGCTCATTTGGTCAAGATTAACAATTTGACAGTTCAACACAGTTTCGCCGCAACTCTAGTTATAAAATCCCAGGGTTTGCTACCGAAGCTCCTAACACTTCCATAGAAAATTTTCCTTCCCAGACACTGATTTCGCTACGGAAGTCCATTGTTGTGGTAACGGTAAGGAAAAGGTGAATTTTTTTATAAACGGTCAGGGTCATAGACATGTGGGTCATAATTACATATCATTTGTCTTATCCCTCATTCCAAAAAACGCATACACCTTGTAGATCCATTCTATTTTTTGTCTTTCCATTTTTGAAATGGTTTGTTGTCATTAGCTCGATTTCCCTCTCATTAAATCCATTATTACTTTCCATTGCTCGTTCTTGTTGTCTTATGAGTTGGTCTAGTTGTCTTTAGGGTAGGTATGTAGGTGTCATAGTTTCTCTTTTTGTTTTTTGGGATATATGCAGTTGTCAAAGAATCAACTCACTACGTGTTGAAGGCATGACAGCTCAAAGGAAGAAATATAAAGGAGGATCAGTGGTGAGATATAAACTAATGGATATGAAACTGTTGGAGGAATACCATACATTCATTCAAGCATTTTCCAGTGTGGGGTACCTTCGATTCTGTCAGAAGCTGCAGGGTTACCATGGGAAAATTGCTAAATATTTTTCCAGGGAATAGATTCTAAAGTGGGCATGCTAAGACTTGCAGTGTCCCCTGACACCATTTCTCAAGCTACAGAAATCCCTATGTCAGGAGAAATGTGATTTAATCTGCAGAAATTGTAGAATTGTGATGAGTTCCTCAAGGAAGGGCATAGAGAAATTGATATCACCACAGGAATTCCTAGAAATTTCCTCAAAGAATATTATTCTAAACTATTGATGGTGATATAGAAATACTTCACCTGTGAAGGCAAGTTCAACATGGTTACCAATACCATTTCAAATTACTTATGCATTTCACAGGTAAATAACCTCTTTGACATACCTTTTTATCTGTTTAGAAGTTTGCGAAAGATAGCTGACAAGGTGCAAGCCAAGCCTAATGCAAGCAACACCTTTATTTTCCATTATGGTCTTATTAAATTGATGGCTTTTGAAGAATTTAATAGGCTATACAGATATTGGCTCGCCTTTCTATTTCTAAGTGGCATTTAATTAGATACTACCACCCCTAGGAAAACTCCAAAGTCTAAATCCATAACCCCTATGGAGGAGAAGGAGCCTATAGCTGAACCTGAAGCAGAAATAGAGCCTATGGATGAGCCTGTAGTTGAACATGTGGCAGAACCTATCGTAGCAGAAAAAAACTTCAATAAGCACTGAGGTAAAAAATTATATAAGAATCATATTTTTTTGCGCTGCTAGCCTGTGCCCACACTGCATCTACGCCTACACCCTGCCTGCGCCGCCCTAGCTGCTGGTTGTTGCTCCCTGCTTGAGCATGGCCCCTATGGAGTCCTCCCCAAAGGTGGTTGCTACTCTGAATCAAGCCCAGGCCTTTTCTGCCCTGATCAACTATTTGGCTCCTCCTCACCCTAGGTCGGCGATCTCAAAATTTGTGAAAACGATTGATGGAATCCAGGAGGTATCTCTTCCACCTTCTATCCCGCGTATGGCTGCCCTTTCTCTTGCTGAGAAGTGCCTTATTGGGCAATTTTTTGGACTCTAGCCCTCACCAAAGATTATGCAAAAATGGGTCGAGCACAACTGGTCTGACAAGATCAATGGCAAAATATCCATTCGTTTCTGCAGCAGGGGCTATTTCACTTTCCACTTCGAGACGAAAGAGGACAAAGACCTAATCTTCAGGAATGGACCTTATTTTATGGACACCAGAGGCATGTACCTTAACAAATGGACATCAGATTTTGACCCAGAATTAGATGTACCAAATGTTGTTCCTGTCTAGGTGCGCCTCTCGCACCTCCCCTTGCACTGTTGGGGGGATGATTCTGTTTGTGCCATTGGAAACGCAATAGGAAAATTCATAGACTGCAGCGAGCCAAAGGATAACATGCAAGCCTGTGCCAGGATCTGTGTCGAGGTGGATCTGGGCAAAGGTCTCCCCGAGGCTATCAGGCTAAAATTAGATGAATGGATGCATATCCAGCAACTCGACTATGAAAAGATCTCGTTTAAATGCAAGGTATGTCACGAATATGGTCACTTTGCAAATAGTTGTTCAAAAATTATTGATATTGAAAGCCCGGATACTGATTCGCAATTGGAAAATGTTAAGAGGAAGAAGACCACCTCTAACCCCAAGAGTAACACCCCCTCAGCGCCCCCTCCTAAATCTGACCCACCCTCCTCATCTTCTCCCAAGATCCTGGATTCATCTCATCAAGTTGTTGTTTCCCTCAATCCTCCCTCCGATCTTTCGCTAGATCTCTCCAATCCCTTCTCCTCCATTTCCCCTCCAGATGAGGATCCCCCCATTCTTTCCTCTCCCTCCCATCCTCCCTCTCCTCGTCCCTCTCCCATCATCCCTGACCCTCTTTCCTCCTCCTCTAACCCTTCCTCAGTCTGAATCACAAGAAACTCTGTGAAGGAGCATGGTGCAATGCTTGAAAACACTAAAAAACATGGCCCTAGAAGGAAATCCTCAAAGCAGCACCATGATGAAAATGCACAAAAGGACATAGCACTTGGAACTCAGAACCCTATTGAAACTTATATATTGGGGCAGAATAGAAAATATATAGGGAAAAATGACCAAGGAGGGAAAGCAGCTCTTCGATTTGCCTTTCTATAATGATGAAAGTCCTCTCATGGAACTGTAGGGGTCTAGGGCACCCCTCCAAAATATCAGCCCTAAGAGACTTAATAAATCAAGAGAAACTGGAAATTATTCTCCTACGGGAAACAAAGCATGGAGACCTTGAAATGAAGACAATAATGGAAAAAATGAAGCACTATGCAGGCACCCAAACTGAATCAAGGGGAGCCTCTGGTGGAATAGCCACCCTTTGGAGCCACAACACTTGGAAACATAAAAACACTACAGCAACCTAGAACTGGATCAAAGTGATTCTTGAAAGCACTAAAGATCAAAAATAAATTATTTTTTACAATGAATATGGTCCCAATCACTATAGGGACAAAGAACTCTGTTGGAACTCTCTTAAAGGATACATATATAATGGGGACAGCAGCAACACTATTATGGGAGGAGATTTCAACTTAATCCTACATGTAAACGAGAAAAGAAGAGGATTTTTTAATCCAGATCCTTCTCGAGATCAGCTAGAAGCCATGATGCAAGACCACGAGCTGGTTGACATCGTTCCAAAAAACCGTAGATATACTTGGAGCAATAGAAGAATTGGGGGAGGAAATATCATGGAGAGGCTTGAAAGAATCCTTGTTACTGTCACACTCCTCTCATATTACTCCATCGCCTCCACCAATGTTCTCTCCTTTTCAGCCTCTTATCACTACCCCATCACCCTCTCTTTTGGTGATCATCGCTCTCTCGGCCCCATCCCCTTCAAATATAGTCCGCTCTAGAATGCAATCCCGAAAGCAAGGAAGATGATATGCAATACTTGGATGTAGCACATTGAAGGATATCCCTCCTTCATCTGGGAAGCCAAGTTAAAAAAAAAAACCCAAATTGGCCTTGAAGGATTGGGCCAAAACTCATTATAAGGAGCTGGAAAAAACCAAGATTGAAATCAAATCCAAGCTAGACGTTGTCCACATCTTTATCAACCTATATGGACTTAATCAAGATCGCTCAAATCAGGAAAAATATCTATACTGGCAGCTCTTCAGAGACAATAGGAAAGAAGAGGATAAGTGGAGGGTAAAATCCAGAAATCTATGGCTTAAAGAAGGTGATAAGAATACTTCCTTTTTCACAAACAAGCCATTATTCGAAAAACCAGGAACAATATTTCCTCCATCATTGATGTAGAAGGTAAAATCGAGACAATTCAAGAGTTAATTAAAGATGTTGCCACCATGCATTACAAATATCTCCTAATAGAGACAAAAATGCTGAAATATTTCTCAGATCTATTACAATATCTTCCAACCATGATTACAGAGGAGATGAACAGCACATTCAACAAAGATATTGACGAAGAAGAAGTCCAAAAAGAAATTTGTACCTTGCACCCGGACAAAGCACCTGGGCCAGATGGGTTCTCTATCAGCTTTTACAGAAATTATTGGGATCTCATACAAAAGGATCTTGTAAAAATGATACAATGACTCAGCGGAAGAAGAAAATTGGGGGCTACACCAACTCTACCTTCCTTGCCCTCATCCCCAAATAAAATCGTCCCTCCTCCTTCTCTCGATTTAGACCCATCTCTCTTTGCAACTCCTCCAATAAACTCATCACTAAAATCCTCACCTTGCGCCTCAAGCCCCATCTCCACAACCTCATTTCGGAAAATCAAGGAGTCTTAATCTCCCAAAGGAAAATTAATGACTCCATCCTCCTTGTTCAAAAATCCATCCACTCAAGCATTTCGCGTAATGAAAAATGATTTACCCTCAAGCTCGATCTAGCCACTCCCTTTGACAGGGTTAGGCACTCTTTCCTCTATGTTGTGCTTAAGAAAATGGGTTTTGATCCAAAGTTCCTTACCCTTATAAATTCTTGCATCTCTGGCCCTCGGATCTCTCCCCTTGTCAATGGCAGACCAGCACCCTCCTTCCAATATTCCTGAGGTCTTCGAGAGGGATGCCCTCTTTCCACCTATGTTTTTATCCTCATGTGGAATCCTTTAGCAGGGCCTTGGATCATATGAGGTGAGCTGGCCTCATCACTAGCATTAAATTTGGCAACGGTGTTAAAAATATGAACCACTCTCAATTTGCAAATGATACTCTTCTGATGGGAGCAGCTTCCAGCATAATTTCCCAGCGACTTAAAACTGTCTTGGACAAATTCATGCTCTATTACAAAGGCTTGATTAATTTTCAAAAAAGCTGCATTTATGGTTGGAATGCCGCCAACCAAACCATCTACAGCATTGCTAATAATTTTGGTATTCTTTGCAAGCTAAATTGGGACCACTTCACTTACTTGGGCATGTCTGTCATTGCTATCCCTTTAAAGGCTGAAGTATGGAATATTACAATAAACAAAATGAAGAGAAAAGTGAAACAATGGGGCTCCTCATGGCTTAATCTTGCAGGGTGCATTGTCCTCCTCAAATCAGGTCTCTCATCTCTGCCCTTGTATCATTTCACCCTCCTTCAAGCCCCTGCTCTCATCCATCTTTGTAATATTCCAAAATTTGCATGCAGCAAATTGGAATATTAAATTTTGCTGATTTCACTTAGGAGATGAATAAATGGTTAAGGAGGCCCATGCATAATAAAAATCTGAATAAAATCCCTCTTAATGTGAAAAGGGATCAACATAAAGCCTGGATTTCACACCTTCATGTGTGAACAGGGACTTTTGTATGTGGACAAGGTCAAGTTTGACCAAGTCAATAGCGCTGGGATAGGAGGTGGAGAGCATCTTGTGAGACAATGCAGAGATAGTGGGAGGAAGATTCCTTGGTGGAGGAAACCCTAATTGAGTGGGGCCCAAGGTAAGAAGGCTCACACATGTATAAAAGGAGGGCAAGGCAGCCATAGCAAGACATCTTTGGAATGATATTTGATTTGTCTACTTAGACTTTTTCGCATTCTCTTACTGTTTAGCAGAGTTGCTTTACTGCTTAGCACAAGGATTTCCTGTTTAGGAATCCTTCTCCTTTCTTGAGTGGCCTCTTGAAGGAGATTGTAATGATTTTCCTCACATCTAGGCTTGAGGGAAAGCATCCTCCTTCAGCTACAACATTATTTCTGCAGCATTATAACGTTGTGTTTCAGGGTGTTTTAGTGAGGGTTCACAACACCACTTCCTGCACTCATTTTTCAAAGGAGGGAGCCTCCATTCCTTTGGGAGATCAGTAAGGAAGATCTTAGAGCATATTTTCATATCTTGGCACTTGGACAAAGAACTTCCATCAACTACAGCACAATCTCTTGCAGCAATTGCGTCCTTTCTTGTAGAGTTGCAGTGTGAGGGTCAATCCCCTCAATCTTGTCTTTCTTTCTCAGGGAAAGGGCCAACCCTTCTCTCGGAAAGAATTGTAAGAAAGATCCTCCTTCATTTTTTGTAATCTTTCGATATTTATACACAATGCTTTAGTAGAATATTTTATTTCAGATCCATATCTTCATATCTATGCATCTTTTACTTGTGCTTTCATGAAACCCTTGCCGAGTTATTTTCTTGATGTGTAACACGAACTAGATCTCCATTTTTCTTCATGTTCTGAGCAATAAAACTCTATATCTGATTTTTGCATCATATTTTATCATAAACCCTCTTTAAAATACATTTTTCATGCTTCAGAAAACTTTTTTTTAGTCAAGTCATGGGATTTGGGCCTTTTTAAGCCATACCGGGACTGGGAGATCTGTTTAAATAAGAAAAAGTGATTTTTTTTGGAATATTTTCTGGGTGTGAGTCCCAAATTACATATTCTAATGTATCCTAGTGTTATTTTCCCCTATTATAACGCAAATGTATGAATATAATGTTTTTATGGCATAAATTGTTGCTTTTCCCCACTTTTGGCTGATGTAAGGGATCATAATTTTGCTGTTGCAACATAAATTTGATGGCTATGTGTTTTTAACACATTTTATGAGTTATTTCTCATTTCTATTCCATTATTGTGCTTATGCATTGTTGCATTCCCATTTTGGGATATTATAGTGGTATCAGAGCATAGTCTTGGCTCAGTCTGTGAGTTTCAGCCATTATGCTATAAGAAGACAAAGAGAAGAATCAGATTAGAATGATGGATAGAATGAGATTTTTCTCATCACTTTTCAGATCCAGGAAGAACCTCTCCAAGGAGGTTAAGCAGATAAAGGAGAAGAAATGCAGAGAAGAGGAAGAGCCATGCACTTCCTATTCTCAAAGAGGAGAAGACATGAAGCATGAAGGACACTTGGAATCTGAAATTCTAAGTGAATACCTTGCTGAATACAAAGCTAAATCTAGAGCCTTTAAGAAGACTCTAGCTTTACCACAGTTCATTCAGTTGGAGGAAGAAAGAAGACCCTACAGCTATGGGATGATGAGAGGCAATAGATTCCTATTGTCCACTTTTGATGGATCACTCACATGTGAAACAAAGGCTTCGGTGATGAAGCTAGAGGATTTCTTCCTACTGCATCTAGTAGTAGAGAGAGAGGTTGTAGAAATTGCAGCATTGCACCTTAAAGGTGAAGCTAATGCTTGGTGGTTCAACCATTTGAGCCATGCAAGAGTGTCTACTCTTGCTAAGTTTTCTCAAAATATGATCAGGAAATTTGACAAAGAAATATCAGAGGAGGAGAAGCCCTCACCACCATTGGAAGAGGCATGTACCAGCGCTGTTATAACCATGGAGGAGAAGCCTTCATCTTCAGCAATTTGGGAAGCCAACACATATGAGGAAGAAACTCTTGCAGCCCTGCAAGAAGCTTCCAAATTTCTCCAAGGTATGTTTAAGTTTCCATGTCTTGTCATTTCAGAAAATCTTATGGAGGGATCTACATCATTTCATACTGTTGATTTAGAGCAACCGAATGGCACTGCGATGTACAAGAGAAACAGTGAAGAAAAGAGGACCCATTCCTTATGGGAGCATTCAAATGGCAGCTTCATTCATGAAGCAATGGAGGAAGAAGTGATAGATGGTAGACATCTTGAAGTGAGAAACACTTTCTCCTTTCTCAATGACCCTTTCTCAATGAGCACTCTCCAGCTCAAAGAGAAAATTATACCTGTAGCAGGTCTAGAACCTTGTTTGTTTTGGAAAGCCATTGATGAAGAAAAGGTCTCATGGGGAGATCTCATTGGAGGTGCACCTCAACACATTTGGAAGTGCAAGGTTCTTCAACAGCTTGAGGAGGTCTTTCCCTCATCTCACTTGAATCTTTGTGTATTCAAGAGGGACATTGATGAGAGGTCTTCTCTAGAAGATCTCCAAGGATTTGCATTCAAACATCCCATGAAATGCAAGAGGAGAAATTTGATTTGGGAGGATGGTAGTCTTTCTTGGGAGAGTGCTAAGGAAGAACATGATGGGAAGCACCTAAATGTGGATGGATGGGTGTGGATTATAAGCAAGAATCTAGAAAGCTACTTGCAAATCTATGATACTGGGCAGCAGGAGGCTTGGCTACGTTGGCTACTCTTGAAAGAGTTTGGCCATCATCCTCTTTCTAAGGGTATGTGGGTGAAGAAGGTGTGGCATGATACTTGCATCATTGGGCAGCAAGGAATATGGACACATTGTGTTGATATGACATTCTTCATATCAATCACCATGTTTTCACTACATGATTTGTATGATGGAGGTATGAGGAGGCAACAAAAACGTTTTTTGCTTTGGTTGTTTTTGGCAAGCTTTTCATTGAGCTCCATGGTCAACATTGGGCCAAATTGTATGATGGAGACAACCATCTTTTATATGGCCTTGGGAAAGTGTTTTATCCTTTCATATATGTTTAGTTGATGTATCCAGCCAATTTCTATTTATCAGTAGATTTCATGACATACATAATTATCCATGTATCAAAAAACAACTTGCCATACTATTTCCTGAAGCAGCAGTTAGGAAAACTGCACTGTGACTACATGGGAAACTGTTGGTACTTTCCTGCGCCACATGAAACCTTCAATATTTCCCTCATTTTGATGTTGATAATGATTTAATTTGCTAATGTTGTTCTTATCTTTATGGGGAGCATGATTAGGAGAGAGACACATGGGTTGGATGTGTCCTTTTGGGAATAGGAGTCCCACACTTTCTGCATTGCATGTTCTAATGGGAGCATGGGAGGAGATATGGCCACCACAACCAAACACTTGTTTCTTTTTGAGGTGGGCCATGTGATTGATGAGATACCATATGGTGATGATTACCTATCCATCACATATAAGATGATTTGGGCCAGCTTGATTCACAGCGTTGGAGAGGAGATCTTTGGAGATCTAGTCTTCATCTTGCCACTTGAGGGAAATTGTATTGCAGCCCAAGATCAGCATATGCTCTGCACTTTTCATAAGTGGAGAGGAAGATAGCATGGGTTAGGCTAATTTTCCTACCATGTTCAGATTTTCAGCCCACCTACTTTACAGGAGCTCAAGGTGGAGGAGCATTTTCAAGAGTTGCCATGTTGGGAGGTGACTCATTTTGTATGGATGATTTCTTGGGGATGGAGGATCCACATGGGAAGGATGTTTCCCAATACATTTCAGACTCCATGCCTTGAGAGGAATTTTATATAGCACCTTATTTCCTCCTTGAGTACTTTACTTATTCATGATGATATCCCTTTGGCTAGCTTGCATGCTTGGGAGGGGAAATTTGGAGATTCATTGATGAGACAGCATCTCATTCCTTGGAGGAGTACATCATATGTGGATGCTACAGTAGGATGAAGGGAGACTCTTCATTTCTATCCTTGCATTTTCTTGAGGACAAGCAACATTTGGGAGGGGAGGACTGTAATATTCCAAAATTTTCATGCAGCAAATTGGAATATTAAATTTTGTTGATTTCACTTAGGAGATGAATAAATGGGTAAGGAGGCCCATGCATAATAAAAATATGAATAAAATCCCTCTTAATGTGAAAAGGGATCAACATAAAGGCTAGATTTCACACCTTCATGTGTGAACAGGGACTTTTTCATGTGGACAAGGTCCAGTTTGACCAAGTCAACAGCGCTGGGATAGGAGGTGGAGAGCATCTTGTGAGACAGCGTAGAGATAGTGGGAGGAAGATTCCTTGGTGGAGGAAACCCTAATTGAGTGGGGCCCAAAGAAAGAAGGCTCACACATGTATAAAAGGAGAGCAAGGCAGCCATAGCAAGACATCTTTGGAATGATATTAATTTGTCTACTTAGACTTTTCTGCATTCTCTTGTTGTTTAGCAGAGTTGTTGTGCTGCTTAGCACAAGGATTTCCTGTTTAGGAATCCTTCTCCTTTCTTGAGAGGCCTCTTGAAGGAGATTGTATTGATTTTCCTCACCTCTAGGCTTGAGGCCAAGCATCCTCCTTCAACTACAGCGTTATTTCTGTAGGAGTATAATGTTTTGTTGTAGGGTGTTGCAGTGAGGGTTCACAACACCACTTCCTGCACTCATTTTTCAAAGGAGGGAGTCTCCATTCCTTTGGGAGATCAGTAAGGAAGATCTTGGAGCCTATTTTCATATCTTGGCACTTGGCCAAAACACTTCCATCAGCTACAGTGCATTCCCTTGCAGGAACTACGTCCTTTCTTGTAGAGTTGCAGTGTGAGGGTCAATCCCCTCGATCTTGTCTTGCTTTCTCAGGGAAAGGGCCAACCCTTCTCCCGGAAATACTTGTAAGAAGGATCCTCCTTCATTTTTTGTAATTTTCAGCTATTTATACACATTGCTTCAGCAGAATACATTATTTCAGATCCAGATCTGCAGATCTATGCATCTTGTACTTGTGCTTTCATGAAACCCTTGCCGGCTTATTTTCCTGATGTGTAAAAGGAGCTAGATCTCCATTTTTCTTCATGTTCTGAGAAATAAAACTCCAGATCTGATTTTTTCATCACATTATATTAGAAACCATCTTTAAAATATGTTGTGCATGCTTCAGAAAACTTCTATTTATTCAAGTCATGGGATTTGGGCCTTTTTAAGCCATACCGGGACCGGGATATCTGTTTAAATAAGAAAAAGTGATTTGTTTTGGAATTTTTTCTAGGTGTGAGTCCAAAATTACATATTCTAAGGAATCCCAATGTTATTTTCCCCTATTATAACTCAAATTTCTGAATATAACGTTTTTAGTGTATAAATTGTTGCTTTTCCCCACTTTTGGCTGATGTAATGGATCATAATTTTACTGCTACAACATAAATTTGATGGCTATGTATTTTTAACACATTTTATGAGTTATTTATCATTTTTATTCCATTATTTTGCTTATGCATTTTTGCATTCCCATTTTGGGATATTACAATCTCAAAATCGAAGCTATCATTGGGCACTTTCTCTAGCAAGGTGGGAAAAATGAGAAGAAAAAATATAATATTGTCAAGTGGACACAAGTAATCCAAGATCAGGAACATGGAGGGATTGGAGTAGCTTCTGAATAGAGCGTTTGGAGGGAAGATTGTTTGGAGATTAATCAGCGGGAATCAGGCATGGTGGAAAAGAGTCTTGGAGGTCAAATACCTTAACTCTCCCCAGAAGCATCTTCTAGACCATGACATCCCTAATAGACCCTGCTCTAAAATCTAGGCCCTCTGCAAGAAATCCACTCTTTTTTAGCCCAGAACCTCTCTAAAGTTCCCATGGGGGGAAACTCTATTAATGTTGGGAAAGATCGAATTATGGGGAAAATTCCCATCTTGGACAGACCTGGTACCCAGCGCATCATCTCTCATTTCAGTAATATGGGCCTAAGCCTCTTAAGCCATTTTTCTAAATGGGATGACCAATCCCACAACTGGATTGGTTGGCACTTCCCCAAAGTCCCTTCTCATTTAGAAGTTGATATTTGCAACCTGCAAACTCACCTCTATGGCGCTGCTCCCTTAAAAAAAGACAACATTGATGGCTTTCAATGGTATCCCTCTAGCTCAACATATTCCATCAAAGAAGCCTACAAGAAACTCTGTAGTGACTATTACCCCTCAACTATCTGGCCCAGTTGGAAAGCAGTGTACAAGAAACTCTGTAGTGACTATTACCCTTCAACTATTTGGCCCAGTTGGAAAGCGGTGTGGAAATCGGAAGCCATCCCCAAGATTAAGATCTTCACATGGACACTCCTAAAAGGGAAAATTCTAACTGCAGAAAATCTAAAGAAAATAGATGTGCTCGGACCATCAATAAGCCCCAACTATCAAGGTGCTGAAGAAACAACATTCCACCTCTTCATTGGGTGCCCTTTTGCTGCACATTGTTGGATTGAACTATTCCCATCCTATCAACCTCTTTGGGTGCAGCAAGGCACCATAGCAGCGGTAATTCAACCTTGGAAGAACAACTACCCATGAGGGAAAAAGAAGAGAAATCTGGCAAGGAGGGTCTGGGACACTCTCCAATACGTGGTCTTGTGGAATATTTGGCTCACTAGGAATAGGAATATATTCAGTGGAAAAGAACCTTCTTTTAGGAAAGTATGCAATAAATATTGGAGCCTTACCCTTGAAACAATATCCTCCAAATGCAACAGTAAAATTGACTTTAGCGATCTTTGTGTGGAGGAAAGAAGTTTCCTCGGAAACCTTTGGGATAGAACTGACAGCTTTAAACCCTCTTCAAATCAGCCTTCTAGAATAGACACAAGCTAGAAGATTCGGCTTAAGGATAAGGACTTCACCGAATGGATAAACAGTTGCGCAAGACCTTCTCTATTTTTCGATGGAGCATCAAAAATGAATCTGGGCATTGCAGGTGCGGGAGGCATCATCAGAAGTGCAAATGGAATAATTCTAACATCATTTGAATGGGGTCTTGGAACCCTCTCCAACAACAGAGCGGAGGCCTTTGCCCTCCTCCAAGGTTTATATCAGCTAAAAAGGCTCAACATTTGTAACGCTATGGTTTTTCGTGATTCTGCCATTATCATCAATATGATGAACCATGCTCGACCAATAAACAACATATCTCCCCATCAAATAATCAGCAGATGTCGCAGCCTCTTACAAGGTATGGAAGGAACAACCTTCTATCACATCCTCCGAAGAAAAAATAAGGAGGTTGATCAACTTGCAAATAGAGCATGTGCTCAAATCTCGGGGAAATTTTTTTGCAATAATGCCACATATCTCATGCCTCTGCCATGATCTTATCGCAGACAGACACAAGATTTATTCGGATCCCTCCCACAATATTCTTTTCACTCCAACATTTCATACTCCCCCCATTCGCTTCACCGTGACCTTATCTCTTTGGGTCTCCCCCCGAGCTGCATCCCCCTTCCTGCGTTGTCCTATTTATTCACCTGCTCCCCACATCCTTAAGCATCCCCTCGCTAGCTATGATCATAGTAATTGCCCCCTCCTCAGAGTTCCTCTGATCATTCTTTTGGATTTCCCCTTCACTCCCATCCTAGGCCTTCTATCCTGCACTCCTCCTCTCCTCTCTGTTATTCTGGCGCTCTCCCCTCTCGTTCCTCTGCTTTCCATTTTTGTTGCCTCTGCTCCTCTCAGCTCCCTGCTCACTGCCGAACCTGTGATAGCCTTCTGCTCCTTCTTTGCCATCAACATGGCTCGCAGTGAAGATTGCCTTCACTGCACGGATCTGCAAGCAGAGATGGAACAAATCCGGGCTCATCAAAAAATCCTCGATGCAAAGCTGCAAACAGAAGTTAAGATCTTAGACGAAAAGCATGAAGCAGATGTAAATGTTTTCCTCCACATGGTTAATTCACTCCAAAATCAGTATAATGCACTCTCCTATCACTGTGCACACGCTGAAGAATCAGTTCAAATACTGGAATACATCTTGGAGAAGCGCACAGCTCCTAGCTCCAACTCCAACAATATGAGGAATGCTAGCAATGAGGACAATATGGATGCCTCAACACGACGCCATATCAGCATCGATTGATCTTCTCTTCCATAATTAAGAATTTCTTTTAAGTTTTTCTTTCTTTTATCCCAGTTTGTACACGTATATGCATTGTCTTTATTTCAGTTCTTACTGAAGAACAGAATCCAAGAAGATGTAAAATTTTGCTTTAGCTACTTCCTCTGTTACACCGCAAGAAATATAGCATGTAAACAAGGAGATTCTCCTCCTCTTTTTTGGAATAAAAATTAGCTACCGATTCTGTTAAAAAAATTTAAAAAAAAAACTTACATAAGAATCAAAAGCAGGATGACTAGAAGCCAAAGCAAATGGAAGGTTAAGTTGTCAGATATCCTAGAAGCTGTTGAGTCCCGAATTTGTCTCTCTTCCATACACTTTTCCATATCTCTTTCACTCACCTAAACCTCCAAAATTGTCAAATATCATGTGCAAAAGGGTATCTAACATGGTTTTTAATTATGTTTGTGTGTTTTCTATTTGATTTAGATTTTGTTCATACAGCTGCGGAAACTTGTCACTTTCTGCAGCCGTTGCAACTTTCCGCAGCTATTTTGTGGAAATCAATGTTACAGGTGTCAACGAAGGAAACGAGCCACATGGGCAGGCTAGGAATGACAAGGACATGGTTCGTGTCCTATTGGTTCAAGTAAATTCGTCAAGGAAAGCCGCGGTCAAAGCCATCCACGTGAAAGTCAACTGTGGAGTTCTATGTCGGCTGGACTCTGTTTCGTGGCATAGAAACATCCATACGGCCGTTTCCAAGCTTACGGAGGTTAATTGACATCTGTGCAAAGTTCTGGAGTTGAATTTAAGCGCCCACCTTCCATAGATCAGTTTTCCAACATGGCCATACTCCTAAATCCGTGGCCTTAGTGGTCTACGTGCTGGCTGCTATCATAAACTTCAGGAGACAGTTACATTTTATTGCTTTATAAAGAGCGTTTGCATACGCACGTAGAGTTAGTGAATAGGAGTTGATAGTTGTTAAGTTGATATATCTGTTAAGTTGATGTGCGTACTCTGTTATGTGGTGATTACGCTGCCTTGAGCCGTAATACCACTAGCCTGTAATGACTTTCTTTTTAATGTGAAGAACTCTGTTTCATAACTTAATTCGTGTTTGAAGATCATACCAGAGCTGCGTAGAGGGCCCCTGCTCAGCCGAGGTTCTGTGTATTAATGTATATATTTTTCATTTCATTTCTTTAAGTAATCATTGTATCATAACCCATTACATGTTCATATTTCATAGTTGTTTTATTTCTGTTCATACATTTCTGTAATTTCCATTGCATTCCTGTCTTTTATGTTTTTATGATTGTTAAAATACTGATCAGTTTTCTTGTGCAGGTTTTAGGTAGACAGCCCAGGGCATTTTCATAGTATTTTTTCTAATGATATGAAACTGATATTATTCTGCTGCTAGTTTTCTTTCACAGTCTTTGTTTAACTTCAGTTTTGTTTTGTGCACTTCAGTTTTGTTTATCTGATTCAGTAGTTAAAATTAGACATATTAAGCTACTCATAGTGTCTTCAGCTACCTCCGAAAGCCACAGCTGGACTGATGGTGAGGGGCTGCATGATGAGATGTGTAGTTTAGTATTAGTTTCCTTTATGCAAAATTAGATATATTAAGCTGCTCATAGCGTCTTCAGTTTCCTCCGAAAGCCACAGCTGGACTGATGGTGAGGGGCTGCATGATGAGGTGTGTAGTTTAGTATTAGTTTCTTTTCCGCAAACTTAGATATATTGAATCATGTATGACATCTTCAACTGCCTCCGAAAGCCACAGCTGGACTGATGGCGAGGGATTGAATCATGTGTGTATGGTTTAGTATTAGTTTACTTTCTGCAAATTAAATATCAGTTACACAAGTTGTTTATGATTACTTCCACAAGTCATAGCTGGTCTAATGATGAAGGGTCAGAAAATGAATTGATGTAATCTGGTTTAGCTTTCTTTCATTGCAACTTTGAATTTCCATAAGCGTAGTTTCTTTTGTGTTCAGTTGGCAGCAAGAATAGTTTAGTTTTCATATTCACTAGTTTCTTGTTTTGATTCATTAGATTAACAGCACTTTCCATTTCAGCAGTTTACTTTCTTTTGTCATTTGTAATTTCAATTTTCTTTTAAAGTTTCGAGATTGGTAAATAATTATAGGGGATATCACTTCCTTGAACAATTATAACCAAACTTGTTTTTCACTTTAGAATTTCCATTTCACCTTAGAAAGACCATAAATGACAAAAAGTTAAGAAAGAGGTTATCTTGCACATATAGTGCGCCGCACTTCATCAGCTTACGATTCCCGGATTGACAATTAAATGCAGCAATTTAGGACACACTAAATTGACCAAACATTTTGGCACCGTTGCCGGGGAAGTGTAACTAGGTAGCCAATTTCTTAAAAAAAAAACACATAAAATCATAAAAGAAGGGAAAACTTGATAAATTCTTGAAGTATGCTCTCCTCTTGCACCTAGTGTGATCTGGAGGATCAGAAAAGAGAGTTATTGGTTTAGTAATTTCTTAAGTATGCTCTCTTCTTGCACCTAGTGTGATATGGAAGATCAGAAAGAGAATTATTAGCCCAACTTTTATTAAAAAATATAAAAAATGACATGCATAGAGCAAGAGATTCTAGGGGAAGGTTTATAGCTAAAGCCAAGAGTTTGATTTTTACAACTCCATCTTCTTCAAGGCATAGACCAGATTCACCATCATCTACCCCTAGCCTTAAGATTTTTGGAAGCCAAAGAACAGCTGAATTAGAGGATTCTCCTACACCACCTACTAAAGCCTACTTAGAAAACAAAGAAACTTTCTCTCATCCTTCCTTGATAGAAGAACTAGAGGACTATAAGGACTCTAAAGAAGCTATCATGGCAGAAGAAGTAATAAATAGAGGTGGAGGTAGAGGAGGAGGAGATAATGAAGATAACAATGGTGAAAGAAATAATGGTAGAAATAGGGACGATTTTCTTGGATTCCCTATAGTTGATGAGGAAACTCATGCAACAATGAAAAATATTTCACCATCTGTTCTCCCTAACTTTTATGGATTACGAAGTGAGGATCCTGAAACATTTCTATTTGAGTTTGAAGTAGTGTGCCGAACTTATGACTATATGGAAGATTCTCAAAAACTCAAACTATTTCCTTCAACTTTGAAGGGATCTGCTTTGAAATGGTTCATGGGATTAGCCACTCAATCTATCTGGACTTGGAATGATATGAAACAAACATTTTTGGATAGATACTTGGACTATTGTATGCCCACCAATCATAAGGATGAGGTATTCAAAATGATGCAAAAAGAAGATGAAAATTTGGAAGACTTAATTGAAATATTTCAATACAACTTGAAAAGAGCAAAGATGAGCAACTTAGATAATGAAACCTTGAAAGCCCTTCTATTAAAAGCCATTAGAGATGAATGGATAGACATTTTAAACATGATGGGTAAAGGAGACATTTCTCAACTCCCATTTCATGATATAACAGAACTATGTATCCAATTCTCAAGGGGAAGATCTAAAGCTGGAAAAGGGCCTAGGGATTCTTCTCTTATTAGGGCTAACAAATCTGCAACTGGATCAGTAAGTAGGGCAGAGATTGGTAATATGCTTGATGAGTTTAAAACTGATATCTTAGGGGGTCTTAGTGAACAACTAGACACCCTTAAAATCCAAAACAAGCAGAAAGCAGAAACGGATGCTTTAGCCATCTTTTGTCCGAAATGTAGAAAGAAACATGCTTTAAGGGAATGTCCCTTGGATGCAAAAGTTGTAGAAACATGTATGATTTGCTCAGAAAATCATGAAATCAAGGATTGTCCTTCAATCCCTGGACTCAAATCTGTTTTTCAAGAAGATCCAAATTCAATAGAATCTCTCTGTTTTGTCGCAAGGAGACCTTGGCAAGGACAACAATCTCAAGGGTTTAATAACCCTATGAATCTTCAAACCCCACCAAATTGGACTCCTTGGCAACAACCTTGGCCCCAACATCAAAACTCATATCAGCCATGGGTACAAGGAATGCAAAATCCGTATGGGAGATTTGCTCAATTTTATCAATATCCTCCATCTTTTCAAAACCAACAAGCTCCACAATTTCCAAGCCAAAATCCACAACAACTTTCATTGCCATTTCCATAACATCAACCTTCTCAACAAAATACAAATCCTCAACTCATGCTCCCATACCAACAGAAGAAAAATCAACTTCCAGCTCAGCCATTGCCAAATCCTAACAATAAGAATCCTCAAACTACTTACATGGTAGAAGGACAACAATTTCCTACCTATATGATTGTTCCTCTCAACGATGTACAACTCAGATCTGGTAGAGTTTTAGAAAAACCTTCTATAGACATTCAAGAGCAAGATACCTCTGAGGAGGAGTCTCTTCAAGTCGATAAGGGTTCTGAGGAAGAATCTCTTCAAAATTCAAAAATTCAAAAAGAAAAAGAAAAGCTAGCATCCACAACTCCTATAGTTGAGCAACATGTATCTTCATCTACACCTCCTTTTCCGGAAAGACTACAAATTGATAAGGGGGTGGGAAAACAAATTTTGTTGCCTAACTATGACTTTCTAGATGAATTGAAGAATGTTTGTATCAAGATTCCATTGCTACAAGCCATTCGAGAAATTCCTATTCTAGCAAAAACCATAAAGGAGTTGAGTTTCAAAAGACCGGGAAGAAAGCTAAAGGACACAAGAAGAATCCACCTGGTAGGAAAGATTGCAGACATTATGATGGGAAAAATTGCCATGCAGAAGTATGTAGATCCTGGAAGTCCAATTGTCAAGACACATATAAATGGGATAGAAATTCCAAACACATTGATTGACTTAGGGGCTGCTATCAACATTATGAGTAGACAGACTATGGAGCAGTTAAAACTTCCTAACCTTCTTTTTACACCTACTTTATTGCAACTTGCAGATCGATCGGTTATTAAACCAGATGGTGTATTAGAAGATATTTCAGTCTCCTTAGATTCTTTGGAATATCCAGTAGACTTTATGATTTTGACTCCCAAAAGCAATCTAGGAGGACATCCAATTATCTTAGGAAGACCTTGGCTGGCCACAGCTGATGCTTTTATTAGTTGTAGATCTGGAGACATGTACATTTCTAATGGTAATTCGACAAAGAAATTCAATTTGTATCCTCCCGCAAGAGCAATTACCGAAATAGGAGACAATGAATGGGTCGATGATGAGAACACTATACAACCTGTCTTTACCATTTCTGAGATTAGTGAGGATAGTCAAATTCTGAACACATTAGAAAATTTTGAGATAACTTCAGAATATGACCCCACACAATTTCAGTTGGAATCCGACATAGAATATTTATCATCAAGACAAATGTCTCTCTACTCTATGGAAGAGTTTGGTAATTCTGCTTTTGAGATTTTTCCAGAAAAGACATTGAATATCAACAAACATCTGGAGAAGTCACAACAAGAAGAACTAACGAGAATCTTGCAAAAACATTCTACTGCATTTGCATGGGAGTATACTGACATGAAGGGTATTGATCCTAAGACTTGCATCCATCATATCTATATTCAGGAAAACATTAGACCAATCGACAACCTCAAAGAAGGATGAATCCAAATCTTAGGGAGATAGTGAAAGAAGAGCTCCAAAAACTTCTCAATGTAAACTTCATTTATCCAATTTCAGATAGCCGATGGGTTTCTCCTTTGGTTATAGTACCTAAAAAGAATAGTAAATGGAGAGTATGCATTGATTACAGGGAGTTGAACAAAGCAACTTTGAAGGATCACTTTCCTTTGCCTTTTATTGATCAGGTATTAGATACATTAGCAGGTAAAAAGTACTTTTCATTTTTGGATGGTTTTAGTGGCTATAATCAAATTCGGGTAGCACCTGAAGATCAAGATAAGACCACATTTACTTTTCCATGGGGAACTTTTGCCTACCGAGTGCTTCCTTTTGGGTTATGTAATGCACCAGCAACATTCCAAAGAGCAGTACTAGGAATTTTTTCTGATCTAATCCATGATTGTGTAGAGGTTTATATGGATGATTTTACAGTTTATGGTTATTCATTTGAAGAGGCATTAGAAAATTTGGAAAAAGTTCTCATAAGATGTAAAGAAACAAACCTTTCATTAAGCCATGAAAAATGCTTTATGATGTTTACTGAAGGGATTGTTTTAGGACATCATATTTCAAGAGATGGGATTAAGGTTGATAGATCAAAGTTGAAGTCATCTCCAAGTTACCTATTCCAAATTGTCAAAGAGATGTTAGAAGTTTTCTAGGATTTACTGGTTACTATAGAAGATTTATAGAAAACTTCACTAAAATAGCATCTCCACTCTTCAAATTGCTTACAAAAGACTCTGAATTTAAATGGGATCCTGATTGTCAATCAGCTTTTGAAACTTTGAAAACAAGAATATCTGAAGCACCTATCTTGAGAGGACCAAATTGGAAACTTCCTTTCCATATTTCTACAGATGCTTCAGATACAGCTCTTGGAGCTGTGTTGGGTCAAAAAGATTTAATTCCTTATGCCATTTATTACACCGGTAAAAATTTGACTCCCACAGAGTTGAACTATACTGTGACTGAAAAAGGGTTCTTAGCTGTTGTTCATGCAATTAATAAGTTTAGACATTACATAACAGGCTATGAAACTTTTATTCATACTGACCATTCTGCAATTAGATATTTAATGAACAAACCTGTTACTAATGGCAGAGTGACAAGATGGCTTTTACTTTTGCAAGAATTCAATATTCCTGTGTTGGATAGACCAGGAAAACAGAATACAGTAGCTGATTTCTTGTCTAGAATTCAAAATACTAAAGAAGATTCTCCTGTAGAAGATAAGTTTCCTGATGAATATTTGTTTGCGGTAACTATTAAGACCCCTTGGTATGCAGATATTGCTAACTATTTGGTTACAAGGAAACTACCTTCACATTTATTTCCAAGAGAAAAACGAAAAATTATTCAGGAGAGTTCAAGATATTCATGGATTTCTAACGAATTGTTTAAAACGGGGCCAGATCTTGTGATCAGAAGATGTGTCAGGGAAGATGAAATGCCTGATATTCTTAAGGCATGTCATGATGAACCATGCGGCGGACACTTTGCGGACAAAAGGACGGCCTATAAAATCCTTTCCTTGGAATATTATTGGCCTTCTCTCTTCAAAGATGCAAAACAATATGTCAAAAGGTGTGATAGCTGCCAAAGAGTAGGGAAACCTACCCTTTCAAATGAAATGCCATTGCAAACACAGGTACTCATTGAACCCTTTGAAAAATGGGCTTTAGATTTTATTGGACCTATTAATCCACCATCTAAGCAAAAGAAGTATATATTGGTTTGTATTGATTATGTTACTAAATGGGTAGAAGCCAAAGCATTAGTATCTGCTACTGAAAATTCAGTTGTTCATTTTCTTTATGAGGATATTTTTACTTGCTTTGGTGTTCCAAGAGAAATTGTGACAGATCAAGGAAGCCAATTCACATCCAACTTGGTGGAGAAGTTGATGGAAGAATACAAAATCAAGCACGGAAGATCTACTCCTTACCATCCGCAAGCAAATGGTCAAGTGGAGTCCACAAACAAAGTTCTTGAAAGTATCATCACCAAAACTGTTCATCTACATAGAAGAGATTGGGCAGAAAGGCTTCCAGAAGCCTTGTGGGCCTACAGAACTACATGGAGGAATACAACGGGACATTCTCCCTATGAACTTGTTTATGGGAAAGAAGTCTTGTTCCCCATTGAGTTCCAAGTCAAGACCTTCAAGATAGCAGTTCAGTTGGGAATGGACTTAACAGAAGCTCAAAAGCATAGAATGGAGCAATTGAATGAGCTAGATGAGATCAGACAAGAAGCAATTCTAAGAACTGATCTAGTTCAATATCAAAGAACTAAGTGGCATGACAAATATATCAAAGAGAAAAAGTTTCAAGAAGGAGATTGGGCTTTGTTATTTGACTCCAAGTTTAAAGACTTTCAAGGGAAATTTCAGACTCATTGGCTTGGGCCATATGAGATTGACAAGGTCTTTAACAATGGAGCTGTAAGAATCAAGACCATTGATGAGTTTCAAACTCCTCTTTTAGTGAATGGCCATAGATTGAAAGTTTATCATAAGCCTCTCTCTAAAGAGGATTTTGTCAAGTTGTTTCAAGAAAGTTCTGCAATCAGGCTGGTACAGAAGAATCCTTCTTCTCTACCAAGCTAGTTTTTGTTTTTTAAGTTAAAAAAAAAAAGAAGAAAAAAAAAAAGAGAAAAAAAAGAAAAGAAAAAAGAAAAAAAAAAAAAGAAGAAAAAAAAAATGGTATAAGCCTGAAAACCAATCATCGATTGGCAGTCTTATACAGAAAATATGGGGTGAAAATCAGGGACACCTGACACTCTATATTTTCCAAAAAAAATTCTGTCTTTTATTTCATTTTATCTCACCACCCACTCCATTTCATTTCACTTCATTTCATTTCATTTCACTTCATTCCACTTCATCTCATCCATTCCGTCAATAAAAATCTTTTCATGACCATTTCCACCTGGTCATTTGTCATTTGTTCATTTCTATTTCAGCCAAGTAATAGCTGTGTCAGTTTCCGCAGCTGACATCTGTTTCCGCAGCTGACTCCAGTTTCCGCAGCCAGAAGCAGATTCCGCAGCTGCTACTACTCTATTTTCAAAAAAAGAATGTACAGTTAGTTGTTGTTTTCATAAAATCATGAAATAAAATGCAGGAGAGGATCAATGGGACATTCAAGACACTAATGAAGATCAATCAGTTGAAGACCAAGGGCAAAAGCAAGGATTCCAAAGGTATGAATAAAGTTTATTTCAAATAGTATAAAAGACACATTTTTATATAATTTTAAACTATGAGCTCTACCCATAACGCACAATGATTCTATTGACAGTCCGTAACCCTCCACGATCTCTATGTTATCCTCTTGCATTTATTCACAAACGGCTTCATTATTGAAATTCCGACTCTTACTCATGTTCAAATAGCCCACCGAAGATAATGATACGTATTTGAGTTGACAAAGGACTCTTACGAGCCGCATAACTCCATAATCATTGATTGAAACGTGTTCATATTTATGACACAGCCACCAAAAATTCAAAATGCGGCCGAATGCATTACACTTTGTTAACTTCTTTGTCGTTTCTCTGTCGTGTTACAAAACCTCACTCTACTCATTCTCATTCCCTGTTTCACTCCATTCTGTTCCTTTTACTCACTCTCATTCCCGTATATTCACCCACAGTCTTATTCCATTCTGTGTATGGTGCTCATTTCCGTTTTGTGGTAACATCCCCATAGCATTGTGCTCGACTCCGTGTATTCCATCGTTCCACTTCCGCTTAAAACCCTCACAGAGGCAAGCTGTGAAGCACAGAGAAGTAAAATGGGAAAATTATTAAGGGCAGAGCCGGAAGGACCGAAGTTCATAGAGGGATTTCCACAAGCAAAAGAGATGTTGAGAAAAGCTAAATGGCTGCGTTTTATTCAGAAATTCCGGGGTTACCACGGAGAAATTACCAAAGCGTTTGCAAGATCATTTGATGGCTCGGAAGCAGAAGTGGGAGACCTCAAGTTTTTGGTTAATGAAGCATCAATAGCAGCAGCCACAGAGCTTCTTCAGGAAGGAGAACGGTGGTTCAAAAACAAAAGTATCAGTGATCAGGCATGGAGAACAATCCTCCGAAATCAAGGTATGGATATCACTGTTTTCAAAAGAGGAATTCCAGTGCATGCAATAAAAGATGAATGGGCCACTTTATTACTCAGTGTTCAGAAATTTATCACATGTGAAGGCCGCTTTGGCTCTATGTACATGTATCATACTAGGATATTGATGAATTTCCTTGAAAACCAAACTCTCAATCTTCCTTATTTCCTATTGAATAGCTTGAAGAAAATGGCTGTGACTGTGCAAAAACACCTAGGAGATGTAGAGCCTCATTTATATCATCATGGGCTTATAAAAATTTTGATTGAAAAGGAGCTAAAAGAAAGAAAAGATACATGGGAACAATTCTTAGTAAGAAACTTCTTTGAAGAACCTCAGGAAATTCCTGAAGGTAATCCAATTAGAAGGAGTAGAAGAAAGAAAATGAATGTTGAAACCCAAGTTGCTCCTACACAGGAAGTTCCCGCAGCTAGCACAGCAAAAAGAAGTAGAAGGAAAAGAACAGTAGATGAAATCCAAGATACTTCTACTATTACTATGAAGAAAAATGATAGAGAAGAGAGATTGGTAAAAAGGAAGAAGAAGGAAATCAAAATTAAGAAGCCAATAATATCAAAAGGGAAAGAAATTGTTGAGGTTGTCCATAAAACTTCTTCTTCTGAAGAAGAAGATCACCAAATTCTATCTGAGAGATTAATTTTTCTTCAAAAACAGTCATCTCTATCTAAAAAGGCAAAAACAGGAAAACAAGAACAAAAGGGTAATGTACCACAACAAGTGAGGAGAAGCAGCAGGCTTAAGGGAAAACTGAGAAAAACACAAATTAAAGGTCCTCATTTCATTGATTTGGGTGAAGAGACATCTGAACAGTCTCCAACTGACCATAATCCATTTCAGTCAGTTAGTGAACCTGACTCCTTTCACTCCCAATCAGACAATGAGCGTACTCCATCTTATTCTCAGCAAAATATTGATGAAAGTTCTCCTCGGCCAAATTTTGAACATAATTCTCCCTTGCAGCATTTTGAGGACAGTCCAATGAAAAAGACATCGGAAGTAGACCCCAAACAGCAGGAGGTCTATGACTATATAGAATCCCTGGAGAAGGCAGCCACAGGTCCAAGTACCTCTTCTACTCAGCCTCATACATTGCAGGATGACTTGGTTCAGTCATTAAAGCAGGAGATTTTTGAGCTTGAGCTTTTGAATCGGCATATCAAAAATGAAAATGAAACACTCAAAGAGCAAGGCAAACTGGACAAGATTATCCATGACAATACTATGTTACATTTGGGTATTTGGCAAAAGAAAAATAAGAAGCTAAAAAGGAAATGCCAAAAATTGAGCAGAGCACTTGTGAATATCAAATTCGGGTGCCTCATGAAGAAACCCAGAATGATGGCAGTACCAAAGAAGAAGAGAAGGGGGTTAGATGTGTTGGCTGAAGTATCAAGGCACATGAATTGAACAAAGAGTGTCAAAATTTTGGTTGCAGGAGGACATGCAACACCTTCACAGTGGGGGTATGTTGAGTCCCGAATTTGCCTCTTTTCCATACACTTTTCCATATCTTTTTCACTCACCTAAACCTCCAAAATTGTCAATATCATGTGCCAAAGGGTATCTAACATGGTTTTTAATTATGTTTGTGTGTTTTCTATTTGATTTAGATTTTGTTCATACAGCTGCGGAAACTTGTCACTTTCCGCAGCCGCTGTAACTTTCCGCAGCTATTTTGTGGAAATCAATGTTACAGGTGTCAACGAAGGAAACGAGCCACATGGGCAGGCTAGGAATGACAAGGACATGGTTCGTGTCCTATTGGTTCAAGTAAATTCGTCAAGGAAAGCCGCGGTCAAAGCCATCCACGTGGAAGTCAACTGTGGAGTTCTATGTCGGCTGGACTCTGTTTCGTGGCATAGAAACATCCATACAGCCGTTTCCAAGCTTACGGAGGTTAATTGACATCTGTGCAAAGTTCTGGAGTTGAATTTAAGCGCCCACCTTCCATAGATCCGTTTTCCAACATGGCCATACTCCTAAATCCGTGGCCTTAGTGGTCTGCGTGCTGGCTGCTATCATAAACTTCAGGAGACAGTTACATTTTATTGCTTTATAAAGAGCGTTTGCATACGCACGTAGAGTTAGTGAATAGGAGTTGATAGTTGTTAAGTTGATATATCTGTTAAGTTGATGTGCGTGCTCTGTTATGTGGTGATTACGCTGCCTTGAGCCGTAATACCACCAGCCTGTAATGACTTTATTTTTAATGTGAAGAACTCTGTTTCATAACTTAATTCGTGTTTGAAGATCATACCAGAGCTGCGTAGAGGGCCCCTGCTCAGCCGAGGTTCTGTGTATTAATGTATATATTTTTCATTTCATTTCTTTAAGCAGTCATTGTATCATAACCCATTACATGTTCATATTTCATAGTTGTTTTATTCCTGTTCATACATTTCTGTAATTTCCATTGCATTCCTGTCTTTTATGTTCTTATGATTGTTAAAATACTGATCAGTTTTCTTGTGCAGGTTTTTAGGTAGACAGCCCGGGGCATTTTCATAGTATTTTTGCTAATGATATGAAACTGATATTATTCTGCTGCTAGTTTTCTTTCACAGTCTTTGTTTAACTTCAGTTTTGTTTTGTGCACTTCAGTTTTGTTTATCTGATTCAGTAGTTAAAATTAGACATATTAAGCTACTCATAGTGTCTTCAGCTACCTCCGAAAGCCACAGCTGGACTGATGGTGAGGGGCTGCATGATGAGATGTGTAGTTTAGTATTAGTTTCCTTTCTGCAAAATTAGATATATTAAGCTGCTCATAGCGTCTTCGGTTTCCTCCGAAAGCCACAGCTGGACTGATGGTGAGGGGCTGCATGATGAAGTGTGTAGTTTAGTATTAGTTTCTTTTCCGCAAACTTAGATATATTGAATCATGTATGACATCTTCAATTGCCTCCGAAAGCCACAGCTGGACTGATGGCGAGGGATTGAATCATGTGTGTATGGTTTAGTATTAGTTTACTTTCTGCAAATTAAATATCAGTTACACAAGTTGTTTATGATTACTTCCACAAGTCATAGCTGGTCTAATGATGAAGGGTCAGAAAATGAATTGATGTAATCTGGTTTAGATTTCTTTCATTGCAACTTTGAATTTCCATAAGTGTAGTTTCTTTTGTGTTCAGTTGGCAGCAAGAATAGTTTAGTTTTCATATTCACTAGTTTCTTGTTTTGATTCATTAGATTAACAACACTTTCCATTTCAGCAGTTTACTTTCTTTTGTCATTTGTAATTTCAATTTGCTTTTAAAGTTTCGAGATTGGTAAATCATTATAGGGGATATCACTTCCTTGAACAATTATAACCAAGCTTGTTTTTCACTTTAGAATTTCCATTTCACCTTAGAAAGACCATAAACGAAAAAAAGTTAAGAAAGAGGTTATCTTGCACATATAGTGCGCCGCACTTCATCAGCTTACGATTCCCGGATTGACAATTAAATGCAGCAATTTAGGACACACTAAATTGACCAAACAGAAGCTATTGACATTGAATAAAGTCCCATTGATATTGAAAAAAGCCCAATTGAGCAGCCTATAGAGATCAAAGAGGCATAAACCAAAATGAAGAGAAAAAGCGCTAACAAGTTGGATTTTAATCAAGAAGATTCAGGTTTTATTTTCAAGCCTAGGAAACCCATCACCGGGTCACAACAGTCTAAAGAAATTATGCCTGAGATGCCCTTAGAAGAAAATATGCTAGAGGTACCTCCAACAAAAATAGAGCCAATGAAGAAGAGGAAATGCAAGGAGCCTGTACAAGAGAAAAGTGAAGTGGAGATTCTGCAAGAGTAGTTAAGATATGCTAGAAAAGAGGTGATAGAATCAAAATCACTTTTTGAGGAATTGAAGGAACATATATCAAAGCAACTTGACTTCTATAACAAGGTTGCAGATGAATCTAGAAGCATGATAAAGAGAACATTGCCCTTACATTTAATGATGAAGCAACTGTGCAAGAGGAACATATGGATACAAGAATATAGGAGAAGGTTGCAAGGGTAAGTCAGAGCTTTAGAAACACAAATTGAAATTATCCAAGTTGAACTTTTGAAGAAGGGTCTCAAGACTATTGTTTAAATTGATAGGACTCCATGAACATGGTAATAATGTGGAAAATAAATATTTTTAGTAATATACAGGCTTGTATAGGCTATTAGAAATGACTTGGAGGTGAAGAAAATCTCAAAAAGACAAAATCTCATAAATTAGGAAGTTTCGTAGAAAATCTCCATATTAAAGGTGAATATTTGCTACAGATTGGCTGTAGCTTTCCATGGAATAAAAGACAGGTTTAAAATTCAATATTGGGAGTGCTCAAAGTATGTGTTTATCTTATTAAAATCAAAGAAGACCCTAGAACTGTCAGAAAGATCAAATTATTTGCAGAAAGGTATTTTTGGCATTTGCTACCAAACTACCAATACTCTGTTTTTTCCAACATAATGAAGATTTTGATGATTTTTTAATCAATAAAATAGCAAGGTGGTGGATAAAAAATAGATCAAAGGTGTCCACATCATCAACCAATGAAGTCCTATTTTTCAGGGGAACGGCTCAACAGGTCAACAGGTCAACCTCCACGTGGCAGCCAGCTCAGTATTCCAGAATTCCAGAACTCGAGCACATCAGCAGTCAGTTATATTTGATAAAGGTCATTAGCAGAATTTTTTGAAGTTCTTAAATGGTGATAGACTCCTTTTTGTATACAAATTCTATTGAAACAGAATTATCCCTAAAAAGTCTCCATGTTTTGTAATTCAACTAGATCTAGGTCTCTTAACTAAAGCATCGAGTCCAGCCCAAGTGGTAGATGGTTGTAAGGGAAGCCTCACTCTATATATGTGTAAAATTTTCAATTTGAAGAGGTTGATGGATGTTATGAGAGAACGACCCTTATAATCATTTCTTTTTGAGTTAATATACATTTGTAGCATACTGTATTTTTCACCTGAGATTCTCTTTGGCTTATATGTTTTTATTCTCCATATTTTTTGTACTGTTATGAGTTTCATGGAAATTTGATTACTTGGAATTCATGTTATATGCTCCAACTTCCTTCATTTTCTATGTTTACTGTAAAATTTTATGTTTAAGTCAAATTTTCCTCAGCTTCCATAAAAGCATTGATGTTTGTAATTGATTTTCCTTAACTAACTCCATGCCCAATGGTGGTTGTCATCTCATTCCTTCACCTACAAAATCACATAAAAAGTACAGAATTAGCCTTCTGAAATTTTGAGCTTTATACTGAGAATTTTATAGATATTTTGAGAGATCCCTCTCATACTGGAAGGGCTAACTTCCAGTTAAATTTGTCTTGAAAGAATTATGATGGGTTGATGTTTGACACAGGCCAAATCTCTCCAGCCTAGTGATAACAAGGTCAAACACTTGTTTTTCATCAAGCCTGCCTTCTAGAAGTACACGGATGTAGATGAGACATATAGAAAGTTAATAAAATTTTCTATTCCAAGCAAAGACCGATGGGAGAAGCTATGTGAGTTACTTGGGTGAAACAATTTCGTCTCCAACAGCAAAGAAACAACGCAACACTTTTTTGGGTCCAATCATCAACAGTCATCCTCGAGGATAGAGACAACGACCACATTAGTTTCATATTTCCTATTATTATTTTCTAGCTTTGTAAACATTTTTTTGATATTTTTTAAAAGATCTTGAGAGTTTCACTCAAGATATTTTTTGATAGTTTTGTATAAATACTTCCAAATTCGAAGTATTATTGTTGGGATTTGTATGAAGAAATAGATTGTTGAATATAAAGTTGTTCATTGAGCTCAAGTGGAAAAATTTCAGAAATACAGAAAGCTTTTCAGGATTCCTGTGTCAAACTTGTTGTTGATGTTATTCTTCTTTTGTTAATGTGTTTCTTTCTCTATTAATTCATATGTTTGTCTCATCTTTTTTTTCTAAGAAAAATAAGAATTTGAATTTATTTAAGTATACTCAATTCTGGCTTTTGAAAAAAATGTATGTTTTCCACTGAAGTTAAACAATAGAATTCTTAACTTATATATAGTCAATGGATCCTTAATCTTTTCTCCTTCACCATATTACAAATATTTTTAGACCTAATAATTTTTCCTACCCTGCCCTGTTAAATTTGTCTATCATTGTTGCAATTAATTAAGTGGAAGTTTAAGTGAATCCATTTCCCAATGGCTTTCTCATGTTGTTCCAACCAAAACAATTTAAAAATCAAACTCTGAACTTCACATCTAGCCTAAAACTCTAAAATCAACAAAGTTAAATCTGACAGATAGATCCCTCTTTGAAGCTAGCAGGGCTAGATCCCATCTTCCAAAGTGGTTGTGTGGTTACCTCTGTAATTTCTTTCACAACCTTAGGAAATTATGGAGTGCTAACACTACCCAGAATATTGTACAGAGTTCCAATCCGAACTCCCCACTTCAATACAAGTGCTCCCCGAACCATTGTAGGTATCTTTCTTGAACATTTTTTTTACACCTACATCATCCATCTTGCTTACAGAAATCATATTTCTGGCCAATGCAGGAATATGCAGAACACTAGGAAGTGTTCTAATCCTTCCACCTTGTAACTTCAACTTGACTTTTCCGTGTCTGACGATTCTGGCCTTCCTATCATCCCCTAAGAATACATCACCACCAGCATAGTTCTCATACTCATAAAACCACTCCCTATGGGGAGTGAAGTTAAGGATGCACCTGAGTCAATCAACCATGCCTCGTGATCTACATGTGTATTTGAAGAAGAATCCAAATACACATTCCCACCTTCATCTAAGGTGTTTTTTGCCTCTCTAGAAGGATCATCATCAGATCCATTTCCTTTCTCAGGAGATTTATATTTTCAGTCCTTTTTGAAGTTCCCTTCCTTTCCACATTTCCAGTAGACATTTACAACCTTTTCTGGAGATTTATATCTCCCTCTAGTTTTATATCTCCCGCTTGAGAACTTATTTTTTTTTATTTTCTGGGACCATCCTCGTACAGACAAGGCATATCCATTTTGGCCCTCCATATTTTTCTGTCTTGTTTCCTCTTGTAGCAAGGTTGAGACTATTTCATAAAAATTCAAGGTAGTTGTATTGCTACCTATTGAAACAACCAGACTATCCCACGAATCTGGTAGAGAAAACAACAAACTGATGCACTTATCTTCATCTGAGATTTTAATATCAATATATGAAAACTTTCTTACCACAATATTGAAGGCGTTCATATGCTATGTCATCGAGTTTCCATCCTTCATCCTTAGGTTACACATATTTTTTCGCAAGAACAATTTATTCACCAGAGACTTAGATTGGTACAAATTCGTGAACTTGTCCCACCAAGCCTTCACCGTAGCTTCCCCAGATACATTCAACAATACCGAATCTAAGATACACAATTGTATTGTGCCATTTTCATTCTGATCCAGCTTCGCCCAGTCTTCATCTGACATTGTTGTTGGTTTAGTACACGGATCTACCATGATCCACTGATCTTTATCCACCAGCAGCTCCTCCATCTTAAGCTTACACAACTCAAAACTCTAAAGATTAAATTTCTTGATCTCTATCTTTCTATTGCTTTCCATATTATTTCACCGCAAGTATTAATCTCGTATATCTTCAACTGAACAGGGTCTACCATAGGTCGGAGAAAAAAACCCCTCAGTAGCAAAGGCATCCCCTTGAAGCCGAAATAGCTCTGATACCAAATGCAGGTTTTAAACCTATACAGAAATTATCTACAAACAAACTCTTAAAACATAAAATAAAACAATAGTGATAGAATTAAACATAAAAAATGTATACACAGTTTTTCCCCTGGATCCTGTTGTAACATATTTTGACACACCGAAAATTAAAATTTTTGGTGGGAAATTGTCAATTTCTCACTAAGCTAAATCTTGACAGATATATTTATTATGCCTTTGAATAGTTTATTATTTTTATATATATTAATTGTATACAAATATAATTTTTATGAAAATATTTATTTTAAATTAAAATTACATTATAATTTTTTTTAAATTTAAGTCTGAGTCAAAACAAGCATTTTGAGCTTATGAAGAGATCTTGGTGAAGGAAGATTTAAATTTCGAACCCCCCAGGGTCATTTGAGCTTTAACGACTAGGGGGGGGTTCGAAATCTTGTTTTTCCCAAAACAACTTGCGAGTGCATGGCATAAGTTTAAGAAGTTCGCATCCTCTGGTAGCAAAACCACTTACCAGTAAGGAATACCTCCGAAATCCACCAGTAGTTTCAATGAAAGTGACCAGCTCATATCAAGAGTTGAATTCAGACTCTCTGATTCAGCTAAACTATTAATAAATTCTCTATTACTCATAACGGGTTTGATATTTTTCATTTCTAGTTCACCTTCTGCACAGGTCACTTCCAGACCTAGGCACCAAATTCTTCTCTTCATAGCTCCTCCCTCATCGATGTCAGGATATCAAAATCCTCGCTATGTAGCTTCAACTCCACCTGCAAACCACTATGGGGTCCCTCCCCCTAACCAATATGGGAAGCCTCCCCATAACCAATATGGGCATAATGCTTATGGCCACCCTCCTCCTCCTAGAGGGCAATAGCCCTACGATTACCCGCCTCAACCACATGGAACTCCTTACACATACCCTCTTGCGCAACCAGCATTTGCACCAGGTATTAACCCATAAATCATAAGGTATTTTTAGACGTGTGATCAAGATGGGAGCGGATTCATAGATGACAAAGAGTTGTAGAGGGATTTCTCTTTGGCCAACCAATCATTCAGCATCTAAACTGTTCATCTCCTCAAGTTCGAGTTCACCATAAATAATTCCATGAAAATAGGGTCGCATGAATTTACATCATTGTGGTATAGTCTCCAAGCGTGGTGGGAAATATTTGAGAGGTTTGACAGAGATTGTAGTGGGAATATTGAATCGTTGGAATTGCGAGATGCGCTTCTTATTTTGGGATATTCAGTATCACCAACGATTTTACAAATTATGGTTTCAAAATATGATAAGACAGGCCAATCCAGGGGAATTGATTATGATAATTTCATAGAGTGAAACATTGTTGTTAAGGGACTTACTGATGAGTTCAATGAGAAAGACAAGAGTTATGTTTGCTCAGCCAATTTGACCTATGAAACAGTAAATCAAAATTCATGGGCATTTACAGACATGAATTTTGGGCTCCATTTCTGGGAAGTTGAAGTCAAATCTCAAAAATCTGGAATGTGGTTTTTGTGTAGAGTCATGTTAATTAGGTGCAACGTGGGAAATTTTTCCAGATTGTGAACAGTTAGGGAGATTTTGAAGGTTATCTTAAGGGTAAACACACATATTGCGGGAATGGGCCAAATCATTCTTTATAATTTGGAGTTGAATCCTCTTCAGCAGAAAAAGGAAAGTTTTCAGCTCATGTGAAAAGAATTCTGATAGAAATAGGTTTAAATCAAGGAAGTCTTGGAGAAGTGCTCATGTTTATTTCCCAGAAATAATTATGGAAATTAGAGCCGATTTTTTTGTGTTCCAATGGCTGCATATCTAGTGAAAAAAACAAATTCCCAATTATGCAGGTTTCGAGTGTTTCTTATTTAATTATATAAAATTTTAAAGGTTAGAAGTGATTATGGTTGTTGGTAAGATATATGAGAAGAGAGCTATCTTAGCTCTAGAAACACAAGTTTGATCTCTCGCAAAGCTATCAGTATTTTGTATAATTAACCAAATACTCTGAAACTTAAAAGCAACAATTGATATTGAAAAAAGAGTGGGAGAAATTGTTGAGAAGGAGAAAATATAAAAGAAAGGATCTGCATATTTTATTATTTTATAAAGGAGAATCATTATGGTCCTTTATTAATGAATTTCATTTAGTTTCAACAGTAATAAAATTCCAAGGTAAGAATATGTGTTACAACTAGCTAAGATGTAAATCCATAATGGTAATTGTCATAGGGATTAAAGTCAAAGGAAACAACAGAATATTATAGGTCAGATAATTGGTACTACAAGTACAGAAGTGTTTCAGACAAAGTTTCCATGTCAACCAGTTGGTGGTTTTACTATGACAAAATAAACCATACTCAAAGTTCATTCTGGTATGGGGTAGTAAATCTCCTTTTCTACAGGTTGAAATATCATTCCCTTAATTCTAATCACCAATGGCCATACTCCAACATATTTATTAAATGTGTTAAAGGAAAATATAAACATGTCATGAATGTTCATTCGTTACTAAGGAAAGGGGTGAACTTATCTTTTGAAAAAGGAGACAAGTGGTGGAACATTCCAAATTCAATTCAAGGAATTTGACTCAAGCAGTTCAACAAACAAAGGTAGAATATTAGCAATGGTGAACCAACTCTGGATTTTAAGGCAAAATACTTGAAACGGTCCCAGATTGTCTGCACCTAATTAGGAAATATTATTTATTTTTAGTATATTGTTCAAAATTTCATTCCAGGATTATTGTAACCATTTAGGGGAGATTTAATCTATATATTGTTTTATTTGTAATAAACAAGTGTGGGCTTTTGAGGCCAAGACCTTTCATTTTTGTAAAAATTTTCTCCAAAAATTCTAATTGAAGTAGTTTAGCTCTAGCTTTGACATAATTTGTGATTCTCGTAAGTTTTTCCAGTATTATCGTATTCTATTTCTACACATGTTCACAGTTGCATAGAAGACCTGGGTAGGAATAGATTGAGTTCCAATCTCTCTGAAATCCCCTGCAAATTATAATTGTTTAAATAGATAATTATATCAGATTGTCTATTTGAGTTAGCTCCTATTTGAACTGATTATTGTTTTCCACTTATATCTTCTCTTGGATGTGCTTTGTTTGGATGTAGAACCTTTCTACATGCATCCAATTTTGCCTGATTTATTAATTATTATGTTTGACTCCTTAATTATCAGGAACCTCCATACATTCTTCTTTAAAATTCTTTAAAAACCAAAGTTCTTCTATCAGGATGGAAGCTGACATTTTTAGAAAGGACTGTACAAAGGAGGGATTTATTCATGAATAGTGATTGTTCATTGATTACCAACCACTCCAAATTAAAACCATAAATTTGACCATTTTTCTTCATAGGTTGTTGTCCAGTGACAGTGAACAACGTTAAAAAATGCCTCATAATTATTGAGGGAGCTCCCTCTAGTTCAAGGGTAAAATTGAACCTAAAGACTAGTTGAGTTGGTTTCTCGACATAGTTTCTTCAGCCAAGAACTGCCTACGAGAAACAGGTACAACATTTGGCGCCACTGCCGGGGATCGAAGTAATGAAGATATTTTTCTCCGAAGAATGATAAATATTAGACGTATTCCTTGTTGGTGAACAAGGAGTAGGAATTTGTATTGGTTGCATTATTTTCACCTGGCGACTCCACTTTGTCATATGGCGATTCCACTAGATTATAGATCCCATTGTTTCAATATTTCAGCTTCCTTTACTGCTATGCTAGGTTCATTGATACTTGTAGTGAGCGGTATATGTATCTTCCTTTTAGCCATGGTCAGAAATCTGAAATGTCAACAAAGGATGCAGCTTTTAAGGTACCCCTTTGAGTGTAGGTTTTCCATGGGATTTTATGTTTATATTGTATACATTCCTCAAATTTTCAGTTGTTGGCAACGTGGTTTGTCAATAGATCCACTCTGCACTTGGTTACATTGGAAAACAGATTACAACTAACAATACAAATTTTTACAGTTCAGTTAGATAGAAGTGTGGGGGTTGAATAGATATTCATAGTTTCAGTATGTAGTAGATTAGTGTGTTCATTGTTTATGAATGTTGTGATAGATCATTTTATATTTCCATTCTTTAGAAATTTTCATCTTCATATTTCATTATGAAAGAGTATCTGAAATAGTGCAGGCATATGGTTGCATTTCACAGTTGCAAGTTTTAGTGTGCAGTAGTAGGGTACTCAAATGACATGATTGATCCATGAGAATTGGTTATATGATGGTAGATGAATGGTTGATGTTCAGTTTTACGATATGACTCCATTCCCAACACTTAAGACAATTGGTCTACTAGTTCTCTGCATCCCACAGGGGGAAGCAGTCCCCATTGGAGCCGATTTTGTAACATATTTTGACACATGGAAAATTAAAATTTTCGATGGGAAATTGTCAATTTATCAATAAGCTAAATGCTAAGGGATATATTTATTATGCCTTTAAATGGTTTATTCTTTTTATATATATTAATTTTAATTTAAAATATATTATTTTTATAAAAATATAATTTTATATTTTTATGGAAATATTTAATTTAAATTAAATTTATATTATAATTTTTTTTTAATTTAAGCCTAAGTCAAAACAAGAATTTTGAGCTTATGAAGAGATCTTGGTGAAGGCAGATTTAAAATTTGGACCCCTAGGGTCATTCGAGCTTTAACAGCTGGGGGGGTTCCGAAATATTGTTTTTCCCAAAACAACTTGCGAGTACGTGGCTGAAGTTGAAGCAGTTCGCACCCCCCAACAGAAAAACCACTTACCAGCAAGGACCCCAAATCCACCGATAATTTCAATGAAATTGACCAGCTCATATCAAGAATTGAATTCAGATTCTCTGATTCAACTAAATTGTCAATAAATTGTCTATTACTCATGGCGCGTTTGAGATTTTACATTTCCAGTTCACCTTCTGCACAGGTCACTTCTGGACCTAGGCATCGAATTCTTCTCTTTGTAATTCCCCCCTCATCGATGTTGGGATACCCAAATCCTCCCTATGTAGCTTGAGCACCTCTTGCGAACCACAATGGGATCACTCCCCCTAACTAATACGGGCAGCCTCCCCCTAACCAATATGGTCAGAATGCTTATGGCTAGAAGCCTCACACTTCTCCTGCAAAAGGGAAACAGCCCTACGGCTACTCGCCTCAACCTCATGGAACTCCTTACGGATACCCTCCAGCGCAGCCAACATTTGCACTAGTTACTGACCCAAAAATCATAAGGTATTTTTAGATGTGCGATCAATATGGGAGCAGATTCATAGATGAAAAAGAGTTACAGAGGGCTTTGTCTTCAGCCAACCAATCATTCAGCATCTGGACTATTCATCACCTCATGTTCGATTTCACCAGAAATAATTCCATGAAAATAGGGCCTTAGAAATTTACATCATTGTGGCACAGTATCCAAGAGTGGCGGGCAATCTTTGAGAGGTTTGACAGAGATCGTAGTGGGAAGATTGAATCGATGGAATTGTGAGATGCACTTCTTGGTTTGGGATATTCAATATCACCAAAAATTTTACAAATTTTGGTTTCAAAATATGACAAGATAGGCCAATCTAGGGGAATTGATTATGATAATTTCATAGAGTGTAGTGTTGTTGCTTAGGGACTTACTGATAAGTTCAAGGAGAAAGAAAAGAGTTATGTTTTCTCAACCAATTTGACCTATGAAATGGTAAATCAAAATTCATGGGCATTTACAGACATTAATTTCCAGCTCCATTTCTGGGCAGTTGAGGTCAAATCTCAAAAATCTGGAATGTGGGTTTTATGCCGAATCATGTTAATTAGGCGCAACATACGAAATTTTTCCATATTATGAACGGTTAGGGAGATTTTGAAGGTTCTTTGAAGGGTACACACAACGATTGCGAGAATGGGACAACTCATTCTTCAGAATTTGAAGGAGTTGAATCCTCTTCAGCAGAAAAAGGGAACTTTTCAGCTCGTGTGAAAATAATTCTGATAGAAACAAGTTTGAATCAAGGAAGTCTTGGAGTAGCGCTCAGGTTTATTTCCCAGAAATAATTCATAAATTAGAGTTGAGTTATTTGTGTTCCTGTTGTCGCTCCTAGAGACAGCCTAGAGTTGTGATAGACCAGTGCCTAGGACATCTTAGCATAGTAAGGAGCATATAGATAATGTATGAAGTTGTCAGCTTTAGCTCACATGCTATCTCCTGTAAACAGGGAAATAAAATAGAATGGGACCAAACCCTCAGAAACTGACACAGAAAAGAGATACTGCAGAAGAAAGATGCAGAACTCTAATACAAAGACAGCAGACAATACAGAGACAGTTTACTGCAAAGTGGGTCGGTTCAAATATACCTCACAGACATAAATTATCAGAAGGTGTATGTAGTGAAAGAAATAATGAGAGGATATTAGTTAATGTTGAGCTGATACCCAGATATACAATACCACCATGCATGGGCTTACCAATCTAAGAATCCATACATAATAATAGCATTTTAAAAGTACCCTCCCAAAGCAACTAGTATAGCTGAAGTATGGTTAGCTGAATAATGGAACAGAATATCATGCATGAGCCATATTTAAAGCGCTTGACTGATCCGAGTATGGGCATCAACTAGGATGAATCCTTACCATAAATCAGTGAGCCACTCGCATTCCAAAACATGATACAGGAAAGATGAATGAGATGAAATGATATATTAAATAACATATAAAAGAGAGTTACAGACTGTGAAATACCAAACACCAGAATCCTCTTTGACAAATAGAACTCCTCCTCACTGAGACCCTATGGGCTCTGAGCCTTCATACCAGAGTTTTACATACTATATACAAAAAGCATTTCACTGCATAATTCTCTGATAAAAATCTGGAACCCTTACAATGCGTTTCTTCCTGGTTTTTATAGGCGAAACCAAAAACATAGTAAAAGAGGTAGGTGATGAATATTTAATTTGCATAATTAAATCAAAATGGCAGAAACATTTGTGCCCATACTGCTGAATGACTGTGCTGTGCTGTTTGTACTCTGTGACCTACTAACTGAAATAAATGCACTGGGCAGAAATCTCTCCCGGGACACGATAAGGTAGTAAAATCACACAAATGTCCGTCCTTGCCTAAGAAGAAAACTCCGTTGAAATAAAACCTTAAGGACATTTTTTTCTGTGTATAAATCCTCCAAATGATGTGCAGGATCTTCAATTTGGTACTCTGCTTCCAAAAGGCTAGGACAAGGCCCTCAAAGTCTTCAGCTACCTGCCTTTAATTCTTTGTTGAACACTAATATTCTTCATCTGCCCCATTAATATCTCCATCTGTGAAATCGGCGCCTTGAATGTCCCTGCAGGGTTTGACAAATTTGAACCCTACCTCTTAAATTGGAGTCTTGTCGATTTGGCTTCTGAGGACTTTTTCATAATTCTGCTCTGAACATGGTCCTTTGACGTGTGCTCGGATCTTGTAATGGATGCAGCAATTTATGATAATTCTCCATCGCTGCGAATCTGCAAAACCCACGAATTTGTTAAAGAAAACCATGCACGGAAGGGTGAACACAGTGAGGATCATGATGAGACAACGCGGCATGGTGGGTGGTCGATAAATGCAGAACAATGGTGGGAAATGCAGCGTGACGGAGGGAGGTGACGATGGAGAAGATTGGCGAAAAGCAATCACGATCGTGGAAATACATAAGAAATGAAGAAATGAACCAATATAGGTCTGGGTGGCAGAGAACACGTGGGGAAAGACTGAGGGACAGGTGGTATGACACTGAGACAGCGGGAACGGATGACGTGGAGGAATGACTTGATCAACGACTGGTCATGCGAATGATCTGGGCCATACGATCTCGAAACGAGATCAACGGTTAAGAATGCATCAGAGGGCGGTGGAATGGCAAGCCAGGGGCACTATTTTCCCATGCTAACTTGCGAGAAACTTGGATGAATGATCACCGTCGGATGGGATGTTTTAGATCGGACGGCTTACACGCATATCGCGCCACATCCCCTGCCGAACTATAACGCGCGATGGGGTGGTGGTTTTGGAACAGTGAAGGAGCCACGTGTCGCGCAACGTATGGCATCATTGCGATTTGAGGAATACCGCCTGCCCTGGATAAGCGGTGCGATAAATACTACCGGTTTTATAAAGCGTTTTGAGCACGGGGACCACCGGGACAGATGGGCTGCGGACCATCGATTTTATGATTTGATCGGATGGCTTGGAATAAGCCCGATGCACTTTGATCAGTGCCTTTCGTCCTAATGCATGGTTACGGCCTTTGGTCATGCGGAATAGAAAAACAGAGGGGCTAGGGCCAGAAGGGCTTAACCTTAGATAATTTTAAATGCAGGCTTTCAGACTTGAGCAACGTAATTTGGAGGCAGAGAGAGGTCACGGTAGGTAGAAAATGAATTCCTTAGGCCACGATAGGGAATTTGAAAGGTCCAAGCGGGTCTACTGGCCAAAAATTTTAATGGGGATGGGCTGATATGATCAACATTGTCTCCACCTGGGGACGGCACGTTCGTCCCTGGATGTGTCGAGAACTCTGCAGACCACCTGATCATACACTTCTGTCAACTCTGCTATTCAGCCCCACTGCATTTCACTTCATAATTCATCATGACACCCATATTATCAAAAAAAAAGCGAAAGAGGAAACTAATATACAATATAATACATCAGGCTGCCTTTGCCTGAATCAGAACTGAAAGTAGGGCTTGAGAAATTGACCATTTACAGGGGCATCCAACAGGTCACCCTGTAAATTCTCCAACCTGAAAGTATTATTTCCCCCTTGTTCCACAATTTTGAAAGGACCAAACTAGAGGGGGTCAAATTTACCATGTTTACCCTTCTCAGCTCTCCAGATATCCCATCTGAGCACCAAATCACCAATCTGCAGTTTCCTGTCTTTTGCATGCTGGTCAAAAATGTGTTTCATTTTCTCTTGATATTCTATTAACCTCTGATTCACTTGGCCCCGTGTTTCTTCTAATTCCACCAATTGATTGATTCTCCTGACCATATCGTTAGGTTCTTCCTGGCTTTCTTGCATGAAACGAGCCACTGGTAAAGCCAGTTGTACAGGAAAAACTGTTGCTCGTCCATATACCAATTCATAAGGAGATTTCCCAGTTGCCCTCTTGCTGGTGATTCTATTAGCCCATAGAGCAAACTTTAATTGGGAATCCCAATTCTTCTGATTTTCATTGATAGTCTTCTTCAAGGCCCTCACTAGAGTTTTATTCGAAGACTCTGCCAAGCCATTCCCTTGTGGATAATAAGTTGTAGAGTGACTCAATGTGATATTGTATTGCTGGCATAAATTCATGAACTTTGCGGACTTGAAGGCCTGTGCATTATCAGTCACTATTCTAGCAGGACAGCCAAACCTGGATATGATGTTTTCCTCCATGAACTTTATGATCACAGTATCTGTAGCATTTCTTGCAGGTATGGCTTCCACCCATTTAGTGAAATAATCTGTGGCTGTTAATATCCATTTATGTTGACCACTTGATGGAGGATGTATCTCACCTATAAAATAAATACCCCATTGTTTGAATGGTTCATCCACATGCACTGGAATCAGGGGAAATGGTGCAGATTTCTGTCTCTCAGCAAATTTCTAACATTTATCACATGCTCTCACCCTGGTAAAAACATCCCCAAAAAGCTTTGGCCAATAGAAGCCAGCTTTCAGAATTTTATGAGCTCTGGCCCTCCAGCTGTAATGACCTCCACAGATCCCTTCATGAAGTTATGCTATAATACTCCCTACTTCATTTTCTGTGAGGCACAGGAGTAAGATACCTAAGGGATCTCGCCAGTATAGCCGGCCATTGGGGACTATATATTTCTATGATTTCAATCTCAGCGCTCTGTATTTAGTTTTGTCACAACTTGGAGGGCAGCTGAGTGTGAGGATATATTCTACTATCTCTTTGTACCACAGACTAGCGAGGTACTTTACATGTGTTTCTGGAGTAGCTACTCCAATTCCATGTCTTTCTTCTTTCTCCTCAGATTCCTCACCTGCTATAATGGACAAATCTATGCCCAGGGCTTGATGGTTTGATTCAGATAACATTCTGGCAAGCCCCTGTCCCTTAATTAGCTTAGTAGGGCGGATGTCCAGGTCATACTCCTGTATTTTGGCAATCCACCTACCCCTTTTTCCTTCACTGTCTCCCTGAATAAGAATATCTTTTACAGTGGTTGCAGCCACAAATGCAGTAATGTGCGACTGTAAGATATATACACGGAATTCTTTGAGGGATTTCACTAGGGCATATGCTTGCTTTTCCAATATGTTGTGTTTTTTATTCTGCATCACGAAGCACCTGACTGAAAAAGGCAATAGACTGCTCATACCCCTCCTCATTTTTCTGCAGTAAAACTCCTGCTATTGTATGAGGTGATGCAAAAGAAAAAATCATAAAAGGTTTATCATAATCTGGTCCATCCAGCACAGGGGCTTCTGCAAAATCATTCTTTATCCTGGTAAATGCCTCCCGTGACTCTTGTGACCACTTTACCTCATTATTCTTCTTCAGCATATCTATTATATGCCTAACTATCTCTGCATAGTTAGGGATAAACTTTCTCAATAAATTTATGCGCCCAAGGAATATTTGCACCTCTTTCTTATTTCTGGGAAAAGCAATACTTTTTATAAGCTCTACCCTCTTAGGGTCTATCTTCACCCCATCCTTAGTCACAATATGGCCCAAA
Source organism: Pinus albicaulis (assembly GCA_034641835.2). NCBI lineage: Eukaryota > Viridiplantae > Streptophyta > Pinopsida > Pinales > Pinaceae > Pinus > Pinus albicaulis. Next base: position 683,266,184 of record CM076581.1, read on the forward strand.
AGTTTTCCCTCTTCTAATGCATATAAAGACTTCTGAGGATTTAGAGAGAGACCATACCTTCTGCATTTCTCAAAAGTTCTCCGCAGATGTTCAATGTGCTCAGCATTGTTCTTGGAAAATACAGTGATATCATCGAGGTAGACCACCAAGAATTTATCCTGCTCCCCGACAAAAGAAATGTCCATTGCCCTCTGAAACGTGGCCCCTGCATTAATCAATCCAAAAGGAATCCTGGCATACATAAATGTACCCCATGGTGTGGTGAAAGCAGTCTTCTTTTGATCCTCTCGAAGTACAGCCACCTGATTATAACCAGAGAATCCATCCATCATTGACATCCTAGAAGATCCAACCACTTTCTGTAGGATGTAATCCATTTTGGGAAGTGGATAATTATCCTTTAAGGATGCTCTGTTTAAATTTTTGAAATCCACACATAGCCTTATTTCTCCATTCTTCTTTCGTACAGGGACAAGGTTTGCCACCCATTCAGAGTACCTTAACGGCACAATTATTTTGGCTTTTAGCAACCTCTTGATTTCTTTCTCAATAGAAGGCAGCAGCAGGGAATTGATTTGTTTGCCTTCAATGGAATTTTGTGCTGCATAATAATGATATCAAAAGTTTTCAAGTCCTAATAGGACCATGCAAACACATCTCTATAAGACTGGAATAATTTCTGATATAGCTTTTTATATTCTTCAGGGACTTTCTTAGACAGTCTAACAATTTTGGGTTTAGCCTTAGTACCCAAATTCAGGTCTTCCACCTGATTTTATTCTACCACTTTGCTTGGCTGCAGTGGGACATCATTCTTATCAAATAATCTTTCTAGAGGCACCAACCCTCTAGGTATTACGTTTCCCTTTAACTGCAACACTTTGTTGCCAGCTGCCACTTTCTCCTCCCAATTTCTTTCTGGAGTATCTTCAGACTCAGCCTCTTCTACATCATCAATCTCCATATTGGAGGATTCTCCCACTATTTCCAGGAATCTCTTCATTTTTTCTTCATCTTCAAATACCTGCCAGTGTTTTATGTTATCTGGGATTGAAGGCCAATAGTGCACCTCAACTTCATACCTTAAAAGAGGGTTCTGAGGTGGTCGAAATGTGCTAGCAGCCGCAGCAAGGGAATCAGCCATCCTATTATGTTCTTGGGGCATGAATTGGATATTGAATGCCAAGAAGAAATTTTCTACCATGTCCCAAACTTCATTCCTATAAGCCCTCAGCCTAGGATGTTTGGTCTGACACTGATTCCTGATTTATCTAACCACCAATTCTGAATCTCCCAGAACTTTTAAACTTTGTATATTCATATTCCTGGATGTCTGCAATCCCAACATAAGTGCTTCATATTCAACCACGTTATTTGTGGCTTCATATTCTAGTTTAAAAGACAATGGAATCCATTTGCCTGCAGGATAAATCAGTAGCACTCCAGCTCCATTTCCTTCCCTCGAATTTGCTCCATCAAAATGGAGTGTCCATATTCTTGCTTCCATGTTTTCTGAGGGTTGCTTGGTCTTGATCTAACAAAAGGCTAGTTCATGAGCATAATCTTGATCTTCCTCCAGCATCAAGCATGATAAATCTCCTTCCTTACAGTAGACTGGTGAATTCACAGAATTTTCAGCTTTAGTCACCATCTTGACAAACCTAGTCTCCCTGTATAGTCTCCTCTCTTGGCCACCAAAAACTGGGATAGTGGCATATGTTAAATCTAACTTGATTGATCCACCAATTTTTGTTCCCTAGGACCTTGACAGCAACATGCCAAAACGAGCTGGAATGTCAGCCACCACTATGTCCATTACCACACTTTTCACTGGGATTTCGGCCAAATTGACCACTAAATCCTTGATCATCCCCAGGCATTTAACTCTTTTGGAATCAACTGAATAGAGGTATTTATATGGACGTGTGATTTGTAAACCTAGTTGTTCCATGACTGACAAAGGCATAAGATTATGGGAAGCTCCAGAATCTAACATGCAATTTTGTAATAGCAGGTCATGGATTACGAGGGACACATAGAAGGGAGGAGTAGAGGGATCTATCTCCTCGACATGTGGGCCAAAAACTACCATGGGTCTTTCTTCTTGAAGGTTGAGACTATCTGGGATGATTGGTGCTTCTGGAGGGAGCATGAAAGATGTGACTTGAGATTGATATGCTGGTTGTCTCAACAGTTCAGTCAAGGGAACTAGGATTTTGACCTTTTCAAGTTCCTTTTGCAGACTGAAAGCGAGAGGGGAATTTTCTATCACAACCTCTTTTGACTCTTTATTTTCAGCTGGGGGTTGGGCTTCTTTTGACACAGATTCAGTATCAGGAGGAATAACTACCTTTGAAGAGGAAGGAATTTGATCTTTAGACTGCAAAGGTTTATTTAGAGATTGCTTACCTTTGCCTGTAGCTTTCTTCATCGCTGATTCCTCCTGAGCAGGTGTTTCCTTCTGGGGTAACTCTTCTTCTTGCTCTTCGGTACGAGTCCTCTTCCTAGAAGATTTGAGATCATATCTTCTATTGAAATGTGCTTGCATGAAATCATCAAACTATTTACAATAATGATCAAATTCTGCTTCATCTGTGTCTCTGGTCTTTTCTTCTTCCTACAATGAACACCCAGCTTCATCATTCCCTTGCAAAGGGCCTTCTTCCCCATCACTATTTGAAAAGTCAAGATTTGCATCTTCCAGTCTATAGGCAATGTCCTCAGTGGAGTCATCTACTGGACCTTCCAGGTACAATGGGTGTGGCACTTGATCCTGTTGCTCGTTTGCTTCCCTTGGCAATAATTGCAAGGGTGGTTTCCTATACTGAGGATTGTATCCTTTTTTTGGAGCATTCTAAAAATTTCTGAAGGCTGGATTCTTGGCTTCCAATTCCAACTTGACCATTTTCTTAATCAATTTGCTCATTTCTTCCATTTTGTCTGAGTCTTTGTCCTGACTAGAAGTAGACACCTCTTCTTTGCCCCTTCTTCTACTATCTTTTTCAGGTCTTCCTTTTGACTTGCCAGTGAAGGCAAAGTTTGCTTCCAACTCTAATGCATCTTCCTGAGCATCGTCCAAGGTGGCAGGCTTTCTTTCTCTAAGAGAGAAGCCAAATTCTGAATCAAAGGCTGCTACAAAAACAACTTTAGTAGCAGTTTGATGGGGTTTCATATTAGCAGGGAGACTCAGATATAATTTATTAAATCTCTTGATAAATTCTGACACTCCTTCATTGTGTCTTTTCTTTAGTGTATTGAACTCAATGAAATAATTTCCATGATCTTTCTTTTCTCCCCATTTCCTGAGAAAAGTGTCTTACATGTTATCCCAAGTGGTAATAGACTATCCAACCAATGTCTTGAACCATTTTCGAGCTTCACTATCTAGAGATTGCACAAACAGCCTTAAGACCACATCTAAATTTTCAACATTAAAGTTCTCTGCAAAGGAGCAAAAAGTCTCAAGATGTTTCTGAGCATCGATTTCATTTTCTCCATTGAATCTGGGCAAGATCTTTAGATAATCCTGGGGCATATCATTCAGCACTTGGGGTAATGCCAGGGGAGCATATTTATTCATCAAAAAGGCCGAGACATTAGCCATTGGAGGAGGTGGAGGTAGTGCAATAGTTTGATGAGTAAGAGGAGGAGGAGGAGGAAGTGGAGTATGAATAATAATAGGAATATACTCAACTGCAGCTTGAGGGGTTGAGGGGAAAAAAGTTCTGTTAACAGCAGATACTTCGGTTACTTCCTTGACCTCTTCAACCTCAGGAGTAGGATGAAGACTGTTTTTACTTCTAATACCCTCTCGGGGTGGACTATCTGAATAATAATAATCAGTATCTCCCACAGTGGAGTATGGAATTTGCAACTTAGAATCTTGAGAGGAGGAGGAAGGAAAATCTTCTACAGGTACTTCAGGAATTTGGGAACGGGTTGATTTCCTTTCCCTCCAGTTTCTTCTATGTATAATCTGGTCAGAGTCAGACACATCTTTGGCTTAGACGAATCTGACCTCAGGTGTGGCTTACGAGGAGCCAGGACTGCAAATAGATTTATCAAATAACAAATGTGGAGTCGCCAAGGTGAGGGATATACAACTCTCAACTCTCTGTGCTCACCTATTTAGAGAGTGAATATGATTTTGTCAAGGCCCAGGGATTATGATTTTCTTAAATTCGTCCCCGGCAACGGCGCCAGAAAGATGTTGTCGCTCCTAGAGACAGCGTAGAGTTGTGATAGACCAGTGCCTAGGACATCTTAGCATAGCAAGGAGCATATAGACAATGTATGAAGTTGTCAGCTTTCAGCTCACATGCTATCTCCTGTAAACAGGGAAATAAAATAGAATGGGACCAAACCCTCAACAACTGACACAGAAAAGAGATACTGCAGAAGCAAGATGCAGAATACAAAGACAGCAGACAATTCAGAGACAGTTTACTGCAAAGTGGGTCGGTTCAGAAATACCTCACAGACATAAATTATCAGAAGGTGTATGTAGTGAAAGAAATAATGAGAGGATATTAGTTAACGTTGAGCTGATACCCAGATATACAATACCACCATGCATGGGCTTACCAATCTAAGAATCCATACATAATAATAGCATTTTAAAAGTACCCTCCCAAAGCAACTAGTATAGTTGAAGTATGGTTAGCTGAATAATGGAACAGAATATCATGCATGAGCCATATTTAAAGCGCTTGACTGATCCGAGTATGGGCATCAACTAGGATGAATCCTTACCATAAATCAGTGAGCCACTCGCATTCCAAAACATGATACAGGAAAGATAAATGAGATGAAATGATATATTAAATAACATATAAAAGAGAGTTACAGACTGTGAAATACCAAAGACCAGAATCCTCTTTGACAGATAGAACTCCTCCTCACTGAGACCCTATGGGCTCTGAGCCTTCATACCAGAGTTTTACAAACTGTATACAAAAAGTCTTTCTCTGCATAATTCTCTGATAAAAATCTAAAACCCTTAGAATGTGTTTCTTCCTGCTTTATATAGGCAAAACCATAAACATAGTAAAAGAGGTAGGTGATGAACATTTAATTTGCATAGTTAAATAAAAATGACGGAAACATTTGCGCCCATACTGCTGAATGACTGTGTTGTGTTGTTTGTACTCTGTGAGCTGCTAACTGAAATAAATGCACTGGGCAGAAATCTCTCCCAGGACATGATAAGGTAGTAAAATCACACAAATGTCTGTCCTTGCCTAAGAAGAAAACTCCGTTGAAATAAAACCTTAAGGACATTGTTTTTTGTGTACAAATCCTCCGAATGATGTGCAGGATCTTCAATTTGGTACTCTGCTTCCAAAAGGCTAGGACAAGGCCCTCAAAGTCTTCAGCTACCTGCCTTTAATTCTCTGCTGAACACTGATATTCTTCATCTGCCCCATTAATATCTCCATCTGTGAAATCGGCGCCTTGAATGTCCCTGCAGGGTTTGACAAATTTGAACCCTGCCTCTTAAATTGGAGTCTTGTCGATTTGGCTTCCGGGGACTTTTTCATAATTCTGCTCTGAACATGGTCCTTTGACATGTGCTCGGCTCTTGTAATGGATGCGGCAATTTATAATAATTCTCCATCGCTGCGAATCTGCAAAACCCACGAATTTGTTAAAGAAAACCATGCACGGAAGGGTGAACATAGTGAGGATCATGATGAGACAACGTAGCATGGTGGGTGGTCAAGAAATGCAGAACAATGGTGGGAAATGCAGCGTGACGGAGGGAGGTGACGATGGAGAAGATTGGCGAAAATCGATCACAATCATGGAAATACATAAGAAATGAAGAAATGAACCAATATAGGTCTGGGTGGCAGAGAACACGTGGGGAAATACTGAGGGACAGGTGGTACGACACCGAGACAGCGGGAACGGATGACGTGGAGGACTGACTTGATCAACAACTGGTCATGCAAATGATCTGGGCCATACGATCTCGAAACGAGATCAACGGTTAAGAATGCGTTGGAGGGCGGTGGAATGGCGGGCCAGGGGCACTATTTTCCCATGCTAACTTGCGAGAAACTTGGATGAATGATCACAGTCGGATGGGATGTTGTAGATCAGACAGCTTACGCGCATATCGCGCCACGTCCCCTGCCGAACTATAACGCGCGATGGGGTGGTGGTTTTGGAACAGTGACGGAGCCACATGTCGCGAAACGTATGGCATCACAGCAATTTGAGGAATACCGCCTGCCCTGGATAAGCGGTGCGATAAATACTACCGGTTTTATAAATCGTTTTGAGCGCGGGGACCACCGGGACAGATGGGCTACGGACCGTTGATTTTATGATTTGATCGGATGGCTTGGAATACGTCCGATGCACTTTGATCAGTGCCTTTCGTCCTAACGCATGGTTACGGCCTTTGGTCATGCGGAATAGAAAAACAGAGGGGTTAGGGCCAGAAGGGCTGAACCTTAGATAATTTTAAATGCGGGATTTCAGACTTGAGCAACGTAATTTGGAGGTAGAGAGAGGTCACAGTAGGTAGAAAATGAATTCCTTAGGCCACGATAGGGAATTTGAAAGGTCCAAGCGCGTCTACTGGCCAAAAATTTTAATGGGGGGGGGCTGATATGATCAACAGTTCCAATGGCTGCATATCCAGAGCAAAAAAACAAATTCCCAGCTATGCAGGTTTCTAGCATTTCTTATTTAATTATATAAAATTTTAAAAGTTAGAAGTGACGATGGTTGTCGGAAGTTATATGAGAAGAGAGCCATTTTAGCTCTACAAAAACAAGTTTGATCTCTCGTAAATTTATCAATATTTTGTATAATTAACCAAATACTCTGAAATTTACAAGCAATAGTTGATATTGCAAAAAGAGTGAGAGAAACTGTTGAGAATGAGAAAATATAAAATAAAGGATCTGCATATTTTATTATTTTATAAAGGAGAATCATTATGGTCCTTTATTAATGAAGGTCATTCAGTTTCAACAGTAATAAAATTCCAAGGTAAGAAGTTGTGTTACAACTAGCTAAGATGTAAATCCATAACGGTAATTGTCACGGGGATTAAAGTCAAAGGAAATAGCAGAAGATTATAGGTCAAATAATTGGTACTACAGGTACATAAGTGTTTCATACAAAGTTTCCATGTCAACCATTTGGTGGTTTTACTATGACAAAATAAACCATACTCAATGTTCATTCTGGTACAAGGTAAAAAATCTCCTTTTCTACAAGTCGAAATATTAGTCCCTATATTCTAATCATCAATGGCCATACTCCAACATCTTTATTAAATGTGTTAAAGTAAAATCTAAAAATGTTATGAATGTTCATTCATTACTAAGGAAAGGGGTGAACTTATATTTTGAAAAATGAGACAAGTAGCTAAACATTCCAAATTCAATTCAAGGAATTTGAATCAAGCAGTTCAACAAACAAAGGCAGAATATTATCAATGGTGAACCAACTCCAAATTTTTAAGGCAAAATACTGGCAATAATCCCAGATTGCCTACAACTAATTAGGAAATATTATTTATTTTTAGTATATTATTCATAACTTCATTCCAATATTATTGTAATCGTTTAGGGGAGATTTAGTCTATATATTGTTTTATTTGTAATAAAAAATTGTGGGATTTTGAGGCCAATACCTTTTAGTTTTGTAAAAAATTTCTCCAAAAATTCTAATTGAAGTACTTCAGCTCTAGCTTTGATATAATTTGTGTTTCTCGTATGTTTTTCCAGTATTATCATATTCTATTTCTACACATGTTCACAGTTGCATAGAAGATCTGGGTAGGAATAGATTGAGTTTCAATCTCTCTGAAATCCCCTGCAATTTATAATTGTTTAAATAGATCAGTATATCAGATTTTCTGTCTAAGTGATTTTATTTGAACTGATTATTGTTTGCCACTTCTATCTTCTCTTGGATGTGATTTGTTTGGTTGTAGAACCTTTCTACACGCATCTAATTCTGCCTAATTTATTAAGTATTCAGTTTGACTCCTTAATTATCAGGAACCTCTATACATTCTTCTTTCAAATTAGTTAAAAATATAATTTCTTCTGTCATGCTGGAAGCTGACACTTTTAGAAAGGACATTGCAAAGGAGGGATTTATTCATGAATAGGGATTATGCATTGATCGCCAACCACCCTAAATTAAAACCATAAATATGACCACTGTGCTTCATAGGTTTTTTTCCAATGACAGTGAACAACGTTAAAAAGGCCTCGTAATTATTAAGGGAGCCCCCTCTGGTTCAAGGGTCAGCTTGAACCTAAAGACTGGTTGAGTTTTGGCGTAGTTTCTGCAGCCAAGAACTGCCTACGAGAAACAGGTAAAACAGATCCCAAAACAGGGACTACCACCTTGATTTTTCGTTATATTCCTTTCAATGTTACAACACATATGTATAAATGTTGAAGAATTCATAAACCCCAATCCATTAACCCTGGATTAGAACATAACTGTAGTTCCCTTGATCGGATCTAAAAAATACTATGAGCAGAAAACCATCATGCCCAAAACCATGTGAAAACACATGCATAAAACCATAGGCAAGTCCGCCCATCTAATATAGGCTCCAAAAAAACTTTCTCGGGGCGTTGGCCCAAACCTCATGCAAGGGTGTTACTGCCCCTAGATAGGGGGGGCTGCGCCCCCCTGTGACCCCACTATTATGCCTGACGCAAGCGTAGGGGGGGGCAACGGGGGGGTTGTTGCCCCCCTCTTACCCCCCGCTTCTCACCTACTTCTAGTCCTGGAAAGACTATAACACACACCGAACAGATTAAGTCTTAGACACAATAAATTTAGGCATGTTATCCATGATAGGATTTATCTTACGTTTTTCAATGAAATTTAAAGAGTAATTGAATCCAATATACTATATTTTCCATTGTACTTATCTCTTCCCACATTGAAAATGTGAAGATATTAAATTTCCACCTGTTGCCTATATACTGATGATACATCACATAACATCCCTGGAAACTTTGGATGTGAGGCTGTAAGATATCTTCAGTTTCTACAGACCTTCGAGCAGTCCAAGATAGGGACTAGGCTATATTGAACAAGTTGATTATGTCATACTTTAGTGTAGATTCATCAATACAATCCCAAGATATATCATAAGACCATCAATAATTTAAATGCACTAGTTTTTCTCACTCATGAGAGGAGACAAGGAATCACAAATAGATCCAAATTGGATGAAAAAAATGATAAACTAGGATTTGTACACTCACCCTGACTTGGTACAATTCAATCCAAAAACTACACAAGAAATTAAGAAAAATTTGGCTTCAAAATGGAAAAGCTTCATGCAACAAGAAAATTTTTGGATATCCTTATTTGTTTGGAAGGCCAAGTAGGAAGAAAAAGATGTATAGTTTCTAGAAGCAGGAAAGAAATCTAAAGTAGAAACTAGTACCCCTAGGCATAATTGGAAAAGCCTAGTCAACCAAAAAATATAATCCACCTCTACATTTCCTCCATTTAGAGGCATATTATTAGAATAAGACATAAAGTAATCCAGAGCCCTTTCTCTAGTACTAAAAGACAAAATCCAATTGCTAGATACTAACAAAATAATTTAGACAATTTCAGAGCAAGTTAAATGGAAAAATATTGCTCTAAGAGATATGGCAACTCATGTTTATGCTAGAAAGAAACATATAGAAAATATGCAAGTCTCAATCAACTCAGCAGTCTCCTCCATGACTACCTTAAATATGAAGGTTACAAAAATAAAAGAAGAAATTGGAGAGACTAAAACTTTGGTGATAAAAGATGCAGCCACTACTGAAATATTTAGGGAAGAGGTAATAGAAGGATTGGAGACAACTTTCTCTACAGTATAGAAAATTGTGATAAGTTTTGATGAGAAGATAGAAAAAATTGAAAAAAAAATTTCAAATATTCATAAGGAAAAGAAAAAATTCATTCCTTTGTCACGTTTGTTTTCTCATCCTAGTCAAAATATTTATGCTCCCATAGTTGAAAAGTTTCCCCACTTCTTTCCCAAAGAACAGTTAGAGTCCTCCTGAAGATAAAATAAATACATTTTTAACCCATGTACTCCTAGCCAGAGAACCTTTCCCATCACATTCTTATACGCTACCAACACCATATCTCTATGGTAAAGGGAAACTTCTTGAAGTTCAAACTTTTGCAAATGAATACTATTCAGAATGGAATATTGACGGTTTATATGTAGGAAAAATTAGACAAATGATTCATTGAATGTTTGTGTCCTATTGAGTAATGTGCATGAAGGGGAAAATAAAAGTAGAAGCATGTAATTCAATAATCCAATGCTTCACAGGAACATTATCAAAATGGCGGGAAACAGAGTCTTCTCCTACTATGATAGAAAATATGGAACAAGAAGTCTTGAAAGATGAGAATGGTGATATAATCCTAAAAGAAGATGGGTCTATTCATAATAATATGATAGGTGCTTCAACTACATTGATACTAAAGCCTTGGTGTGGGACAAAGAAATAAATAGCAGACAAACATTCAATCATCTTCATGAACATGAAGTGTAATAAAATGTTGCATTATGAATATCTCCATAAATAATGGTCACAAAGAATATATGAAGTAAAAGACAACAAAAATCCATTATGGAAACAAGTATATCTTGTTGCTATACTGATCCAAGTGGATATTTGTGGCCACCCGGCTATTCCACTTGGACCCTCACCATTATTTCTTTCAGTTTTTCAATTTCCTTTATTGTAGCACAGTTTACTATTTTTGGTAGTTTTTTGGGTCCTGAACTTCCGTATTCGTTTTGAGGCCCTAAACGATGTTTTTTGGGAAAACCGGGGCCAACATGGTTCTCTGCTTGATGTTGGCCACTCGAAAGTTGTATTACTCAGATATATATTTCTAATAAGATATTTTTCATGTCAAATGGAGATCATATTCTAAAGTTACGACCCCGAGAAGTTGATGTACCAATTTACCCAAATGGGGCCCATAGTTTTGGGGCTTCATCTCATAGGGTTAGGTTTTTGGATGTTTATGGTTTTCCATTGTTTCTCAAAAATAAATAGGCCTTCGAGCCTCATTGTAACATGGTTTAGAGGCATGTAGCCGCCACATCTCTTCTCAGAGATAAGCTACCATCGCCCGAGCTAATTTATTTCCATTATGTATGTAAGCATATTTCCATCTTTTATATTAATGAAATGAAGTTCTATTTCTACTACTTCTTTATGTCCATGTTTATATTTGCATTCTATTGCGTTCTTGCATAAATTCGGATCATCTACCCAATAAATTTGTAGAATATCTGAAAGAACAAAATATTTTTAAGCAGTCCTTGGTTGGATTGTGTAGAAATATGAAATTCAGTAAATCAATCCAAAACATGTCTAAAATTCCAAATAGTAAATCTATCTGTGAAAAGTATGGCCTCGTCATTGAAGATCCTATAAAAAGAAGTAAAAGGGCTAGAAAAATTCTGAAGAAAATCTACATAATAAGGAAAAGTCAAGATCATTTTCTCAAAAAAGAAATTCAAGAAGAAAATTCAAGACAGTCCCAAGGACACACCCATATGTATTAATCGTTGATCGCATAGAAAAGAGATAAAAATGAACATATATTACTGATGATGATGAGTGTAATTTAGGGGAATGAACAAGCATTGTTAACTTTTTAACTTATATGTTTTTTATTACGTTGTTAACTATCAACATTTTATTTATTTATTTATTATTCAACTCGTGGTCTTTCACCATGTTTTTACATAGTGGGGATGAGGAGGCCATTCACAATAGTTCAATCAACTTTTGATATGCCAAATTCATTTCATTTCCATATATGTACATAAAAAATTTCATGCTATGTTATATATAAAGTTGACATTTTTCTCAAGTGGTAATATGCCACTTATTTACAAGCAGCTCAATCAACTTCAAATATGTCAAATTCATTTTGTTTCCTAATGTGTAGATATATCTCCAGGCTATATTGTATGCAAAGTTGACATTTTCCCAATGGGGTGGTGTACCACTTACTTGCAAACATAATAACTTACATAGCTATTTTATAATTTAATTTAAATTTCATCATTATGTCTATATACACATGGTTTTATGTTTCCATGATTTGAAATTGATGAAATATTATTGGGATAGTGCATTTTATATGCATGCTTTTTCCTCTCATGATTATTTTGTACTAAAATAGATTTGTACTAATCATCAATCCCATCAATATTGATATCATGCAAAATTTTAAGGATGGAACTTTATTTTCAAGTTTATAAACTTTGGCTAATATCACTAGTACATAATATGCAATTTGTAAAATATTTGGCCATTTTTTAGTAAAAGTATTCACATTTCTAATAATTATATATAGTATCTATATAAAATTTTGGCAATTTTCAAGGTAAAACAATTTTATACTATAAAATTTGGGCGAATAATGTTTAGAAAAAATGAAAATTAACGAATCTTTTTTTCGGAAAAAAACATAGAAAATTAGCCCACTTAATATTAGCCCCTAAAAGTTTTCTTGATTCATATATCATAGAATTAATAATTAAATTAATAAATTTTTAAACAATAATTAAATAACTAAAAATAATTAGATATTTAATAATAAATACATCACAACTTCAACATGAAACCAACACAATTTTGATGTTAACAAGATGCAAAATGTATATATTACGACATTAAAAAGATACAAAAAAATGGCACAAAAGAAATAATCATGATGTTATGACACACTAATATGATGGAAGAATAAATAAAAATAATAATGATGCATATTGAACCCTAAAATAAGGTTATTAAGACACAAATATGATGCAAAATAACTAAATGACTACAATTTTGATGTTATAAGAATGCTAATGGACCCAAACTAATAACGAATATAAAATACAATGCGAGTACAATGCAACAAACATACTTTTAATGTAAAACATAAAAGTGAATCTTTATATGTTTTGTATAATAATATGACACATTTTGATGTAAAGACGATGCTATAAAACTTTCTATTTCATTTTTTTTTTTTTTTGAGACAACACCATGAAATATGACATAGAATTGATAGAAATATGACCAAAAAAATAAGATGCACCCTTTTCATACAAAAATACCATTTCATACGAAGGTAAGCTATGTAGTTATAGACTTCTCTTCCTTAAGCAAATCATATAGTTTGAGGATCTTGTCACCTATAAGGAAGGAGCATGATTGTAACTTATTTTCACAATAATAGCTTTATTAGGCTTCATTATGGTTTCACGTCTGTATATTCTTCTCATCCATCATATCTAAACTTATCATCTATCATATCTGAACCAAGGGACCTATTAAATAGAATTTGGAACTCTTTAAGGGTATTATTCGAACCTAGCATGGGAAGAGAGGGCCCTAGCAAATATAATTCTCTTCAAAGATTTAAGGGAGAATTATAAATGTTGTGGGTGTGCATTGTGACTAAAAAGTAAATTGCATAACGAAACTTTAGAATCAAACTTCAAAGCACATTATTAAGCGCTAATTTGTTCAAGGGAAGGGAAGTCACTAAATGACTAGGGGAAGTCACTAAATGACATACAAATTGATAAAATGACATATTATTCAAAGGGATAGTAGATGCCAAAATCAAAATTTTCAAATCCTTGTTTGCCGTTGGGATCATGGGAAAATAGGACAAATTCTAATTGAACCAAGTAAGTCTAAACCTTGTGGAAGAAATGGAAAAGATGTCAGTCTATCAAGGGAGACAAAGGATATCCTAAGTCTAAAATTGAGTTATTGTAGATTTTAGACTAATAGTAAGAGAAAGGGAGGTCAATCCAACAAGTTTTTCTTTTTAGATTCTAAATCCGTTGATAAATGCATGCGATGGGGGTACAATGTTTCACCTACAAGACATTGAGCATCATCATAGTAGTAATGTTAAGAGTAGATATGGATTTGTAATTAAGCAATTTATGAGCATGTTTCCATCTTATATTTTCACAAACAATAACAAGTTGATGTTGTTTTATACTTATAGGCACTATTTAGGGAAGTAAAAAAAAAGGGACAGAGAAAAGGATCTCAATGTTAAGCTCTATATAAGCCCCATGTTAACCAAAAAATCCCTTGTTAAGCCCTGGATATTGAGTGAATAGATTTCTATTGTTATAATTTTATGTAGGCTAGAACTCCTTATGGTCCCATTTTATTATAATTGTATCATTTGTCTCCTATGTGTGTGTGTGTCTGTGTAGTAAGGAGACCTAGTCTTTGGATCACCAAATATTGTCGTGTTCATTGTATCTATTGTATAAGGAGGCTTTTCCCTCGAAGTGGATACTAATTATTGGTTTCTTCTCATTTTTAAGGCCCAATGATCATAGCATTTGGTATCAGAGCTCTTGATCCTAGGGTTTTGTTGCTTCAAACAAGGCCATTGTGGCATTTTCGCTATATCTTTTTTATGTGTAGTTTCAAACAAGAAAACCTAGAGATCGTTTAGAAGACATCCAAAGAAATCTCTAGTTCAATTTTTAAATCCTGGTTTTCTATATTTTTGTAGATATGGTCCAAGGAAGTTAGAGTTTCTGAAGGCTCATAGATTCTATCTCAAACAGGTCAGTTCTCAATTTCAGCTATAGCGTTTTTTTATGTCAGGCCTCAAACCATTAAAATTCAACCAAGTTGAGAGGAAATCGTTATGAGTATCTAGCCCAAATTATAGATATTGGTTCACTATATTTTAGGATATATGCTCTATTAGAGTCCTATAAATTATAGTGAATAATTGTTGATTATTTATATTTTTATCCCATGGGATATTGTAAATAATTTTCTTCATTTCAAATTTATTTTCAGCATTTGAAAAAATAGAAAAATAGAAAAAAAAAAAAAAGAATAGAATATAGGGGTAAAGAAATATGAAAAAAATAAAAAATAAAATAAATAAAACCCCATAGGGCATGCTTGTCTAAATGCCGCCAAATCATGTTTTATTTAAATTTTTTATTTAAAAATAAGTTTGATGTGATATGAAAAGGATTTTTTGTCATTTACCGTAACACCTCCCCATGTTTCAATGACGATTATTGTCGCCACCCAGATCAACGGCGGGGGGGGAATTTTAGAACCCCCCCCCCCCCCCCACAAAAAAAATCCATCCTGCGCCTTCGTCCATTTTTTCACCCTCTCTCTATCCACTTGCACTGCTTTTCATTCATCCCGCCATCCACATCACCTCCCCTCCACGTCATGTGACTGTTACGATTCAAAACACCCGCCAATAAAAAATAAATGTTGAATGATTTAATCTCTCCCACCAACGGATTCATTCCTAATTAATGCCCCACTCCTAAAAACGGTAATAATTCTGTTGCCACCCCCACGAATCTCACTATGAGAATCCCTCAAGAACCTACAAATTTTCCCTTTCGACGGTTATCAGAATTGTGCAGGTAAATTCAAAGTGTTTTGAAGGTTGCCAGCGTCGTCTGCAAGTCGTCTCCCTCTGCATATTTCAGACATAAATCAACCTGGTAAACTTTGTTACTCGGTTCTCCTTTAGAATTGAAAATGTCTTCGCATAAGGGAAAGGGGAAGAAATATGAGGAAAATCCAATGATCCCTCTCATATCTAATTTGGATAAGATACCCTTAGTGGATACATAGTATAATATAGTCAGAGTCGATGTGAATTTGATCTATATGAGCTTAGGAATTGGGCAAACCAAAAAAATTTAGACAACTGTGACGATCTGGGCATCTGGGAATCCCTCTTGCCACAGTTTGTCTTCCCTCAAACCCATTTTTTCCCTGATTTTGTCACCTAGTGTCATTTGAGATACCTCCCCATCCACAAAGAAATTGTTGCCCAAAATGACCAAGTTTTATTTTCAATCACCCCAGAGAGTATTTTCCTGGCCCTTCAGGTAAATCCTCAAGCCTCTCTACATCCTTTTTCAACTGATACCCTGATGTAAATATATCAGAAGCCTACCTTTGCCCAAAGAGCCCATATCTTTGAGTGTTTCCTTCCTGAAAATTCTGAACTACCCAGAAGCAACCCTCCTTCCTCTGCCTCCATTTTTCCTGAGATGTCAAGGTAGGTAATCTCTATGGTTACCTATCTATTGAGTTATCATTCAAACCAGTGGGTGGATGAAGTAGTATTAGGATTCTTGTCAGTGTTTTCAGATGGAGAAAAGCATTCAATACTTTTTAATTACAGTCAATATTTGTCAAATATCCTTCATGAGAAGTTTATGAAATTCAAGTTTAAGGTGCTTTTAAACACCAATCAATCTTGGTTTATTTAATGTTGTATTATCAAGCAGACATATTTTATTTTTAGCTACAGAAATTGGATGAACAAGGAAAGAAATTATCAGTTGGCCATTGGACTTCTTTACCAAGAAAGAACTAAGAATAATTTTAGTTCAATGATTGTGTAGATCAGTTTCTACACTCATCTTTTTCTCTTCTTAGTAGTGATGCTATACTGATAATTTCACCAAAAATCAGAAACTTTATGCATCTCATAGAGCTAGCTAAATTTGGAGACTAGTATTTATACCAGAATTACATAGAGATTAGAATCTATGGGTGTGAGCTTCCTCCCTATAAATTGCCAAAGTTTGTACCATTGAGAGTTTTTCCCTTTGTATCAGGTATATGCTCAACATGGATGATATGCATTTTGTTTCAAGAAAAAATAAATCACAGTTCAAGTTAAAATCACATGTTGGGTCCTACATTTTCAAAACTAGAGCAAAAAAAAAGGAAGTGGATGAATTGTCGAAACAAATGAGGTTTAAGTCGAGCTTCTCCTAGTCTTATGACCCATTGGGAATAATTTATAAGCTAAGGGTTGAATAGAAAACTACTCCATATGCACACACATCTAGACCAAAGATCGATAAATATGCTAATCAGGAGCAGTGGACTGAAAACACTGTGTAGGAGCTTGAAGAAAAACTTTTCAGCCAAACTTCTCTACAGACTCCAATTCCAAAGGAAAAAGACATCAAGAGAATAAGGGAAATCATGTCCCCCACTAATTCAGACTCGCAAAATTTTTGGGTGTTCAAAAGAAGAAAGAAGAAAGATCCCAAGCATAAAATCATCATCAACGTCAAAGATGATACACATACCAACACTCAAGGAGATTCATCAGAAGAGAAAGAAACACAAGACCAGGACATTGTCGTCTTAATAGGTTTGTCAGTAACTCCTTTCACTAATGTCGAAGACATAACACAGTCACATGTGTCCTCTTCATCTCAGATGCCCACACAGCAGCAAAGTATATTTTCCAGGTACAAGGAGATCAAAAGAAAGAATGAAGCCCTTAAATCTACAACTTATTCAAAGTTATGGAAGCAGAATGCCACTACACAACATAGAATCATATTTTCATTTGAAACGGATAAAGGAAAATTTCAGTTGGCACTCTTGGAACCTACAGTGCCAGTGCCAAGGAGTGTTGAAGATTATAAATCCTCCATATTTTCTATTGATACAAAGAAAGTTCATGCAATCGATTAAATCGATTTGCATAAACAAGCAGGAGAGATGATTTACTTAACATTCACCAGTTCAACCATGTTTAATTCCAAATTACAAACATCTTTGAACAATATGCATTCAAATTTGAAAACAGAGAGAATGTCCTCTCTGGCCAAAGACACTAGAACCAAAGCATTGGAAGATCTGATTATTAAGTTGGGATATGATCCTAGAAATGTTAAGGCAACAGAGGATATGATTAAAAACAAGAATGCAGATATCCATGCCCTGAGAAAACAGATTAAGCGCCAACCACAGAGCACCCTTGTACCAAGGAAATCACAACTTTGGAGATTGAGAAAGATAATTTTTTCAAGATAATTGTTGAACAGAATGTTCATATTAAAAAGATGGAGGCATATATGGAAGCATTGTTGAAGGAAAAAGAACAATTCAAAGAAGCATTTACATCATCAGTTGCAAGTACATCGGTACAACAAACAACACAAGCATCCACTTATGATTCTTCTGATAAGCTAGTCAAAGCTTTGGGAGAGTTGTCATTAACAAACAAAGAAAATGAAAAGTTAATGTCAACATTGTCAAAGTTGGAGGAAAAAAAAATCAAATCAGATAATGCATACCTAGCAGAGGTACAAAATAATTTCGAACTGATGCAGCAAATTCAAAAGTATGAAGATCAATCTCTAACTATTAAAATGTTGGCAGAAGCCAAAAAGAGCATATGGAATAGTATAAGTGCAAATATCACAGATTTATGGTCATCAATCCAGATCGTATTTGAGTAGGAGGAGCTAGTGCAGAATGTAAAAACAACAACTGAGTATACTAAAGTGGATATTGAACACAGGCCAGAAGAAGCACATAAGGTAATTAAAGTGTTGAACTCCAAAATTAAAGATGGGCATGAAGAGCTCAATTTTCAAGACAGAACAGAGACAATAATGGAAGTCAAAAGAGTATTGATAAAGAAAAATATTATGGTGTAATTGCAGAACAAGTGCAAAGAATTAGAGTTGCAGGTTAGAAGATTTAATAGAAAGTTTTCTTTATTACAAGAAAGGGGAATTCTAGCTTTAAGAGCTTCTAATGGAAAATTGATTCCATTATAAAGTTATCAAGAAAAATTGTGGAATATAGTTGTTGACGCATCTAAATTTACTAAAGTGAAAGGGACAATAGCTAGAGAAGCTTTCATGGAGGTACTGCGGTATTATCTCCATATTAAGCACGAAATTCATCATCTATTCCTCAATAATCCAACATTCCAAGCTTACACATAAGTAGATGAAAAATTTAGAAGCATGGTAATTTTTTCCATTTCAAGTGAAGAACGATGGGATAAGTTACTGGAGTTAATTGATTAAAGGAAAACAAAGTTTCAACAGAACAGCCGAATTTTTCCAGAATTCCCATTTTCTAGAAATATTTGTAGTTTTTCTATTATTTTGCAATCAATTCCTTTTGGGAATTCGGAGTTATTTCAATAGATATTCTATAAACATTTTGTAATAAGACTAAGAGAGGGTTGGATTATGTATCAAGAAAAGAGCTCTACCTTGATGTAAGCTTTGAATTTTTACTCAAAGTAATCAATTTCAGAAATGTAGAGGAAGTTTTGTTCCAGGATTCTTGTGTCAAACAAATACTAATGTTTTTCCTCATGTTGAATTATTCTTCTTTCTGAGTTTTCATATGGATTTCCTTTCCTAATTTTTTACAAGAAGGTGATGAGTAGAATTAAATTTCAGTACTTTGCTCTATCTTGTTAAGCAATTTTATTGTTTTCTTTTGAGATTTAAGTACCAAATTCATTTGCATATTCTCTATATTTAAATTGATTCTAAATCTTATCCATCTCATCCACCATAAATATATTTTAAGATCCAGGAGTTTTCCTACCCCGCCTTGTTACATCCACTCTGTTTATACGTGATTGATTACTAATAAGTCTAATGACTCCATGCCCATTGGATTTTTCCTGCATTCTTCAACCAAAATTTTGAAAAACCCAACTTGAACTCTGATATCTAACCTAAAATCTTGAAAGCGTAAATTAAATCATACATAGAGAGCCCTCTTTGAAGCTAGAAGGGCTAGATCCCAACTTTGAAAATGGTTTGTGGTTACATTTGTAGTTTTCTTCTTCAACCTAGGAAAATTTTAGAGTGCTAACATTTTGGCGACCATACTAGGAAAAAATAAAAACAAAATATTTCCTTGGTAAATATTGATCTCGGAGTCTTAAAACTATTTCCTATGGGTGACAGTGAAGTAGAAGCTTTTAGGCTGATTTTTCCACCCAAAATGTGTACATATACCCAGTTGTAAATATTTTCTTTGAAGATATTGATTCCATAAAGGTTTACACCATATCCCACCCAGATCCTAATCCTCCTAAAGTTGTAAGTAATCTTGAGAGGCTGATGAGAAAAAAAAGATCTTTACAGAAAGTCAAGCAAGTAATAATCCTTTGACAAGAATTAATTCACTTCCAGAAAGCCTTATAATAGTTGAATATATTGAGTTTGATTTAAATTTTGAGGAGAGTCTTTTCATAAATAAATCAGAAATATTTGTCCCTGAAACAATTGTATATGAATCCAAATTGAGACCATATATTTCTGTACTAAAGCCCGTGATTTCACAGTTTGATAAAGACACCTTACATCAGTTTGAAAAGCTTAAATATTTGGTATCTAAAATAAATAAAACTGTTGAAGAATCATTCATAAGCCAACCCTCTACTATTACATCTTATGATCCATCATTCACCTCTCCTTTGGCTTCACCTTTTTCTGTTGTTTCTATTTCATCAATGGTACATACTCCTTCCACATCAACTCAACAGATCACAACTCCACCACCTTTACTACCCCCATCATCAAGCTCTATTGTAATTTCATTTTCCCCTCATATTCTAATTATGGCGACCCAATATGCTCCTTTGGTTTTTCAACGACCACTCAATGATATGCCACTGAACTATGCACAACGTATACACCAATTTGATGGCACTGGACTTATAACAGCCCAACAACATAATGATAATATGGGTGATTTTGTGGACCTAGAACAAGTTAATGATGATGATGCTCAAGTAAGATTGTTTGCTTAAATTTTGGCAGGGGAAGTGACAAAGTGGAATAGGGGATTAGCACTAGGAAATATTACTAATTTACATAAATTTCATCAATTTTTCCTTTCTCATTGGGAGGTAAAAAAGAATCCACTTCAAATTCTAGCAGAGTATGAAGGTTTAAAAAGAGCACCAGGGGAATCTATTCAAGATTATTCAGATAGATTCAACAACCCTTATAATGCAATTCCAGTAGAGATAAAACCTCCTCCAGGGTTAGCCTTAATTTGATATCTAGATGGTTTTGATGCAGATATGGCTTATCAATAGAGAGAAATAAATACATCTACCTTAGAGGAGATGCAAAGAAATTTTGTTAGCGTAGAGGCCAATTTGTTGTCTAAGAAAGCTAAGTTAAGAACTGAGAAGTAAGTGACTATTAAAGAATAGCCTTCTTCATTATCATATGTAAAATTGGACACTCTAGTTAAAACTATGGAAAGGATGATAGAGAGGATGACCTTGATAGATAGGACTGCACCAAGAGAACCACGGGAAGGTCCTCAAGTTAGAAATTGATCTGAAATGAGGAATTGACAAGATCTTTTCTAGCTCTTATACAATATGTGAATGGCAAGTATTTTACTGAACAGTTACTTTTAAACAAAATTAAATTTTAGAATCAAATGTTTTTAAGTATAAATCTGGTTATGTTATGGCTTAACAAATACACATGATTGCATATAAATAATACCATAAAACAAACGAAGTTTTGTGACGGATTTCGTCCCTTCTGGACTACGTCTCTGGGTCTGCCTCAGAAATGTGCATTTGCTATATTCCTTAAGCCAAGAGTATAAGACTACAAAGAATCATCAATTGAAGAGTGTCAAGAAACACTACTAATGTTTTCAGAAAAGGATCATCTCCTGAAGAGGCTAACCGAATACAGATTCTTTTCAACCAAGAAAAGACGAGGATGAAATTTCACACTTAAGCTAAGAATCTGAAGCTATAAAGACCTTGAGAAATATGGTGGCTGAATAGAGTTTGGAATATTGAAGTAGATCACATTGATCAACAACGTACTTCAATACTAAAGCTATGCAAGAAAGGATGAGCTCTCCTCCTTCAATGTACCTTCAAATAAATACTCTCCACCACGTATTTGAGACGATCTTCAATGAGAGTAATCCCTCCTTCTTCCTGAAGCTAAAATAATTCACTCTCTTTCTCTCATGTCCCTCTCTCCCTTACAAAAACATTCCCTTCTTTCTTTTATAAGAGGAGTGCATATAAAAATGGTAAAAGGATCTCTCCATATCTTCGAAGAGGTTTTGATTTCCTATTGTTAACCACTGAATTAATGGTTTTCTATTCTAATCCCCAGCATCATAAGTTCTCTCGGGTTTCTAGTCATTAGGATAAGGGTGTTGTTTCAAATACAGTGAATAAAAACCCACTTACAAACTTTAATATATATTTTTAGCCTTTACAGCTAGCTGACCAGGCGAAGGATCTTTACCTGCGGCATGTGATCAGCGCCTCCGACCGGTGTTTATGGCTTGAACCCGGCGGTCATGGCTTTATCTCGACAGTTTCGATGATGTGACCTCCAATGCAGTCTGCTGACTATCGGCATGTGATCAGGCAGCTGACATTAAATGGAGACCTGGCGGTTAAGGCACAGTTGGCAGCTTATCCCGATAGTTGCTACCCTTATCAGCCACTACATTCACATGACACGGCATAGCTGGCATATAATTCTGGCGGCTTAAAACCTCAACGGTTCGATGATGTGGAACTTTGACACCACAAGGTTCCATTCGCAGCTTATTAACACTGTTTATTCCTGTCACATGACAATCAACTGTCGGCTTTGACATTTCCCACCGCAGTTTCATAAACCTGTCACCTATAACACTTCTCGTTGCAGTTTAACTAGGACCAGTCACATGGTGCAGACCTCCGATGTGGTTAGGATAACACTGTGTGGGTTTTAATAAAAAAAAATTGTAATTTTTTTGTTTTAAAAACATACCATCTGTACTGTATATATCCTAATACCCTTAACCCTTAGCATAAAGGTTTTTTAAAACATATAATTAATATATGTTTTGTGCTACAAGGTTTTGATATATGTTTTAAACATAATTTTTCGCTTTTAGGATTTAAGACTCATAGGGTTTTAAGTTTAGGAATTTAAGACCTAAGTTTAGTCCTTTACCTTAGGATTTATTTTCCCTTAAGGTTTACAATTTGGACTTTGTTTTGCCTTAGACATTTGACATTTTCAACACTTTAGATCTATAGTGTTATATGTTTTTAAGACTTAGGATGTTGTTTTTCCTTAAGTCGTTACAATCATGACTTGATGTGTTTTTATGTCGCAGGTCGACATAATGACGACTTTCTTTGACGACAATTTTGACTTTAGAAAAACACCGATGCTAATGGGGAAGTCTTTGATACTGATGTCAAAGTCATGCCGAACATTTGAACTTGATTCAATGAATCCTTTGTACATATGACCATCTTGGTCGAAACATTTTCATCTCCACTTGTTTTATTACATAATCGATAATTACTTATTTCAAAATGACCATCTCGGTCATTTTGTAGTTTCGATACAAATTTGAGAATCCAAAATTGGACCACACCTCCCTACTAAAAGAACTTTTGGTTCTCCAAAAGTTTTATTACAATGCTTTTTGAATAAAATTTAACTTTAGAACCTAGTTACAACTTATCTAGATCTAGACAATTTTTACAAACTCATATTAGGCATTAGGCATAAAATCTGCCCAATTCCATTTGGCATTTAATTGTTCTCCAGCAGGTGACTTGGATGTATCCTGGGCTGCTGGTGTCGATGTTGTTTCTCTTGGAAGGATTGTACAATTGTCTGGCATGCCCCGACAATTTGCAGTGTCGACAAACTTTCTCTTTTGTACTTGTTGAGTTTTGTGAGTGGTGTTCTTCTTTAGCAGATTGAAGTGCAATTTTTCCTGATCGCTTCTTTACCTAAAGTGTCTTGTCATATTCTGGCAACTGACTTTTAGTAGCTCCAATTTTCTTGTTGTATGCCTTATGTTTCCAGCATTGCTCTACACAATGCCAAGAACTACCACAAAACGTACATGGATATATTCTCTTAATAGTTTCTATTACCCAATTCTGATAAAAGAAGTTACTATCAGAATAATTACTGCTAGAGGATTTTTTTTTCTTACCTTTTTTATCCTGGAGCTTATTTGGCAAAAGCACAGGATGCATAGACCAACATTGGTCAGATATGTGGCCAATCTTTCCGCAGTAGTCACACTTCATCAAAACATATCCTAGACCTAGATGCTTAGGTCTTTCTTGTACTGTGATGGGTAGAATTCTCCCTTGTCCATCTTTTCCAAGGCCTTCACCTTCGTGGTATCCCATGGCTTTCATTATGGATAAGCCTTTTCTTTCAGGAACCGCACTTGGTATCTGACGAGAACTTCATCGGAATCTGAATCACTTTTCGGTGATATCAGTGAGTCAAGAGTTGCCTCAGCAGGTGAGGAAAAAGATCCAATGGCCTCCCTTGATGACTTCGGTGAGGATGAAAGGGAAGAACTATTTTTATCTTCCTGTTGAAGAAAGAGTGTGGGTTTCTTTCCATTAGAAGTTGTATCTTCAATGAGAGGATTGTTTCCTATTTTATTCTTCCTCAAAAATTCAAGTTCAGATTGCAGGATTTGCTTGTCACTCTCTAGTGCTTGCACCATCCTTCGCAATGTAGAATTCTCCTGCTGATATTGCTAATTGAACTCCTCGAGTTCTTTCAACCTTAGCTACTGTCGTGAGTTTTTTCCCATCTTTTACCTAAAAAGAGCTAGACTGCTCTGATACCACTTGAGCTGAAATGCAGAATTAACAAGATCTTTTCTAGCTCTTATACAATATGTGAATGGCAAGTATTTTACTGAACAATTACTTTTTAAAAAAATTATCTGTTAGCATCAAATGTTTTTAAGTATAAATCCATTTATGTTATGGCTTAACAAATACACATGATTGCATATAAATAATACCATAAAACAAACGAAGTTTTGTGATGGATTTCGTCCCTCCTGGACTACGTCTCCGAGTCCGCCTCAGAAATGTGCATCCGATGTATTCCTTAAGCCAAGAGAATAAGACTACAAAGAATCATCAGTTGAAGAGTGTCAAGAAACACTACTGATGTTTGCAGAAAAGGATCATCTCCTGAAGAGGCTAACTGAATATAGATTCTTTTCAACCAAGAAAAGACGAGGATGAAATTGCACACTTAAGCTAAGAATCTAAAGCTTTAAAGACCTTAAGCAATATGGTGGCTGAATAGAGTTTTGAATATTGAAGTAGATCACGTTGATCAACAACATACTTCAATACTGAAGCTATGCAAGAAAGGATGAGCTCTCCTCCTTCAATGTACCTGCAAATAAAAACTCTCCACCATGTATTTGAGATGATCTTCAATGAGAGTAATCCCTCCTTCTTCCTGAAGCTGAAATAATTCACTCTCTTTCTCTCATGTCCCTCTCTCCCTTAAAAAAACATTCCCTTATTTATTTTATAAGAGGAGTTCATATAAACATGGTAATAGGATCTCTCCATATCTTCAAAGAGGTTTTTATTTCCTAATGTTAACCATTGAATTAATGGTTTTCTATTTTAATCCCCAACATCATAAGTGCTCTCAGGTTTCTAGTCATGAGGATAAGGGTGTTGTTTCAAATACAGTTAATAAAAACCCACTTACAAACTTTAATATATATTTTTAGCTTTTATGGCTAGCTGACTAGGCGGAGGATCTTTACATGCGGCATGTGATCAGCACCTTCGACCGGCGGTTACGGCTTGAGCCCGGTAGTCATGGCTTTATCCCGATGATTTCGATGACGCAACCTTCGACGTGGTCTGCTGATTATCATCATGTGACCAGGCAGCTAACATTAAATGGAGACCCGACGGTTAAGGCACAGTTGGCAGCTTATCCCAACAGTTACTACCCTTATCCGCCACTGCATTCACATGACGCGGCATAGCTGGCATATACTTCTGGAGGCTTAAAATGCTAACGGTTCGATGGTGTGGAACTTTGACACCACAAGGTTCCATTTGCAGCTTATTAGCATTGTGTATTCCCGTCACATGACAATCAACTGTCGGCTTTGACATTTCCCGTCGCGGTTTCATAAACTTGTCACCTGTAACACTTCCCACTGCGGTTTAACTAGGACCAGTCACATGGTGCAGACCTTCGATGTGGTTAGGATAACACTGTGTGGATTTTAATACAAATTTTTTGTAATGTTTTTTTTTTTTAAACATACCATCCGAACTTTATATATCCCGATACCCTTAACCCTTAGCATAAATGTTTTTTAAAACATATAATTAATATATGTTTTGCGCTACAAGGTTTTGATATATGTTTTAAACATAGTTTGCGCTTTTAGGATTTAAGACTCGTAGGTTTTTAGGTTTAGGAATTTAGGACCTAGGTTTAGTCCTTTTACCTTAGGATTTCTTTTCCCTTAAGGTTTACAATTTGGACTTTCTTTTGCCTTAGACATTTGACATTTTCAACACTTTAGATCTATAGCGTTATATGTTTTTAAGACTTAGGATATTGTTTTTCCTTAAGTCGTTACAATCATGACTTGATGTGTTTTTATGTTGCAGGTCGACATAATGACGACTTTCTTTGACGACAGCTTTGACTTTAGAAAAAAACTGATGTTGATGGCGAAGTCTTTGATACTGATGTCGAAGTCACACTGAATATTTGAACTTGAGTCGATGAATCCTTTATACATATGACCATATTGGTCGAAACATTTTCATCTCCACCTGTTTTATTACATAATCGATAATTACTTATTTCAAAATGACCATCTTGGTCATTTTTTAATTTTGATACAAATTTGAGGATCCAAAATTGGATCAAAAATCCAAATTTCAGAAGGCAACAGCCCCAAATCAAGAAAAGAGACTCTATAAACCCAACAGATCACCAACAAATTAGGGCACCCTTTCAGGAAAATTATGCTGAAGAATAAGATGAGATAGTGAAATAATAGGAAGAAAATCAGATCAATATTGTTGGTGATGGGGAAACGGATGATATTTTCTTAACAAAAGTGAAGCAAGACTTGTTTTTGTTATCACAACCAAAATCCATTCCTACAGAATCTGATGATTATAAAAAGGGTAATCAAAATGCTATTATGGAAGTGCATAAACAATGCAATCTCAGAAATAGAAAAATTGTAGCAAATTCTCCTAAAGAGATCCATACAAATACTCTTTTCGCAAGTCAAACAAATGTTGATCCTCCAAAGGAAGTCCCTCAAAGAAAGATAAAAATGTGAAAGAGGTAGAAAAAACTCAACCTTCTTTTAATCTTGAAAATGAATTGTATAAGGTGAAAATTTTTGTGCCAATGACAAAATTAATGAAACAGGATGTATATAGAAATCAAATCATAAAGGCACTAAAGATAGAAGAAGGCATAGAGACTATAAATATAACTAATGACCAGCCTAGATTATTGTTTGGACTAGAAATTGAGGGGATTTCACAAGATGATAATGTACCTCCATTTTATGTTAGCCTTAACATACATGATTTCATTTTGCACAATTCCATGTTGGATTCAAGAGCTTCACATAATATCATGCCAAAGGTGATTATGGAAAAACTTGGATTGGATATAACCAGTCCATATAAAGACCTTTTATCTTTTTATTCAATCATGGTAAGATGTTTATGATTGATTAAAGATTTAGGTGTAACCCTTGCTCAAATCCATGCCAAATTATAGTAATGGGTGTTTTTGTGGCTGATATACCTCCAGAATATGGAATGCTCTTATCAAGGTCTTGGGGAGATACAAGGCACATTGAAAATGGACATGACATATGCAACCATTCTTTTTTTTGGACAAGAAAGGAGATTGTATAGGGGGGCCCTAATGAAATACATGGTAAGTAGCCAAGATAAGCCTAATAATTATCCAAATTATTTTGTACACTCAGATATGGATTCCTTCATTTTACATCATGATATATGTTTAGAAGATGAAGTTCAAGACATGGATAATAAATCAGACAATAAAAGGGATGTAAACTTAAAGGCTAAGATAGAAATGGAAGATGATGAAGATGGTCTATGGAATATGGATTTTGATGGGACAGTAAGTAAATAAGGAGCAAGACCTGGTATATGGATTTCAAATAAAAACACAGGTAAATCACAAAATCATTCGTATAAGCTTGCTTTTCAATGTACAAATAAAGTAGCTCAGTATGAGGCTTTAATATTGGGGTTAAATTTGTTGAAAATATTAGGAGCTAAAATAATTTCGATCCATGGAGATTCAGATCTCATTATTAAACAAATCAAGGGTGAATATTCAGCTAAACATCCCAGGATAAGGGCACACAGGAATGTTGTTCTGGATTTTTTTCATTTTTTTTCTGGAGTATCAGTTGTCCTTGATTCCAAGAGATCAAAATGAGTTCTTTGATGCATTGGAAACTACGGCAAGTACATGTAATATGCCTTTCTGGTTCAGCAAAAAGCTTGAAATTGAGGTAAAACATAGGCATGTTTTCCCTTATAACATTAGATATCAAAAATTGTTTGATAATGACAAACAATAAGATATGTTTTTGCAAGTAAAGGAAGAGTTTGAAAATCTCCATATTGATGGGGAAAGTAGTCTTGATTATGATGGAGGAGAAATTTAGCTAAAATAGATCAATGAAGACTCTAATAAAAATGAAAGAGATCTTGAAATTCTGCAATTAAAGAACAATGTCATTCCCAGAGGTTTGGTTCCATTACAGGAGATGTTTGATTTTAATGTTGTGGCTCACAAACCCAAAATAGAGCCAAGTGGATCTGAAGCTGAAAATTGTAATATTAGAACTGAATAAAAGCAAAATATTGTAAATATTTCTAAGTCTTTACCTCCAGAAGAAAATAAGAAGTACATAGAGTTGTTGAAATAATATTATGATGTTTTTTCATGGGGATATGAAGATTTAAAGGTCTATAATAAAGGGATTATTCAACATACTATTCCTATCAGAGAATAACAGAAACCTTTCAAGAAAAAATAGTGAAGAATAATTCTTGTTTTATTTCCCTTAATTGAGGAAGAGGTTAAAAAAACTTTTGATGCTAAAATTATTGTGCAAGGAAGAAAACTTAAGTAATAAGGTTATTTGTAGACTTCCAGAACCTTAACAATTTTTCCCTTAAAGACAACTACCTGATGCCAAAGATGGACCATATTTTACATCGAGAAGTTGGTTCCACTATAATTCAATTTCTTGATGGTTTCTCAAGGTACAACCAAGTTTTAGTGCATCTAGATGATCAAGAAAAAACAACCTTCACAACTCCATGGGGAACATTTATGTATGTAAAGATGCATTTTGGACTTATGAATTAAGGGGAAACATTTCAGAGAGAAATGGATATTTCTTTTTCAAAGGAGAAGGATAGGTTCATTGTAATTTATCTTGATGATATATAGTATTTTCAAAGTTTATTGAAGATCATCTGCAATACTTGAAATTTTTTTTTGAAAAATGTAGAAAATAAGGTATTTCCTTGAATCCCAAAAAATCTATGTTTGGGCTTGAAGAAGGTAAATCGTTTGGTCATAATATTTCTAAAGATGGAATCCGAATTGACCCAAGCAAATCGAAGCTATATAAAAAGTTGATATCCCAAGAAACAAAAAGGAAGTGCAGTCCTTCCTTGGTAAGATTAATTTTCTAAGAACGTTTATTCCAAACTTGGCTAAGATTTTGAGAGCTATTACTAATATGTTGAGAAAGGATAGTGAAGTAAAATGGAATGTTGAAGCCAAAATATCATTCAGTGAGGTAAATTCAAGCTTAACACATGCTCATGTTTTGGCCAGTCTAGATTACACTAAAGACTTCATTATTTTTTCTTTTGCTTCATAACACAATATTGCAGTTGTGCTAATGCAAAAAAACAATGAGGGATATGAGCAGACCACAAAATTTTTCAATAGAGGATTAAGAGATGTTGAGTTGAAATGTAATATTATGGATAAACAAAAAATTTCTTTAGTAAATGCCTTTAAAGATTTCAGAGTATACATACTACATTCTCATATAATTTTTTTGTCCCCAATGCAGTAGTGAAAGACATCCTCACTCACAGATAACGTTTTTTCTTTTAAATCCAAAAAGATGGTAGATTTTTGCAATAAGTATCATATAGTTTTAGAACACTCTACCTCCTATTATCCTCAAGAAAATGGACTAGCAGAGTCTTCTCTCAAAATCTTGGTCAACATAAAAAAGAAATTACTTCACGAAAATAAGAATTCTTGGCACAAAAATTTGATTAATGCTCTATGGGATGATAGGGTAAGCATGAAGAAATCAATTCGAATGTCACTTTTCCAACTGGTTTATGGAGTTGACGCAATTTTCCCTACCTCCCTAGGAATTCCAGTTTTAAAATTATTGTAGGAATTCAATGTTGAATCAAATGATGTACAAAGAAGGATAAATCAAATGGTACATTTGTAGCAAACCAGGGAAAAATTTTAGAATAACACACAGGTAATTCGGGATAAAATCAAAAAGGATTAATGACAGGAGAGTGAAATCTGATGATTTCTAGCTCAATGATATTGTTTTAAAGTTAGATTCCATAAATGAGGAAAAAGGAAAACATGGAAAGATTGATAGTTTATGGAAAGGGCCTTATAATATTGAAGCTTTCCAGGGAACCAATGCATTTCTACTTAAGGATCTAAGAGGGGAAGTAATTGTTGGAGGGCCTTTCAATGGAAAGTTACTCAAAAATTATTTTTCTTGAAATTAAGCCAGTCTCTCATTGCATCATTGTATATACCATTTTAGTTTCAGATATTGTATGTGTGGGAATTTTTCATTGGAAATTCAAGCTCGAAGTGAAGGCCCTAAGTTTCAAATGACTTACTACAATAGGTAATGAATTTTCAGTTAACAAGATCAATTTCAGTTAATGGCAGGACCAAATCAATGCCCAATGGAGAAGTCTACTGATCTACGATGTTCTTGGCACCTCACAGGGAGGATGCCATCCCCATTGGAGCCACTGTTATATTCCTATAAATTATAGTGAATAATTTTTTATTATTTAGATTTTTATCACGTGGAATATTGTAAATATTTTTCTCCATTTCAAATTTATTTTCACCATTTGAGAAAAAAAATAGAAAAAAGAAAGAAAGAATAGAATATAGGGGTAAATAAAAATGAAAAAAATAAAATAAATAAAACCTCGTAGGGCGCGCTAGTCTAAATGCTGCCAAATCATGTTTTATTTAATTTTTTGATTTAAAAATAAGTTTGGTGTGATGTGAAAATGATCATTTTTCGTTTACCATAATGCCTCCCCATGTTTCAACGATGACGATTGTCCCCGCCCAGATCAACAGGAGGGGACAACTTTCAGAACGCCCCCCCCCCCCCCCAACCCTTCGAGACTTAACGAATGGGGGGGGGGGGTGAAAAGTGGTCTCCAACTAAACCACTATGCTTGACGTGTCATTCCTATAGCCTTTTCGGGGGGGCTTTCCATTTCCACTTACCACTCCTACTCCACACCCCCCACCCCCCCCCCCGACGTAAACTACCATCCCATGCCTTCCTCCACCTGTTCACACTCGCGTTATTCACTCGCACCACTTTTCATTCATTCCATCGTTGACATCATGTGACCGTTTTTTGTGTAACCAGCTCCAAAAAGAGAAGAAAAGAGATATAAACGCCTTAGAAATGAGCCACTTCAAGGGGGCAACCTCCAATACATTACATAAATGAACAATTCTTGGATGATACAATTTACAAAACCGCCTTTCTATATATAGGAGTCCATGGGGCCATAATGTAATCCTAGTGGGCCACAATGTAATCCTAGCCGACCTAACAATAATAATTTAAGGGCACAATAATAACAAAATGGGGATTACAAGGGTACAATAATAACAATAAGGGGGTTACACTAACAACAATAAGGGACTATACTAGTAATATAGGGACCTAACATGCCCCTCTCCTTCAAAAAAGTGTTGTCCTCAACGCTTGAGTAGCTCTGGGTGCTTCTGTATAAAATTCTCATCCTCCCATGTAGAATCTTCGGTGGGTAAGTTCTTCCACTTGATGAGATACTCTGAAATTGATCGATTCCGTAGTTGTCGAGTTCTTGTTTCCATGACCGCTTCTGGTTCCAATATTATTTTTCCTTCCTCATCAAGTTCTGGCAATATTGTTTGAACTGAAAGATTTTCACCTATAACCTTCTTTAAGCATGAAACATGGAAAACTGGATGTACTCGTGAAGAAGCAGGAAGCTCCAATTTGTATGCCATAGAACCAATCTTTTGCAACACCTTGTAAGGACCATAGTACTTTGGTGATAATTTATTATCCTTCTTAGCTTGCTTGAGGGAAATTTTTTTGTATGGTTGCAGCCATAAAAATACCCAATCTTCTACATCAAAACTTCTCTCGCTGCGATGTTGATCTGCCTGTTGTTTCATTCGATTTTGTGCCAAATTCGGGTTATCCTTTAAGAGTTGGAGAACTTCTTGTTGATGCTCGATGTGATCTTCCACTGCTTGAACCTTTGAATTTTCTCTTAAAGATGATGTGATGGATGGTGGATGATATCCATAAAGTGCCATAAATGGGGTCATTTTTGCTGCGGTATGGAAGGAAGTGTTATACCACCATTCAGCGAGAGGTAACCACTTGACCCATTGTGTTTGTTTATCGGATACAAAACAACGAAGATATCCTTCCAAACATTTATTTACTATCTCAGTTTGACCATCAGATTGAGGATGATAAGATGAGCTATGAGCTAATTGAGTACCCAAACAAGAAAATAACTCCGTCCAAAAATTTCCGGTAAAAATGGGATCTCTGTCGCTCACAATAACCCTTGGGCTTCCATGTAGCTTTTGAATTCTGTCCATAAATGTAGTAGCAACTGTACTTGCTTTAAATGGATGAGATAATGCACAAAAGTGTACATACTTGGTAAGTCTATCAACTACCACCATGATGACATTCTTTCCTTCAGACTTAGGTAAACCTGTGATAAAATCCATTGAAATCTCCTCCCAACGCTGACTTGGAATGGATAAAGGTTGTAGAAGTCCCGGTGTCTTAATTGTCTCCACTTTATTCTGCTGGCAAACCAAACATTCCGCCACAAACTTTTGAATATCAGATTTAAGGCCATCCCAAAAAAAATCTTTCTTCACCATGTGGTAAGTTTTTAAAAATCCTGAGTGTCCTCCTAAAGGAGAAGTGTGCAATTCCAGAAGAATATTTTGTTTTAGTTGGGAATTCTTACAAAGATATAAGCGATCTTTGTACCATAAGGAATCATTTTTCCAACTAAATGTATCGGATGTACTAGGATCTTGTTGCAACTTTTGAATGAATGTCCATACATATTTTTCCTTCTTCCATTCATCTCTTGCTTCGGTTATCCAATCTGGTTGGATAATAGAAATGGCACAAAGCAATGCTTCCACCTCTTCATTCTTTCTTGAGAGTGCATCTGCAACAACATTAAGCTTTCCTTTTTTGTAGATTATTTCCAAGTCATAACCCAACATCTTTGTGACCCATTTTTGCTGCTCTTCTGAAGATAGTCTTTGTTCCAAAAAGTGTTTAAGACTATCATGATCAGTTTTTACCTTGAAGTGTCTTCCCATTAGGTAAGTTCGCCATTTCTTTAGTGCATGCGGTATTGCTAACATTTCCTTCTCATAAATAGGTTTATGTAAATACTTTGCTTTGATTGGACGACTTTCAAAAGCAATGGGTCTTCCTTCTTGCATTAAAACAACACCAATTCCATTTCCTGAGGCATCACATTCCACAACAAAGGTTTTTGTGAAGTTTGGCGTAGCTAAGACAAGTGCTAGGCACATTGCCTCTTTAAGATGTTCAAAGGCCTTAGTTGCTTCAGGAGTCCATGAAAATGCATCTTTCTTCAATAATGTTGTTAGAGGTGCTGCTATTCTCCCATAATTCTTAACAAACTTGCGATAATGCCCTGTTAACCCGAGAAATCCTCGCAACTGCTTTATGGTTGTGGGGACTTTCCATTCCTTAATGGCTTTAATTTTGTTAGGGTCTACTTTAACACCCTCGTGAGATACAATATGACCCAGATATTCCACCTCTTGTACTCCAAAGAAACATTTGGATTTTTTTGTGTATAATTGTTTCTCCTGCAATAGTTTGAGCACCCTGTCAACATGTTCAACATGATCCTTCCAAGACCTGCTGTAGATTAGTATATCATCAAAAAATACTAGCACAAATTTTCTAAGGAAGGGTTTGAAAATGGAATTCATCGACCCTTGAAATGTAGAAGGTGCATTGGTAAGGCCAAAAGGCATGACCAAAAATTCATAATGACCCTCATGAGTTTGAAATGTTGTTTTTGGAATATCTTGAGTCTTCATTCTAATTTGATGATATCCTGAACGAAGATCCAACTTGGTAAAATAAATTGCTCCATGTAATTCATCCAATAATTCATCAATCACGGGAATGGGAAATTTGTCTTTAATGGTGAGCTTATTGAGCTCCCTATAATCCAGACACATTCGCCATGATCCATCCTTCTTGTGTACCAATACTACGGGAGCAGAGAAAGAACTTTGACTAGGTTGAATTATACCTGCCTCTAACATTTCTGCAATCATACATTCAATTTCGCTCTTTTGGAAGTAAGGATATATATAAGGCCTGATGTTTGGAGGAACACTTCCTGGAATCAAATGAATAGCATGATCATGATCACGAATAGGTGGGAGTCCTTTGGGAGTTTCAAACACCTTGGAATGATTGTCCAAAACTTGTTGGAGATCTGCATAAATAGATGATTTTGATGTCGGAACTTCTAGTGAGCATAATTGTGCAATTATGCCTCGTTGTTCTTTCTTTAGAAGCTTTGTCATGACATTAGAGCTTATTATCCTTCCCAGCTTCCCTTCAATACCCCGTAATTCGACTTCCTTTCCTTTTGAAAAAAATTTCAAGAAAATTTCTTGAAAATTAAAAGCTACCGTCCCCAAAGATTGTAACCATTGTGCTCCTAGTACAACATCAGCACCTCCCATAGGAATGGAAAGCATTGGACTAGTCAATACATATTCCCCCATGGTTAGCTTGATATTATGGCATTTTCTAGAGCAATTTATGGTTCCTCCATTTGCAACCATCACTTGACATTCTAGTGCTGGGTATAGGAAACAATTTAATTCCTTGGCTACCTTACAATGAATAAAATTATGGGTGCTACCTGAATCAATCAACACTATTACCTTTTTCTTCTTGATCTGTACTGCTATCTTGAGAGTTTGAGGAGTGGTAATTCCTGCCAGTGCATTACATGATATGGTCGGATTCATTTCTTCCTCTTCTATGGCTGGTTCCTGGTGTGTATCCTCTTCTTGTTCATTTTCTTCTTCTTCTTCACAATCTATGTAAAATAATATCTTTTCAGCACACTTATGACCTTTGGTGTGTTTTTCACATTATGGAGATCAAAATATTGCTCCATCTGTAGTATCCATGTTACAGGATCCTTTCCATCAAACTTCCTTATATCCATTTTTGGAATATGGTGGTTCTTCCCGCCAACATTAGATTTTATAAAATCACGATTAACATTTATTTTGTTCTCATCATGAGTTTCCTCTACTATCTTTTCACCATTAGGAAACATTTCTTGTATCAACTTTGTCAAACCTTCCATGTCTGCTTTTAGATCATTCTTCATGTTTTCCATGTTGTCTTTCATGTCATCCATCTTAGCTTCCATACCCTTCCATGCCATCCATCTTAGCTTCCAAACCATTCATCTTAGCTTCATTGCCTTTCTTGAACTACATCATCTTGGTTCCATGCCTTTCTTCAAAACTTCCATTTCATTTTTTGTTGTTCTTGCGAAGGCGAAATTTGCTCTTGTAATTTTGATATGTCATGTTGCCATTCTTGTCTTACTTAGTCATAGTAGAGCCTTCTAAAGGCTTAATGGGTGTTGAATTCTTTTAGAGGCCATTTAGAGATCCAATATGTATCTATTCTACAATATGCCCTTGGGATCAATTTAACTTGATTATTCAAACAAGACTTATGCAATTTGGAAAAAAAATACACACCTTTTTCTTGCTTTTTAGGAGCTCGATATTGAAAATGGATTATTTTTGTGATTGTAGCACTTCAATATCTAAATTTTAGTACCGATGTAGCCCTCTGAATTATCTTTCGAATGCCACAGGTCTGACCCGATTTTGATTCTCCAAGACAAAGTTGTGTCCAATCTCCCACAATGACCTAATTATGGACTCGTTCAGTAGTGTGAACTTGTACGACTTTCCACGTGTCACTATTTCGTCATTTGTCTCTGAAATTGATAGCCAAGAAACTACAGTCCGTGTACTTGCGACCACTTTTTACGGCACTCCTATCCGATGCCCAGAGAGATAGTTATTGAACTTTTCCCACGATCACCTCTTTGAGATGAAATTCAGGAGCCTGAAAAAGCACTACCTTCCACAGATCATATCTCCAAAAATATTGCGAACCAAGCTCTGAAATTTTTTGACGAATTTCCTCAGGATTTCAGATTCGCACCATATTAATTTCAGACTCTGAACTTTCGTACAAAAAAATTTATAGCTAAAATTCCACGATGACCTGTTTAGGAGCTTGAAAAAATACCTAACTTCCACAGATGATATCTCCTTAAATATTGTGAACCGAGCTCTGAAATTTTTAGAAAAGCTTCCTCAGGATTTCGGCTTCGCACCCTAAAAATTTCAGCTTCTGAAACTTCGTAGAAAAAAATTTATAGCGCAAATGCCACGATGACCTGTTTAGAGCAGCGAAACCCTAGAATCCAAAGCTCTGATACCAAATGTTGTGTGTGTCCAAAAGAGAAGAAAAGGAATATAAACTGTAGAAATGAGCCACTTCGAGGGGAAGACATCCAATACATTACATAAATGAACAATTCTTGGATAAGTACAATTTACAAAACCTCCTTTCTATATATAGGGAGTCCATGGGGCCATAATGTAATCTGGTAGACACAATGTAATCCTAGCCGACCTAACAATAATAATTTAAGGGCACAATAATAACAAAATGGGGATTACAAGGGTACAATAATAACAATAAGGGGGTTACACTAACAATAATAAGGGACTATACTAGTGATATAGCGACCTAACACCGTTACGATTCAAAATACCCGCCAATAACATATAAATGTTGAATTATTTAATCTCTCCCGCCAATTTATCCATTCCTAATTAATGCCCCACTCCTAAAACCGGTAATAATTCCATTAAGACCCCCGGGAATCTCATTATAAGAATCCCTCAATAACCTTTAAAATTTCCCTTTTGACAGTTATCAGAATTGTGCAAGTAAATTCGAAGTGTTTTGAAGATTTCCAATGCCATCTGCAAGCCGTCTCCCTCAGTAAATTTCAGCCATAAAACAACCTGGTAACTTTGTTCCCTGATTCTCCTTTGAAATTGAAAATGTCTTCGCATAAGAGAAAGGGGAATAAAGATGAGGAAAATCCAATGATCCCTCCCGTGCCTGATCTGGATAAGCTACCCTTAGTGGAAACAAAATACAAGATAGTCGAGACTCAGTGTGAATTTGATCTATACGAGCTTAGGAATTGGGTAAACCAAAATTTTTTAGACAACAGTGACAATATAGGCATCTGGGAATCCCTCTTGCCACATTTTTTTCTTCGCTTAAACCCATTTTTTCACTGATTTTGTCACCTGGTGTCAATTGAGATACCTCCCCAGCCACAAGCAATTATTGCCCAAAATGAACAAGTTTTATTTTCAATCACCCCAGGAAGTATTTGTTAGGCCCTTCAGGTAAATCCTCAAGCCTCTTTGCATCCTTTTTCAATTGATACCTTGATGGAAATATATCATAAGCTTAACTTTGCCCAAAGAGCCCATATATTTGAGTATTTCCTTCCTGAAAACTCTGAATTGCCCAGAAGCAACCCTCCTTACTCTGCCTCAATTTTTCTTGAGATGTCAAGACAGGTAATCTCTATGGTTACTTGTCTATTGGGTTATCATTCAAACAAGTGGGTGGATGAAGTAGCATTAGGAATCTTTTCAGTGTTTTCAGCTAAAGAAAATCCTTCAATACTTTTTCATTACAATCAATATTTGTCAGATATCCTTCATGAGAAATTTATTAAATTCAAAGTGGAAGGTGATTTTAAACACCGATCAGTCTTGGTGTACTTAATGCTGTATTATCAAGCATACATATTTCAGTTTCAGCTACAGAGATTGGAAGATCAAGGAAATCAATTATCATTTGTCCACTGGACTTCTTTACCAAGAAAGGAATCAAAAGGCTTTTCATTCAGCGATTTTGTAGATCAGTTTCTATACACATATTTGTCTCTTCTTAGCAGTGTTGTTATATCAAGAATTTTACCAGAAATTAGAAATTGTTTGCATCTCATAGAGCCAATTAAAGTTGGAGACTGGTATTTATACCAGAATTACACATAGTTTAGAATTTATGCGTGTGAGCTTCCTCCCTATAGGTTTCCAAATTTTGTACCATTGAGAGTTTTTTCCTTTGAATATATCAGACAGATTCATAACATGGATGATATGCATTTTGTGTCAAGAAAAAAGAAATCATAGTTCAAGTTAAAAGCACAAGTTGGCCCCTACACTTTCAAGACTAGAGAAGAAAACAAGGAAGTGGATGAATTGTTGAAACAAATGAGGTTTAAATGAAGCTTCACCTACTATTATGAGCCATTTGGAATCATTTATAAGCTAAGGTTTGAACAGAAAACTACTCCATATGCACACACACCCATACCAAAGATAGAGAAATATGTTAATTAGGAGCAACGGACTAAAAAACTTTGCAGAAGGTTGAAGAGCAGCTTGTCATCCAAACTTCTATACATAATCCAATTCCAAAGGACAAAGACATCAAGATAATACGGGAAATCATGTCCCCCACTGATTTAGACTCACAAGATTTCTGGGTGTTCAAAAGAAGAAAGAAGACGGATCCCAAGGATTAAATAATCATCAACATCAAAGATGATACACATACCAACACTCAAGGAGAGTCATCAGAAGAGAAAGAAACACAATACTAGGACACAATGGTCTTAACAGGTATGTCAGTAACTCCTTTCACTAATGTTGATGACATAACACATTCACATGTGTCCTCTTCATCTCAGATGCCTACACAACAACAAAGTGTCTTTTTTTGATACAAGGAGATCAAAAGAAAGAATGAAGCCCTTAAAGCTACTATTTATTCAGAGTTATAGAAGTAGACTGCTAATACACAACATAGACTCCTATCTACATTTTACACAGAGAAAGTGTAGTTTCGGTTGGAATTATTAGAACCTACAGTGCCAGTGCCAAGGGTTGTTGAAGATTATAAATCTTCCATATTTTCTATTGATACAAAGAATGTTCAGGCAATCGATAAAATATATTTGCATAAACAAGTAGGAGAGATGATTTACTCAACATTGATCAGTTTAGCTATGGCTGCTTCCAAATTACAAAAATCTCTGAACAATATGCATTCACAATTGAAAATAGAGAGAATGTCCTCTCTAGCGAAAGACACTAGAACCAAAGCATTATAATATCTAATTATTAAGCTGGGATATGATCCTACCAATGTTAAGGAAGCAGAGGATATGATTAAAAGAAATAATGCAGATATACAGGCCCTGAGAAAATAACTTAAGCTACCAACCACATAGCATCGTTAGACCAAGGAAATCACAACTTTGGAGGTTTAGAAAGTGAATTTGTTCAAGATCATTTTTGAGCATAATGTTCAGATTAAAAATATGGGTCCAGATATGGAAGCACTGTTGAAGGAAAAAGAACAATCGGAAGCAGCAGGTACATCGGTACAACAAACAGCACAAGCATCCACTTCTGATTCTT
Organism: Pinus albicaulis; assembly: GCA_034641835.2. Classification (NCBI taxonomy): domain Eukaryota; kingdom Viridiplantae; phylum Streptophyta; class Pinopsida; order Pinales; family Pinaceae; genus Pinus; species Pinus albicaulis. The sequence continues at coordinate 683,305,896 of CM076581.1, forward strand.
TTGATAAGCTAGTCAAAGCTTTGCGGAGTTGTCATTAACAAACAAAGAAAATGAAAAGTTAATGTCAGCATTGTAAAAGTTGGAGGAAAAAAATATTAAATCAGATAATGCATACCTAGCAGAGGTACAAAATAATTTCAAACTGATGCAGAAAATTCAAAAGTATGAAGATCAGTCTATAACAGTTTAAATGTTGGCAAAAGCCAAAAAGAGCATATGGAATAGAAGTGCAAATATCACATATTTATGGTCATCAATATAGGTCATATTTGAGCAGGAGGGTCTAGTGGATAATGTCAAAACAAAAATTGAGCAAACTAAAATGGATATTGAACACAGGCTAGAAGAAGCACATAAGATAATTAAAGTGTTGAACTCCAAAACTAAACATGAGCTTGAAGAGCTCAATATTCAAGACAGAATAGAGACAGTAATGTAAGTCAAAGGAGTATTGATAAAGAAAAATCTTATGGCGCAATTGGAGAACAAGTGAAAAGAATTAGAGTTGTAGGCTATAATATTTAATAGAAAGTTTTCTTTATTGCAGGAAAAGGGCCTTCTAGCTTTAAGTGCTTCTAATGGAAAATTAATTCCATTAGAAAATTATCAAGAAAAATTGTGGGATATAGTTGCGTACACATCTAAATTTGCTAAAGTGAGAGGGACAATATTTGGAGAAGCTTTCATGGATGGACTATAGTATGATCTCCATATTCAGCATGAAATTCATCATCTATTCCTTAATAAGCCAACATTCCAAGCTTACACATAAGTATATGAAAATTTTAGAAGCATGGTAAAATTTTCCATTCTAAGTGGAAAACGATGGGATAAGTTACTGGAGTTAATCGATTAAAGGAAGATAGAAAAATCCTACAGTTTGGGAACAAACAAACAAAAAGAGCATAAAAATAGCTACATTTAGCAACATCTTTCCTCCAAAGTTTCAACAGAACAATCAAATTTTCCAGAATTCCTACTTTCTAGAAATATCTATAGTTTTGCTCAATATTAATTTGTAATCAATTCCATTTTGGAATCAGAAGTTAGTTCAATAAATAGTCTATAAATATTAATAATATTGAGAGAGGGTTGGATTAGGTATGAATAAAAGAGCTCTACATTGATGTAAGTTGTGAATATTTACAAAGTAATCAATTTCAGAAATACAGAGGCAATTTTTTTCCAGGATTCTTCTGTCAAACAAATGGTGATGTTTTTCCTCATGTTGAATTATTCTTCTTTTTTATCGCCATAATTATCTTCTTTTAACCCTATCTTTATCCTAAATCATGCTACCCAGACCCATGCTTTACAACCAAATTAAACCCTTTACACACGGTTCTTAGTCCTTTTTGTACAGTTCTCTTGCAATTGCATTTGTCAGCAACGAAGATAATTGTAGTTTATATTTTTCCATCAGTCCTCCATATGAAGTATTGACTATAGATAAAGCAGATGGAGTTAAACTGTCACCAGTGAACATGCCTATTGTGACAACATGTGATCTCTCTGATGGTACGGTTTCAAATTGTTTTGTAGTTTCTACACTTGAGTCTGGATTAGATCATCATACTAGTGAAAAGTAGAAAAACATATCTAAAAAACAAATAGGTCTTTCAACAAATGAATGTTCAAATAAGATGACAAAATCTGAGCACAAGCCTAAAAAGCAGCAGATGCAACAACATGTGTCATTGGTAGGAAGCTCTTCAAATATGGAAAGGGATTCAAAAGGAGAGGTGGTTTCAGAGGATTCTAAACTTAGTGGTTCTCACATGAAGGTGGCGAAGTTAATTTTGAGTCAAACTTCATCATCTACCTCAACAACTCCTTTAATGACAGTCCTACATAATACGATTAAAGTTGTTGATGGAGGGGCTAATTCTGACCTAGCTATAGAAACAGTTCTGCATTCTTCACTGCCAGAGCTTGATTTTGCAGCCCATCCTTGTTGTTCCAAGGCATATGATAGAGAAAATTGGTTTTATTTAGGCTACTCATCCATATAGGGTTCAATGTGAAATTGGTTAACAAGATAATGAATTGTCTTTCCTCAATATATGTGCAATTCTAATATGGCTCAGCCTATTTTTCTATCATGCCTATAACAGACCATGGGTAGGTATGACTAATGGCTCCTCTACCATTTTTTAGTGTAGAGTAAGTGATCTCAATAGAGTTATAATAGATTCAAAAATAACTATAAGCTTGGAACCTATACAAATAGGATTTGCCCTAAACTTGACATATTTACTCTTTGTTGATTATGTTTTTCTTTTGGGTGATATGACCAAGGTAGATGCAATTATGCTGAAGGACCCCACCCTTGAAGAACTGAAATTCTTATCTTAAAAACTACCAACAACTGAGGAGCTACAAGGATCAACACCATCTTTGATTTGAACCTAAATAGTCTTATTATATCTAAGTATTTCCTTAATCACAGTGACCAGTAGATTCTCCTCATGGATTATTTCTCTCATTCTATTTATTAGTAAAATCCACAAAATGTATCCCTACATTTGAATCTTGGGAAAAAAACATATAATTGTTATCATTTAAATTATCCATATCTCTTGGAGCCTAAAAATCCATTTGATTTGGATAAGCTTTATTTATAACCTCAAAATACCCCCTATTATAAGTTTAAGGACCATTATTTCCTCTTGAGTCTTGACAAAGTATGATGGAATGAAATTGGGTGAAAACCAGATCCAGGTTTACCATGTCAGAACCTAGGTTCATTGAGATGACGACCTTGGTTTGAAGATATCCACCATACAAACTAGGACCACCAATACTTATCATTTTCATCTCTCTTTCATCATCAAGATTAACATATTGAGGACCTATAACCCGTGGAGGCCAATGATAGTCATTGCAATGTAATTTATTAGAATACATGCCATTTCTTCTTATGAGATTTACCACATTCGAAAATGGCATCATTCACATCGTTTTGAAGAAGTCTACAAATTAGGTCAACATAATTTTTTTCACATTTACGACTTCCCTCACATTTGTTGGTTATTGAAGCTCGAGCACTTTCATAACAAAAATAGGCAAAGTCAAACAAAAAAATGGTCCAATCTCTTTTCATTTTCTAATATTATAATGAAGTTTTATTAGAGACACTTTTTTTTCGTTTGTTTTGGTTAGAAAAGGGTTTACTCTTGATTTTATGCGACTTTCAATTTATCATATGTAGCATGTTCAGAAATGGGAAAGAATAATGTGTGACATTTATCTTGCAGAAATTGATGTTGAACGAAAGGATACATAGTTTAACCAAGCTACAATTCACTTTGGTAAAGGCGAAGGAACATCTTAAAAAACTTCTTAAGAATACACCATATACAAAGTTTGACCATAAGTAATATATGCATTTTTATTTTGTAGATATGTTCTTTTTTCTACCCAAGATATCACAACAAGAAATATATTGATATTGTAGAAATAGTTTGAGGACCTCATTGAGGTCAATTTTTCTAATGTCCTATTTGATTAATACTTTCTCATATGTCACGAAGGCTTTAAATATGAATTAATATGTTCATGAAACAAATCAGATTCAAATTTTATAGATATAAAAGATTTAAAAAAATCGATGTCTTTGTTTGATTATTACTTGACTCTGTTGTGGGCAGGTTATAGGAAATGTGATTGGAAAAAGAATGGGGAGACGATGCATATCACGTCTTGGATATGGTTCATTCGTTGTTAGAGATCACTTAGACACCTAAGCCATCGACTTTGGAAATGTTTCTAGTAGGAATTCCTATGGCTTTTAATGTTGTGATTATTTCACCTCATGGCTATTTTGGGCAAGAAAATTTCTTAAGAATTCCAGACACGACATCGGTGGACAGGTAAACAATTTTTTATAATTGCAATTTCCATTCCATGATATTATCTCTTGTTTGATTGTATTTTGGACGTTTCTTTTGATTTTTTTTTTTCTTTTAACTATGAAATTGAAAATACTTAGTACCATGTCCATTTAAACAACAACCAAAGCTTGAAGATGAAATTAGTATTACACTATAATATTGATTGGAATCCTTATCACTATTTTGTGTTAGAACATTTTCACGGCTATTAGAAAAAAATACTTTCATGTTGTTATTTGGGTAAATGTTGTTTATATACTTGACTAAGTTCACGCGTTAGAAAATGAAATGTTGTTGTGAATAAAACGACAAGGATTAAACATCACACCTCATATTATTTGTTTTCACAAGTTATCTACAGCTTGAGCTTTTTAGCATATAACTTAGTTGACATGATTGTTCTTAAGCTTTCCTTGAAAGTTGAATACTAAGTTACTAAGGTGTTATTTTCTATATATGGTGATATTTTATTTTCGTTGTTTATACTCGTTATCTGGCCACATTATAGTGGCAATTATCGCCCCAATGAAGAAAATTTGTTCGAGTTTCTTACTTGTATGGGGAAAAATGACAGCTTTGACATTGCTGCTGTTGAGGTATATGTTGTATAAACTATTTATAGTCTAATTTAGATTATATTCTATTGCTCATTGTATTTCATGTTTTACACTCTACATTGTATCTTCTTTTGTTTTCTTAAAATGATCTCATTATTTATGGTAAGAAGCATGAATTGAAAAAAGAGGAGAACAATAACATTGGAGCGACAAATGCAAAAAGAGAGAGAGGAGAACTATTCTGGTGATAATCTTAGAGCCAATATCCCACATAAGACACACATATAAAGACTGATGGTCAAGTCTTCAGAGTTGGTGAATTGACCTGCAATGCCTTGAAAACACAACGATAATGTTTTGAAGTGATGAAACACCATTTCATGTGTAAATTGTAGTCCAACCAATCTTAAGTTGGAAAATCATATTGTAATACTTTAACATTTCATATAATATATTTATGTGGTTGAAATTATTTATAGTTGCACTTGATATTGTTTAGTATTGTAATTAAAATATGTGACTTTGTGTTTTCATATTAGATGAACATGCACATTGTATTACATTTTTTAAATCATACAAATTAATTTATAATGATTATTAATGAAAGTAAATGAAATGAATATAAACTACTAAATTAGTCATTTATATAATGAATAAATGGCTACTGCAAATGATAAATTTGTGACTACAAATGACGACTAAATTTTGCATATATGCGACTATTAGTAGCTAATTTATAGTATCTTATAACACAACTAAAATTTAGTCATATTTCTTCGGTCATTAATTGGTTTCAAATGATGACTAAAATTTGCATATATATGACTATTAGTAGCTAATTTGCAGTATCTTATAACATGACCAACATTTTGGTCATATTTCTTTGGTCATTAATTGGTTTTCTCGGGTGATCATATAGTAATATATTTTGTTGTATGTTTTTTCATTAATTATGACAATTAATGACCAAATCAAAGATTAAATCAATGACCAAATTAATGACCAAATCAATGACTAAATTAATGATCAAATCAATGACTAAATTAATAACTAAATTAGTGACTAAATCAGTGACAAAATTAATAACTAAATAAATGACCAAATATACAAATAGACAACAAAATTTAGATAACCAATTAATGACTAAGCTAAAAACGACCAAAATTTGGTCGCGTTATAAGATACTGTAAATTAGCTACTATTGGTCGCCGACCGAAAAATAGTTGTTTATATGCAAATTTTAGTCGTTTTTTTAGTAACTAATTAGTCATTTTGTACTAATGTGTGGTTTTCTTGGATATGGATCATAGAGGCTTATTAATAATTAAAGAGGTTGAATAGGATTATATTTCTTTGTAACTTATCTATTCATATTTCCTTAAGGCATGGTGAGTAAATGTCAATAATCGAAGTCAGAGTTGGTTGGTTCAGGATCTGATGTTCTTGTACCATCTTTCATTCTTGTACTAGGTGGAAAGACGGCCAATTAATTCCAGACTGACTCCAAAAATATCACAATTGTTAAGGGATGGCGCGCACCTACCGCTGATGGTTTGTTCCATTTTCTGCATCAAGCTTGGAGCATTATGGATATGCTAAAGACAGAGGTCAGTCATCATTCAACGTGTTTTCCTGTTAAGTTTTTCATTATGGCCAAGATTCGAACATTATATGTATAAATTAGGGATTCTATGATAGGTTTAGCTAGCGATACTGTGAAGAATTTTGACACCCTCTCGTTGTAAATTTTGTAATCTTGTATCGCTTTGTCCCTCTTGACTGGTTCTAAGGTTTTAATATGTATATTTGCAGAAGACTTTGAATAAAGAAGGATCTAATGCCAGTTTCATTCATTTCCTATTCTTGTCATTATTTTTAATGCTTCCTTCGTGCATTTGAGTTCAAAATTTTCGTAAACGGAAACGAGCTGGTTGGCTAGGGCTCAACCAACCCAGATCGTTCTCCACATTTTCATGGTGTGTTCAGACATAGTTATGCTATTGTGAACATAGTGATTTCTTTATGCTTGATCTTGTGGGTGTGGCGAAACTCTTGTGATGTATTTCCTTTATGTGTGATCTCATATTTGAAGAGGCCTCATGTGTGTTTAGTCAATTTCCATTTCCAGTTTTAGTATTTTATTTCTTTCAAGCATGGAATTGTTTCTTTTATTTTCTGAGAATGTTTCTTGAGTTATTTTTGAAAGATTAGAAAAAGGGATGTATTTCCTTTATGCGTGATCTCATATTTGAAGAGGCCTCATGTGTGTTTAGTCAATTTCCATTTCCAGTTTTAGTATTTTATTTCTTTCAAGCATGGAATTGTTTATTTTATTTTCTGAGAATGTTTCTTGAGTTATTTTTGAAAGATTAGACAAAGGGTTATAGGTTTAATGGTTTAAGTTTGATAGGAATATTTATTTCCTTTTATAACCATAGCATACCCTAATATAAATACGAGTTCTGGCCGAGTAATGATATCTCTGTGCATTGTAGGTTTTAACTCTGTACAGAAATTATCTGCAAACAAATCTTAAAAACAGAAAATAAACAGTAGTGAGAGAATAAAGCATAAAATAGATATACACAGAGATTTTCCCTTGGATCCCAAATCGGGACTACCAACTTGATTTTTCATTATACTCCTTTTAGTGTTACAACACATATATACATGTTGAAGCTTTCATAAATCTCAACCCAATAACCCTGGATTAGAACACAACTGTAGTTCCCTTGACCAGATCTACAAAATACCAGGGGCCAAAAGCCATCATGCCCCAAAACCATGTGCCAACCCATGCACAAAACCATGGGTGAGTCCGCCCACTTGTTGTTTTCTTTCCGTAGGGGGGCACAGGAGAGCTTAGTCATTAGTCCAGCTCTGCAACACCCATTTTTTCTCTACACCAAGAGAACTTCTAAGTGATCACAGACTTCGTCAATGTGTCTGCAACATTCTTCAAAGTGTCCAACTTTACTAGAAACACCCTTTTATCCTCAACCATATCTCTCACAAAGTGATAGTGAACATCAATGTGCTTTTTCTTTGAATGATAAGCAGGGTTCTTAGCCAAGAAAATTACACTTTGGCTATCACAATCTATCTTTATAGCTCTTTTCACTAGCCCCATACTTGAACACAATCTCTGCTACCAAACTGCTTCCTTGCTTGCATGAGTGGATGCCATGTATTCTGCCTCTGTAGTTGAAAGAGCCACTACAAACTTTCTTTTATTCATCCAAATTACTGCACCTCCAAATAGGCTAAACACATACCCACTTGTAGATCTTCTTTGGTCCAGATCTCCAGCCCAGTCTGCATCAAAAAAACCACGGATGTCCAAAACTCTATCCAATCTTGGTCTTCCCTGGTAGCATAAAACATAATCACTAGTGCCACACAAATATATGAAAACCCACTTCACTATTTTCCAATGCTCCTTCCATGGTTTTGACATAAACCTGCTCAATACTCCCACTGCATGTGCAATGTCTGGTCTAGTACAAACCATTGCATACATCAGCCTACCCACTGCACTTGCATATGGAACATGGGACATATGCTCCTCTTCTTCTTGTGTCTTGGCACACTATTCAGCAGATATCTTTACACCTACAGGAATAGGAACCTTCACCGGTTTATTATCTTGCATATTGAACCTATGCAATATTGTCTCAACATACTTCCTCTGGTTTAACTAGAGCTTCCTCTTTTCCCGTTATCTCTTAATTTCCATGCCCAAAATATAGTTTATAGCACCAAGATCCTTCATGTCGAATTTGTATAAAAATTGGGTCTTCAAATCCTAGATAATTTCTTGTCATTTCCAATCACCAACATATCATCCACATACAAGACCAAATAAATAACACAGTCACCAATTAATTTAAAATATACACAGTGATCCTCTTTCACCAGTAAATTTGGCCCAATTTCCGACGGCCAATTCGTTGCTATTCAGACACATAGTCGTCGCAAGAGGGACAGTTCAAGGACGAGAAAAACGTGGTTTGCCATTACGTCGCAATTCCAACACACTAACAAAGTGTCGCACTACCAACACTTTTTCCGTCGCTTCCAAACAAGCGTCGCTCTTCCGACGTTTCCCAAACTATTGCGCTTCCATAGTTTGTAAACTGTCGCAATTCTGAGGAAATGTGGTCCAACATTTTGAATGTCGCTCTTCCAACGTTTGTAAACTGTCGCAATTCCAACGAAATGTGGTTCGACGTTTTTAACGTCGCTCTTCCGACGTTTGTAAACTATCGCAATTCCGACGAAATGTGGTCCGACGTTTTGGATGTCGCTCTTCCGACGTTTGTAAACTGTCACAATTCCAACGAAATGTGGTCCAACGTTTTGAACGTCGCTCTTCTGACGTTTGTAAGCTGTCACAATTCCGGCGAAATGTGGTCTGACGTTTTGAACATCGCTCGTCCGACTTTTTTATATTGTGGCTCTTCCGACATTTTTAAGCTGTCACAATTCTGACGCTTACAAAGCGTCGGTATACCAACGGCGGGTTCAATTTAAAAAAAAAAAAAATGAAACTTTAAAACAGGACAGTAAATCTCCAATATTTGTTATGAATTGTGGGTGTTCCAATGACCGTGAAATATTAATATAATAAACCACCCCACAGCGCTTCGACTATAAACAATCATATAAACATGGCTCTGTATTTCAAAAAATGGTTTAAAATAGAAACAGGGAAACATTTTTTTTTCCAATTGTTATGAACATAATTCGACCGTGAAATATTAATATAATAAACCACCCCACAACGCTTCGACTATAAACAATCATTTTTTTTTCACAAGAGAAAAAACAATGTTTTGAATATATTATATGAAGTAAAACAGTCCATGAAGTCATTACATTTTCACATCTGAAGATTGGAACCCAAATAGCCATCCAGAAAAGTGGAAGTCCCACCCCAGACAATGATAGAAAAATACCCCATGTCACATACAGGGACATGATATAAAACCCAGTAACGGTCCACATGGAGATTATCGACAATCTGAGAAAGCATCCAAATATTCCCGAGGCATATATAAGAAAGTGAAATAACAATATGTAGAATAGTAAAGCAACAGATAGAGTACCGACGTCCATTGTTCCAAATACAAATTAAAGTACCCAAAATCCTTGAACAAAGAAAAATGCTAATCATGTGAGTGTGATATGTCCAAAATATAAAAAGACCATCAGACCATATCAATAAACCAGCAACATAGACCAGCATCGCTAGTTTTGAAGGCAGAGTGATAACCAGTCAACACATAAAATAGTATCATAAAGAGGATACAGGAAATGTGCAGAGACATGTACTGTTGATATATGCCTCACACAAAAAGCATTTATGATAGAGAAAAAATATGTATAAACCCAAGGTCGATTGTATATTCTGGCTCGCTTGTTCTCGGAAATAAAAACCATCTGCAGAAACCCAGGCTCGCTTGTAAGATCAGGCTCGCTTGATTCCAAAATTGGTAATCATTTGTTGCATCTGAGATGTAAGGTTTAGGCTCGCTTGTTTCCATTAGTAGCCCACTACAGCATCTACCCTATTCATAGCAAAAAGGTTCCTGTAGATATACAGAGAAAGAGTATAATACGTAGACCATATAAACATGGTTCTGTATTTCAAAAAACAGGTTTAAAATAGAAACAGGGCAACATTTTTTTTTTCCAATTGTTATGAACATAATTCGACCGTAAAATATTAATATAATAAACCACCCCGCAGTGCTTCGACTATAAACAATCATATAAACATGGCTTTGTATTTCAAAAAACAGGTTTAAAATAGAAACAGGGCAACATTTTTTTTTCCAATTGTTATGAACATAATTCGACCGTGAAATATTAAATATAATAAACCACCCCGCAGTGCATCGACTATAAACAATCATATAAACATGGCTCTGTATTTCAAAAAACAGGTTTAAAATAGAAACAGGGCAACATTTTTTTTTTCTAAGTAAAGTTAATCTATTAACAATGGGAATAAAATTACAGCATGACTTTAGTAAAAAACATTGCCCATACTTATGGAAAATTTGTCATCAAAAAATAAAAAAAGAAGACTGCCCTCATACGGGGAAACCAGTCTTGAACGTTTACAGAATTCAAAAATATTACAGAGGTCCAACACAGTAATATAATCTAAAACATGCCCAATTAAGTTGGCCTGCGAAGCAAGAAAACCAAATTAACCAAACTACTCCTCAGGTGGTTCCTCGACGATTCGGCACCATCCTTCAGAAGGTCCAGAATCGCCAGGTGCTATCTCCACATTCACGCCACCGCTCCCCTCCTAAAGGCCCGAATGTTGGCTGGCTTTTTCTGAGCTCAGACCCGCCGGACGGGTGCATTGTTCCTCCATTTGGGCCTCCTTATGGAAAACCACGGTGATTGAAGCTATGATTCATGGGTGGTTCAGAGATCAATTAAAGGAAAAAATCACAGTGCGCGTCGTGGGAGAAGATGAAGCGGTGGGGAAATAAGGAGCAGGGGAGCCCATACGGTGGCTAGATCCTAGAACCCGACCCCGCCCACTTCTAGTGTTTGGATAGCGACCTGCAGAATAATCACTGGACTGGGAAGACGACTCGGTTGAGGGGCTAGAGGGAGTGCACAGGGGTTGACCTCTAGTGCTCCCCCTGCAGCAATGCATCCTTTGACGCAGGTGAGGCATGGATGCAGTCTCAGCAGTGGGCACAAGACGAGACAAAGAAGCAGGATTCCAAGAAACCGAGGAAGACAGACACAGACCAGACCGAGAGAAATGCAGATATGCACCAAGGTCTAAGCATCAGTTCAGCTGGCCACTTCTCCTTCTCGTCACAGTGATCAGGCAGTGTAACCCAGCAACCGGAGAGCATCTGCAATTCAAAGGTTGCGGCTCGTCTGAAAAACCATAGCGAAACGCCATTTTATCGACCCGACTGCAATGCAATTGAAGAACGCCCGTCATAATTAATCTCTCATTAATGAGAGCCGAAGGCCGGATCATATTGGAGCATGCGGAATCGCTAACAGGAGTGGAGGTCTGATCTTGAACAGTGTTAAAACTTAATGCGATTTGATGTGAAAACCTTGGAACTTAAATATCGGCTAATTGAACAGCGTTAAAACTTAATTGGATTGATATGAAATCGCCACATCCATGTCCCATTAAACGCCATCGAATCCACCTGCATCCAGGAACAGGGCAACTTTTGATTAAGGACACATGGCAGAAATTGGTTGGAGTGGATCTTTGTTTGGGCTGCTCGCGCAGTGGAAATGCGGACCCGAAAAAGATTAGGGCGAATTTGATAAGAAAATCGCGTCACAACTCTCCCTCCGTACGCCAGCCCAACTTCGGACCCGAAAAATATTAGGGCGGAATTCATTTGGTTTTTGCGTCACAAAATTGACTGATGTCAGTGGGCTATTTTGGAACGCGAATTTGGTTTGAATTATGGTTTATCGCCATTTGAAGTCCGACGGGCTCGACTTAAGAACAATTTTGTTTGATCCCATCTTATAAAATTTGTGTTGGTTTTCTATGATAATACACATATTTATAATAAATCATGGGAATACCACACTAAACATGTGGAAAAGTTATATAAATTATTGAGAACAATCATTTTTATGTAAAAATACAAATGTGCTTTTGGGAAATAAGAATTCGAGTATTTTGTTCATATTGTTTTAAAGGAAGGAGGGAAGTTGGAGCCTCAAAAGATGCAAGCTATTACAAAATGGCCTATTCCTAAGAAAATCAAGGTTCTTAGAAGATCTTTTAGACTTACATGATATTATTGATAATTTGTTAAGAATTATGCATGCATTTCAAGTCCAGTCACATATCTCTTTAATAAAATATCATTTATATGGAATGATGAGGCTACTTTGGCATTCTCTCTTTTAATGGATGCCATGTCTTCTACACCAACATCGGTTGCACCTACTTTTTGTAAAACATTCACAGTAGAGTGTGAGGCACTATGACAAGGAATTTATGTAACATTAACACAATAAGGGATATCATTGGCTTTTAAAAGCAAGGAATTCAAAGAAAATATTTGGTGAAATCTACGTATGAAAAATAAATGGAGGCAATATTACATGCAATAAAAAATGGGGATAGTATATCATTGGGAGGTACTTTAAAGTCAAGATATACCATGATAGCATAAAGTATTTTTTGAAGCTATGGATTTCATTGGAAGATTAACAAAAATGAGGAGAAAAAATGAAAAGTTTTAATTTTGAGATAATCTGCAAACAGGGTAAGGAAAATTTAGTACATGATGCTCTTTCTAAAATAGAAGAGGCCTCAAATTTATATCCAATTACATTTTCTATTTCTAGGTGGCTAGAAGAAGCTTGCCATAATGGAAAAATGACAATAGTACTAAACAAAAACTAAAATTTATAAAGGATGGGATGAACTCTATGGAGCATTGGGAGTGAAAGAGATATATACTTTGGTGCAAATGTAGAATATTTTTATGCACGCAAGCATATTTGAATAAACAAATATTAAGGGAGTCCCATGTCTCTCTGATGGTAGGACGCAGGGTTCCTTAAAACATCTCAAAGGATCAAAAAATATATTGTAAAAAATCTTTCGGTAATAATCACATGCAATGGAACATTGTCGACGCGTTTCGAACAAGCCAGTGTGGTTCATCATCAGGACTAGGTGAGAGATCAGATCAGGACATTAAGTTTAAATAGATGTAGAGAAGGCTAAACTAGCCGTTAGGAAAACGACTAGTTTGACCTTTTTTTTTTCTTTTTTCTTTTTTCTTTTTAATTAATAATGGCTAGTTTCATTTTTATTATTTGATTAATTTATTCACTTAATTAATAACTTATTAAATAATTATTTAGTAAATATACATATAAATTTCATATTTTAATTTGGTTAATTTACTTATTTAATTATAAATTTTATTTATTTATCCACGCGCGAGGTCCAAATAAAAGATCAACAATGACCTTTAAAAATAAAAATAAATAAATATAAAATATAAAATATAAAAAATTAAAAATAAATTAAATTAAATTAAATTAAAATTAAAACAAATTAATTAAAATTAAAAATCAAATAAATCAATCAATAATACTAATAAAAAATAAAATAAATAAAAATAAATAAATAATATATATATATATAATGAGTAAATTAAATTAAATTAAATTAATAAATAAATAAAGGAGAAATAAGCAGGGAAGGATTTAAAAATAAAATAAAATAAAATAAAATAAATAAATCATGAATATAAGGCAGGTATCCAACACCTACTGATGATCCAGCCATCATCTCTATTAAGATTAACAGGTCTTTTTTCAATTTCTAAGGCCTCTCTTAGCTTTCGATGATGGAAATGGTCGATCCTAGCAATGACTTTAGCCTCTTCGATGCAGATATGATGCTTAGTCTTTTCTACATGTTCAGTTAGGGCAGACGAATGGGAAAGGTGTCTACATCATTCCTTGTTCCTGTGGAACTCCCTATATTGATGAAACGGGTAGGTCTATAAACCAAAGAATTTGTGAGCATGTTGCTGACATTAAACATGGAAGATCCCGCTCGTCTGCCCTAGCTGAACATGTAGAAAATACTAACCATCATATCTACATCGAAGAGGCTAAGGTCATTGCTAGGATCGACCATTTCCATCATCGAAAGCTAAGAGAGGCCTTAGAAATTGAAAAAATACCTGTTAATCTCAATAGAGATGATGGCTGGATCATCAGTGTTGGATACCTACCTTATATTCATGATTTATTTATTTTTTTTATTTATTTATTATTTATTTATTTTTTTAAAATCCTTCCCTGCTTATTGCTCCTTTATTTATTTATTTATTTATTTTTATTTTATTTACTCATTTTTTATTTATTTATTTATTTATTTATATATATTTTATTATTATTATTATTATTTTTTATTAGTATTATTGATTTATTTATTTGATTTTTAATTTTCATTTTAATTTTAATTAATTTGTTTTAATTTAAATTTTATTTTATTTTATTTTATATATATATATATATATATATATATATATATATATATATATATATATATTTTTAAAGGTCATTGTTGATATTTTATTTGGACCTCGCGCGTGGATAAATAAATAAAATTTATAATTAAATAAGTAAATTAACCAAATTAAAATATGAAATTTATATGTATATTTACTAAATAATTATTTAATAAGTTATTAATTAAGTGAATAAATTAATCAAATAATAAAAATTAAACTAGCCGTTATTAATTAAAAAATATAATATTAAAAAAAAAAAAAAAGGTTAAACTAGTCGTTTTCCTAACGGCTAGTTTAGCCTTCTCCACATCTATTTAAACTTAATGTCCTGATCTGATCTCTCACCTAGTCCTGATGATGAACCACACTGGCTGGTTCGAAACGCGTCAACAATGTTCCATTGCATGTGATTATTACCGAAAGATTTTTTACAATTTATATGATGGATCACAGAAGCATAGATTCCAAAAATCAAAAAATATATTTTTGGAAGGAATGAAGAAAGATATTCAAAATTTTGTAAGAGAAGGTCAGGTTTGCATAATAAATAAAAGAGAGATAGTAAAATCTCTAGGGTTACTTCAACCATTACACATACATATTCAAAGAATATAAGATATATCAATAGACTTTATTAAAGGGTTACTGAAATATTAAGGTAAGTATTACATTTTTGTGGTCATTTATATAGACAAATTTTGTAGATTTTTTTTGTAGAGCTCAAAGTACATAAACAACAAGCCAAGTGGCAGAAGTGTCTGTGAAAGAAATTCATAGTCTTAATGGTTTTCCTAAAGTAATAGTAACAAGAAACTTTTGGAAATAATTATTTAATATGAGTGGAGAAACACTAGCTGCCATGAGTTCTACATATCAAACACAATCAAATGGTCAAACAAAAATAGTTAACAAATGTTTTTAAGGTTATCTACAATGTTACTCTTTAGAAAAGAAATCTTAATGGATGAAGTGGGTTAGTCAAGGAAGAATGGTAATATGATACTACCTATCACACATCTACTAAAATTTCCCCATTTAAGGCCCTTTATGGATATCCAACTCCTAGTATCTCATACTTTTTGCAAGATAAGTCCAAATTATAGGAAATAGAGTCACATATGGAAAATACTAAAGAAACTTTGAAAATTATTATGGAAAACCTTCAAATGACATGAAACATGATAAAACAACAAGGGGAACAACATTGAAGTGAAAGATAATTTGAGGAGGGTAATTGGGTATTTTTTAGATTATAGCATTATAAGCAATCTTCATTCGAGAAAAAGAAGAATAAAGAATTAGCTCAAAAATGTTATGGCCCTAAATAATTATTCATAGGATTTCACAAGTGGTATAGAAGTTATATTTTCTTTCTTCTTGCATTCATAAGGTTTTTCATGTATCTTGCCTAAAAAAGGTTTTGGGAAAAAATATGCCAATGCAAATAGAACTTCCAAAATTAGATGAAGAATGAAAGTTGATTCTTGAACCACAAAAAGTTATAGATAAACATTATGTATCTCTTTGACATATAACCATTATGAAGTACCTAATCAAGTGGAAGAATATTCCTCTAGAAGAAGGTACATAGTAAAATGATCAATTCGTGATGAAATACCCACGGCTAAAGGGTTCGTTTGAAGTTTTGACAAAGGTTTTGTTATATGTTTTATATAACGCGCGGCGGAATAGTTTTATTGTTTGTTAAGGTCCCACACAGTGATCAAATTTGAAGGGCGGGTCCGAATTTCAATTAGAAGGGCATATATCTATGTCGCCCTTCCATAATGAAAAGCTTTAAAAAAAAAACTTTTCAATTGACCACAATAAATTATTTTTACATTTCATTTTCAGAAAGACAAAACCATCAATCTTTATATTAATAAAAGACTATTACATATACAACAATGAAGAAGGCTCCATCTCTCATTGCTTAAATATCTCATTAGCAATGTCAACATAAGTCTTGAAGACACTATTATAAGAATTTGGATACATACCACCGGGATATAGGAGATTCTTATGTGTCAGATTGTGTAATGCAATTTTGACTTTGTCTCACAAGGAGCAGCAACATGGAGGTATGGATTTTTCTTATAGAACTTTTTTATTATTATTTGAAACGTTGTTTATAGATATGAATACAACAATGAAATTATGAGCATGGTGGACAATTAGTCAAGCTCATGATGCCAAACCATGATGATGTAAGTTTGGAATTTAACATTTTTACATGTTAAATACAAATAGTCAAAATCACTGACAACTTAGTATGCCATAATTAATAATCATTCCCTATTCACTTTTGTTAATAGGTTTATGTCACACGATGATCTCTCTTCTCTGGCATTTACTTGTATTGAAGATCACTATTCTAGGAATAAGGAGTTATTTTCTCCAAAAATAACCCTAGCCAAACATTGACAATGCATCGAGGATATCTTTCTATGCTTCATAAGTACATATGTTCTACTTCTAAATCATGTCTTGGAAGTGGTTGTTTTGCTGGAAATTATTCACCAGTTGGTTTCATACCAAAGTCTTTCTCTCATTTTCAGCATCCAATACATGAAAAAGATAATGGTTTAAAACAACATAAATATTTGAAATTTTGCAAGAATTGTCTGGCACACTTTGAATATGAATTTTGAAGTCAAGTGCATGATGCTGTATAGGATCAAGTGTCATTTTGAATACCAAATGTTTCACAAGAAACTTCTCAACATGCTACCTTGCAGTAAGGATTAAATGACAATATTGCATCAACTCTTTCCATAATAAAAGTGCACCTCGGCCATAAGACTAAACAACTACAAATGTTGTAGATCTAACAAGACAACACAATCAAATGTATTCCACAAGGCCAATATTGTATGAAAAATGAAAAGGAGTTTTCAACCAAAAATACCTTAGGCAATTAATTCAATTAGATACACCAAACCATCAGCAAAAAGGAAAACCAGCCTACTCAAAAGGCAAGCATTTACCTCCTTTGACAAAATTTTGAGTTTTGAAACAAGGGCCTTTATTGTCCTGTCAATGCCCCTAGTAATTTGAACGGGGTTTGCACCTGCTGCAACAACCTAAAAAAAAAAGGTTTCATTTCAAATTATTTTCCACAAATTTAAGATACAACCATTGTCAGTTTTGTATTTCCTAACAAGCTCATAAATTTTGACAAAAGAACCAAAATTTTTTAATACCTGATAGCAATTTTTTCACTCGAAAACTATCTTAGACTCAATAAACCCAACCCAAAACTAAAAAACCAAACACCATAAGACCCTACAAAAATGAATAGATGATCTTAATCCAGTACTATCGAAAAAAAGTTACCTTTACACCCTCACTTATTAAACCCTGTGCTGTTGAATTTTAACTTCAACTGCTGCAGCAGAAGGACGGATGCAGCAGCAACATTTTTTTTTGGAGGTTGCTTGCACGCCATCCAAAAATTTAATTCAGCATTTAAAATTCCTGCAAGTTTTTTTTGTAGACTGCCGCAACCATATTTCTGTACAGGAATGTATTTAAACACAACAACCAGCATTAACGCAATTCATCAACCAGAAATTAAACAAATAGAAATTTACCCGCCAGTTTTGTAAATTCAAAAGGAGGACACGTGGAGCATTAATATTGGATCGCATGAAATTGAAGGGAATATGAAAACCTGAAAACCGGACCCGAATTTTTTATAAGGCACATTGGATTGAGAATTCGCGTTACAAATTAGACAGACGTCGGCATCCCATTTTGGAACGTGAATTTGGTTTGAAATTCAATCTATTCAGACTTTTGAAGTCCAGCGGAAAGGGTTATTTAATGTTTCGATAGTTTAATTTTTTGTATGCTTTAATATATACATATGTTTTAAACATATGTTATATATATATATATCATATGCGAAATGAAAGGTGGGCCATAGAATTTAGTTTTAATTTTATTTTTTTTAAAAGAGGGTTTATTATAATATGTTTTATATGTTACGGCATATAAAAATAAAAAGGACAAAAAAGCTTGGTATTTTTTTTATAGACAGTACGTAAATTTTTTATTACACAGCAGTGTGTAAAAAGTGAAAGACTGAGTGTAACTTTTTAAGTGTGTATGCATAGCAGTGCGAAAGGGAAAAACACAACAGAGTGTTTTAGAGACAGAGTATGTTTGTTTTGAACAGACAGTGAGTTGGTTTTATGCACTGCATTTTGTAGCAGTCATAATTTTGTAATCCCTCTCAGTGAGGAAGTAGTGTAATAGTTTTTTTTTGAGTTATTGAAGGGAATAGAATTTTGTTTTCAAAGTATTGAAACTCTGTCTCCTGTCAAAGAAATTTTTATTTTCTCTATGTTAGAGGAAGGGAGATTTATTCTCCATTCATTGTTCTAGAATTTTTCAATATTCCAACATGTGCAAGAACAACAAATGTTGTCGTTCCATCCCCAGCTAAATCATTTGTCTTTGTCGTAGCTTGCCTTACCAACTTGGCCCCAATATTTTCAACTGGGTCCTCTAATTCAACCAATAAAAAGGCCAAAACCATAGCATTGAGATACGTTTTATTACACTGTTAATAACAATAAAATTTGACTCATCCATAACCCTTTCCTTTTATTGTTTTGAAAATCTTTATGCATTACTCTAATGTGGCTAGTCCATAGGCCAAGTAGACCACTGGGTCACAAATATGTTTCCTTTCACCTTTGAGTTTTCAAATTATGCCTACCAAATCTAAGACATTTAAGAGGGGGAACTAATACAACGTTAAAAAGAAAACCAGAGCACACATCTACAAATTACCTCCTTAGCTACGGTCACACCATCATTAACTATTTTCGGAGAACCATGCTTGCTCTCCAAGACAACATTTTTCCCTTCGCCCCAAGGGTGACTCCAACAAGATCAGCAAGTTTGTTCACACCGCCTGCAAGACAAATTGACAATTCTTTCAGTAAGTGTGCAATTGAATGCCAGACTATATGCCAAAACAACCCTCCATGAAAAATTAAAAGAAAACATTAAAATCGAATATAATTGGACAAGGAAAGATCCACCGCAGTGAAGTTTCACGTGCAGGTGACCTTCCTTTAAACATAATTTTTTCTCTGACCTACAATTTTTTTGTCACTGAGCCATCCTTGTTGAAGTACAACTCCTTTTCCGTAGCTCTTGTATTAACTACCTTCTCTCTATCACGTAATCTTAGAGTCCCTCTTCTACTTGAGCGATTAAAGGAAATGGGTGAAAAAACTGAAAGAGAAGACAATTGTCTGCCATAATTATCAAACATTGCACCCAACTTCTTCCCCTTTCCATTGTTACCCAATGAGGTAGATGTGGCAATTGTTGTCATGCTGCCCAAAGCAGAGGCCATCTTCTCTTATGCTGAATATAGAATTACAAGATCTTCATATTAGTATGAACCTTAAAAAACATGACTCCCATTGCTAAAAACCACTTTTAAGTTGTAGCAGGCAAACTAAACAACTATCGCAACTTTTGGCAACTTCTGGAGCATTAAGAGAGAAACAACCAAAGAGAAATACAACCACAATCCTCATTTTAATGAGACCGGACTATATATTTGCATTAAGATAATAGAAAGAAATCACGACCATATTAAGGCCAGCACAAAACAATCTTTAACCAGTGTCTCTCGCGGCCTTCAGGTTGCCATGCTAGAGGTTGCATATTTTTAATTTAAATTCTTGACCTCTCATGCCCATCTATGAATGCATCCGATGGGATATCTACATCAAATTCTCCTTTATATCCCCAAAAACAAATTCCCTACTACAAGAGCACCAGTATTGATGGATCACCCCACACCATCCCACCCACTATAAACGGTGAAAAAGGAAACTCGAGAAAACTTCTGAAATATCTCAAGATGACTATATGTGTGGTTCTTATGAATCAACCAACCATTCAAAACATGCTCATCAATCCAAACCATGAGTATTATGTGACGATATTCAAGCAGGCACTGAATCGGATTTCTGAAGCTATGTTAGAGAAACACTAAACTCTCACTAAAAAAATAAAAATATACTCAGCAACAAAGATGATCACACTCTGGGTAGCCCTGGAGGCTATTTGGGGGTGATGAGTCCAATAGGTCTCAATGAACTGTTGCCCTCGCCGGGGAATACTATTGTAGTGGAATTTGATACTATTTTGGATGTTGAATTCCACGATCCTAATGGAAACCAGTACCTTCAGCTCCAGTACCTGTTCACAAAAGAGGGTGCCATAGTCATTCATGTGTGCAGAGAGGGTGAATTGCAGGCATTGCAACAGGAGGTGTTGTTGTTGTTGCATTGGCCACTAGATTGTTTGTCTGGTTCTGTTACAAGCGCAGAGTATTGAAAAGGACAGGAAAATTTAGTTCAGATATTGTGAAATTGCCTCGGAAATTCACCTACAAAGAGCTCAGCAATGCTACGAAAGACTTTTTTTGAATGTGATTGATAATCGATAATTGCAAGCAAGGGTAATCCCCTTGTGAAACCCAAATTTCTGAGAATTTTCTAAAACCTGATGACAGAGTCATTGTAATGAACAAGTGCCTTGGTCCATATTACGTCCAAATCTACCAAGCACCAAGATCTATAAAAAAAATCCACAGTATCTGCGAACTAAGAAGAAGAGGCAGAAAATGTATTCTGCTTACCTGTTCGAATAGTGGTTGGGGTTTACCACGGCAAAAATTTGACAGAGCCCATGTAGCATTTCTTATCATTGAAATTTTGGCAGTATCATTCAACTGGGCAAGCACCTGCCTCAGAGCTCCATGACTGAGGGCAAGATCCCTAAATGTTGCAGAGTCTCCAGCAATATTTCCCAAAGCCCAGACAGCCTTACACGAACACCAGTTGAACTCAAAGTTGGGTACTAGTTTTTTAAATCAAATTCCAAAATTACAGACATATAGAGATAGTTGGGAAGAATTGGCATGCTCAAACAACGAGGTGATGCAGGAATGACATGAGGGAGAAAATATCAGAAAAGCCCCAAATCTGGAGAACTAAAGCTCATCACCAACCTGAGATTGACAACTTTACATGATGTAACCTATGAAATCGTAAATGGAGAAATCATAGCAACAATAAAGTAACCTATGTAACAATAAATTCGAATTCATCCTGGGAGTGGTAATGGGAGAAATCATAGTGAACAACAGGAAACATGCAGAGTTGCTTACAATTAAATAGATGAAAAAACACATACAAAAAACCTAGATAATAATCATGAACAAGCTTAATATTGAATTATGAACTGTAAAGGAACTTACAAAATGTGACATTACGAACCTGGTCAAGCGCACAAGCAAAAATATCCTGGACATGACCCTGGTTGACAAGTTGTATTGCTCATGATGCGAGAGGATTTGTACCTGCACTGCCAAGTCAATCAAAATCCATCATTATCTATACAATAAATACAAGTAATTGATGTAGTATTTTTTACTCTAAGATGCATTCTTATGATAATGTTATAACATATGTTGAAAATGTCAAAACATACCTGAATAAGCTCCTCTTCGTTTCAAGAACAATTTATTGGAGTTGCATGAACTTGGAACAAGCCTCCCACGATCTGAAAGAGTAGCAACTAAGTCAACAATGAATTTTTTGTTGCTACGCTGGATCGAGGGAGGTTTTCTCCAAGATTAAATCGCTCCAATAAATTATTCTCTACTAAACAGGGCCAACCACATGAAGGTGGAAGTTCTTATGGCCCCTCCCCCCCCCTCACATCACTCTCAATTCCCCAATACCAAATCTATATTTCATTTTTTACTTTCATGAGCATAAAAAAAAATATTCAATAACTAATAAAAAAACAATTCAACAAAAAGTACGCAAGGAAACATTGCAATTAATGCTTGACATAAAAAATAGTATGATAAATGAGTTTTTTATATAACGCAAAAAACGTTCCAAGTATGGTAACGTTTGTCTTATAATAATACAATATTTTACATTATCAAATTTTATCTTTCTTCTTCCTATTTCTAAAGCTCCTAATTACATCATCAATATCATCGTGCTCTGCTCCTATTTCATGCCTTTTGACCCGCACTGCTGACCTAGTTGCGTAGTCACGATGTTTGGTCTCATCCAGTGACGGAGCATTGCCTACAAAAACAGATAATATTAAATTTTAATTGTCAGTTTTTAAATATCATTGAACTAGTTCGGTAATATTAATAAAAAAAATTGCAATGAGATTATTTACCTGGTGCGCCAGTTGTCGTCGTTGGGACTGTTGCCCTGTCTTCCTCTCTGGTGGTAAGATCCTCAAGGGAAACATTCTCTGTCATTTAAACAAAAAAATTTATAAGGACAACCATCAAGGTATAATTATAAAAAATTATAAGTGGAAATTAATTATCGTCACGGCCCTCACTGATAGTAGCATTGTCGACTTGGTCCCCACTACAATGATCAGGTTGCATGTGAGGATCATCTACATCTGGCTCTAAAACTGGGTTATTTGCCTCGTCGCTAGTGCTGCTCCCCTGATTTAAACAAAGTTGTTAGACATTAAATTTATGGATGAAAAAAAACATATTGAAAGGTTAATGTTTTACCTTATCAGGCATTATGGATCTTGGGACCTGCCCCAAGCTTCTGTGACGTTCAACTATGGCTTGATAGCCGACATGGAAAGCAATATTTTTATTTTCCTCTGTAGTTTTTGTTCCAAAGTCATCACCCTACATTACATATGATTGTGTATTTTTAATCATATTTGATAGGATTACAAAAATGTTGGAAGGCGATACAATTAATTATAAAATGTTTAGCTACTTAATTACAATTCTTGCGGCCAATTTCAAGTAGCCGCCCTGGCCTAGCTTGTGATGGCCCTTTTTTTCAATCCTAGCTTTGGTTGCCTTTGAGGTGTCAGGCAACCTAGCATCAAAAGATTAGAGTCAGATATGACGTAGCACACTTTTATTTTAGACATAGAGAAAATTAAAGCTATTGAATTAAAGTTGTAATTTACCTTGCGGGTCCAGTTGGCATTTTTCCTTCTTTCTTTGCCCTTTTTGTCTTTTCCGTCATGGATGAGTACTCTCCACTCACTCTCTGGAACTGTGAGAGGACGCTCGTATCTAGGGTTAAATTGCAATTGCGTCCTATAGGTGTCCCTGGTATATTTCAAATATTTGTCGGCTACCCAAGAAATCGTTGTTCTATCAAATGTGCCGACCCCAAAAAGGGCTTCTAGATAATCTAGAAGTTCTTTTTTCAGGTTATAATTATGGGAATTCCACCTTGTGCGTATTTTTGGGCCAAAAATTACCAACGCATGGCTCTCCAAAAACCTGTAGAACTCATTGTTTCCTACACAGAGAAAAAAAAAAAAAAAAAGAAGAAGAAGAAGAAGAAGAAGAAAAGAAAAGAAAAGAAAAGAAAAAGGAAGAAGAAGAAGAAGATATTATCATTAATTTAAAAATAAAAATCATGATAAATATGTTTTAGATAGAGTACATGAAATAGTTAAAATATTAAAATTTACCTGGAAAAAGAAGAAGAAGAAGAAGAAGATATTATCATTAATTTAAAAATAAAAATCATGATAAATATGTTTTAGATAGAGTACATGAAATAGTTAAAATATTAAAATTTACATGGGAGTTGTACGTGCTTTATAGAGACACCTTCATCGTTCACCAACAACGTGCCATTAATAGTCCCTGTGGAGTTGACACATGTAGCTCCTGGAAACGCAATAATGTAGTTGGCCATATCAGCCTCATCATTGCCAACACGTTCAGCGGTTGGCTGGGTGTCTGCTTGGGCAGGGTGTGTTTCTTGGCTGGCACCTAAAGGAGTAGAAGGTGTACGAGAGGGTTGTTGGGAAATCTCTTGCCCTTGTGTCCCACTACCACCAACACCGGGTTCAGCAAGTGCCAAAAAACGCTACATACAAAAGAACTTTTTGTTAGTTTAGTCAATGTAAAAATTAAAAATCAAACTATCACAATTCATCTCATGCAGAACAAAAAAATATCCTTTTGACTTTTTATTATTACCTGATATCTTTCTAGCTGCCTCATAAGATGTTGTATCCTCTCTTCTGTTTCAGGTGTTTGAGGCGCGTCTATCAAATTATTAAATTCCGACCTTGCATCTCGTGTCTTTTTTTGCAACAAGAACACTGGAGATAGGGATGAAGAAAGCTCTTCCTCAAAGAGGGAATCATCAGGCGTACCATGGCTAGGTGTCTGCATATTTGAACAAAATTAATATTATTTTAATTATGTAAATAACTAAAATACCTAAAGATAGAGCAATGCTGGCACTTTACATGTTCTTCCGCTGGCCTCTTTCCGCGATCATCCTGTCTCGGGGTTGTTCCTGCACTGCTCTGATCAGTCTGCCACATTGCAATAAAAGTATAAATGTAAAAACTTGAAAACAATATCTAACTTGAAAACACAAAATGAAAACTGAAATAATTTCTAATAAGACACCGGAAGACAGAGTTAGAGTTTCAAATATGCCTTGCATTGAATTCAGTCTTGGAAACATGTCATTGCACATTAATGCACCCAAACAAGAGCCGAGTTGACAATGAAGACCTTATTGAATATATTGTTGGAGCAACTTCTAGTAAACTTGTTGTGAAGACCTTGAGGATATTTTTGGAGCAACATTGTTGAAGTTGATGGTATAGCATTGTTGGAGACGATCTTGAAGGGCCTTGAAGTGAAGCTTTTGGAACAACTATTGAAAAATCCTTAGAGCATTTAAGTAAGGCACTTTCTATCTTCCATCACCTTTTTCCTTTCAATATCCTTTAAACGATTTTGTTGATATTTAATGTTTGAAATCACGTTATAATTTTTTGATTATATGTGTTTGGGGACTTTCCCTTTGAAATTACCCAAAAATACCCTGGCAATTTTATCTTCAGGATGCATGTCTGACCCTATTGTTCAATATTTTGATTGATAGTAGTAAACATAGAGAGTTAGGGGGTTCTTGACTTGGTTTGGTTGGGCCATTAGATCCCTAACATCTACTAGGGAGAACCCCCTTGAGTTGGAGGAGAGCTAGCCCGAAGTGAAAAGAGGTTGGTGAGGTGACAATGGGGCTATTGAATTACACATGGTATCACACTTTAGCTTTAGGACTTTATCTTGAGAAGTGCAAGATTTTGCTATATCAATTCTCAAATTGTTTACAACACTATTGTTAAGAACTAATACGAAGTGATGTTGAGGGGTTTTTTGGTATAAGAAACAATACCATTTAAAAACTAGGGTTCTTAGTCCTTGGCATTCCTTCACCTGGGCCTAGGGGCACACTAGAATAATTTCACACTAAACCATGCAAACTTAAGAGTAACTTAACAGATCCATAAAGTAATAATAATCATAATTCCTAATTTCCTATTGTACGATATGATGCAAATTATTCAAACATGAAGCAATGAAGACATGCAATGTCTGAATTTCAAGATTGATGAACCAATACAAGAAGTTAGAAACTACAACTTTGATTCAATACTCTGTGTCCTAACTCCGGAAGGAATCTAGTTTGTAGTACAGAACATGCATCGTGTATTATCAATTCTTAATTGACAACAACTAAAGGTCATCTACCTCATCAATTCCTTCCCATTTTGTGTTTTTATGTTATATTCCTTATAAAAGTGTCAAATTTCTCTCAAAGTAAGCAACCACTTAATAAAATAAAAAATAGTTGAGATATGATTGAGAAATGGTCATTTATTTATTGAAAGGATCTTCACAATTTCTTTGGTTGTTTTTCATCTCAAGAAACAAGAAATTACCTAAGAAACTATCGTGATGTAATATAAGAAACAACACAATGCAATGGCCATTTTCAAAGCCAAATGATGTCCATTGAGGACATGGCCTTTATTTGGTTCCTGTTTCATAGGAGTTTCGGGTAGAAATGGAACTTTTTTGTACCATTTCCGGTAGTAAAAAGGGAAAACCTTCTTTTTCCATGGGAAATAATTTACCTTTCCTTTTTCAAGATAATCTAAATCACAAAAAATATGAACTATACTGCACACATTCTTGGATAATGTGAAAGTGAAAAAGGAATACCCTACACAAGTGATGCACACATGTACATTTGAACACTAATAGATTTTTGTAGTTGAAATGCAATGCTTGTTTTCATTTAAATGTAGGGTTTTTAAAGCAGGGAGAAATAATGGCTACCAATTTAATAAGTGTTTCTTTGGGAAAAATTTAAATCTTGTATTGGGTGATGAAGATAATAGAGGGTATTGAATCTTGATTCTTGACATTTTGTTTAACTTGAATAACTCAAATGATTATAAATATCAGTGGATGAGTTATTTTTTTCAAGTATGTCACTCAAAAATCTTATGTCAAAGCATTGTATGATGGCTAGCATTTTCTTGTTTCCCTTTCTTCAGTTCAATGTAAAAAGTATATTAATATATTGGAGCATGAATGATAACTACAATTGTTTGCTCTACAGTATATCCAGCCCCAAGATTATGAAATTTTTTCTCAAGTGGAGCTATTGGTTATTGATGAAGCAGCTGCAATTCCATTGCCTGTTGTAAAGGCTCTGCTCGGGCCATATTTAGTGTTTCTGTGCTCTATTGTAAATGGGTAATAATTATAAATGAGCCAACCACAATCACAGATTTTGTAACCATTCGGTTTCCATGGATAGTGATGATGATATTAACCTTATATATCGGTGACCTATATCTATATGAGAATGATCTCAACATTGACCTTGATATGGTTGTATGGATGTGACCTTTGGTATGTCATCAGAAAATCCCCAAATATCAGAAAATCCCCAAATCTGGAGAACTAAAGCTCATCACTTTCAATCTGGAGTACTACCCTTGTGATAAATTTGATGACTTTCGGTCTCCCATTCTCTACCACTTTTCACTTCACCTTCAATATAAATCAGACCAAGGGCAATTCGATACTGGGTGTTGAGATGGATGAGTTTTTTGAACTAAAATCCATAGCTTAAACTTCATGAAACTAGTGGAGTCAAATTCATGCAAAGCACAAACACATCTTACACATCCTCTTTGAAACTCATCCGAAAGAACATTGGAAGACATCTAGAGAGAACCCTATAGCCTAACACAATCCAATGGAATTGACCAAAAAAACCCAAATAGAGTCAACCCTACTATAGGAGGAAGGGCCTGTAGTAAGAACTCACCATTTTGCAAGAGCTGAGGGCGAATGTTGTTCTGCAAGAGCTGAGGGCGAATGCTGTTCTGCAAGAGCTGAGGGCGAACGCTGAGGGAAAATGCAGGGCGAATACTGTTCTACAAGAGCTGAGGGAAAATGTTGTTCTGCAAGAGCTGAGGGCGAATGCTGAGGGCGAATGCTGTTCTGCAAGAGTTGAGGGCGAATGCTGTTCTGCAAGAGCTGAGGGCGAATGCTGAGGGCGAATGATGTTCTGCAAGAGCTGAGGGCGAATGTTGTTCTGCAAGAGCTGAGGGCGAATGCTGTTCTGCAAGAGCTGAGGGCAAATGTTGTTCTGCAAGAGCGGAGGGTGAATGCGGGCATGATATCAGCCGTTAATGTAGTTTTTAATAAAATAATTTTTATGTAGCGCGCATATAAGTGTCGTATTTTTATGTAGCGCACATATAAGTGTCGTATTTTTATGTAGCATGCATATACGTGTCGTTATACCGACGGTGGACAAAGCGTCACTATTGCGACGGATGCCTCCAAAAGTCGCAATTGCGACACTTAGACATTGTGTCGCACTTGCGACGTTTGGAGGTAGTCGTCGCAATAGCGACGCTTTGGGGCATAGTGTCGCAATTGTGACGTCTTCCTCCAAACGTCACAATTGCGACACTTTGTCTATGTGTCGGTATTGTGACACTTTTCTCTAAATGTCGGTATAGCGACAGTTGCAGGCGGGATTGAAAAAATTTGGGGAAATTTCTGACATTTGGTCAAAAGCGTCGGAACCAAGTGTCATAATTTCCCCCAAATGTACTAGTGTTTGCTTCTGGTGAAGCCAACTCCCCGTATATAAGTATCAAATTTATAATACCACATCCTTGGTGAATTTTTTAACCCATAGAGAGAATTTTTTAACCTGCATACCAGTTCTTTCTTACCCTTCACCATAAAGCCTTCAGGTTGTTTCGTGTAGATCTCCTCTTCCAGATCCCCATGAAGAAATGTTGTCTTCACATCCATATGTTCTACCTCAAAATCAAAGGCAGCACGAACAGATAAAAGTAATCTAATAGAAGTAACCTTGGAAATGGGAGAAAAAATATCACCAAAATTAATTCCCGGCACTTGGGAATAACCTTTTTCTACCAATCGGGCTTTGTATTTCTCCACCTTTTCCTCTACTTTCATATTCTTCTAACACCCATTTTCTCCCAATGGGCTTCCTTCCAGCCAACAACTCCACCAAATCCCATGCCTCATTTTTGTGCAAGGATGCCATTTCTTCAAACATAGCCTCCTTCCAAAGTTTTCCATCCTATGAATCTACTGCCTCCCTGAAATTTTTGGGATCATCATTAGTTATAGTTAAAGAAAAATTTGAGCACAAATTAGATGGACTATACCTTTCAAGTTGCCTTCTTTCCTAAACTGATCTTCTCATAGCTGGAGTTTTGGCTCTTCCTCTTCGAAATATTCTTCTATTGTAGCGTCTAATTCATCCTCCTTTAGCTCAAACTCTATCTTCTCAGGTTCCTTTCATAGAAATTCATGTTTAACAACATATTTCACGTCTCTAAACACCACATCTCGGTTGTACACAACCTTCCTTTTTTCTGGGTTCCAAATCTTGTAAACTTTTAAACCATCCTTATACCCAATAAATATGCACCTTTTAGATTTATTATATAACTTGGTCCTTTTCTCCTTTGGAACATGTACATATGCATCACATCCAAATACCCTCAGATGTGAAAGAGAGGGTTTCTTACCAGTCCATACCTCATGTGGAGTCTTATCCTCCAACGTTGATGAAGGTGATCTGTTAACCAAGTAACATGCAGTCTCCACTGCTTCTACCTAGAATTCATGTCCTAACCTGGTACCACTGAGCATGCTTCTTGCCTTTTCCATCAACATTCTATTCATTCTTTCTACAACTTCATTTTGCTGAGGTGTGTATGGATTATTATTATGTCATGTTATACCACACTTCTTACAAAATTCTTCAAATTCCTTCTTGCAAAACTCTCCACCATTATCTGTCATCGGCACCTTTATCTTCTTCTCTGTCTGGTTTTCCACCAGAGCCTTAAATTCTTTAAATCTGTCAAAGACTTCATATTTCTTCCTCAAGAAATATATCCATGTATTCCTTGAGAAATCATATATGAATGATACATAGTGCACAGATTTTCCTAGTGATGGAATTGACAGAGGTCCAAACACATCACGGTGCACAAGCTCTAATATATTGTTCACCCTCTTAGCACTAGAAGGAAAACTCACTCGACTTTGCTTCCCATATTCACAATGTTCACATAAATTGAAATCTAGAGAGAAATTAGACATACCTTCTACCATACCATTTCCATGCAGTATCTGAAGGCCCTTCTCTCCAATATGTCCAAGCATTTGATGCCATAGCATGGTCTTTTCT
Organism: Pinus albicaulis; assembly: GCA_034641835.2. Lineage (NCBI taxonomy): Eukaryota > Viridiplantae > Streptophyta > Pinopsida > Pinales > Pinaceae > Pinus > Pinus albicaulis. The sequence goes on from CM076581.1 coordinate 683,336,045, forward strand.
CCAGAGACCGCTAGCCTTTCTGCTCCACTTTCAGGAACCACGGAACTGTTGCACCCATCAATAATAGTGCTACCCTGAAGCTTGTACAGAGATCCAATCTGAACTCCCCGCATTAATACCAGTGATCCCTAAACCATCTTGCATGTATCTTTCTCGATCATTGTTTTTACACTTGCATCATCCATCTTTCTTACAGAAATCAGATTTCTGGCCAATGCAGGAATATACAGAACACCGGGAAGTGTTCTAATCCTTCCACCCTGTAGCTTCAACTTGAATTTTCCACATCCGACGATTTTGGCCTTCCTATCATCCCCTAAGAATACATCACCACCATCATACTTCTCATACTCGCATAACCACTCCCTATGGGGAGTGAAGTGAAAGGATGCACCTGATTCAATCAACCATGCCTCGTGATATACATGTGTATTTGAAGAAGAAGCTAAATACACATCCCCACCTTCATCCGAGGTGGTTTTTGCCTCTGCAGAAGGAGCATCATCATATCCCTTTCCTTTCTCAAGATATTTAGATATGCAGTCCTTTTTGTAGTGCCCTTCCTTTCCGCATTTCTAGCACACCTTTACAAACTTTCCTAGAGATTTAAATCTCCCTCTAGATTTAGATCTCCCACTCGAAACCTTGTTCTTGTTTCTGTTTTGGGACCTTTCTCATACAGATAAGGCATCTAAATTTTAGCCCTCCATATTTCTCAATGTCATCAAAATTCAAGGTAGTTGTATTGCTACCTATTGCAATAACCAGATTGTTCCACGAATCTCGTAGAGAACACAAAAAATGATGCACTTATCTTAATATGATATTTTAATATCAACAAATAAAAACTGACTTACCACAGTATTGAAGGTGTTCAGATGATCCGTCACTGAGTCTCCATCCTTCATCCTCATGTTATACAGCTTTTTCCACAGGAGCAATTTATTCACCAGAGACTTGGATTGGTACAAATTCCCTAGCTTGTTCCACAAAGTCTTCGTTGTAGCTTCCCTGGATACGTTCAACAATACTGAATCTGAGACACACAGTCATATTGTGCTCTTTTACTTCGCATCCAAATTCTTCCAGTCTTCATTTGACATTTTCGTTGGTTTGGTACTCGGATCTATCGCGATCCATTGATATTTATCCACTAGTAGATCCTCCATCTTGAGCTTCCAACACTCAAAACTCTAACCATTAAATTTCTCGATCTCTATCTTTCCACTGCTCTCCATCTTATTTCATCGCAAGAATCGATCCCATAGATCTCCCACTAAACAGGGTCTTCCACGGGCACGAGAAAAAAACCCCTCAGCAGCAAAGGCATCCTCTTGAAGCCGAAATAGCTCTGATACCAAATGCAGGTTTTAACCCTGTACAGAAATTATCTGCAAGCGAATCTTAAAAATAGAAAATAAACAATATAGAGAGAATAAAACATTAAATAGATATACACAGATATTTTCCCCCGAATCCCAAATCAGGACTACCAGTTTGATTTTTTCATTATATTCCTTTTAGTGTTACAACACATATATACATGTTGAAGCATTCATAAACCCCAATACATTAACCTTGGATTAGAACATAACCATAGTTCCCTTGACTGGATCTACAAAATACTAGGGGTCGAAAACCATCATGCCCCAAAACCATGTGCAAACCCATGCACAAAACCATGGGCGGTCTGCCCACTGAAAAATATGGTCCAAAAAATTTTCGCCAAATAGAGGGGGCTGCCACCCCCCCCGGTGAGCCCCCTACTACGCCCGGCTCAACGTACAAGTGGGGCTTGTTAGACTCTTGTATTTCACAATATCACAAGGTGACTGATTATTGATTATATTTTTCATACTAAAAATAATATTCTATGGCTATCATTTATTTTTAGAGAAATAAAGGGAGATCTTAACTGTCAAGAGCTTCAAACGAATAAATATTCCTTTTAGTTCAGCGGAAAAAGGAAATTGTTGCTGATTAAGTGTGATGGTGAGAAAACTCCATACTGCCCCCATTCATTCCATCTACCCTATTCCTAACCTTCATTTTTCCTAAATCTGATCTCCAATGCTTTGAATCCCATTTTGACCCCTAAACCCACATACATAACCTTTCGGACTTATCCCTTCATAAACCCTCTTATGTTTAAATCCGAAGTCTTAACACTATAGCTCCGCCACTCACATTAGGTCGTTTTAATAAATAATTTGCATGGTATCTATATCTTATAAACCACACCTCACCACCGCAAATTTTTGTCACATCACCTTCCGCTAGCGCGCATAGCACTTTGCGGGTTTTATCACTTACTGCATTTTCCCAACTCTAAACTCTGTGATGTGCGATAAACCTTAAGATCTGTCATTTTCGATGAGGGTTGGGTCCCATCTTTCCCCGCACTTCGCACTTTGCAAGTTTTATATTTTATCCCCCCACGCTCATAGCAAAACCTTAAGATTTTTGATTTGCAATGCGGGTCGGGTCCCACATTTCCCCGCACTTCGCACTTCGTAAGTTTTAGATTTTATCCCCCGTGCTCATAGAAAAACCTTAAGATCTGTGATTTGCGATGCGGTTCGGGTCCCACCTTTCCTTGCACTTCACACTTCACAGGTTTTAGAGTTTACCTCCACCGCCTCGGGTTAAATTTTATGATCTATGGGCTGTGAGCAGTCCCACCTTCCTTGCCACGTCACCTCCACTCCCTGAACTATGCAAATCGCAAGATTTAACTTCCAACCCCCGCTACTTATAAACTAAAGCTTCTGACTTGCGATTTGCGATGCAGGTCGAGTCCCACCTGTATGCCACGTCATTCCACCTATATTTTCCCTCCATCTTTCCTCCATCTCTAAACAACACCTCCTCATCCGACGGTCCTTGTGCATTTCGCAGCCCCCCCCCCCCCCCAACTTCCGAAATTTAACCATGGGTGGGGGTACGAAATTGGTGGTATCACTTACCCCCTCCCTGCTACGTGTTTCCCTTCTATTATTTCCCACCCCCCTTCCTTCTATATTACTGCTTACCACCTAAGACCCCCTTAGAAAATTTGTTTTCGCTCACCTCCAAACCGTCGACGTATTCATTTGACCACTACCACTATTGTTGCACCACATCCACCAACCACCATCCCTCCACAACCGGGCATATAAGGTTGGTGCGCAATTTATGAGGAAATAGGCTACGCATGGCAGAAAGACTCAGGTTGAACCCGACAAGGGGTAAAAGGCAGGGTGAGGCTGAACATCACAAAGAAAAAGACGATAAAGGTCAAGCGGGCATGTATGCATAGATTTAATAGCAAATACTAAAGGGGCATCAAAGCTCAACAACACCAACATCAATAAATGAAAGTATCCAGTGCTGCACCAGACTTAATTACCCAACGTCGATTTTCTGAAGAGTAAGGCTAGATGTTAGGAATAATTTGTTGGCCGCCTCTTAGGCATCACTCGGACCAGTTTCCAACCACTTTGTAATTAATAACAGATTTCCAAAAGCCATTGTTATAGGCCAAGTTGGTCTTATCACCACCTGCATGTGTCCACTTGTCTAGTTTTGCATGAATATAATTACTGCAATAGATAGACTAGTTGGATTAAGTTTTCTATAAATATTGTATGCATTAGCAGTGTAGCAGGAGGCCTAGAAGGGGAAAAAACCATTGTAATAGACTCTGCTGGTTGTAAGCACTCTCTTTTCGATGAATAAATGAGTATGTTGTTTTCTAGATTCTTGTGCTATGATCTATGGTGAAGTGCTTCTCCCTTATGTAATTTTTCGTTCTCCTTTTTTATCATACTTCTTTCTTTTCTTTACTACTGATAGAAAATTTTGTATAGGATTTACCATGGGGTACCATGCTCAGCCTTGAAACAGTACATTATGTTTTCCTCTGAGACTTGGATGCAGAATTCAGAGACGGTCTTCTCTACATCCATGTTGAGACCAGAATGTAGAATTCGAAGACAGTCTGCTCTGCATTCCCGTTGAACCTTAATCTCCTCCTCCTTTCCATTCCACAAGTTGTAAAGATACATTAACATGGCTAGCTTGCTTGGTTGCACCTAACCTCAGTTTTTCATCCATTTGAATCTGTTTGCACCTGTCGAACTCCATAGCCCAATGGCCCCCTTCTGCTACCTCAACCAAATATTCAAACAAACCCCTATGCACTAATAGCTAGCCTAAAATGCCCCTATAAACAAAGCTATATCTAACAGAGAGAGCCCTCTCTAAGTCTAGGAAGGCTAGGTCTTGGACTCCAAAGCGGTTTGATGTTTCCCCCCGTGGTTCTATCTTCAGCCTTCAGAAATTACAAGGTGATAACATAATGGCGACTCCACTGGGGAACACTTATTGAAAAATCTTAATGTTCCTTCAGAACACAGAAAGCACATTAAGGTTCAAATCTGATTATTGATGGTGGACAGTGACCAGACACAAGAAGGTTGCATTATTTGCCTGGCGACTCCATGATTCAAAGAACCCAGCTTTTGAGCATTCATGGCGGCTCCACAACATGCTAACCACAGTTCCTGTTGAACAAAATGACAAGGTTTGTGGCAGACCTTCTATCTAGTGAAGTTCTAAATTCATTCAGGAATCAGTTATCAGAATTTCCGCTTGATGAATAATTTCTAGCAGCTGTCTTTCTCATTTTGAAGTCAAGAAAATTTAATCCTGAAGCTAAAAAATGTTTTCTGCAGATAGTTTATGAAAGATATGAAACTGGTATTGAACTTTTGAATTCTCAAATTTAGTCATATAATTTCTGAGACCCTAAAGAATTCTTGGACAATCTTCCTTCCCCTAAGCAAGAGTAAATTGTACTACCTCTTGACTTACATGTTGAGGATGATTATGCTTTCAAGTCCCAGACTGAAGATGTGGTTTCAAGGTTTAATATTGGTGATGAAATTGATCAACTAGTCATTGAAGGCCTAGAAGCAGGTATTATACACCATGCTTTAACTGATCCTATAACAGAGTATATGAAGGTTATTTTTAGCTCAAGTTTTCAAACATGTATTCTATATAAGGATCAAATACATCAATAGTTTCCATTACATGTTATAACTTTGGTTATGAGGACGCATAATCAAGTTATACTGCTAATTTTTCCGACAAGCAGTCAAGTTGTCCATCTGTTTCTGTTGCTACTTGACTGGCTGCACTGGCATTATTGTATCATTTAGAACAGCAGAAATTTCGGTAGATTAGGGTAGGCAGGTATGCAAATAAGCTCAGTACTCTGAGCATCTCTCCAATTTTCAGTACAAGTGAATTCTAGACTTCAGTTTGCAGAGAGTGTTGGTTTCAGCTTGAAGGTTGCCATCCATAGAGGTTTTGTAGCAGATTAAGTTGCAAATTTGGGATCAGCCCGATGGATCAGGCCACTAATCTACGGTGTTCTTGACACCTCCTGAAGGAGCTTCCGTCCCCAGATGGAGCCACTATTAGACTCCTGTATTTCACAGTATCACAAGGTGACTGATTATTGATTAGATTTTTCATACTGAAAATAATATGCTATGGCTATCATTTATTTTCAGAGAAATAAAGGGAGATCCTAACTTTCAAGAGCTTCAAAGGAATAAATCTGCCTTTTAGTTCAGTGGAAAGGGGAAAGTGTTGATGATTGAGTGTGATGGTGAGCAAACTCCATACTGCCCCCATTCATTCCATCTACCCTCTTCATACCCTTCATTTTTCCTAAATATGAACTCCAACGCTTTGAATCCCATTTTGACCACTAAACCCACATACATAACCTTTCGGACTTATCCCTTCATAAACCCACTTATGTTTAAATCCGAAGTCTTACTGCTATAGCTCCGCCGCCCACATTAGGTTGTTTTAATATATAATTTGTATGGTATCTATATCTTATAAACCACACCTTATCACCACAAATATTTGTCACATCATCTTCCACCAGTGCACATCGCACTTCACGGGTTTTATCACTTACCGCATTTTCCCAACTCTAAACTCTGCGATGTGTGATAAACCTTAAGATCTGTGATTTGCGATGAGGTTCAGGTCCCACCTTTCCCCGCACTTCGCACTTCACAAGTTTTAGATTTTATCCCCCCGCACTCATAGAAAAACCTTAATATCTGCAATTTGCGATGCAGGTCGGGTCCCACCTTTCCCTGCACTTCGCACTTCACAAGTTTTAGATTTTATCCCCCCGCACTCATAAAAAAACCTTAAGATCTGCGATTTGCGATGCGGGTCAGGTCCCACCTTTCCCCGCACTTCGCACTTCATAGGTTTTAGAGTTTACCTCTGTCACCTCATGTTAAAGTTTGTGATCTGTGGGCTGCGGGCGGTCCCACCTTCCTTGCCACGTCACCTCCACTCCCTGCACTTTGCAAATCACAAGATTTAACTTCCAACCCCCGTTGCTTATAAACTAAAGCTTCTGACTTGCAATTTGTGATGCGGGTCGGGTCCCACCTGTATGCCACATCATTCCACCTCTAGTCGCCCTCCATATTTCCTCCATCTCTAAACAACCCCTCCTCATCTGAAATTCCTTATGCATTTCGCACCCCCCCCCTTAGCTTCTGAAATTTAACCATGGAGGGGTTCCGAAATGGGTGGTATCACTTACCCCCTCCCTGCTACGTGTCACCCTTCTGTTATTTCGCACCCCCCTTCTATATTACCGCTTACCACCTAAGACCCCCTCCGAAAGGTTTTTTTCGCTCGCCTCCAAACTGTCGTCGTATTCATTTTACCACTACCACTGTTGTTGCACCACGTCTGCCCACTTCCATCCCTCCACAACCGGGCATATAAGGTTGGTGCGCCATTTATGAGGAAATAGGCTACGCACATCAGAAAGACTTGGGTTGAACCCGACAAGGGATAAAATGCAAGGAGAGGTTAAACATCACAAAGAAAAAGACGGTAAAGGTCGAGTCGGGCATATATGCAGATATTTAATAGCAGAGACTAAAGGGGCAGCAAAGCACATCAGCACCAGCATCAATAAATGAAAGTAGCCAGCGCTGCACCAAACTTAATTACCCAATGTTGTTTTTCTGAAGAGCAAGGCCAGATGTCAGGAATACTTTATTCGCTGCCTCTTAGGCATCACTCGAACCAGTTTCCAACCACTCTATAATTAATAACAGATTTCCAACAGCCATTGTTAGAGGCTAATTTGGTCTTATCACCGCCTGCATGTGTCCACTTGTCTAGTTTTTCTTGAATGTAATTACTACAGTAGACAGACTAGTCGACTTAAGTTTTCTATAAATATTGTATGCATTAGCAGTGTAGCAGGAGGCCCGGAAGGGGAAAAAACCATTATAACAGACTCAGTTGGTTGTAAGCACTCTCTTTTGGATGAATGAATGAGTATGTTTTTTTCCAGATTCTTATGTTATGATCTGTGGTGAAGTGCTTCTCCCTTATGTAATTTGTCATTCTCATGTTTTCTCATACTGTTTTTTTTTCTATATTGCGGATAGAAAATTTTGCGTAGGATTTACCATGGGATACCCTACTAAGTCTTGAAACTATACATTATGTTTTCCTCTGAGACTTGGATGCGGAATTCAGAGACGGTCTGCTCTGCATCCATGTTGAGACTGGAATGTATAATTCAAAGACGGTCTGCTCTGCATTCCTGTTGAACCTTAATCTCCTCCTCCTTTCCATTCCACAAGATGTAAAGATCCATTAACATGGATAGCTTTCCTGGTTGCACCTAACCTTAGTTTTTCATCCATTTGAATATGTTTTCACCTGTCTGACTCCATAGCCCAATGGCCCCCTTCTTCTTCCTCAGCCAAATCTTTAAAAAAAACCCCTATGCACTAATAGCTAGCCTAAAATACCCCTATAAACAAAGCTATATATAATAGAGAGAGCCCTCTTTGAGTCTAGGAAGGCTAGGTCCTGGACTCCAAACCGGTTTGATAATTCCCCCCGTGGTTCTATCTTCAGCCTTTAGAAATTACGAGGTGATAACAGGGCTCTCACCCCCCCCCCGTGCGCGTGCGACTAATCATGGAAAGAATATAACACATACCCAACATGCATAAGTTTTGAATGTAATGATTTTCTTAAATAATCATAAACTAAATATATCTAATACAGGAATTGATTATGGCATTTTTCTTAGCTTAAAGACTTTATGAAATTAATCTTCTAAGAAGAGTATATGTATCACGTTGTGACAGAGATCTAAAGAGGTTTAAGTCTCATCTTTTGGATAACACACATTTCTTTATAATGCAAGACTTTTCCCTTTCTTCTATTATAAGAATTCCCTTAAAGTATTTGTGGTTATCTTTTCATTAAACACTTGCTTTGGGTTGGGAGTCTTTTTCATTAAAGTTCGAGTTGAATTTTTCTTTCCTGTTTCGTTAATTTCCAGTTTACTATGTTAGGTCCCTATATTACTAGTATAGTCCCTTATTGTTGTTAGTGTAACCCCCTTATTGTTATTATTGTACCCTTGTAACCCGCATTTTGTTATTATTGTGCCCTTAAATTATTATTGTTAGGTCGGCTAGGATTACATTGTGGCCCGCTAGGATTATATTGTGCCCCATGGACTCCTATATATAGAAGGAGGTTTTTTTCATTTGTATCATCCAAGAATTGTTCATTAATGTAATGTATTGGAGGTTGCCCCCTCAAAGTGGCTCATTTCTAAGGTGTTGATATCTCTTTTCTTCTCTTTTTGGAGTTGGTTACACAACATTTGGTATTAGAGCTTTGGGATTCTAGGGTTTCGCTGCTCCAAACAAGTCATCGTGGAATTTTCGCTATAACTTTTTTTCTACGACGTTTCAAAAGCTGAAATTTTTAGGGTGCGAAGCCGAAATACTGAGGAATATTGTCTAAAAATTTCAGAGCTTGGTTCGCAATATTTTTAGAGATATGATCTATGGAAGTTAGGTCTTTTTTCAGGCTCCTAAACAGGTTCGCTCTACTGAACCAGTCCATAATTAGGTCATTGTGGGAGATTGGACACAACTTTGTCTTGGAGAATCCAAATCAGGTCAGACCTATGGCATTTGAAAGATAATTCAGAGGGCTACGTTGGTACTGAAAATCAAATATTGAAGTGCTGCAATCACAAATATAATCCAATTTCAATATCGAGCTTCTCAAAAGCAAGAAAAAGGTGTGTATTTTTTTTTCCGAATTGCATAAGTCTTGTTTGAAGAATCAATTTGAATTGATTCCAAGGGCATATTGTATAATAGATATTAGTATTGGGTTATAAAATATGCCCCGTAAAAATAATTCAACACCCATTAAGCCTTCAGAAGGCTCTACTATGACTCATGAAGATGAAGAATTGCAACATGATCTATAAAAATTACAAGAGCAAGTGCAACAAATTTCACTCTCGCAAAGAGCAACAAAAAATGAAATGGAAGTTTTGAAGAAAGGCGTGGAAGTGAAGATGGACGGTTTGAAGAAAGGCATGGAAGCTAAGATGGATGGTGTGGAAGCTAAGATGGATGGCATGGAAGCTGGCATGGAAGCTAAGATGGATGATCTAAAATCAAACATCGAAGATTTGACAAAGTTGATACAAGAAATGTTTCCTAATGGTGAAAAGATAGTAGAAGAACCTCATGATGAGAACAAAATAAATGTTAATAGTGATTTCATAAACTCTAATGTTGGCGGGAAGAACCACCATATTCCAAAAATGGATATGAGGAAGTTTGATGGAAAGGATCCTGTAACATGGATACTACAGATGGAGCAATATTTTGATCTCCATAACGTGCAAAACACACAAAGGTACGCATTGCAACTTTACATTTAGAACAAAATACATTTGTATGGTATCGATGGCTTTGCTCCCGTAAAAAAATTGTCACTTGGTCAATTTTTACAGAGGAAATGATAGCACATTATGAGGATACAAAGAGCAACACCTTTTTTAGCCAATTGATAAATCTCAAACAAAAGGGTTTAGTGGGGCAGCACATTGAGGACTTCCAAAAATTGAATATAAGGGTAACTGATATTCCAGAGGACCACAGGATCGATCTATTCATAGGCACTTTAAAGGATAACATCCAACATGAAGTTCGTGTTTTGGAACTAGATTCATTGGAGAAGGCATTCAGGTTGGCAAGAAAAGTTGAATGTAAAATAATGGCGACAAAGAAGCCTACCACTCAATTCTATAAAGAAGGAAGTGTTGCTACGTCTAGATTTCCACAACCTACAAGGTTGACACCACAACAATTGGAAGAAAAAAGAGCAAAAGGGCTTTGCTACAGTTGTGATAGAAAATACACTAAAGGTCATAGGTGTGCTGAGAAGAAATTATTTTACATAGATTGTGAAGAAGAAGAAGAAAATGAACAAGAAGAGGATATACACCAGGAACCACCCCTAGAAGAGGAAGAAATGAATCCAATCATATCGTGTAATGCACTGGTAGGAATTAACACTCCTCAAACTCTCAAGATAGAAGGACATATAAAGAAGAAAAGGGTAATAGTGTTGATTGATTCAGGTAGCACCCATAATTTTATTCATTATAAGGTAGCCAAGGAATTAAATTGTTTTCTATACCCAGCACCAGAATGTCAAGTGATGGTTGCAAATGGAGGAACTATAAATTGCTCTGGAAAATGCCATAATATCAAGCTAACCATGGGGGAATATATATTGACTAGTCCAATGCTTTCCATTCCTATGGGAGGTGTTGATGTTGTACTAGGAGTACAATGGTTACAATCTTTGGGGACGGTAGCTTTTAATTTTCAAGAACTTTCTTGAAATTTTTTTCAGAAGGAAAGGAAGTCGAATTACGGGGTATTGAAGGGAAGCCAGGAAGGATAATAAGCTCTAATGTCATGACAAAGCTTCTAAAGAAAGAACAACGAGGCGTAATTGCACAATTATGCTCACTAGAAGTTCCGACATCAAAATCATCTATTTCTGCAGATCTCCAACAATTCTTGGACAATCATTCCAAGGTGTTTGAAACTCCCAAAGGACTCCCACCTATTCGTGATCATGATCATGCTATTCATTTGATTCTAGGAAGTGTTCCTCCAAACATCAGGCCTTATAGATATTCTTACTTCCAAAAGAGCGAAATTGAACGTATGATTGCAGAAATGTTAGAGGCGGGTATAATTCAACCTAGTCAAAGTTCTTTCTCTGCTCCCGTAGTATTGGTACACAAGAAGGATGGATCATGGCGAATGTGTCCGGATTATAGGGAGCTCAATAAGCTCACCATTAAAGACAAATTTCCCATTCCTGCGATTGATGAATTATTGGATGAATTACATGGAGCAATTTATTTTACCAAGTTGGATCTTCGTTCAGGATATCATCAAATTAGAATGAAGACTGAAGATATTCCAAAAACAGCATTTCGAACTCATGAGGGTCATTATGAATTTTTGTCATGCCTTTTGGCCTTACCAATGCACCTTCTACATTTCAAGGGTTGATGAATTCCATTTTCAAACCCTTCCTTAGAAAATTTGTGCTAGTATTTTTTGATGATATACTAATCTACAGGAGGTCTTGGAAGGATCATGTTGAACATGTTGACAGGGTGCTCAAACTATTGCAGGAGAAACAATTATATGCAAAAACATCCAAATGCTTCTTTGGAGTACAAGAGGTGGAATATCTGGGTCATATTGTATCTCACGAGGGTGTTAAAGTAGACCCTAACAAAATTAAAGCCATTAAGGAATGGAAAGTCCCCACAACCATAAAGAAGTTGTGAGGATTTCTCAAGTTAACGGGGTATTATCACAAGTTTGTTAAGAATTATGGGAGAATAGCAGCACCTCTAACAACATTATTGAAGAAAGATGCATTTTCATGGACTCCTGAAGCAACTAAGGCCTTTGAACATCTTAAGGAGGCAATGTGCCATGCACCGGTCTTAGCTACGCCAGACTTCACAAAAACCTTTATTGTGGAATGTGATGCCTCAGGAAATGGAATTGGTGCAGTTTTAATGCAGGAAGGAAGACCCATTGCTTTTGAAAGTCGTCCGATCAAAGGAAAGTATTTACAGAAACCTATTTATGAGAAGGAAATGTTAGCAATACTGCATGCACTAAAGAAATGGAGAACTTACCTAATGGGAAGACACTTCAAGGTAAAAACTGATCATGATAGTCTTAAACACTTTTTGGAACAAAGACTGTCTTCAGAAGAGCAACAAAAATGGGTCACAAAGATGTTGGGTTATGACTTTGAAATAATCTACAAAAAAGGAAAGCTTAATTTTGTTGCAGATGCACTCTCAAGAAAGAATGAAGAGGTGGGAGCATTGCTTTGTGCCATTTCTATTATCCAACCAGATTGGATAACTGAAGCAAGAGATGAATGGAAGAAGGACAAAGATGTATGGACACTCATTCAAAAGTTGCGGCAAGATCCTAGTACATCTGATACATTTAGTTGGAAAAATGATTCCTTATGGTACAAAGATCGCTTATATATTTGTAAGAATTCCCAACTAAAACAAAAGATTCTTCTGGAATTGCACACTTCTCCTTTAGGAGGACACTCAGGATTTTAAAAACTTACCACAGGGTGAAGAAAGAATTTATTTGGGATGGCCTTAAATCTTATATTCAAAAGTTTGTGGCGGAATGTTTGGTTTACCAGCAGAATAAAGTGGAAACAATTAAGACCCCAGGACTTCTACAACCTTTATCCATTCCAAGTCAACGTTGGGAGGAGATTTCAATGGATTTTATCACAGGTTTACCTAAGTCCGAAGGAAAGAATGTCATAATGGTGGTAGTTGATAGACTTACCAAGTATGCACACTTTTGTGCATTATCTCATCCATTTAAAGCAAGTACAGTTGCTACTACATTTATGGACAGAATTCAAAAGCTACATGGAAGCCCAAGGGTTATTGTGAGCGGCAGAGATCCCATTTTTACTGGAAATTTTTGGACGAAGTTATTTTCTTGTTTGGGTACTCAATTAGCTCATAGCTCATCTTATCATCCTCAATCTGATGGTCAAACTGAGATAGTAAATAAATGTTTGAAAGGATATCTTCGTTGTTTTGTATCTGATAAACAAACACAATGGGTCAAGTGGTTACCTCTCGCTGAATGGTGGTATAACACTTGCTTCCATACTGCAGCAAAAATGACCCCATTTATGGCACTTTATGGATATCATCCACCATCGATCACATCATCTTTAAGGGAAAATTTGAAGGTTCAAGCAGTGGAAGATCACATCGAGCATCAGCGAGAAGTTCTCCAACTCTTAAAGGATAACCTGAATTTGGCACAAAATCGAATGAAACAACAGGCAGATCAACATCGCAGCGAGAGAAGTTTTGATGTAGGATATTGGGTATTTTTACGGCTGCAACCATACAAACAAATGTCCCTCAAGCAAGCTAAGAAGGATAATAAATTATCACCAAAGTACTATGGTCCTTACAAGGTGTTGCAAAAGATTGGTTCTATGGCATGCAAATTGGAGCTTCCTGCTTCTTCGCGAGTACATCCAGTTTTCCATGTTTCATGCTTAAAGAAGGTTATAGGTGAAAATCTTCCAATTCAAACAATATTGCTAGAACTTGATGAGGAAGGAAAAATCATAATGGAACCTGAAGTGGTCACGGATACAAGAACTCGACAACTACGGAATCGATCAATTTCAGAGTATCTCATCAAGTGGAAGAACTTGCCCACTGAAGATTCTACATGGGAGGATGAGAATTTTATACAGAAGCACCTAGAGCTACTCAAGCATTGAGGACAACACTTTTTTGAAGGAGAGGGGCATGTTAGGTCCCTATATTACTAGTATAGTCTCTTATTGTTGTTAGTGTAACCCCCTTATTGTTATTATTGTACCCCTGTAACCCCCATATTGTTATTATTGTGCCCTTAAATTATTATTGTTAGGTCGGCTAGGATTACATTGTGGCCCCACTAGGATTATATTGTGCCCCCATGGACTCCTATATATAGAAGGAGGTTTTGTTCATTTGTATCATCCAAGAATTGTTCATTTATGTAATGTATTGGAGGTTGCCCCCTCGAAGTGGCTCATTTCTAAGGCATTGATATCTCTTTTCTTCTCTTTTTGGAGCTGGTTACACAACATACTAGCTATAGCACATCAATATATGAGTGAAGGGTGGTTGAAAGTAAGCTTGTTCTAGTGCAAGAATAGCAAGTTCTCAATGGTAGAACAAAACGTTCAAGTACATGAACAGAACGCTCTAGTACAGGAACATTACATTCCAGTACAAGAACAGATCGTTCCAATACCAGAACAAAGTACTCCAGTGCAGGAACGAAACTCATTTCAGTACATGAACTTAATTGTTCTAGTACATGGATGAGATATTTTCAGTAGAGTAAGCATATTTATAGGCACAATAGAACATCATCCTTTCTATTTTCTAAGCATTGGAATTCTATCACAAGAACATACTTTATCTTTTAATATCTTTTTGAGATTGATTGCAAGGCATGCTTTGATTTTTCTATCAAATTTTTTTGCGAGTATTTTTATTGAAGTGAATCTCGTACCCAGAGTGGCTTGGTGTCATCTTGTTGAAAGGTTTTCTTTGTAATTTATTTCTTGTTGATTCTACATAATTTAGTTAATGGATTAGAAGTGTGATTTATAGAAGTTAAACCCAGAAATATTTGGCATTTCCTGTGCTACGCCTCGAAGCTTACGTAGCCTCGGTTTGACAAATTAAGTGTTGAATGAGTTCAAGGAATTGCAACTCCACCACCCAACACTTTTTTCTGAGTTTTCATATGGATTTCCCTTCCTAATTGTTTACAAGAAGGTGTTGAGTAGAATTTAATTTCAGTACTCTGCTCTATCTTGTTAAGAAATTTTAATGTTTTCTTCTATGATTTATGTAAAGAATTCATCTGCTTATGCTCTATATTTAAATTGATTCTAAATCTAATTCATATCATCTACCATAAATATCTTTTAAGATCTAGGAGTTTGCTTACCCTGCCCAGTTACAACCACTCTATTTATTTGTGATTGATTACTGAGAATTCTAATGACTCCATGCCCAATGAACCTTTCTTGCATTCTTCAACCAAAATTTTGAAAAACCCAACTTGAACTCTTATATCTAGCCTAAAATCTTGAAAGCAAAAAATAAATAATACAGAGAGAGCCCTCTCTGAAGCTGGAAGGGCTAGATCCCAGCATTAAAAGTGGTTTGTGGTTACCTTTGTATTTTTCTTCCTCAACCTAGGAAAATTACAGAGTTCTAACATGCTCCAAATAAATTAGGGTTTATGTATGCTCTAGAATTCAGTCTCAAACAGGTCAATTTGGCATTTGTACTGTAAATTTTTTTTCTCTAAGGCTTCATAAACTAAAACTTGGACCATATTAAGAAGAAATATCGAGGAATATTTGGTAACATTTTTAGGATTTTTTTAGTTATATTTTGAGATTTATACCCTATGGAAGTTATGGTTTATGAACAGTCGTGAAATAAATTTTAAAGAGGCCATCTTGGTATTTTTTTTATATCTTTTTGTTTGGAAATTTTCAGAATGAAATCTTCAAAAAAAATAGGAGAAAAATATACAGGTTATAGAATTATATTTAAAGAATTGTATTTGTGGCACGCTATATAATTTTCTCGTGGGAAGAGTCCAACAAAATCAGCAACTCTTGGGCAAGTTACTATAACTTTCAATTGGCACTTCAAATTCAGTTCACACATGTCAAATTGCATAAACTACATATCACATTATTGCATAGTAATAATAATAATAAAAAGAGATCCAGAAGGACTCAAATCTTAGAGATATATCAATAAATATTATTCCATTCAAGCATTGTCCAAATTAAGGTATGTAACTTACTAGTGACCCAACTATTCATTAAAAGAGCCTTCTTTTTTCTTTTTTTTTGTAACAAAGGGGAAGGTTGCATATGTATTTGTTGTCTCATAGTATTTGTATATGAGGGTCATTGAAATATTCCAAAACCTCTATGCCCTTTATTTTATTTTATGTTATGTATCAACTAAAATTTTCATACACACCTAGTGTGTCTACAAAATGTATTTTTTATTTACTCTTAGTAAAAAATAAATTGTTTTCTCTATGGAAAAATAAAATAAAAGGGAAGTCGATTATTATTTTCCAACGTACCTCCAAAAAAAGCTACCACACTAATTAAATCTACTAATGTCCCATCCTTAACCCATGAAGAATGTGAAGACCTACAATTTAGGCTATCTCAATTAGAGAAGAAAATTAATGAAATGGATGGTGGTATGTTGAAAAAGGTAGATTTCTTAGGTTCTAAAGAAAACCTTAAAATAGAAATGGAAAAGAAGATGAATGGAAATAAAGAAGGAATAGAAAAGAATATAGAAGGTACATAAATGAAGATGAATGAAAACAAGGAAAAAATACAAAAGTCTGTGATTATTGAATTATAAAGGCTTCCTAAAAGGGATGTAGAGATCCAAGCAAATCATGAAAATAAGAAGAATCATGTTGTTGAGAATCAATCTCATATGGGGGAGTATGTTATCACAATTGGAGATTAGAAATGTTGAATCACAAAATCATACTCATGAATTTTCAATCCAAGATCCACATCATTAGGGCTTCAAGTCAACACCAAGGGACTACTACATTCTGAAGATTGATATGAGGAAAATTTATGGTAATGATCTTGTAACATGGATATTTTAGATTGTGGGGAGGTTGGAGGGGGAGACATCATTATTGACCCCGATGAACAAATGGTTTTGCAATATGTGTGGGGACTCAGAAAAGACACAAAAAATCATGTGGAGTTTCTTTCCCTTTGGAAAGGATTGGAGCTTGCCTCAGATCGAGGTATTAAGAAGATCACTATCTTTGGGGACTCCCTATTGTTTATAAGGAAATTCGCCAAAGTGAAGACATATAACAACTCTTCGTCTTCCCCATTGATCCTCAAGATACAGGCTACATTGTAAAAGTTTAACAAAGTTAAATTTTATCACATATATAGAAATATGAACTCAAGTGTTGATGAATTGGAAAAAATAGTTTCCATTTTGTCTCAAGGGATCCTCAAAGATCAATGCTAAATAATTCTTGTTCTGAGTCCCATAAATGGATCATAATAATTATTTTCTAAGGATTGAGGGGAGGCAATCTATGGTAACTACTTCCCAAGCCCTATTTATTAATGATTCAGTGGAAGGCTCCCAATGGCATGGTCGGGACCTAACCTTTAATCGACATATGTCCAATTGGAATTCTTCGATGAACATGTGGCTCTTGATGCTCACTCTCTATTGTCATATCGTCTTAATTATCCTTGGAACTAAATTAATGTTATCGTATTTGGTTGCAGTGACTCCTTCACTTTTTTGCAGGGTGGTTTCAAATCTAATGTTCGACGTGAGTATCAGGTCATTTCATCTCTTTCATGGTGTGATTTTCATTGTTATAGGAGATATTTGGCCTTTTTCAAGCTCGTGTTTCAATTGTAGGTTAAATTATATGGTTTGATAGATTTAGTTGTCATTCCCATCTATTTTCTCATGCCTAAGCTAATGGGCTCACGAAAATAAGTGTTACATGAAGTGGTGTTTTGGTTCACTCTGCTCTCGTCCCTCTCACGGAATGTTGGCATATTATTGCTCTCTCCACAACAGGTTTCATGTCAGGGTTGGATAAAGCATAGGGGCTCCATGAGACTATCAAGGCCTCAAATTTGACAGACAAGTTGTTGGATTCAACACAAGCCTTTGTCTCCATTATCAATAAAACTGTAGAACATCATAGAGAATCAATGGTGCTCTTTTGATTCCTTTGTAGAGGATAAAATTTTGGAGCAGCATACAATTATGGAGTCCTCATTGGCTAGGCTAATATTTGATGTCAGGTAGCTCTCTGAGTAGGTGGAGGCTCTAGAGATTACTAGTGTGCCAAGGGTTGTAAGGAGAGTGGTGTTGTTGGTTCTCGTATTGGGCGCAGAAGGATACGACGAGCCAACGAATTGGAGGAATTCAATTGTGTCCCATGGTGACTTCCCATTCTGGTCTTGAAAACAATTCTTTTAAAATGGAAATCAATTTCCTTTTGTCATGTAACCCTCAATCATGATATCGTGCAAATTTTTCTTTCTGTTATGCTCTTTTTGTATAATTTATGGAGAACACCTTTTTTCTTTAAGGAGAAATTTATGTAATGGTGATAGTAAACACTTTGTTTACTCATTAAAATATCTCCCGTATGTAGATGACTCAAGATGTAAGAGTTTTAATGTAAGGGTATTGGCCCTAAAACCATACTTTTATTGATATAAAATTACTACTTGTTCTGTTATGAAAAATCATGGATATTTCAAATGGATCAATACTTTGATCTACCCCAAGTGGCATCATTACAAAAGGTAAATATTGAATCCTTGTTTTTAGAATAAGACCAACATGTGTGGTATCAATGGCTTTGTGAAAGGAAAAGGATTGTGTTATATCTTGGTCCATTTTTACAAAAGAATTGATAGTGCATTGTGGGGATATTAAGAGCAAGACATTCTTTAGTCAATTGGTAAATATTCGATAGAAAGGTCATGTTACAAAGCACATTCAACAATTCAAAAAGTTGAGTCTCGGGGTGAAGAATATTTCAGAGGATTACTTGTTAGACTTATTTATGGGTACTTTAAAGGAAAGCATCCAACATGAGTTGACTTTCTTTGAACATAATTCTCTAGAGCATGATTTTAGTCTGGAAATGAAAGTTTAAAGTAAAAATATGGCCACCAAAAAATTGGTCACTAATAACTATAGAGAAAATCAGGCTCCCTTTTCTAATCAACACGGTTGACTCCTCAATAAATGGATGAAAGAATATTAAAGGGACTATGTTTCAATTGTGACAAAAAGTATAGAAAATGTCATAAATGTAGTGAAAAGAAATTATTCTACATAGACTATGAAGATTATGAATATTAAGAAGTGGAAACTTCATAACATCTAGATCTAGAAGAAACTACTCCAACAATCTCTTGTCATGCATTGGTTGGCATCTTTACTCCACAAACCCTGAAGATAGAAGGATATATCAAAATACAAAGGGTAACAACATTTTTTTATTTAGGTGGTACCCATAACTTCATCATTTACAAATTGACAAAACTTCATAATTGCTTTATATACCCTGCACCAGAATTTCAAGTAATGATTGTCAATGGGGGTAAGGTAAATTGTTCAGGAAAGTGAAATAGGATTAAGCTAAATATGGGGGGGTATTTATTGGTTAATGTCATGATTGGAACCAAAATGGGTTGCGTTGATGTTGTATTAGGGGTCTAATGGTTACAATGATTGGGAACAATGGCCCTTTATTTCCAAGATATTTTCATAATCTTTTTCTCAAAAGGAAAGCAAATTGAGATTAGAGGTATCCAAGGGAAACCCAATAAAGTAATAATATCTAATAGCATGACAAAATTGCTAAAAAAGGGACACCGAGGTGTAGCTGCACAGTTTTTTTCTTTAGTTGTTCAAACATCTCTATCCTCTGCTTTAATGGATCTTCAAAAAGTTATCAACAATCATGCCATAGTATTTGGAGAAATCGCTAATGTTACGGTATTTGGAGAAATCGCTAAAGTTATCAACAATCATGCCACGATATTTGGAGAAATTGCTATTGTTATCAACAATCATGCCACGGCCTTCCATCTATCTGTAATGTCCCCATTTTTATTTTCCTCCATGGTACATCTAGGGTAGATTTCCAATGGCCAGGCCATTGGAGCAAATTCAGGTCATGGGAGTTCCGAGGGAGTTTTGAGGAGTTTTTACAGAATTTGATGGAATTCGCTTGGCATATTTCATCATCTGCTCAATTTGTCTTTCGTTTCGTCACATTCCAAGAACTTTCAAAAATTAGCATTATTATGAGGCCTAATTTAATTAATTATGCTCAAGGTGGCATTCCGATAAGGTTATTTAACAGAACACCTCAATGTAATAGCTCGTTGGAACCAGAATGAGAATATCTACAAGATGGGATGCTGATAAGTGACTTCTAGTGGCCAGAGAGAGTATGGTGGGCGATTTACCATTTTTCTTAATTAAAATTGACTTTAATTAGTGATTTAATTAAGGGAAGATAATTATTTGGAAGAAAAGGCCCAAAAGTGACTTAAGTGAAATAAAATTAAATTAAAAGGTCACTTAAGATAAAGCCAATGGAGGATCTTTTAGAATAATAATAAAATAATAAAACAAGATCCTTTTAGAGGCTTCGAGATCTATCCATCAAATCTATAAAAGAGGAAGAGGAGGTCATTTGGAGACATCTTGGATTTGGTATTGATTCTTGTATGAGAGGTTGAGAACCTGGTTCTCTACTTCATTAGTAGCCCCAGGACAGAAACCCTCAGGTATGTTGTTGATTGTTGGACGAAAACCCAACTCTCTTTGAGGAGACTTCATTCGGGAGTTTCATAGAACTTTAGGGATATTGGAGTGAGGATCATTCAAGTCCTCAATTGGTGCTTCATTGTCTTTCAGCGGATTCAGTGGTAGCTGTTGTTGGAGGGAGATTGCGGTTGCTCAATTTTGGAGGTCGGTGTAGTGCAACAAATTATCTTGGAGGCCAGCTTTTCATTTCAGCTATTTCGGTTGGATATGCATGTAAAACCCAGTTTACATATTATAAATAAAGTTGAGATTTCCTTATGTTCATTATTGCTATTTGCATGTTATATGTTGTTAATTTTACATAGAAATCTTCTATTTATGGATGAAATTTATCTGAAGTATTTTTGAGTTAAAATTTTCAAGAACTTTCCAAATTTTTGGCATTTAGGACATTACAGTGGTATCAAAGCTGGTGGTCCTACCAACCCCGAAGGGTTTCAATTCTTTGCAGATCTATTCAAGAGTTTCAGGATTTCTTCTATTTTGCCAAAGTCATTATTTTGCTACATAAGAAATCTCTTTCATGAAGTCGAGGCAAAGATCAAAGATCAAACATCAAGAGGCCAAATATTTTATTTCATTTGCCAAATTGTTAATGTTTCCTAAGGTGGCAAGAATTACAATTTTTTTTTTAATCCAAAAAGTCTTGACTCATTAATGTGTAGTGGGAACTTAAAGTATTTGAAGAGGCCGGCTATTTTTTGAAAAGGGGATTATTTTTTTTATATAAAGCCAAAAGTTTTGGCATGGAATATTATTAAAAGGGGAGCGGTGAGCAAATCTTGACCAAAGCCAAAGTCTAAAGTTTATAAAGTCATGGTTTAAATTTTGTTTTCATCAAACATTTGTAAAGGGCCCAGATTTAATTTTATAAATCCAAATTAAAGGGGCTCGAATTTGTTTTAATTTTAAAGGGAAAATATTCTTGTTTGATTGAGTGTCGACAACAAGGCGGGGCCAAAGAATATTGCGTCTTCCACCACCCTTCGTAGAAGTCGAACTCATGGGAAGGAGCTAAATTCCATCGAAATTTTGAAGTCCGAGAATCTGAGATGCAAAATTTTGAAATTAAAAAGTGTCAAAATCTATTGTGAAGACAAAATCGAATCTGAAAATTGATGAAAGTATTCAGTGACCAAGTCGTGATTGCAATTTTGGGTGGGCGCATTCTAGTTGGCAAATCATAATTTCCGTATATTTGGGCATATCACCCAATTTTCTTGACAGGTCGTGACTCACTTTCCGGGGCGTATTCATTGTCATTCTGAGGTTGCGTGGGTATCTACAGGGAAATTATCGCATTGAAATTATCTGCAGGGAGTTTTCAGTTGATACAACAACTACAGTCATAGTTGACGGAGGGTCCACTTTCCAAATCAATACTCAGAGTTTGAGGGATATTCATATTCGAATAGATTCCTTGTACCAGTTCATTGGAGAGCTAACCTCGTTTGCAACCTCATCACGCAATCCTGCAAGCAACAGGTAGAAATTTGTGCGTCGAACATGATCTGGTTTGTTTGGAGTGATGGAGCTAATCCATGGGGAGAGGGCCATGTCATAATCTTTCGTATCTTGTCTCCAGGCATTAGAACAGGTACGGATTCCAGAGCTCCCCCTCCCACGCACTCCGGCGAACCTAATGGCTCTCTGGTAATGGCTCCATGAGAGATGAGATGCAATGGGTGCCGGCGTTCTCAGTGGTAAAGCTGCAAAAATTACTCCTCAGGTTAGTGTCTCCAAACTGGGCTCTGTGGTTATAAGAGAAATCTGCGGGATCTCTGGTTCGAGATCTATAATTTTATCGGACCTCTGCTTCAGCATCTGGATAGTAGCGAGTTTTTAATGATATTAATCATCTAGATTATTCAGAGATAGTAAGAACCACAAGTTATGAGGATTTTGAAGTGAACACTTGTGGTTGGAGATTGATTATGAAAATAATACTACATTTTCTTCTCCTAAGTCTTCGGATGTTTTCTGCGGTTTGAATCGTGCTTGCAACAAAGTTATCAAGTGATACTGTTTTAGGGATGGGTGGTAACCCATCGTCGGTTTTGGGACGAGCTATGACAACTGACTGTTTTATTCTCGACCAAATTATATCATTAGGCTTTACCGCTGTGATCATCCTACACTCCATCATATTTCTCCATGTGAAGCAGCACAAACAGATACCAAATGCAAAATAGATGCACTTGGAACCCACTACAGTTGGTGAAAAGAGCTACGGATAACATTTTGTCATGGTATCATTCTATATGGCTACCTTTTTGGCGTAAATGGACTAATTCATTTATCATTTCACGGCCATGCCAGGATTTTGGGTTTCAGTTTTGCCATAAATGGTGGCACTGCAAGGGATGTGTGTGTTGTTGTTGTTGTGAAGTGTGAAGTTTTTGGTGATTGTTGCAAGGTTTGGTTATTCCGGTGGTTTCTCTGGCTTCCATTCGAACTCTTTGGTTGGCCGGTTTTTTTTTTCAAAGACATCTCTGGCACGAATGATCTGGCTCGTATCTCAAGAACATTGAAGAAGATCTAAATCCTCTGTCCTTATTGAGATCTATTAGTGATTGCCTGGATGACAACCATAAATTGACGGGATCCGGGCTAGTTCACTTAAGGTACCCTATGTCAAGGTGACATATGATCTGGGTTGTACCTTTCATGGGTTGGTAACTTCTATTTATGGCCTTTATTCCTTCAACAGATATTTCCTAGTTTTGATCCTTTTTGGTCCTTGCGAACATTATCTTTTTGTCCTAATTGTACTTGTCACATCTTTTCTCTTAAGTCATTGTCAATGGGGTTGGTATCCCTCTTTATTTCACTAAGGGGTTTATGCCTCTCTTATCCTTTATCATCCACCTTCCACATTTGTACCTTGTTGATTTTTCTCTCAATGACATATGTTTGAGGAACATCCGCTTTGTCTTGGGACTCTCACTTAGTTTGCATCTCTGACTCTCGTTGTCTGGCTATCCTTACTTCGATGTTGGAGCCTCCCCTATGACTCAGCCTTTCTGTTATACTGCCATATTGGCCGCACTATCCTAGCTCTCCTTGAAGCTGTGCACTCTTGTGTCTGACTCATGACGGACGCAGTCGGCATCCTCTCTTCAGACACATCGACTCATGAGGCACTGATTGTTTCCACGTTGCATGCTGAAAAGGAATGGATGGGTGCAAATGATCGTGCTGTGTCGAGGGTGTTTTCTAAACATATTTTGGTTCGACCATCGGCACCAAACTTAAACGATGACCTGAGACAAAAGAGGCCTGCATCTTCTTCTCGCGGCTATGAGCTGCGCTCTGATGCTCATCTGGGACTGTCAAGGCGAAAGTCTCATACAAAGGATCGGTGCTATACACCAGCTGCAAGTGTTAAACAAGTGATTTTAGAACACAATGACCTTTGGGACAGAGTTGCCAGCCTACAAAAACGGATTTTGATCGGGAGATGGTTATTTCCTGAAGATATAATTGTTGATATGGCTGAGTGGGTCAAAACCTTCTCGTGCCCAATTCTTGGATACGTCTCGAAAGTAAGTAAAATGATGGGGAACTGGTTTAGCGTACATTTTATGCATGAGGACGACTGCAAGAAAATTATGGGCCGCACCTGAGTCCGGGGCAGGAGCTTCATGCAACTTCTTCCGTGGTTTTTGGGATTTAATCCTGTCATCGATGCCCCAAAGAGTAAACTGGTATGGGTTAAGTTACCAGGACTACCCCTTGAGTTCTGGACTCTGAAAACTCTTCGGGCCATTGGAAATTCCATTGGTACGACCAAGCACTTAGACCCTCGATGTATTGGCACTGCAGACAAGCACATTTCTTGGACACTGGTTGAAGTATCGTTCCAAGGCGGACTATTGAGCGATGTTGATTTGATCTGGGGGCAACGCATCCATCGATAGAGGGTGGAATATTGGGGAGTGCCTTTCCACTGTCTCATTTTCCACCACACGGGTCACTTACAGAGATCCTGTCCTATGCGACAATGGAGGAGAGGACGCCGCAGAGATAACTTATATGGTCGCCAGCATGGAAAGTTGTCTGCACATACTTCTGGCTTGGATCATTCAGGTAAGTCAATTCCCCCTTCTTTTGATAGTGTCAGATCTTTCTCTTCTGAATTACCTACGTCAAAAGTTTAGTCCACCTTTTCTCCTTTTATTCTTGCATCTGTGGTTTCGCCCCGATGCAATGATGCTCTCTCCCCTCTTTCCCACAAATCCTCATCTCCACACCCGGATGGACCTATCGACGATCCACATGGCACTGTCTTCTCGAATAAGAACCCCGTATTGTCCCCCCACTCGCATCCCTCTGAGTCGTTGGCTGTCTCCCCCTCGATGCCCCCTCTAGAATGGGCTTCCCCTTTATCCTCTCATGAACCAGATCATCTTTAGCATCCAAATTCCCCGAAGAACACTGTGGCAAGCGACCTGGAATCCCTGCTTGGCAACCTGCTATTAGACATGGCGGCTCTTACCATTTTCGATAAAGGTCCTTCGATCCCCCACCCTATAATTTCTCCTGAATCCGCTTCCAATATCATTGTCAGAAAGACTTCCAAAAAGGGTTCCAGACATTTTCATGGCCGTCTCAAGGCCAAATATTTATTCCAAGGGGATTTTTATGATTTGAAAGATGTTCCTATCTCTGTTTCCGATGATTTACAGGGCCTTAGAGCACGCAACCCTAATGTTGCCCCCAAATGATGACTGTCATCTCTCTAAACATTAGGGGGATGGGCACCCCCTCTAAAATTATACGCCTTCACCAGATGTTTTCATATTTACATCCCTCGGTGGTTTTCTCCAAGAAATTCTCTGTAACCGTGAAGTTGCTATAGACTCTATGTTGAGCATTCACTCTGGTTGGCATGTTGTGGGAGTAGATACAGTTGGTCGGGCAAGCGGCATGCTAGTCACTTGGGATCCATCGTTGATCAGCTTCAAGGCCTTCAAATTCTTTGGAGGCATTTTGCTACATGGCTCCCTCAGAGGTGTCTCAGAATCGATCTCCCTTTTAAACTTATACGCCCCTTGTCAAAATCGCGCGGCCTTTTGGGAGCGGATGAACCAATCCGGAATCCTCGATCTGGAGAATATTATGATTCTGGGTGATTTCAATTCCACCCTATCTGCTGATGAATCATGGGGAAATAGGGCTTGGTTGGACCCTCTCGCTGACAAAATCGGCCAAATATTCATTGACTCGGGGATGGTTGATATCAAACCTTCTCCTTTGGTTCTGACTTGGACAAATAGACGCCTTGGTAATGACTTCATCAAAAAATGACTTGATCGTGCCATGATCAAGATCTTCCTTTTCTGAATTTTGGGGAACATCCGGTCTGATGTGTTTTCTTCAAATATTTCCGATCACATGGCGGTCTCTCTCACTTGGCGCCATGAATCTATGTCGGTCGGGCCACCTTTTAAATTCAACCACGTCTGGCTACAAGACTCTTCTTTTAATAAACTGGTGGTTGACTTCTGGCGGAAGGAGGATCTCGGCCAAGAACAGGTCGGTTGGGTAAAGTTTGCAGAAAAACTTCGAAGTTTAAAATCCATTGTGAAGAAATGGTAGAAGGAGAAGACTTTGGAGTTATGGTTGGAGCTGCGGGACATTGATAGGAACATATCACAGATTTACCTGGAGATGAAGGACGTCCCTCCTGATTCTCAAACCTTCTCCAAACTTGACATGTTGGAGGCCAGGAAGTTAGATATTTTAAGAATTCAGGAAACAACTTGGAAGTTAAAAAGCAGAATTCAATGGTTGAAGGAAGGAGACCTGAACACGAAGTTATGTCATAAATTTGCAAATGGCCGCAGAAATAAGAACTCGATTTGGAGGATAAAGGTCATGGATGGATCCATGAAACACACAACTGCTGACATTCAGCTTGAGGTGCTTAAATATTTCTCGAATTTTTATAAAGCTAACTTGGATATCAACCATCAATGCCAAACTTGGGTCCTTAAGCATATGCCCCACATGTTCGACCAAGATGCAAACAATATCATGGAGGCGGAAAAATCAAAAGGGGAGTTAGAAATTGTTCTAAAATCGTTTGCACATGACAAAAGTCTTAGGTCAGATGGCTAGCCAGCTGAATTTATCTTCACTTCTATGAATTGCTGGAGGATGATCTGCTTTCGGTGGTGGAGCAGATTTGAATTTTGGGATTTGTTCCTAGAGATATGAATTCCACCTTTCTGAAAATTATTCCTAAGACTTCGGATCCTACTCTCTTCTCTGATTTTAGACCAATTTCTTTATGCAATGTGGTGTACAAAATTACCTCTAAAATTATTGCCAACCGAATTCGGGGATCCTATCTTCAAGCATCTCCAAGGAACAATTTGGATTTTTAAAAGGAAGGTCAATACATGATGTTGTTGCTATCGCACAAGAGGCATTAAATTCCATAAATGAATATAAAATGGAGGCTCTTTTCATGAAGATTGACATTCACAAGGCTTTTGACTCTGCTGATTGGTCTTTTATTAGACTAATTTTCCTTAAGGTGGGTCTATCAATACAATCAATCAGATGGATAATGGCTTGTATATCTTCTGTAAGTTATGCAGTATTGATTAATGGATTGCCGATGGACTTCTTCTTGGCTGAAAGAGGGCTTCGACAGGGTTGTGCGCTATATCTACTTGTCTTCATTCTTATAATGGATGGCTTCAGCAACCTTATGAAGATGGAAAGGAACAAGGGTTTCTTCGATGGAATTGCTTTCTCTCCTTCAGTATGTATCACTCACTCTTTATTTATGGATGATATGTTGGTTGTTGGTAAACTTATTAGAAATAAATGGTTCTATCTGCACTTCATCCTCACCCGTTTTGGAGCAGCTACTGGGTTATATATTAACAAAGATAAATCTTTCTTACTATATGATTCAGGTGATGAGGAAGAAATAAACTTCATTGCAGAGTTTTTGGGGACTCACAAGAATCATGTCTCGATGGGCTTTATTTATATCAGGTTTAGACTCAAACCTTGTTCATATAAAAATAGAGATTGGACTTGGTTCATTAACAAATTTAAAAATAAGATCTTAAAATGGAAAAGCAAGTTCTAATCACTTGTTGGCAGATACATCTTGATTCAAGTTTTTTTATCCCAATTCGTGGTCTATTTATCTCACTTGTATTATCTCCCGGTGAGCACGGTTGACAAAATCAATGCTATCGTTGCAAACTTCCTCTGGGGGGGTTCCTTGTATCGTGGGAAATTCCACCTTTGCAAACTGGAGTCCATCTTCATTCCAAAAAGATTTGGCAGATGGGGACTCTTGAACCTGAGAATCTTCTCATATGCATTGTTGGTTAAATATTTATGGAGGGCTTTGAAGGGCGATGGGGCTTGGTCGAAAATTATTTTACGAAAATACGTAGTGGGAGATCCTATACGCTCTCTTTACGTAGGAAGTTCGTGGACTGTAAATAAGGTGTTCCTCATCTAGCGCAGCTTCCAAAGAGTGATGCATATTTTGGGTCAGAGACTAGTTTGGAATTTTGGGAATGGACAGAAAATTCTAATAGGTGTTGACAGACTCCTGACCCTTGATGGATCTCTTTATGTTGATCCTCGACTTTTTCACAAACTTCATCATAAAGGTATCTTCTCTCTCTTTCAACTTATATCATGCTGGAAGTTAGGGGCTCCCATTTTGAAAACATCTGAGATGTTGAGGCTACGGGGCAGCGAGGCTGAAAACTGGGAGAGTCTCAATAATTGTTTACAGTCTATGGGTTTATTCTTTAAAGGTGAAGGTGATGTCTTGGTTTGGAATGGGAAGCTCCACGGTGATGGATTATAGGTTAAGAATATTTATGAGCATCAAATTGCAAAGCTGACACCTAATTCATCACTGTCTCCTTTCTATGTTGCTTGGAAATTAAAAATTGCCACTAATACCTTATTATTTGAATGGTTACTTTGGAAGAACAGAGTTCTTACTTGGGAGGCTCTTAGCAAGAGGGGATTTTTCAGACCTGGAAGATGCCCTTTTTCCCCCCATCATGAAAAGATTGCTTCCCATCTTTCCTTTTCCTGTACTTTCTCTCTCTATCTGGCAGCGCTTTTTTGGTTTATTGGGGAACCCATCTTGGAGGCCTGTCAACTGTATCCATACCATTAAATTTGGGGTGCCTCAAACTTCTCTTTCAAATCCTTGCCCTTTTATGTTTTTTTGGAAATCTGGTGTGCTTGAAATCGCACCATTTTTTAAGATTTTCCCACAAACTTGTCCAAGATTTTCGGGAACATTGTTTTATGGATAAATGATCGGCCTTTGATTACTCCTGCCACTGTGGATCATTCTAAGAGGAATATCTCTCACCATATTGATCTCCCTACGATTTAATTTGATGGATCAAATAAGAATGGGATATGTGGTTGTGGTGCCTGGATAAAGCTCGCCAACAAGGACCGATATCATATCTGTTGGAATGGGGGTGATGGCTCAAACAACAAGGTGGAAATTATGGCCTTATGGAGTGGGATCTTGATTTCTTATCATCTCAATCTTCCCTCTATTCACATTTATGGAGACTCTAAATACACAATATATGGAATCAGTGGTAGTTGCGGGATGCTCTGTCAGTATAGTCTTGGGTGGATGCAGTGGATCAAGTATCTTCTCGGGAAGTTTCAGTCTTAAACTATACATCATATTTTTAGAGAGAATAATACGTGTGCTGACTCATTATCCAAAAAATGGCCATTGTCTCCTTTTGGATCCATTCACATCTCACATTACAGGGCTTCCACCTTAATGGATTCACATTTTTTTCCTTTTCCATAATACCTGCATCAAGCGAGCCTGATTTTTACAAGTGAGCCGGGCTTTCTATTTTCTTCTGCTTTTATTTTCTCTGCTTCAATATCTCTTTTATATATTGGACCTCTTTCTCTGTTTTAGCTCTTAAATCATCAACTCTTATATGATGTTTTGCCACAGATGACCCGCACACTCTGGCCTGTTGAATTCTTAGGTAAACTGAGAGGGGGTGGTGAATCAGTTTAACACGTGCATTAGATTTTTAAATTTTTCATCACCTTATTTATAGCTTACTTTTATAATAAACCTTAGTATATGAACAGTCTTAATATGTTGCAGCAAGTATTAAATTAATGTGACATCAAACTTATTATGAGAGTAGCAGACATTAAGCAGATTTGGTAAATCATCTCAGTACATAGGCAACACGGATAGAGACAACAGATATAAGTGGAAACCCATAAAGGGAGAAAACCACATCTTATTATTGTTGTGATGCAAAGGCAAGCTCCAACTCCTTCTCACCATTGTTTTTCTACAGGCACCAACCTACAGGAGGCTCCAACCTCAATTCTGCAAGCTACAACTTGCAAGGAAGCTCCAACTCCTTCAATTTTTTGCAGGCACCAACCTACAGGAGGCTCCAACCTCAGTCAGCTACAACTGATAGCTATCAAGCTTCAACTTGATAGGGAAGCTCCAACTTCCTAAAATTATCAAAAGAAATGTTTGTTGATTTACCTCAGATATCAGCTCTGTTTTGTAGCATCTCTTTCTGCTCCTCTCTTCCTTATCTTATCTGCCTTAATCTTCTATACTTTTCATTCTCTATCCTTACTCTCTCTAACCACTCTATGCATATCAAGATGATATTACTTATAGAGATTTTCTTATGACTGTCTGTATTCCTCAGGGAATTTTGAAATAGATGGCCATACCCCTTAGTCTTCTGCCTTCTCATTTCTTTTCCAGCTCACTCAAAAATATAAATGTATGTGCTAATTTTAATATTACAGTGGGATTTTTTTTTCTTCCGGAGACTTGCCAATGCATCACAAACAATAAAAATCAAAATCATTTACATTCAATTACAATGAAAACTCCAGCTCACTCATTCAGCCTCTTGGCTCGCTGTGCATTTGTCTTTTCTTTGACTGTGTCTTTGACCCTTTCGGCTCTTTTTTTTTCCTTGTTCACTGTCGCAGGGTAACGACCATATGCCATACATATGTAACTGTGCTTTTTATATCATGCTAATTGATTCTCGACATTATACAAATAATCAAACGTTTTAACTTGTTCCATCTTCTGATGCGATGCATTACTATCCACATATTGGAAATGTGCATGTATCGTTTTGTGTATAAATATATGTGCCGCGATGCTTCCCTTTCCTCTTAACTTTGGATTAATTAACTTGGAGCAAACCTGTTCTTAGTCTCATCTTTTGGATGGACCCCACATGCCAGCTATACTCCGCTCAATGAACTTTGACCAATACATTCCAATCATAATATATACATGCACATACATTACGTTCTCCGTTCGAATGTTTACGAAATAGTTGGTAAGCCTTAGACTTCATCAACACCCATTAAACTTATAAACCTCGGGCCCACTTGCTGAAGTTTTCTTATTCCCGGTGCGATGAATCGCTTCTGAATACTTCTGATTGTGATAGTTCCGATGCGATTAATCGTAATCGCAACTCTCAGTAGTATGTTCCGATGTCCTGTTTTTACTCCGAAGTGATTGACCACTGTTCATTTAAATGTGCCGATGCGATTAGGCCGGAACTCAAACCTATAAAATCACAGTTTATACGCCCATTGGGTCCGGAACTCAATCGCAATCACAATTTTCATTTGCATGTTCCGATATTCTTATGCTTCGATGCTCCAATGAGATCACTCTGATCCGATGCGATGTGATTACTCCGATTGCGATTAATCGCAATCGCAACTTTTAGTTGCATGTTCCAATATTCCTATGCTATGATTCTTCGATGTGATTAGGCCGGAATTCAAGCACATATTAATCATGATTTATAAACTCATCGAGTCCGGGCTTCAATTGCAATCGCAACTTTCAGTAGTATGTTCCGATGTCCTATTTTTTTCTATGCGCTTGATGAGGGTCCCACCATGTGGTACTTTTCCTTTGATAGAACCTTTGGTTCTTTAGATCTTGTGCTTCTTCTAGACTCTAATGCATAGAAATATCCTGACCGGTGAAAACCTTATGAAAATAAACATTGCAGGTCCGCATAGGTGCACACTTTGCAAAGAAGCCATGGAAACCATGGATCATTTATTTGTTGAATGTCCATATGCAAACAGAGTTTGGACCTTTGTACATATAAAGCGCAATATATGTAACGCGTTGCATATATATAAGCTTCCGCTTCAGTTCTAATGTATCCTCTAGCTTGGGTTGTGATTCTTGGAATTTTATGTGGGGTCCCACTTGCGTATTAAATTTGGTTTATATCCGCTATATATATATATATATATATGCTTTGGACCTTTGTATATAAAACACAATATATGTGACGCGCTACATATATATAAGCTTCCGCTTCAGTTCTAATGTATCCTCCAGCTTGGGTTGTGATTCTCAGAATTTTATGTGGGGTCCCACTTGCGTATTAACTTTGGTTTATATGAAAGCACTTACATAAGGTTTTCAGTCATCCACCTTATATATATATCCACATACCAACTTCATTACATAGGGTTCGGCTTTATATATATATATATATATATATATATATATATATATATATATATATATATATATATATATATATATATATATATCAATACATTATAGTCGATTTCAACAAACGTTAAGAACCATTATAACAGAGTCTTGACTTAGCTTTAACCCCAGTGAGAACACATACGACGTCTTCGGGCCCACCTTCATCCATGTTGTATTAATATATACTATGTCTTGAGTGTAACATTATAACTGTATTTCACCATCGTATTCAATCACCTTTGAAATGAAATTTCACGGCCCACAATATTCAAGCATTCCACAATTACAAATGATCATAGGTTAAAATAAATGTCCCGGGCCCACGGCAATTGTTTCATCTGCTACCTAGGCTACCTCCTTTCCTTGTCTGATGTTGCTCCTTTGCTTTCTTTGTTCGCTTCTTTGTTGCCTCTGCTACCTCTTTGTCTCTTCCTTTCTGCTATATCTGTTACCTTAGTTTCTTTGTGCTCCTTTCTCTGTCTCTGTTGTTGCTTCTGCTCTGCTGCAAACTTGCTATTTGACTGTTACATTTCAACAATCTTCTTCTGTCTGTCTCCTTTGCATTGCTTGCTTCTCTCTATTTATTTTCTATCTCTGCTGCTCTCTTTTCTGCCTCTGCTACTTTTCTGACTAATACTGCTCCTTACTTCTCTTTTTGTTGTCTCTGCTACCTCTCTTTTTTCTTCCTCTACTCCTTAGCTGATGTTTCAGGTGCTCCTCCTTTGTCATCTCCTTTTCCATCAATGACAACATTTCCAATAGTCTCCCCCTTTGGCATTGATGGCAACACATCCACCGATAATCCAATGCTTCCTCCAAGTCTTCCTCTGCCTAGCTTCTTTTAGAAGACCCTTTCTTCTATTACCTGTTTTTCCTCCCCCTTTGACATCAATGGAAAAGGGTTGCACATTTCTCAGTGTAGAATCTTTCTTTGCATTTCTTCTCTCTGGGATCTTCTGACTTTTTACCCTGCTGCTCTAGAATTTGGACTAAATGTAAAATACTGACCCTTTAGCCTTTTCATGATTCTTTTATGCTAGATGTAATCTTTCCATAATCCTTTGATCCCGAGGACCTATTTCATGCTTCCTTTGTTGGCTGATCTCCCCCTTGGAATGATATTTTCATTTCTTTTCTCCACCTGAAACTATGCTTTCTCTTCATATCAGAGAGTAGCATCTACAAATACTACCCCTAGTATATCTCTCAAATATTCAAATGGTTCTCTAGCAAGAGGTTTGGTAAATATATCTGTTCTCTGTTCTTTTGTTGGTACATACTCTAGTTTTACTATCTTCTTAGCCACTTGTTCTCGGAGAAAATGATACTTGATTGGGATATGTTTGGTTTTTGAGTGAAGCACAGGATTTTTAGATACACTTATAGCACTTGTATTATCACATTTTATTGAGATAGGTTCATCAATGCTTACTTTCATCTCTTGGAGGGTTTGCTTCATCCACGTGACTTGTGTACAACATGTTGCTGCTGATATATATTCTGCTTCTGCTGTAGACAGAGAGATAGATGTTTGTTTCTTGCTTAACCATGCCACCAGACTTTCTCCTAAACATAATGCACCTCCACTTGTGCTTTTCCTGTCATCCACACAGCTGGCCCAATCTGCATCTGTGTATGCTGTCAAAGTGAAGCTTTTTCCTTTAGGATACCAAATTCCATACTGTGTTGTTCCTTGTAGATATCTAAATATTCTTTTGACTACCAGAAGATGGTTTTGTTTAGGTGTTGTTTGATATCTAGCCACTAGTCCTATTGCTAGTATGATGTATGGTCTTGATGCTGTCAGATACAATAGACTTCCTATCATGGATCTATAGAGTTTTTGATCTATATCTGCAGACCCATCATCATCACACAGCTTGCATCCCGTGATCATGGGAGTTGACACAGGTTTGTAGTTCTCCATTTTGAACCTTTTCAACATTTATTTTAAGTATTTTTCCTGTGAGATGAATGTGCCTGTGTTCTTTTGTTGATTTGAAGTCCTAAGTAGAAACTGAGTTCTCCAATCATGGACATCTCAAACTCTGATTTCATCTTCTCAGCAAACCCTTTTGCTAGTTCATCTCTGTTGCTTCCAAACATAATGTCATCAACATATACTACAACAATCAAGAGTTCATTTTCATGGGATTTTATGTATAGATTGTTGTCTACTCCACCTCTCTCAAAGCCTTGTTTTTGCAAATATTTATCCAGTCTTGAGTACCAAGCACGAGGAGCCTGTTTCAGTCCATATAGAGCCTTCTTCAGTCTGCACACATAGTCTTTTTTTTTCTGTTAAAGAGAAACCTTCTGGTTGTTCCATGTAGACTTCTTCTTCTAGATCTCCATTCAGAAAAACATATTTTACATCCATTTGATGTACCTTGAAGCCTTGGTAGCATGCAAAGGCCAGAAACATTCTGATGGCTTCCATTCTGGCTACAGGGGAAAATGTTTAATCGAAATCAAGTCCTTTGGTTTGTGAATATCCTTTGCAGACAAGTCTAGCTTTATTCCTGATTACCTGTCCTTCCTCATTCATTTTATTTTTGAATACCCATTTTGAGCCTATGACATTTTTCCCAGTGGGTCTAGGAACTAGTTCCTAGGTATTGTTTTTCTCAATTTGGTCCAATTCTTCATTCATAGCATTCACCCAATACTTGTCCTTGCTGGCTTCTTCAAATTTCTTTGGCTCTATTTGTGATATCATGGCTATGTATACCTCTTATGTCTGTTCAGTTAGCTACCTTCTTGTCTGGACCCCTACTTTCTTGTCTCCTATGATGTAATCTTCAGGATGATTCTTCTGAGTGTATCTTGAGGGGGCTTTCGAGATTAGCTCTGCATCTTCTGTTGTCTTTCTTGTTTCATCATCATTTTGGTTTTCTTCTTCATGGTTGTTTGATGGCCTACAACAGTCTGTATCTCTTGTATTGTTTGGAAGTTCTTCATCAAATCTCACTTCAATACTTTCTACTATTTTTTGAAGAGTCTTGTTGTAGCACCTGTACCCTTTACTTTTGGAAGCATATCCTAGAAATATCCCTTCATCTGCTCTTGCATCAAATTTCCCAAGATTTTCATCATTATTCTTTATGTAACACTTGCTTCCAAAAATTCTAAAATGTTTGATTGAAGTTGGCTTTCCATGCCATAGTTCATAGGGATTCTTGTCACTTCTTGGCCTTAAGTGAGCTTTATTAAGGATATGCACCGCTGTGTGTACTGCTTCTACCCAGAAGGTTTGAGGAATATACTCTCTTGCATCATGGCTCTAGCAATTTGTTGTACAGATTTGTTTTCTCTCTCTGCTACTCCATTCTGCTGAGGTGTCCCTACAATAGTAATTTTTTGCTTTATGCCATGATCATTGCATAGGTCTGCAAAGTCATAATCAGTGAATTCACCTCCTCTGTCTGATCTGATGCATTTTAGCTTGCATCCTGTTTGATTTTCTGCTAATGCTTTGAATGTCTTAAATTTTTCCAGAGCTTCTGATTTATTCTTGAGAAATGCAACCCATGTCATTCTAGAGAAGTTTTCTATTATCAGCATGAAGTAGGATTCTCCACTTGGAGTTTTAGTTCTTGGAAGTCCACACAGGTCCATGTGCACAAGCTGGAGTGGTCTTCTTGTTGATAACTCATCTTTGGCCTTAAATGATGTGCGGGTCTGTTTGCCCAATTGACAAGATTTGCATATGGTATTAGAAGGTCTTTTTATTTCTGGCATGTTCTGACAGCTTTCTTCTTGCTTACTCTGCTGATGTGATTGAAGCTGAGATGTCCCAACCTTTTATGCCATAACCATGACTCCTCAAGTTTGCTAAGATGGCATGCTTCCTCTTCCTCTTTCACAATGTAAATATTACTCTCTGTTCGAACTCCTTTGAGTAGAGTCTTACCTGTGGTGCTTGATCTGACTTCACAATCTTGTGCTCTAAAAATAACTTCATAGCCTTTATCACACATTTGACTAACACTCAGCAAATTTGCTTTTAGCCCATCTACAAATAGCACATCTTGGGCCTTTCCTCTGCCATTTTCTAGGCTGACTGACCCTTTTCCTTTTATTTTTCCTGATTTATCATTTCCAAAAGTAACATTGCCAGATTTCTTTTCATCAAGAGCTATAAACTTACTTCTATCTCCAGTCATGTGTTTTGAGCAGCCACTGTCCAAATACCACTAGCTTTTTAGGTCTTGAGAAATTAGAGCCAAGTCACATTTATTCACCTTCTTTATCCACTGGAAGCATCCTTTTGTTTGGTATATTTTGTGAGATGATGAACTACTTCTTTTGAGAGGACATTTGGAAGGCATATGTCCAAATTTATTGCATACATAGCATTTGATCATAATTTTTGCATAATTGTGTGTATGACCAAAATTTCTTTGATTCATAAACCTCCTTGAGGTGTTGAACATCAATCTGTGTCCATACTTTCTACACTCAATGATATTATGGCAAAATTCCTTACAATAAAAACAGTAACCATAGAAACTATTTGCATACCTGATGTAAGGTTCTCTTCTCCATTTGTTTGTTTGAGACAATCTCTTCACTGTTTGCATCTTTTGCTGGTTTGAATTACTCCTCCTTGCCTGACAATATGCAGCAATGTGTCCCAGCTTGTGACAGACATAACAGGTGGCATTCTTCATAGGAGGGACGAATCTCCTTTGATGGCTTCCAAATTTGACATACTCGGGGGCATATGATCCCTTTTCTGTTGTCTTAGTATTTATTGCCTTCTTTGTTACTAGAGGTTTCTTCTGATATCTATATTCCTCATTACATGTTTCTTATTTTGTAGGAATTGTTTGAGCTGCTTCATCATTCTTCTTAGATTTTACAAAAATAATCTCTTTATTTTCCTTTTCTTTGCTTTTACTTGATTCTCCTTCATAGCCTATTCCCGTTTTTATCATAGGAGATCTTTGAGCATCCAGAATTTCGTTCAACTTACTAGAGCTTGTTGTTTGAGAGGAATTTGTAGATGTTTTCCTCTGAGCATTTTCTAATTTCTTCCTCAGACATACAACTTCGTCTTCCAGCTTCTCTTGTTCTCGAGTTTTATCCTTGATTTGTTGAAGTAACATGTCTTCTATCTTCTTGGCTTCTTCAAGCTCTACCTTCAGCTGCATGAAGGCTTCTGAGTTCTTCTCTTCTCTTATATACTTGAGGATAATGTCTTTTTGTTTTCTGCACTTCAGTTTGAGTCTGTCAATCTCCTCCAGAGCACTTCTTAGCTCCCCCTCAAGGTCAACCTCACCTTCTTCTTCTTCATCTTCTAGCAGGAGTCCTTCAAGTTCTTCTATGGCCATCAATAAAAATTCAGAGGTTCCTTCTTCACTTGAGAGTTCATCTGATTCTTTAGATGTACTGCTGTCTTGTTGAGCATAGAATGATTTTCTGCTGAACTTCTTTCCTTTCTGCCAGTTCTTTGATGAATTTTTCTCTGATTCTTGTGCCTAATTCCTTACTTTCTTGTGAGGACACTTAGCTGCATAGTTTCCAACTCTTCCACAGTTAAAGCATTTAAAATGAAGTTTACCTTTGTATTTACTTGAGCCTCTATACAGTTTCTTGACAAATTTTTCTTCTTCTTCATCTGAGCAAGAGCATATGTCTTCCTCTTCTTCTTTCTTCTTTTCTGTTTTAAAGGTTGCCTCCCTCGTACTTGGCTTCTTCTGTGGGAGCCTCATTTCATATGCTGTTAGATTTCCAAGTAGCTGGTTCATGGTCAAGGTCTCCCAATCAGCTGTTTCTTCTATTGCAGACACCTTGGGATTAAACCTGGGTGGAAGAGATCTTAGAATCTTTTGTACAATTAAAACTTCTTTTATGGTTTCACCTAGAGCCTTCATGTTGTTTACTATTTCTGAAACCCTTAGAAAGAAGCTAGAAATGTCTTCATCATCATTCATTTTTAAGTTCTCAAACTGGGCTCTATAGACTTGAAGTTTGGCCATCTTTACCTTCTTGTCTCCCTCATGGATGTTCTCCAGAGTATCCCACATTTCTTTGGCAGTGTCTTTGTGCATTACTTTGATAAACTCTGCTTCACACAATCCATTTAAGATGGCATTCATGGCTTTTGCGTTAGCTACAAAATCTTGTTTGGTTTCTTTCTCTGAGTCAGTTTCCTTTGGGGCATATCCTAATTCCACAACAGCCCAAACTTCTATTCCTAGAGACATTATGTATGTCCTCATTCTGATTTTCCAGAAGACATAATTTACACCAGTGAAAAAAGGGGCTTTATTGGTTGAGCATCCTTCTTTACTTGTCATCCTGGGAACCTAGGACCTCCTTTCAATTGTTAAACTAATGCAAAAGGAACCTGCTCTGATACCGATTGTTGAATTCTTAGTTAAACTGAGAGGGGGGGGTGAATCAGTTTAACACATACATGAGCCTTTTAAATTTTTCATCAGCTTATTTACAACTTACTTTTATAACCAACCTTAGTATATGAACAGTCTTAATAAGTTGCAGCAAGTATTAAATTAATGTGACATCAAACTTATTATGAGAGTAGCAAACATTAAGCAGATTTGGTAAATCATCTCAGCACACAGGCAACACAGATAGAGACAACAGATATAAGTGGAAACCCATAAAGGGAGAAAACCACATCTTATTATTGTTGTGATGCAAATGCAAGCTCCAACTCCCTCTCACCACTGTTTTTCTACAGGCACCAACCTACAGGAGGCTCCAACCTCAATTCTGCAAGTTACAACTTGCAAGGAAGCTCCAACTCCCTTCAATTTTCTGCAGGCACCAACCTACAGGAGGCTCCAACCTCAGTCAGCTACAACTGACAGCTATCAAGCTTCAACTTGATAGGGAAGCTCCAAATTCCTCAAATTATCAAAAGAAATGTTTGTTGATTTACCTCAAATCTCAGCTTTGTTCTGTAGCATCTCTTTCTGCTCCTCTCTTCCTTATCTTCTCTGCCTTAATCTTCTATACTTTTAATTCTCTATCCTTACTCTCTCTAACCACTCTATGCATATCAAGATGATATTAATTATAGAGATTTTCTTATGACTGTCTGTATTCCTCAGGGAATTTTGAAATAGATGGCCATACCCCTTAGTCTTCTAGCTTCTCATTTATTTTCCAACTCACTCAAAAATATAACTGTATGTGCTAATTTTAATATTACAGTGGGATTTTGTTTTCTTCCGGAGACTTGCCAATGCATCACAAACAATAAAAATTAAAATCATTTACATTCAATTACAATGAAAACTCCAGCTCACTCATTCAACCTCTTGGCTCGCTGCGCATTTGTCTTTTCTTTGATTGTGTCTTTGTCCCTTTCGTCTTTGTTTTTTTCCTTGTTCACTGTTGCAGGGTAAGACCATATGCCATACATATGTAACTGTGATTTTTATATCATGCTAATTGATTCTCGGCATTATACAAATAATCAAACGTTTTAACTTGTTCCATCTTCCGATGTGATGCATTACTGTCCACATATTGGAAATGTGCATTTATTGTTTTGTGTATACATATATGTGCCGCGGTGCTTTCCTTTCCTCTTAACGTTGGATTAATTAACTTGTAGCAAACCTGTTCTTAGTCTCATCTTTTGGATGGACCCCACATGCCAGCTATACTCCGCTCAATGAACTTTGACCAATACATTCCAATCATAATATATATATGAACATACATTACGTTCTTCGTTCAAATGTTTACGAAACAGTTGGTAAGCCTTAGACTTCATCAACACCCATTAAACTTATAAACCTCGGTCCCACTTGCTGAACTTTTCTTATTCCCGATGCGATGAATTGCTTCTGAATACTTCCAATTGTGATAGTTCCGATGCGATTAATCGCAATCGCAACTCTCAGTAGTATGTTCCGATTTCTTGTTTTTACTCCGAAGCGATTGACCACTGTTCATTTAAATGTGCCGATGTGATTAGGCTGGAACCCAAACCTATAAAATCATAGTTTATACGCCCATCGGGTCCGGAACTCAATCGCAATCACAATTTGCATTTGCATGTTCTGATATTCTTATGCTCCGATGCTCCAATGCGATCGCTCCGATCCGATGCGATGTGATTACTCCGATTGTGATTAATTGCAATCGCAACTTTTAGTTTCATGTTCTGATATTCCTATGCTCCGATTCTCCGATGCGATTAGGCTAGAATTCAAACACATATTAATCATGATTTATAAACTCATCGGGTCCGGGCTTCAATCACAATTGCAACTTTCAATAGTATGTTCCGATGTCCTATTTTTTTCGATGCGATTGATAAGGGTCCCACCATGTGGTACTTTGCTTTTGATAGAACCTTTGGTTCTTTAGATCTCGCGCTTCTTCTGGACTCTAATGCATAGAAAGATCCTGACCGGTGAAAACCTTATGAAAAGAAACATTGCAGGTCTGCATTGGTGCACGCTTTGCAAAGAAGCCATGGAAACCATGGATCATTTATTTGTTGAATGTCCATATGCAAACAAAGTTTGGACCTTTGTACATATAAAGCGCAATATATGTAATGCACTGCATATATATAAGCTTCCGCTTCAGTTCTAATGTATCCTCCAGATTGGGTTGTGATTCTCGGAATTTTATGTGGGGTCCCACTTGCGTATTAACTTTGGTTTATATGCGCTACACACACACACACACACACACACACACATATATATATATATATATGCTTTGGACCTTTGTATATTAAGCGCAATATATGTAACGCACTGCATATATATAAGCTTTCGCTTCAGTTCTAATGTATCCTCTAGCTTGGGTTGTGATTTTCGGAATTTTATGTGGGGTCCCATTTGCGTATTAACTTTGGTTTATATGCAAGCACTTACATAAGGTTTTCAGTCATCCACCTTATATATATATCCACATACCAACTTCATTATATAGGGTTCGGCTTTATATATATATATATATATATATATCAATACATTATAGCCGATTTCAACAAACGTTAAGAACCATTATAACAGAGTCTTTGGGCCCACCTTCGTCCATGTTGTATTAATGTATACTATGTCTTGAGTGTACCATTATAATT
Organism: Pinus albicaulis; assembly: GCA_034641835.2. Taxonomy (NCBI): domain Eukaryota; kingdom Viridiplantae; phylum Streptophyta; class Pinopsida; order Pinales; family Pinaceae; genus Pinus; species Pinus albicaulis. The sequence goes on from CM076581.1 coordinate 683,377,163, forward strand.
GTATTTCACCATCGTATTCAATCATCTTTGAAATGAAATTTCATGGCCCACAATATTCAAGCGTTCCACAATTACAAATGCCCATAGGTTAAAAGAGATGTCCTGGGCCCACGGAAATTGTTTCATCTGCTGCCTAGGCTACCTCCTTTCCTTGTTTGATGTTGCTCCTTTTCTTCCTTTGTTCGCTTCTTTGCTGCCTCTGCTACTTCTTTGTCTCTTCCTTTCTGCTATCTCTGCTGCCTTAGTTTCTTTGTGCTCCTTTCTTTGTCTCTGTCATTGCTTCCGCTCTGCTGCAACCCTGTTGTTTGACTGTTACATTTCAACAGTATTCTTCCGCCTGTCTCCATTGCGCTGCTTGCTTCTCTTTTCTTCTTTGCTATCTCTGCTACTCTCTTTGCTGCCTCTGCTACTTGTATGACTGATACTGCTCCTTACTTCTCTTTTTGCTGTCTCTGCTACCTCTCTTTTTGATTCCTCTACTCCTTGGCTGATGTTTCAGGTGCTCCTCATTTGTCATCTCATTTTCCATCAATGACAACATTTCCAACATGGCCCTCTTCATGCTCTGGACACCTGACTCCGTGGGCATTTTTTTTATAAAATGTCTGGTCTCATTCTAGTTTTTTGGCACTGGGTTTTTGGAACTGGTTATATGGCTCACATGGTACATGTACTCATGGTTTATGTTTATTTCCTCCTTGATGTATTGGGATGGAATGCCTTTTTGCTGGTGATTTCATATCAAGATTTTATATCTAGCATATGTAAGAAATGGCTTGGATATTATTTTATCTTATATATGATCTGATGATATATGAACTGTTAATATAACAACATTTTTTTATTCCTGAAAAAGGGAGCACTGAAGACATTATCCTAGTGGTTGTTTGCTCAAGTGTGCCACAACTTCACTCATTATGAGCTGTTGATATCATAAATTAAGAGTTCAAGGAGAACACTCAACAAATCTATCCAAGTTACCAGGTTCTCTAAATCCCTTGCTTATTATTTTTACAACAGATCAAATGATACCTAGTACAATCATGTCATCATTTTTCTAAGTTTTTAATCAATATAATACATTAGAGAGAAATTTCATCTAAAATAAAACTACACCAACAGTGTTGTACCAACAAAATGTAAAATCTAGTAAAAACTCAGACATTTCCTATCATTTGGTAAAATATATAGTGACTAGTTCTGAGAAAATGTGTAACAGAGTTTGTCATTATTTTACTAGTCATGAGCCTCGCAAAAGTAAGGTTTGAGGTTTTCAATGATTTTCAATAGTGCTTGAGAGTTGACAATGAGGCTAGTGTTTCATCTTAGCTATTTCAGTTGGATATGCATCTAAAACCACAGTTTGTATATTATAAATAAATTCGAGATTTCCTGATATTTCCTTATTCACTTTATTGTTATTTGCATGTTCTATGTTGTTAATTTTACATAGAAATCTTCTATTTATGGATGGAAAATTTATTTAAAGTACTTTTGAGTTAAAATTTTCAAAAAATTTCAAAAAATTTGGGATTTGGGTCATTACATTGTCCGAGAACATGATGTTATCCATTTGCAACTAGAAGTGTACCACTTAACATTAGGCCTTACAGATATCCATGTACACAAAAGAGTGAGATTGATCATATGATTAAAGAAATGTTAAAGGCGAACATCATTCAATCTAGCCATAGGGTTATCTTATCAGTAGTGGTGATGGCTATAAAAAAGGATGGTTTGTGATGTATGTGTCCAAACTATAGAAAAATCAACCAAATGACAATTAAAGATAAGTTCCTATTTCTGTCATTGTTGAATTGTTATATGAATTGCATGGAGCAATTTCCTTTCTAGATATTATCAAATCAGAATGAGGAAAGAAAACATTCCTAAAACAACCTTTAGAACACATGAAGGTCATCATGAGTTTTTGGTTATTCCATTTGGGCTTACAAATGCACCTTCAACATTTCAAAGCTTTATGAATTTTATTTTCAAAACCTTACTTCGAAAATTTATGCAAAGAGCATTTACAACGTTTTCACAAGGTCTTGACACTATTAGAACAACAACAACTATATGCAAATCCTTCCAAGTGTGCCTTTGGGTTTCAAGAAGTAGAATATTTGGGTCATATTGTATCACATGATGGAATCAAGGTGGATCCTAAAAAAAAAAATTATGAAGGAATGGCCAACCCAAAATACCTTGAAGAAACTCAGAGGATTCTTAGAATTGATAGGATATTACTGCAAATTTGTTAAGGATTATGATCAAATAGCAACACCTCTAACAAAATTATTGAATATGGAAGCATTTTCGTGGGCCAAAGAAAAAACCAAATCATTTGAAGAATTTAAAGAGGCTATGTGTACAACCCTTGCTTTGGCGACACCCAACTTTACAAAAACATTTGTTATGGAGTGTGATGCCTCGGGCCATGACATTGGTGCAGTTTTGGTGCAAGAAGGAAGACCCCTTGCTTTTTAAATTTGTGAATTTAAATGAAATAACTTAATCATACTCATCTATGAAAAAGAAATGTTGTCCATACTACATTAAGTTAAGAAATTGTATCCATACCTAGTAGGAGTACATTTCAAAGTAAAAATAAATCATGATATTCGAAAGTACTTCTTGGAGAAAATACTATCTTCAAAAGAACAACAAAAATGAGTCACAAATATGTTGGGTTATGACTTTGAAATTATCTACAAAAATGGAAAACAAAATATTGTGGAAGATGCACTCTCAAGGAAAGAGGAAGACAAATGGTTTACTATGTGTTATTTCCATTCCACAATTTCACTAGGTGGAAGAAGCAAGGATAGAATGGAAACAAGATGAGAAGATATGCAAGATCATTCAACAACTATAGGATGACCCTAATGTAGTAGAAAAATTTACATGGAAAAAAAAAATTTATGGTATCAAGATCGCTTATACTCATGTAAGAATTATCAACTCAAATAAAAGGTATTATTATAATTACACACTTCTCCTATAGGAGGAAATTCAGGGTTCTTGAAGACATACAATAGGATCAAGAAATATATTATTTTGGAAAGTATTAAGTAGATGTGCAAAAATTTATGGCAGAATATGTGGTATTCCAACAAAATAAAAGAGAGGTTATGAAGACCCCAGGACTCCTTCAACCATTAGCCATGCCAAGCCAACGTTGGGAAGACGTTTCAATGGATTTTATTATAGGTTCACCTAAATTTGAAGGAAAGAGTGTCATTATGGTAGTGGTAGATTCAATGACAAAGTATGCCCACTTTTGTTCTCTTTCTCATCCTCTTCAAGAAATCACTATGGCAGAAACGTTCATGGAACATTCCAAACACTACATGGAATACCAAAGATTATTGCAAGTAATAGAGATCCAAATTTCACTGGAAATTTTTGGATTGAATTATTTTCTTCTTCGGGTACTTAATTGACTCACAAATTGTGAATAAATGTTTATAAGGATATCTACGTTGCTTTCCATTTGATAAACATACAAAATGGGTCAAATGGTTTCCCTTGGAATAATGGTGGTACAACACATCCTTCCATACTTCATAAAAAATGTCACCATTTTATGGCACTTTATGGATATCATCCTCCATTCATCATATCACCCTAAGTGAAAGGGACTATAAAGGCTCAAGCAGTAGAGGACCACATCCGACACCCATAAGATATTCTCAAACTATTGAAGGACAACTTCGTTATTGCACAAAATAGGATGAAACAACAAGCATATTAACATCACAATGAAAGGGAATTTTGAGTGGGGGATTCTGTATTTGTGAGACTACGACCATATAAGTATATGTCCCTGAAGCAACAAAAGAAGGAAAAAAAATTATCTTATAGGTATTATGGACCTTATAAGGTGTTGCATGGGATTATAAGTATGGCCTAAAAATTGGAGTTGCCTCGATATTCACATTTACATCCAGTGTTCCATGTTTCATTCTTAAAGAAGTTCATTGGTGATAAGAGCCCAGACAAAACTCTTCTACCAAAGATTAATGAAGAAGGGAAATTAATAATAGAACCAAAAACGATTTTGGAAAATAAGACTAAGAAACTAAGAAACAGAGCAATTACTGGTACATTATGAAATGGAAGAACCTACCAGTGGGAGAAGCGACATGAAAAGATGAGTGTTTCATGCAGAAACACCAAAAAATGGTTAAGTGTTGAGGACAACACTTCTTTTAAGGGGAGGGGCATAGTCAGACCTATATAATCCCCATGTTAACCCAAAAACCCCTTATTAAGCCCTAGATATTGAGTGATTACATTTTTGTTGCTATATTGTTAAGTAGGCTAGAACCCCTCATGGTCCCATTTTATTAATTCTATCCTTTGTCTCCTATATACTAAGGATGCCTAGTATTAGGATGAACAAATATTGTCTTATTAATTGTATCCATTGTGTAAGGAGGTTTCCCCATTGAAGTGTACTGTAATTATTGGTTTCTTATTATTTTTAAGGCACAAGGATCATAACACCCAAACATTGACAAGTTCAAGAGAGACATTGGTAAAGTACTATATAAGGATATCCTTTTATAGGAAAAGTGCATAAAACATTGATTGGATACTTTCCAAGATTATGAGAGAAGAGGAAAATTAATATGGAGTAGGGCCATGAGTAAGGCATGGGAATGTATAGAGAGTCATATGTTTTCGGCTAAGGCTTCCTTGTTAATGTTCCTTTTTCCAAGAGAATGATAGTGTATAGTGTCGTAAGTGTCAATTTTCTTGTGATGCACCACATATGTAGGTTTTAATCTTGTACAAAATATTGCTACAAAAATATTCTTAATAAAAAATAAAAGATGCAATTGCAAACACATGCATTAAAAAATATATTTTACCTTGGAAACCCAAATTGGGGAAACTAACAAGATTTTTTCAATATATTTTTGTATACAGTATTACAATACAATATATATCCTATTTCATCCAAAAATTACCACTCCATTTACCATGGATAGAATATAATCTTATTTACTTAACCAAAACTACAAAACCATGGGCAAAACCACCATGCACCACAAAATTGCTTAAGAAAAAAACTGTGTGCCAAAAGTCGCCAAAAATGAACGTAAAATATCACCCAATTTTTTTTCGGGGGCTACCACCGCCTTGCGCTCAATGCAACATACAACACATGGAAATGGTTGTGCAAAGAATGTAACACATACCCAACGTTGTTCCACTTGTTTTATTTGCACACACAGGTTCGCAATAGTACATCATGAAAAGATAATACATACTCAACAACACATACTAATCATGCAATTGGATGTGTTAGGTTAGCCATCCATTTTGTATTTTTTGAGGTGGAGAACCTTGACGTTAGTGGGAGATATTTTGATATTGTCCTGATCCAGGTGGATATTGGTGGCCATCCGCCTATTCCACTTGGACCCCCACCATCGTTTCTTTCAGTTTTTCAGTTTCCTTAATTGTTGCACAATTTACTATTGTTGGCATTTTTTTGGTTCCTGAGCTTCCGAAGCCGTTTTGAGGCCCTAAACGACATTTTTTGCGCATGAAACCTTCAATATGAGTATGTTCCATACTTGATATTTTCTATAAATGGTTTTATTCCTTGGATAGACCTTTCTAACGATGTATCATGTGCATCAAACAGAGATAGTATGCCAAAGTTACGACCCCGGGAGAATTTAGTACCAATTTACCCTGACGATACCCATAGTTTGGCGTTTCATCTCCTAGGCTTAGGTTTTTTGATGTTTAGGGTTTTTCATTGTTTCTAAATAATATATAGGCCTTCGAGCCTCAATGTAACATAGATTTCAGAGGCTTGTAGCCGCCACATGTCTTCTCAGAGATAAGGTACCAGTGCCCTAGCTAGTTTATTTCCATTCTGTCTGTAAACAAATTTCAGTTCTTTAATATTAATGAAATGAAGTGTTATTTCCACTACATCTTTGTATTTATGGTTATATGTGTATTATGTTGTGTTCTTTCATAAATTTGGATCATATCCTCAAGAATTGAATTTCCAGTGAAAATGATAATGATAAATATGAGTTTTAGATATTTGATAAATATATAAATTTTAGGTTGAAATTATATATCAATGAAGATAAATATTATTTTTCCATATTTAAAAAAAAACAACAACAACATCAACAAAACATTGCACCTATCATCGAATAATTAAGAGAAAACTCAATATAATCTCACCTCTCGCTATAATCTTACCTCTCTCCATTCATATGGGGGAATCATTCCAACACATTTCCACATTATTTGCTTCTTAAATAGTATAGGGAAACCTACCATATTTTTTTTCTCTTGTCAAAATACAAAACACCGAGAAAAAACAATATTAGAGATCTATTTTGTATTGGAAATTTTAATAAATTCAAATCGTTGATTCATTACACTTAGAATTGCAGAAATCGGTACATTTAAATTTATTTTACGACTATGATGAGTGATCTTTCTCTTTTCTCTATACCCTTTGTATTAAAATACATTAGAAGAAATTTCCCATGAGGAATCTTCACAAGTATTAAATATTATTTAAACCTCATTTTCTTTTCTTTTTTTCTAATAAATATATAATTTTCAATTATTAGAAAAAGGAAAAGAAAATTAGGTTTAAATAATATTTAATACTTGTGAAGATTCCTCATGGGGAAATTTCTTCTAATGTATTTTAATACATTACCTTCATTCCTTAACATGTTTTTATTTTGACTTTCTTTTAGGCCTCTCATCTTTAGGAATGTTTTTCGTTTTGTTTGTTTTTTTTTTTTTCCCTTCTCTGTTTGCATTGGAATGTCTTGTATATTTGCAACATTTGTAATTAAAATTTTTTTTATATGCCAACCCTCCACAAACTCTATCTCTATATCTTGAATCACTAACTTGATTAGAATTAGCAACATATTGGGGAACTCAAGGTGTATGTGTTCTCTGAAGCCTCGATAGCAAGTATCCCTCAAATAGCTAAAAAGTATATTTTATGCACTAGTTCTTGGGATCTCTTGATAAATTCTGTGCATACATTTTGGCATTATATTCTACTATTCAACCATAAGTATCGAAGCATGTATGATATGTTGTTGATGTTGAAGTTAATTTTTAGTGGTTGATGTTGTAGACACATTGGCTATATCAGTAATTTGTTCCTCAACATTGCATGTGTTATTACTAATTTTCTCCCAAAGCTTTTGCTTAAACCAAGAGTTCCTTGATAATCCATTGATTCTCATGATAATTGTATTTTTTCAAAATTGGGGGTTTTGTTGGGTTTTAAATTTTGTTTAAGGTAGTTAACTAGGGATTTGGGATCAAGGCTTTCACTTTTGTTAATTTCTTGGATCCCCAAAATCAATGCTAACAAGTACATCATATCACCTTCTCCATGTCAAATGAAAAGTAGGATTTATGATCAATTATTTTTATTTTATTTTAGGAAATGCTTAATAAAATAATAATGTGTTGAGGTATTTGGTTACGATGCCTTGTATTTTTCGCTACTTCTATTTTAGTTGTTCATTTCTTGATTCTTGGAAAATAAAATGAGTTGCACAATACAACAAGTGAATTTTAGTGAGAAAATGCATTGATCTTGTGATGCGATGTTGTGCCTTTTATGAAACAAATTCATGCCTAAGATTGTTGAAAAAATGTTTCTTATTTTGCCACAAAAATTTTGTTGCAAATTTATGCCCTGGCTTGTCACAAAATTGTTGCTGCATATTTCTACCCTAAATTGTCCCAAAATTGTTGTTGTATATTTCTACCCTAGCTTGCACCAAAATTGTGGCCAAAACCATGCTCTGTCTTGCCTCAAAATCATGGAAAAATTGGTGTCTTAGATTGCCCCAAACTTGTGGATAGATTCTTGCTCAAATTTGAGTCCAAATTCTTCTTGTCTTCTTCATCAATGAGATGGGGGGGGGGGTGATTAAAATGAATTATTAACCAAATTAATGCACACAAATCTACTATAAAAATTAAGGGGGGTTCTCTATGACTAAAGGTAGTATAATCAAATGGTGTTATCCTCTTAATATAGTTCTCTTTGCATTAGCATTAGCATTAACACTGGAATATTTAAGGGGAATAATTATTTTCCCAAGTTTGTTTCCAAATAGGTCAATGTTGTAGGAGGCACTTAATTTTATTTCTTTTTCCACTTGAAAAACACCAACTAGTGTTAAACCACAACATATCCATTCATGATGTTATTGAATTAAGGTACTAAAATCTTATTATGGTTTTCACATTAAATGATGATTGGTTTTAAGTTTAATTTATTTCTTTTATAGTTATAATATTTTTAAAAGTGAAATGCTTTAATTTTTTAATGTTGAATACTAACATAAGGGATTACAATCATATGGGTAGGAGCTCAAGGGGGCTATAATTGTAGTGGTATGAACTTAGGATTTAACACCTCATCACCATCCTCGTTAAAATCAACATTGTTGGATCTTGAATTCACTTTTAAAATAAAAACATGACCAACTTCTCCCATTAATCTATCATACTTTGATCAACATATTCATTACTAACCCTAATTTATATTTTTTTTGTTCCTTTCTTTCATTATGATTTGTTGAAGTTGAAGGATTAGAGTTAGATCCCTGAGAATTTCAAGATAAGAATGTTAAATATTTATAAATTTGAAAGATAAGACTTGGAATGAGAGCAAAAGAGCTATCAACCCCCCACTTCAACTCCGTACGACCTTGGTTCACTTAAAGAAATGAACCCTCATGACCCCCTCTCACACTTGGGCTTTTAAGCATCTCATTTCTTGTAAAGAAATGAAAGCAAAAAATGTTCAATCTTTATCAAATCTTATAGTAAAGAGTTCACCCATACTCAAGCTCTAGTGCACCAACTCACTTCTCTAGAAGAAACGAAAGCCCCACCAAAGTTGGGATATGAATTACCTTGCTTCTCTCTAATAAATGATAACTCACCCACTTGAGCTTTAGAGCTCTTTATTTTTCTTAGCCTTCCCCTCCTCCTCTGTTGGATGTTTTGTGTGTGTGTGAAAGAAGAGTTAGATGTTTATCTATGAATTAAGGAAGCACATTATAATCTCAACCCAAGGACTTGCACCCCATAGATAACTTTTAGATTGTTGAACGGTTGGTGTGTATAATTCCTTATAAACCACATTAGTGAGTTTTATGCATGTGGAATTATCTACAACACTTACCCTGCATAAATGAATAATAATGTTGAAAAATGTTTCAAATTTGTAGTTTTATGTATAAAATTACTCATCCTCTAGTTCTCTAATTAGAATGGTTTTAAATTTGATAATGTGGAATTATCCACAACACATACCCCACACACATGAATAAATAATGTTGAAAAATGTTTCAAAATTTTAGTTTTATGTATAAAAGAATCATCCTTCGGTTTTCTAATTAGAATGGTTTTAATTTTGATAAAAGGTGTGACATCCTCATGAACTTTATTAACACAAATAATTGGACAAAAATTCTTCAACATATTGGCATATAATTTTTCCATAGACATGAATCTTTTTTTTATAATCATTTAAATGGTGCTCAACATTATTCTCATTGTTGTGTGTTTCATGAGCAAGAGGGAGGTCATGTAATGATTTTTTTTAAATGTTTCATTATTGTTATATTATTAGTATTATTATTTATTTTTTTATTTGTTTATTTATATTTAATGACTGGTGAAATCGGTAACTTGTCAATTCTTGCACTCATATGACACCGTGTCAGTCCCCGATGACTGCCACTATAACCTCTAGGTGCAACAGCATCGCCCTCAAGCACAACGCACGAGTATGTTAGGTCCCTATATTGGTTACACAACAGAGTAAGTCGAGGTTTGAACCTATGACCTACAGAGTGGCATGAACGCCTTAGTTGTTCGTTCGTTGGCTAATAAGTTGCACAATTGGGGGCCTGAAATGATTCATTATTATTTGGAAAGTCGTATTGGTTTAATTAATATGGTTAAAAGTCATAATCAACATTCATAATTATAAATTGAGCTTGGTTATATTCTTACTTACTCCAGTTCTATATTTTGTTGAAATATGTAATTAGGTTTAGTCTTCATAATGACTTATGTAATCATGATTTTATGTATTTAATGAAAAGAGAAAAATAAATTTCTTATTTTTGTTCTCGAGGCATGGGTTTTGTTATCACTACCCTAGAGCAGGTTGGGTTGTGTCAACTACCAACCTAGCATAACTATTTCAACCAAATTTTGACTGGAAGTTAGCCCTTCCAATCAAAGAGGGCTCTCTCAAAGAAAACAGTGAAATATTCTAGTTGAAATTCAATTTGCAGATGGCTAACTATGTACTATTTTTTATGTGGTTTTTTGCAGGTAGAAGAGTGTATGATAGCCGCCATTGAGCATGGAGTCAGCGAAGGAATTTCAATTTACAAACAATTTTATTCATGGAAGTTGAGGCAAATTGGCTTAAACATAAATTTTTATAGCAAACACAACATATGAAGGAAATTGGAGCATTTAGTCATGAATTCCAAGTAATCATACTACCATGAAACTGATAAAAACACACAAAATGAAGAGATAGAAACACATAATCCAAGGAGAATCTCAGGTTGTAAAATAGTCTGCTGCAAAATGTATATTAGTTGATAAAGAAAATTTACATAAGTATCTCTCTCATAACATTCATAAACCATTTCAAAATGAAAAATCCCTCATTTATAGAGTGAGGCCTCTTTACAATAGTCTTCCACCTGGGCTAGACTCAATACCTTAGCCAAGATACCTAGTTCTAGTAGAATTAAAACACATGGAGATTTTCTAGGGATATTTTTTGTTTGGCAGAGTTTGTATACAAAAGGAATATATCATCATTTAATAAATTTAACACAACTATAATAGAATATGCTAGTCATCCTTATCGAACATAACTAATTGTTGGGGTGTTAGATAGTTGATAAAGTGGAATTAGGAACTCGTAGGCTTGAGTTGGAATGATGAGATGTAGTGAGGAGCTGGCTTGATGAGTTGCCAGCTACATGGAGGTTGACCAGCTGAGTTGTCTCCTTGAAAAATAAGATGATGATGCGCATACTTTTGACTCATGGTTTATCCATTCCTTTACTTTTTGATTGCCCAAAAATCATCAAAACTCCATAACGCTGGAAAAAACAGAGCACAAGAAGTTTGGTAGAAAACTTTAGTAGAAAATGCCAAAATCACCCTTCTGAAAATTATTTGATTTTTCTGATTTTTCCAGGGTTTTCTCTGATGTTTATGAGTTAAATACATGCATTTATCCCTCCTATTTCTAAATTTTAGATTGATGTTTTCCTCCATGGAAAGCGACATCAGTTTCATAGAAAATGTTTGCCTTCAAGATGGAGAGTTGCTATGAAAGTGCCTAGTTTATGAGATTTTTCATTTTCAATATTTTTCTACCTAAAAAATTCTTCTAGAAGCCTATATAAGCATGTATATTACCCAAATTTTTGATTACCCATAGTATAATAAAAAATTATGGTCTTACCATACTTATGGAGTATAATCAGTTACAACATGAATTTGAGGCCCCTCTTCAAAAGTTCAGCTTGGATCATTTCAATTTGTGTTTTTAAAGCTATGACTTGCCCCTACAACCTTCTCCTGTCTACTTGTAACCATCATGTTCCTCTTGCACATGTGCTTCATCATTCTATGCAAAGGCAATTTTCTCTTTAACATTTTTCCATATTCATCTGCAACCTTATTATAAAAGTCAAGTTTCTTTGATATATCCTCCTTTATATTTCTTCCTCTGAGCTACCGTGGCTTCAACATGAAGTGAGTTGCTTCTTTGACAACTGAAAATATCCCAAAGATAGCAGACTAGCTCTTGACACCAGCGGACCTACCCTAAAGACAGCTAAACCATCTCACAAGACAATAAGATCGAGAAATGGACAACAAGAGCAGCTCGTAAGGAGATGGGACCAAGCTTGTGACAAAAAAGCTATTCAAAAGTGGAAATAAAATGGAATGAGTATGTAACCACACGTTTTTGGAATTGTAGATAAAGACAAAAATGTATAATCATGACTCAATAACCTCTTACCATAACCGTTTTAAAATTTCATACAGTTTCCCTAACGTTAACAGAAAAACATACTTTCGTATTGGAAACAGTGTTGGTGAATGAAAATTTGTTGTGGAAGTATTAGGAACTTTCATAGCAAACCCTGAAATTTTTAAACAAGAGTTGCTGCAAAAGTTGGGAAAATTTTCCAATGAATAGATAAGCTCGAGGTACATGAATTTATATGATTTTCCCATCTATGGCAACCCCTACTAAATTCATAATGACCCTCTAATATGACTGAAAAACCAAAAAGACCTTTATTCATCTAAAAAAAAAAATTCAAAACCCTAATTAACTAAACCTAATGACTCAAAGACAAGCTTAGGTGTTACCTTGGATAACAGGTTTCATGCTCAAGGGAAATTTATTTTTAGGTCAAGCACCCATTGAGTGCTTCTAGGTTTTTCATAAAGTCAATTGAGTCATTTTAATGTATTGAAGACCCATTTGGGCATGTTACATATTGTAAAGAAAATTTATTTGAGCCAAAATAGAGTCAAAATACCCTCCAAGACCTCATCATGGCACAAAGATCAAGTCGACCTATATGAAGGGATAAGTCGGCTTAAAGATAGAAATTAATACCCCCCAAAAGCCTATATACAAGAAGGAACTTAACCTCATTTGGACACACTCTCAAGAAATTTTGATCTCCTCAAGATGGAAGCTAGAAAAGGACGGCGAAGAACAAGAAAAATCTCTCTCTCTCTCTCTCTCTCTCTCTCTCTCTCTCTCTCTCTCTCTCTCTCTCTCTCTCTCTCTCTCTCTCTCGCGTCAGACGAAATTATGAAGTTGCATCGAATTTGTGAAGCTACAATGTCGAAGTTTTGAAGCTACAAGATCGAAGTTGTGAAGCTACAAGGCTGAAGCTATGAAGTTGCAAGGTCGAAGCTGTGAATATACAAGGTCGAAGCTATGAAGCTGTAAGGTCGAAGTTGTGAAGTTGCAAGGTCAATTTGTAAGGTCAAAGTTGTGAAGTTGCTTCTAGTTCGAAATTGTGAAGTTGCTAGATCGAAGCTATTAAATTTGGATCAAGGTCAAAGTTGTTGAAGCTGCTAGGTCGACGTTGCATAAATTGTTGTTGGGATCAAATTTATTGGAAAATTTGTTGGAAGTTGTTCAAGAAGGATATTTGACTTGGTCTTAGAGGGTCTTGGTCAAGGGTTATAGGTCTTGGAATTCTTCAATTGAAGGTTTATAATAATAGATGAATTCTGGTGGGTTTTCCTCTCAGTTGGAGAGGTTTTGGCTCTATTTGATTGCCTACATCTTGTGTCTTATTGTCGCATTGTTCATTATGATTTGGTAGTTGTCTGATGATAGAGAACACTAATAATAATAAAGTAAAGAATAATTTAATCATGAAAAGTAAAAATGCATCACAAGCAATTATCAAAGTAAGATAAATCACCTACACATGTTTCCCCTATATTTCTCAACATGGTATCAAAGCTAAGGTGACTACATCAAGGAAGGGAAGCACAAGGAATAATATTCAAGGGTACAAGTATAAAGGGATCATCTTTATCAATCATTAAGAAGGACCATTCATATCAAGGATCATCACATCTCAAAGATAGAAGACCTCAAAACCCTAGCTCATCCAAAGAAGGGTTATATGCCTGAAGTGTTCTTGGGAATGTCTCACATTCTACAATCATTATCACAAGGAAGGAAGAATGAAGCACTTTTGTGTCTATTTTCTAGGCTATATTCTCCACATGCATGAAATATTAGGACATCCTTCTGCAACAACAAGTATCAAATTGCAGCCACCATCAAGGGTCAAGTTTTGTGCCAAGAAAGGTCTCCTTTGCAAACCCAAATAACAGGAAAAATAAGTCAAGTCAAGCGAAGTAAAAATGAGGAAAATTTGTCCATATTATAGTCACTCGTATGATCTACGATTACTATAGAAAAGTATGAAATTGCAAAACTGCTACAGCAAGCCAAAATTTTGAAGAAGGGCCAAAATTTGAGGCTGTGAAACAAGTTTGACTAGCATTGACTTGAAGGAAGAGAAGCAGGAAAACGCATTGAGCCAAGGATCACTTTTGAAGGAAGAAATATTCTATCTACATCAGCATCAAAATCAAGAAGGCATAAATTTGAATATTTCATCATCTAGGAGTATCTTCACTTGATAAGTAAGTATGTTTATATCTATATCTGAATCAATCAAAATTACTTCATTTTGCAAGGAGAGCAACAAATTGGTTGGGTCGTCAAATTTTCTTACATGGAAGAAGAGGATAGATTTTATCCTCATAGAAAATTAATTCATTGATCACGTTAAGATTTTAATTGTCGAACCTTCAAATGAAGAAGGAATAGCCTCATACTTTATGAGGGTGTCAAAAATATGAGACCTACTGCAATAATTGGGGAAATAATGTCTGATAAGAAAATAACCATTGTGGTGCTCAATACACTTATGAAGGAATGGGTAACTTCATGTTAATATTTTATGTAAATAATGAAGCCACCTCATTAAGTGAACTTTAGTCATTGTGTAAAATTGAATAAAATGGGTTAAAAGCTAAAAGTGATGTGGTCCAGGTGAATTCTATTCAAGCATTTGTTGCCATGGATAAAAGAAAAGGAAAGTTTGGGAAGTTTGGTCTTCAGAAAAAAAATAAGGATGTGTCAAAGATCCAATGTTATGGATGTCAAGGATATGGGCATCACAATAGATATTGTTCGAAATTCAAGAAGGACGGCAAGTGGAAAGAAAGAAATGAAGCTTGTATCAACAAAGAAGTGTAAGAACCTGGTGAGAAGAAATAAAAATGGATATATCTTCACTATTAGGGTTCCTCCAATGCATAACAGGGAGAAGTAGGAGGTGAAAAGACCTCTATCATGGCAGTCAAGATCAAAATCATTATGGATAGATTCATCTTATTATAAGATGACATCATATTAGAAGCATATCGTTAAAACAAGAGCTCATTAGAAAATATTGAAAGGATATTTGATGATTGTAGCAATCACCATAGAAAGGAAGTAGCTCTTGGTAACCTCATTGAATGCATAAGTAGTACTTATGGGAAAAGAAAATTAATCTAGCATAGAAAAAACTCATCATGTATCATCATCATTAGGAAGGAGCATTTGCAAGATGTGGATAATCAAGATCCTCCATTGGAATATTCATTGCAAGGTTCACCTTTATTAGATGAAGCAAGTGTCTCGCTGAGAATTTCACCTTGTATGGATTAATTTTTTAGAAGGATGATGGTATGGTGAAAAATAAGTGCAACATGTCAAGATGGTTGAAGTAATTTCAATCAAAGAAGTTGCTGGGGGGAGTCTAGATGAACAAAAAAAAAAATTAGGTATGTATGCATGTATTTTGAGTCATGTGATTATATAGATGGATGAATGCTCTTCCTCATGAGCATGATCGAAGGAAAGGGATTTATTTCATTGGAAATATGCATGAAGGCATGGTTCACATATTTACTAGATGAAATCAACATAATATGTCATAATATGGAATATGAGGTGGTTGAAAAATATGAAGGAACTATGGTTGGAAGTTCCTGGGGAGAAATATATGAAGAAAGGAAGAATATATCATGAAATATGCAATTATGATCACAGGAATTCAACATATGATGACTAGGAGAATTGACCATGACATCTCCATGGAAAATCTATGAAGACTCTGATGAATTTTGGAAATAAAGGAAACCCTTGGCATTGAAGATCTTGTAAATGTTTCAATATGTATGCAGGATGTTGATGTTTCTACAAGAATATTTCATGATGAAGGGCCATCATAAAAGGTAACTTTGATTTGATGTTCATTTTTTTATTTTTGAACAACATCTAGATGGGTTGATACAAGGCTACCAAAAGAGAGTTGTAGATGTCACCTACAACTAGCACTTATGTGGTTGGATGAAATATCCTAAAGGAAACATGACTTGGAAGAGGTATTTTTATGAAGAAAACCCAGATGTGGATTAGAAGATCACTTTTTTATGAAGAAGAGGATGACATGACTGACATGGTTTGTGAAGAATAGTGATGGATGGTCGATTCCCTACGAAGAAATCCCGAAGGATGAAGGTTCCATAATTATAAAGATGAAATTCATGACATCAAAAGTAGGATCTCTTCAAGCAGTTGAAGGTACCATGATCTCCACCGAAGAACAAGAGATATGTTGAAAAACAAGTCCCTAGTTAATAGGGAGATTGGGTACATTACTTTTAAAGGACTAGGTAGATCATCCCTATTTAAGAGAGAGTGAAATATATGGTTCTCTACTTCATGTGTCATGCATTATACCAGGAATAATAATTGTATGTCTTAGTGAAGATCATGAGTAGAGATAGACATGTCATTCTTGTCTTCACTTTTGAAGAATAATGGAGGATTGGGTAAGCATATGGCATCGAATACTCTTTGAGGATGAGTTATGGAATCCAAGATAAGATTAGTCGTAGAGAACTGATACTATTTTAGGACTAGGAATCCAAGATAAGAATAGTCTTGGGAGGACATATCCTATGAACACCCAAGTGGTGTATGTACCTTGATAAACAATGATGATGGTGTCTATCAGTCATTGGTCTCGCCAACACTGTGCTATTGTGGAGAGATAGAGTTGTTAGTCAAAGCCTTACTATGTGACAATGTTGTTTGATATGATGCTAAACAGATGGGTTATCAATCTGACTCTTCATATGAGAATTCTTTAGATTGAGAATGTCCAAGTACCTTATATGGATTATGAATACCTCCATATTTAAGAGGAAGTGTTCAAATATGTAACTAGGTTTGATCTTCATAATGACATGTAATCATGATTTTATGTATTTAATGAAAAGAGAAAAATAAATTTATTGGTGTTGTTCTTGAGGCATGGGTTTCATGCTCAATGGAAATTTATTTTTAGGTCAAGCACCCATTGAGCGCTTCTAGGTTTGTCATAAATTCAATTGAGTCATTTTCATGTATTGAAGACTCATTTAGGCATGTTACATATTGTAAATAAAAATTATTTGAGTCAAAATAGAGTCAAAAGACCCTCCAATACCTTGTCATGGCACAAATATCAAGCCGACCTATATGAAGGGACAATTTAACCTAAAGATAGAAATTTGTACCCCTCAAAAGCCTATATATAAGAAGGAACTCGACCTCATTTGGACACACTCTAAAGCAAGTTCGATCTCCTCAAGATGGAAGTTGAAAAAGGACGAAGAATAAGAAGAAGAGCAAGATCATTTTAAGCCACTCTCTCTCTCTCTTGTTAGGGATTCTACAGTTATTGGGCATGACGAAATTATGAAGTTGCATCAAAGTTGTGAAGCTGCTTGGAAGTTGTTAAGCTGCAAGGTCGAATATTTGAAGCTGCAAGCTCGAAATTATGAAGCTGAAAGGTCAAAGCTGTGAAGTTGCAAGGTAAATTTATCAGGTCAAAGTTGTGAATCTTCTTCTAGGATGAAGTTGTGAAGCTGTTAGGTAAATTTTTTTGAAGTTGCATCAAGGTCAAAGTTGTTCAAGCTGCTAAGTTGAAGTTATATAAATTTTTGTTGGGATCGAAGTTGTTGGAAGTTGTTCAAGAAGGTAAGTTGACTTGGTCTTGGAGGGTCCTTCTCAAGGGTCATAGGTCTTGTAATTCATAAATTTAAGGTCTATAAGAAGAGAATAATTATGGTGGGTTTTCCTCTCAAGTGGGGTGGTTTTGGCCCTGGTTGATCACCTACTTCTTATGTCCTATTGTCTCATTGTTCTTTATTATTTGATAGCTTTTTTACGATAGATAACACTAATAATAATAAAGGAAATAAGATTTAATCAAGAAAATTAAAAATGCATCATAAGCAGTTATCAAAGTAAGATAAATCACCTACACTTGTTTCCCCTACACCAGAAAATTTGGCAGAAATTCCGACGGCAAATTCGTCGCTATTCCGACACATAGTCGTCACAAGAGCGAAAGTTCGAGGGCGGGCAAAACGTGGTTTACCATACCGTCGCAGTTCTGACGCAATTAAATAGTGTCGCACTATCGACACTTTTTCCGTCGCTTCCAAACAAGCGTCACTCTTCCGACATTTCCCAATCCGTCGTACTTCCGACCTTTGTAAACTGTCGCACTTCCGACGAAATGTGGTCTGACGTTTTGAACGTCGCTCTTCCGACGTTTGTAAAATGTCACAATTACGACGAAATTTGGTCCAATGTTTTGAACGTCGCTCTTCCGACGTTTGTAAACTATCACAATTCTGACGCAATGTGGTCCGACATTTTTGACGTCGCTCTTCCGACGGTTGTAAACTGTCACAATTCCGAGGAAATGTGGTCCGACGTTTGTAAATTGTCGCAATTCCGACAAAATGTGGTCCGGCATTTTGAACGTCGCTCGTCCGACATTTTTATACTGTCGCTCTTCCGATGTTTCTAATCTGTCGCAATTCTGACACTTACAAGGTGTCAGTATAGTGACGGCAGGTTCAATTTTTAAAAAAAAAATGAAATTTTAAAAGAGGAAAAACGTTGTTTTGAATATATTATATGAAGTAAAACATTCCATGAAGTCATTACATTTTCACATCTGAAGATTGGAACCCAAATATCCATCCAGAAAAGTGGAAGTCCCACCCCAGACAATGATAGAAAAATACCCCATGTCACATACAGGGACATGATATAAAACCCAGTAACAGTCCACATGGAGATTATCGACAATATGAGAAAGCATCCAAATATGCCCGAGGCATCTATAAGAAAGTGAAATAGCAGTATGTAGAATAGTAAAGCAACAGATAGAGTACCGACGTCCATTGTTCCAAATACAAATTAAAGTACCCCAAATCCTTGAACAGAGAAAAACGCTAATCATGTGAGGAGTGTGATATGTCCAAAATATAAAAAGACCATCAGACCATATCAATAAACCAGCAACATAGACCAACATAGCTAGTTTTGAAGGCAGAGTGATAAACATTAATCATTTTTTTTTCACAAGAGAAAAAACGTTGTTTTGAATATATTATATGAATTAAAACAGTCCATGAAGTCATTACATTTTCACATCTGAAGATTGGAACCCAAATATCCATCCAGAAAATTGGAAGTCCCACCCCAAATAGTGATAGAAAAATACCCCATGTCACATACAAAGACTTGATATAAAACCCAGTAATGGTCCACATGGAGATTATCGACAAATCTGAGAAAGCATCCAAATATGTCTGAGGCATCTATAAGAAAGTGAAATAGCAGTATGTAGAATAGTAAAACAACAGATAGAGTACCGACATCCATTGTTCCAAATACAAATTAAAGTACCCAAAATCCTTGAACAGAGAAAAACGCTAATCATGTGAGGAGTGTGATATGTCCAAAATATAAAAAGACCATCAGACCATATCAATAAACCAGCAACATAGACCGGCATCGCTAGTTTTGAAGGAAGAGTGATAAACATTAATCATTTTTTTTTCACAAGAGAAAAAACGTTGTTTTGAATATATTATATGAAGTAAAACAGTCCATGAAGTGATTACATTTTGACATCTGAAGATTGGAACCCAAATATCCATTCAGAAAAGTGGAATTCCCACCCTAGACAGTGATAGAAAAATACCCCATGTCACATACAGGGACTTGATATAAAACCCAGTAACGGTCCACATGGAGATTATCGACAATCTGAGAAAGCATCCAAATATGCCCGAGGCATCTATAAGAAATTGAAATAGCAGTATGTAGAATAGTAAAGCAACAGATAGAGTACCGATGTCCATTGTTCCAAATACAAATTAAAGTACCCAAAATCCTTGAACAGAGAAAAACGCTAATCATGTGAGGAGTGTGTTATGTCCAAAATATAAAAATACCATCAGACCATATCAATAAACCAACAACATAGACCAGCATCGCTAGTTTTGAAGGCAGAGTGATAAACATTAATCATTTTTTTTTCACATGAGAAAAAACGTTGTTTTGAATATATTATATGAAGTAAAACAGTCCATGAAGTCATTACATTTTCACATCTGAAGATTGGAACCCAAATATCCATCCAGAAAAGTGGAAGTCCCACCCCGGACAATGATAGAAAAATACCCCATGTCACATACAGGGACATGATATAAAACCCAGTAACGGTCCACATGGAGATTATCGACAAATCTGAGAAAGCATCCAAATATGCCCGAGGCATCTATAAGAAAGTGAAATAGCAGTATGTAGAATAGTAAAGCAATAGATAGATTACCGACGTCCATTGTTCCAAATACAAATTAAAGTACCCAAAATCCTTGAACAGAGAAAAACGCTAATCATGTGAGGAGTGTGATAACCATCTGCAGAAACCCAGACTCGCTTGTAAGATCAGGCTCGCTTGATTCCAAAATTGGTAACCATCTGTTGTATCCGATATGTAAGGGTCAGGCTCGCTTGTTTCCATTAGTAGCCTGCTACAGCATCCACCCTGTTCATAGCAAAAAGGTTCTTGTAGATATACAGAGAAAGAGTATAATACATAGACCATATAAACATGGCTCTGTATTTCAAAAAACAGGTTTAAAATAGAAACAGGGCAACATTTTTTTTTCTAAGTAAAGTTAATCTATTAACAATGGGAATAAAATTACACCGAAGTCAAAATCCTTGCCCAGACTCATGGCAAATTTGTCATCAAAAAATCAAAAAATTAAGAAGACTGCCCTCATACGAGGAAACCAGTCTTGAACGTTTAATTTACAGAATTCAAAAATATTACAAAGGTCCAGCATAGTAAAATAATCTAAAAGCAGCCCAATTAAGTGGGTCGGGAAGCAAGAAAAACAAATTAACCAAACTACTCCTCCAGCTCCTCGACGATTCGGCACCATCTTTCGAAAGGTCCAGGATCGCTAGGTGCTACCTCCACATTCATGCCACGGCTCCCCTCCTGAAGGCCCGAATGCTGGCCGGCTTTTTCCGAGCTTAGACCTGCCGGATGGGTGCATTATTCCTCCGTTTGGGCCTCCTTGCGGAAAACCACAGTGACTGAAGCTGTAATTCGTGGGCGGTTGAGAGAGAAATTAAAGGAAAATTGCGTAGTGCGCGTCGTGGGAGAAGGTGAACTAGCGGTGGGGAAACGAGGAGCAGGGGAATCCATACGGTGGCCAGATCCTACAACCCGACCCCACCCACTCCTATTATTTGGATAGCGACCTGCATAATAATCACTGGATTGGCCGGAAGACAACTCGGTTGAGGGGCTGGAGGGAGCGCGCAGGAGTTGACCTCTAGTGCTCCCCCTACGGCAACGCATCCTTTGATGCACGCGAGGCATGGGTGCAGTCTCACTAGCAGTGGGCACAAGAGGAGATGGAGAAGCAGAATTCCAAGAAACAGAGGAAGACGGACAAGGACCAGACCGATAGAAATGAAGATATGCAGCAAGGTCTACGCAGCAGTTCAGCTGGCCACTTCTCCTTCTTGTCACAGTGAGCAGGCAGTGTAACCCAGCAACCGGCTCGTCTGAAAAACCATAGCGAAATGCCATTTTATCAATGCAATGCAATCGAAGGATGCTCGTCATAATTAATCTCTGATCATTAATGAGAGCCGAAGGCCGGATCATATTGGAGCATGCAGAATCGCTAACGGGAGTGGAGGTCCGATCTTGAACAGTGTTAAAATTTAATGCGATTTGATGTGAAAACCTTGGAATTTAATTGAACAGCGTTAAATCTTAATTCGATTGATATGAAACCGCCACATCCATGTCCCATCGCCTTAAACTCCATCGAATGCACACGCAGCCGGGAGCAGGGCAAGTTTTTATTGAGGACACGTGGCAGAAATTGATTGGAGCGGATCTTTGTTTGGGGCGCTCGTGCAGTGGAAATCTGGACCCGAAAAATATTAGGGCGAATTTGATAAGAAATTCGCGTCACAACTCTCCCTCCGTACGCCAACCCAACTTTGGACCCGAAAAATATTAGGGCGAAATTCATTTGGTTTTCGCGTCACAAAATTGGCTGACGTCAGCAGGCTATTTTGAAACGCGAATTTGGTTTGAATTATGGTTTATCGTTGTTTGAAGTCCGGCGGGCTCGACTTAAGAACAATTTTGTTTGATCCCATCTTATAAAATTTGTGTTGGTTTTCTTTGATAATACACATATTTATAGTAAATCATGGGAATACCACACTAAACATGTGGAAAAGTTATATAAATTATTGAGAACAATCATTTTTATGTAAAAATATCCAAATGTGCTTTTGGGAAATAAGAATCCGAGTATTTGGTTCATATTGTTTTAAAGGAAGGAGTGAAGTTGGAGCCTCAAAAGATGCAAGCTATTACAAAATGACCTATTCCTAAGAAAATCAAGGTTCCTAGAAGATTTTTTAGACTTACATGATATTATTGATCATTTGTTAAGAATTATTCATGCATTTCAAGTCCACTCACATATCTCTTGAAGAAAATATCATTTATATGGAATGATGAGGCTACTTTGGCATTCTCTCTTTTAATGGATGCCATGTCTTCTACACCAACATCGGTTGCACCTACTTTTGGTAAAACATTCATAGTAGAGTGTGAGGCACTAAGACAAGGAATTTATGTAATATTAACACAATAAGGGATATCATTGGCTTTTAAAAGCAAGGAATTCAAAGAAAATATTTGGTGAAATCTATGTATGAAAAATAAATGGAAGCAATATTACATGCAATAAAAAATGGGGATAGTATATCATTGGGAGGTACTTTAAAGTCAAGATATACCATGATAGCATAAAGTATTTTTTGAAGCTATGGATTTCATTGGAAGATTAACAAAAATGAGGAGAAAAATGAAAAGTTTTAATTTTGAGATAATCTGCAAAAAGGGTAAGGAAAATTTAGTACATGATGCTCTTTCTAAAATAGAAGAGGCCTCAAATTTATATCCAATTACATTTTCTATTCCTAGGTGGCTAGAAGAAGCTTGCCATAATGGAAAAATGACAATAGTACCAAACAAAAACTAAAATTTATAAAGGATGGGATGAACTCTATGGAGCATTGGGAGTGAAAGAGAGATATACTTTGGTGCAAATGTAGAATATTTTTATGCACACAAGCATATTTGAATAAACAAATATTAAGGGAGTCCCATGTCTCTCCGATGGTAGGACGCAGGGTTCCTTAAAACATCTCAAAGGATGAAAAAATATATTTTTGGAAGGAATGAAGAAAGATATTCAAAATTTTGTAAGAGAAAGTGAGGTTTGCATAATAAATAAAAGAGAGATAGTAAAATCTCTAGGGTTACTTCAACCATTCCACATACATATTCAAAGACTAGAAGATATATCAATAGACTTTATTACAGGGTTACTGAAATATAAAGGTAAGTATTACATTTTGTGGTCATTTATATAGACAAATTTTGTAGATTTTTTTTGTAGAGCTCAAAGTACATAAACAACAAGCCAAGTGGTCGAAGTGTCCGTGAAAGAAATTCATAGTCTTCATGGTTTTCCTAAAGTAATAGTAACAAGAAACTTTTGGAAATAATTATTTAATATGAGTGGAGAAACACTAGCCGCCATGAGTTCTACATATCAAACACAATCAAATGGTCAAACAAAAATAGTTAACAAATGTTTTTAAGGTTATCTACAATGTTACTCTTTAGAAAAGCAACTTAGTATGCCATAATTAATAATCATTCCATGTTCACTTTTGTTAATAGGTTTATGTCAGACGATGATGCAGGGACATTAGGCACTAGCCAGCAATGTAGGAGGTTTTGTCCACATGTTGTGGCTAGGAGGGTTCGAAAACATTTGAGTTGTAACAGCTAGGTGTCAAGACCTCAGCTGACTGTATTAATTAGACTAATTAGAGTTGTATGAGTCGAACAGTTTCAGTTAGTTGAATTATTATAATTAGACCTTTTAATTTCTAGAACGGTCCTCTCATAGGAACCGAAGAGCCATATGTTATGTATATAAATTGTAATTCCTCGGATGAATAAAAGTAGAGAGGGAAGAGGAGAGTAGAGAGGGGATTTCTGCAATAAATCTCTGTGTGTGAACAATTGTTTCCAGTTAAATGATTTCCAAGCTTAGTTGCCATTGAATTATCTCGAACTGCTAATTGTGAAGAATCATTTAACTGTGAGGCGATTGGGTACTAATAATTCCATTCTTTTGTCTTTGAATTCTCGTAAATCGTTGGATAACCCTATGAACTCACCCCACCCGAAGGCGAGGTCTGTGTAGAGAACCGGGGTCGTGAACACTGTTCAAATATAAAAATCCCGCTTAATAAAGAGACAAAATTGTTGTGCTTTCGGAACCTGACCCGAGGATTTGACATGAGTTAACAAACAAAAGGATAGCGGAACCAGACTTGCACCCATGGTCAAGCCCTGTACCAAAACCACAAGTGGAATCACAAAAGCGAGTTGCCCATATCACACCGCTTTTGCAGAGTAGGCGATATTTCCTATTCGCGAGAGATTCCATAGGGAATGCGACACGTGGCGAAGTGACCCCCGGAAAACCACCATTTAACCCGCACCATTGCACGTTAAATCCCGACGTTCGAAGCCGAGTGAAATTGCCAAGAGTCGTTGATTTGGAGAAGGGCCATCGAACGGTGGTCGCACGTTGAACTTGCCCGGAGGTTAACTAACGTGTGCGGAGGATAGCCAAGTACGATACGAGTGTTTGATTGGTTATTGATATATAGAGGTGGGGCCAGAGTATAATGAAATTGTTTAATTAAACGACTGGCGAATAATTAGCATAAGTCTAGAGCGTGATTGTTGTAAGGCTGGGTGGTGAAATATAGAGCCGAAAGTTCATTACAAGTTATTTATTTAAAAAGAAACTCAGAGTATAAATACAAAGTGTTGAAAGTTAAACATTGGTTATAAGGCTTGGAGATAATATAAAGTCGGGAATATAAATTAAAGTCCAACCATTGTGGATAGTATTTATTTATCAAATTCTACGAATTTCTACGAATTTGATAAATAAACCCGAAGAAAGAAGAAGTCAATTAAGACTCGGGCTAGAGGAAAAGAACGGGGTAAACCAAGGGAAAATTCTGACAGAGCGATTATAGACACACCAGCTCTCCTTAGGGGTCCAATTTCATTTTTTTTGCATCACACGATGATCTCTCTTCTCTGGCATTTACTTGTATTGAAGATCACTATTCTAGGAATAAGGAGTTATTTTCTCCAAAAATAACCCTAGCCAAACATTGACAATGCATCAAGGATATCTTTCTATGCTTCATAAGTACATATGTTCTACTTCTAACTCATGTCTTGGAAGTGGTTGTTTTGCTGGAAATTATTCACCAGTTGGTTTCATACCAAAGTCTTTTTCACATTTTCAGCATCCAATACATGAAAAAGATAATGGTTTAAAACAACATATATATTTGAAATTTTGCAAGAATTGTCTGGCACACTTTGAATATGAATTTTGAAGTCAAGTGCATGATGTTGTATAGGATCAAGTGTCATTTTGAATACCAAATTTTTCACAAGAAACTTCTCAACATGCTACCCTGCAGTAAGGATTAAATGAAAATATTGCATCAACTATTTCCATAACAAAAGTGCACCTCGGCCATAAGACTAAAAAACTACAAATGTTGTAGATCTAACAAGACCACACAATCAAATGTATTCCACAAGGCCAATACTGTATGAAAAATGAAAAGGAGTTTGCAACCAAAAATACCTTAGGCAAATAATTCAATTAGATACACCAAACCATCAGCAAAAAGGAAAACCAACCTATTTGGCCCCAATATTTTCAACTGGGTCCTCTAATTCAACCAATAAAAAGGCCAAAACCATAGCATTGAGATACATTTCATTACATCGTCAATAACAATAAAATTTGACTCAGCCATAACCCTTTCCTTTTATTGTTGTGAAAAGCTTTATGCATTACTCTAATGTGGCTAGTCCATAGGCCAAGTAGACCACCGGGTAACAAATATGTTTCCTTTCACCTTTGAGTTTTCAAATTATGCCTACCAAATCTAAGACATTTAAGAGGGGGAACTAATACAACGTTAAAAAGAAAACCAAAGCACACATCTACAAATTACCTCCTTAGCTACTGTCACACCATCATTAACTATTTTCGGAGAACCATGCTTGCTCTCCAAGACAACATTTTGCCCTTCACCCCAAGGGTGACTCCAACAAGATCATCAAGTTTGTTCACACCGCCTGCAAGACAAATTGACAATGCTTTCAGTAAGTGTGCAATTGAATGCCAGACCATATGCCAAAACAACCCTCCATGAAAAATTAAAATAACACATTAAAATCAAATATAAGTGGACAAGGAAATAGCCACCGTAGTGAAGTTTCACGTGCAGGTGACCTTCCTTTAAACATAATTTTTTCTCTGACCTACAATTTTTTTGTCACTGAGCCATCCTTGTTGAAGTACAACTCCTTTTCCATAACTCTTGTATTAACTACCTTCTCTCTGTCGTGTAATCTCAGAGTCCCTCTTCTTCTTGAGTGATTAAAGGAAATGGGTGAAAAAACTGAAAGAGAAGACAATTGTCTGCCATAATTATCAAACATTGCACCCAAATTCTTCCCCTTTCCATTGTTACCCAATGAGGTAGATGTGGCAATTGTTGTCATATTGCCCAAAGCAGAGGCCATCTTCTCTTATCCTGAATATAGAATTACAAGATATTCATATTAGTATGAACCTTAAAAAACATGACTCCCATTGCTAAAAACCACTTTTAAGTTGTAACAGGCAAACTAAACAACTATTGCAACTTTTGGCAACTTCTGGAGCATTAAGAGAGAAACAACCAAAGAGAAATACAACCACAATCCTCATTTTAATGAGACCGGATTATATATTTTCATTAAGATAATAGAAAGAAATCACGACTATATTAAGGCCAGCACAAAACAATCTTTAACCAGTGTCTCTCGCGGCCTTCAGGTTGCCATGCTAGAGGTTGCATATTTTTAATTTAAATTTTTGACCTCTCGTGCCCATCTATGAATGCATCTAATGGGATATCTACATCAAATTCTTCTTTATATCCCCAAAAACAAATTCCCTACTACAAGAGCACCAGTATTGATGGATCACCCCACACCATCCCACCCACTAGAAACGGTGAAAAAGGAAACCCGAGAAAACTTCTAAAATATCTCAAGATGACTATATGGGTGGTTCTTATGAATCAACCAACCATTCGGAACATGCTCATCAATCCAAACCATGAGTATTATGTGACAATATTCAAGCAGGCACTGAATCGGATTTCTGAAGCTATGTTAGAGAAACCCTAAACTCTCACCGAAAATAGGTGAAATGTGGCACCACTCAGAGATTGACATGTGCCAATTGGTACAAGTGGTAGAAAATTGGCATGCTCAAACAACGAGGTGATGCAGGAATGACATGAGGGAGAAAATATCAGAAAAGCCCCAAATCCGGAGAACTAAAGCTCATCACCAACCTGAGATTGACAACTTTACATGATGTAACCTATGAAATCGTAAATGGAGAAATCATAGTAACAATAAAGTAACCTATCTAACAATAAAGTCGGATTCATCCTGGGAGTGGTAATGGGAGAAATCATAGTGAACAACAGGAAACATGCAGAGTTGCTTACAATCAAATAGATGAAAACACACATACAAAAAACCTAGATAATAATCATGAACAAGCTTAATATTGAATTATGAACTGTAAAGGAACTTACAAAATGTGACATTACGAACCTGGTCAAGCGCACAAGCAAAAATATCCCGGACATGACCCTGGTTGACAAGTTGTATTGCTCATGATGCAAGAGGATTTGTACCTGCACTGCCAAGTCAATCAAAATCCATCATTATCTATACAATAAATACAGGTAATTGATGTAGTATTTTTTACTCTAAGATGCATTCTTATGATAATGTTAGAACATATGTTGAAAATGTCAAAACATACCTGAATAAGCTCCTCTTCGTTTCATGAACAATTTATTGGAGTCGCATGAACTTGGAACAAGCCTCCCACGATCTGAAAGAGTAGTAAATAAGTCAAAAATGACTTTTTTGTTGCTACGCTGGATCAAGGGAGGTTTGCTCCAAGATTAAATCGCTCCAATAAATTATTCTCTACTAAACAGGGCCAACCACGTGAAGGTGGAAGCTCTTATGGCCCCTCCCCCCCCGCTCACATCACTCTCAATTCCCCAATACCCAATCTATATTTCATTTTTTACTTTCATGAGCATAAAAAAAAATATTCAATAACTAATAAAAAAACAATTCAACAAAAGTACGCAAGGAAACATTGCAATTAATGCTTGACATAAAAATAGTATGATAAATGAGTTTTTTATATAACGCAAAAAACATTCCAAGTATGGTAACGTTTGTCTTATAATAATACAATATTTTACATTATCAATTTTTTTTTTCTTCTTCCTATTTCTAAAGCTCCTAATTACATCATCAATATCATCGTGCTCTGCTCCTGTTTCGTGCCTTTTGACCCGCATTGCTGACCTAGTTGCGTAGTCACGATGTCTGGTCTCATCCAGTGACGGGGCATCGCCTACAAAAACAGATAATATTAAATTTTAATTGTCAGCTTTTAAATATCATTGAACTAGTTCGGTAATATTAATAAAAAAAATTGCAATGAGATTATTTACCTGGTGCACGAGTTGTCGCCGCTGACCTAGTTGCGTAGTCACGATGTCTGGTCTCATCCAGTGACGGGGCATCGCCTACAAAAACAGATAATATTAAATTTTAATTGTCAGTTTTTAAATATCATTAAACTAGTTCGGTAATATTAATAAAAAAAATTGCAATGAGATTATTTACCTGGTGCACCAGTTGTCGCCGTTGGGACTGTTGCCCTGTCTTCCTCTCTGGTGGTAAGATCCTCAAGGGAAACATTCTCTGTCATTTAAACAAAAAACGTTATAAGGACAACCATCAAGGTATAATTACAAAAAATTATAAGTGGAAATTAATTACCGTCACGGCCCTCACTGATAGCAGCATTGTCGGCCTGGTCCCCACTACAATGATCAGGTTGCACGAGAGGATCATCTACATCTGGCTCTAAAATTGGGTTATTTGCCTCGTCGGTAGTGCTGCTCCCCTGATTTAAACAAAGTTGTTAGACATTAAATTTATGGACGAAAACAAACATATTGAAAGGTTAATATTTTACCTTATCAGGCATTCTGGATCTTGGGACCTGCCCCAAGCTTCTGCGACGTTCAACTACGGCTTGATAGACGAAATGGAAAGCGATATTTTTATCTTCCTCTGTAGTTTCTGTTCCGAAGTCATCACCCTACATTACATATGATTGTGTATTTTTAATCATATTTGATAGGATTACAAAAACGTTGGAAGGCGATACAATTAATTATAAGATGTTTCGCTACTTAATTACAATTCTTGCAGCTAATTTCAAGTAGCCGCCCTGGCCTAGCTTGTGATGGCCCTTTTTCTCAATCCTAGCTTTGGTTTCCTTTGAGGTGTCAGGCAACCTAGCATCAACAAAATTGAAGTCAGATATGACATAGCACACTTTTATTTTAGACATAGAGAAAATTAAAGCTATTGAATTAAAGTTGTAATTTACCTTGCGGGTCCAGTTGGCATTTTTCCTTCTTTCTTTGCCCTTTCCTCTTTTCCGTCATGGATGAGTGCTCTCCACTCACTCTCTGAAACTGCGAGAGGACGCTCATATCTAGGGTTAAATTGCAATTGTGTCCTATAGGTGTCCCTGGTATATTTCAAATATTTGCCGGCTACCTGAGCCACCGCTTTTCTGTCAAATGTGCCGACCCCAAAAAGGGCTTCTAGATAATCTAAAAGTTCTTTTTTCAGGTTGGAATTCTGGGAATTCCACCCTGTACGTATGGTTGGGCCAAAATTTACCAACGCATGGCTCTCCAGAATCCTGTAGAACTCATTGTTTCCTACACAGAATAAAACCAAAAGAAAAAGAAGATATTATCATTAATTTAAAAATAAAAATCATGATAAATATGTTTTAGATAAAGTACATGAAATAGTTAAAATATTAAAATTTACCCGGGAGTTGTACATGCTTTATAGGGACACCCTCATCGTTCACCAACAACGTGCCATTAATGGTCCCTGTGGAGCTGACACGTGTAGCTCCAGGAAACGCAATAATGTAGCTGGCCATATCCGCCTCATCATTGCCAACACGTTCAGCAGTTGGCTGGGTGTCAGCTTGGGCAGGGTGTGTTTCTTGGCTAGCACCTAAAGGAGTAGAAGGTGTACGAGAGGGTTGTTGGGCAATCTCTTGCCTTTGTGTCCCACTACCACCAACACCGGGTTCAGCAAATGCCAGAAAACGCTACATACAAAAGAACTTTTTGTTAGTTTAGTCAATGTAAAAATTAAAAATCAAACTATCACAATTCATCTCATGCAGAACAAAAAAAAATCCTTTTGACTTTTTATTATTACCTGATATCTTTCTAGCTGCCTCATAAGATGTTGTATCCTCTCTTCTGTTTCAGGTGTTTGAGGCGTGTCTATCAAAGCATTAAATTCCGACCTTGCATCTCGTGCCTTTTTTTGCAACAAGAACACTGGAGATAGGGATGAAGAAAGCTCTTCCTCAAAGAGGGAATCATCAGGCGTACCATGGCTAGGTGTCTTCATATTTGAACAAAATTAATATTATTTCAATTATGTAAATAACTAAAATACCTAAAGATAGAGCAATGCTGGCACTTTACATGTTCTTCCGCTGGCCTCTTTCCGCGATCATCCTGTCTCGGGGTTGTTCCTGCACTGCTCTGATCAGTCAGCCACATTGCAATAAAATTATAAATGTAAAAACTTGAAAACAATATCTAACTTGAAAACACAAAATGAAAACTGAAATAATTTCTAATAAGACACCGGAAGACAGAGTTAGAGTTTCAAATATGCCTTGCATTGAATTCAGTCCTGGAAACATGTCATTGCACATCAAGGCACCCAAACAAGAGACGAGTTGACAATGAAGACCTTATTGAATATATTGTTGGAGCAACTTCTAGTAAACTTGTTGTGAAGACCTTGAGGATATTTTTGGAGCAACATTGTTGAAGCTTATGGTATAGCATTGTTGGAGATGATCTTGAAGAGCCTTGAAGTGAAGCTTTTGGAGCAACTATTGAAAAATCCTTAGAGCATTTAAGTAAGGCACTTTCTATCTTCCATCACCTTTTTCCTTTCAATATCCTTTAAACGATTTTTTTGATATTTAATGTTTGAAATCACGTTATAATTCCTTGATTATATGTGCTTGGGGACTTTCCCTTTGAAATTACCCAAAAATACCCTGGCAATTTTATCTTCAGGATGCATGTCTAACCCTATTGTTCAATATTTTGATTGATAGTAGTAAACATAGAGAGTTAGGGGGCTCTTGACTTGGTTTGGTTGGGCCATTAGATCCCTAACATCTACTAGGGAGAACCCCCCCTGAGTTGGAGGAGAGCTAGCCCGAAGTGAAAAGAGGTTGGTGAGGTGACAATGGGGCTATTGAATTACACATGGTATCACACTTTAGCTTTAGGACTTTATCTTGAGAAGTGCGAGATTTTGCTCTATCAATTCTCAAATTGTTTACAACACTATTGTTAAGAACTAATAAGAAGTGATGTTGAGGGGTTTTTGGGTATAAGAAACAATACCATTTAAAAACTAGGGTTCTTAGTCCTTGGCATTCCTTCACCTAGGCCTAGGGGCACACTATAATAATTTCACACTAAACCATGCAAACTTAAAAGTAACTTAACAGATCCATAAAGTAATAATAATCATAATTACTAATTTCCTATTGTACGATATGATGCAAATTATTCAAACATGAAGCAATGAAGACATGCAATGTCTAAATTTCAAGATTGATGAACCAATACAAGAAGTTAGAAACTACAACTTTGATTCAATACTCTGTGTCCTAACTCCAGGAAGGAATCTAGTTTGTAGGAATGAAGAGGTTGTTATCTTTACAATCCCATCCCAACATCAAATTCAGTGATAAGTTTCTATGAGGTTCTGGGTCAAGGAAATATTCACTCCACGAATGATATGTTTAAGTAGGCTTCTCCTATTCTGGGAAAACACCATACCTATAATGCATTCACTTGCATGTATAAAGGGAAAGGAAAACATGTTTTCATACAATGGTGACAAAGGCATCTTGGGGAAAGGTATCTTCACTTTTTATTTATGTTGTTCACCCACACCACTCTCATGTTTTCACTAATCTTGTTTTGTCATTTTTGGATTCAAATTAAGTTAAGGCCTTAAGTATTTTTTGACCTTTCGGTGTAGTTTTCATAAGTGGCATGTATGGATTTTCCATTAATTCTGCACTTTTTCTCTTCATGCGCATGTTTCCCTGGAAATCAAATGCATGATTTAGTCCCATACATTTAACAAGTTGTTGGATCAACTCCATTGGCAATATCATGTTTCCTATTCAATGAAAATTTATCTCAGTTAGGGTAGGTAGGAAGGTTTTCCTTTGTATTAATAGGGCACGTCTAGCTTGCATTTTTATTATATCTTTCAAATTTAGTGTCGTTTCAATTAGGGCATGAATTTTTGCAACTTTCAAGGTGAGAATGAACAAAGAAAATTTTTTGTGATGGATGACTGTATATGACTCCATGGCCAGAGGAAAATGCACTAATCTACTTCTTCAAATATCTATAGTTCTCATTCACCTCATACGGAGATGGTCCCTGATTTTGAGCCAAATGTTGCAGCAAAAAGTTCCCCCCCTCCATAATTTGATATTAAATGGAAATTTCTTAAATTGATGATGGGGCATGATTATGGAACATTGTCACATACATATGTAATGGAATTCCAAGATCATGATATATGTTTGCATATGTTTATGGAGGTGGTGGAGCAAAAAAGAGCTCAAATAGAGCTGAAATTTTTCACATAAAAAGGACTGTGGGCTTGACTAATGGCTCCATTTAAAAAATGATATCTAGACAGAGAATAAGTGTAGCATGCAAACATGCATTGAAAATCCATATGAGTTTGCATTGTATTACTTATGATGGATTCAAATTTGGGTTTCAAAATGCCAGGTTATGGCATGATTTTGTCGAGAAACCCTTAGTTGGATTCTCATGTTGGTTTAATTTATATTTTAAGATTGTTTTGCAGTCTTTGGGTGATAGTAACTCATGAACTAGGTTACCAATGTGTAACAATAATATTTCAAGAATAAAGTTGTGATTTTTTATATTATTATTATTATCTATTAGCTACGAGTATTGACACCTAATGCCTGGAATTTTGACATCTTGATAGCATGGATAATTTCGAAAATGTTTCTAGTAATGTTAACATAATAACTGTCATTATGTGTCTTCACTTTTGTCACCATAATAGACCTATGATATGGACTCATCACACAACTTCATATGCTATGTCCCAACAAGTTCAAACTGGTTGAACCTACCTCATAGTGTGGTTATTAAGGACAAGTTGCTTGGTATATAACTCGATAGCATCGACCGCGTTGCAGTTATAAAAAGAATCCTCAAGTGTAAAAAATCTTCATAATATGTTCTACTATAAAGCCTTTTGGGATACCTGAAATAATATATGTATCATTGATGACTTTTAAAGTATGAAAAGATCCAAAGGGAAAGGAAATCAATGGAAGAGTGATCCACCAATGAGAACCTAGAATTTAGCATCAGATGAGTTAGAGTCTAGGAAATTGAAACCCTATAATTTTAATTAGTGATGAAGGAAATCACATAGGTAATTATATTTTCATGTAGAATAATCTGTTAATTCAAATTTAAACTACATAATATGAAAGTCATACCATAAATTTTTCCACGTAAGTCCAAACAACCTATAAAAAGGGAAAACCTTCTTTTTCCATGGGAAATAATTTACCTCTCCTTTTTCAAGATAATCTAAATCACAAAAAATATGAACTATACTGCACACATTCTTGGATAATGTGAAAGTGGAAAAGGAATACCCTACATAAGTGATGCACACATGTACATTTGAACACTAATAGATTTTTGTAGTTGAAATGCAATGCTTGTTTTCATTTAAATGTAGGGTTTTTAAAGCAGGGAGAAATAATGGCTGCCAAATTAATAAGCGTTTCTTTGGGAAAATTTAAATCTTGTATTGGGTGATGAAGATAATAGAGGGTATTGAATCTTGATTCTTGACATCTAGAGAGAACCATACAGCCTAACACAATCCAATAGAATTGACCAAAAAACCCCAAATAGATTCAACCCTACTATAGGAGGAAGGGCCTGCAGTAAGAACTTACCATTTTGCAAGAGCCGAGGGCGAATGTTGTTCTGCAAGAGCTGAGGGCGAACGCTAAGGGCGAATGTTGTTCTGCAAGAGCTGAGGGCGAATGCAAATGTTGTTCCGCAAGAGCTCGTGGCAAATGTCGTTTTGCAAGAGCCTGTGGCGACGTCGAGGGCGAATGTCGTTCGCAAGAGCCGAGAGCGAATGCTGTTCTGAGGGCGAATGCTGTTCCGCAAGAGCGGAGGGCGAATGCGCGCGTGATATCAGATGTTAATGTAGCACACATGTACATTTGAACACTAATAGATTTTTGTAGTTGAAATGCAATGCTTGTTTTCATTTAAATGTAGGGTTTTTAAAGCAGGGAGAAATAATGGCTGCCAAATTAATAAGCTTTTCTTTGGGAAAAATTTAAATCTTGTATTGGGTGATGAAGATAATAGAGGGTATTGAATCTTGACTCTTGACATCTACAGAGAACCCTCCAGCCTAACACAATCCAATGGAATTGACCAAAAAAACCCAAATAGAGTCAACCCTACTATAGGAGGAAGGGCCTGCAGTAAGAACTTACCATTTTGCAAGAGCTGAGGGCAAATGTCGTTCTGCAAGAGCTGAGGGGAACGCTGAGGGCGAATGCTGAGGACAAATGTTGTTCTGCAAGAGCTGAGGGCGAATTCTGAGGGCGAATGTTGTTTTGCAAGGGCAGAGGGCGAATGCGCTCGTGATATCAGACGTTAATGTAGCTATTGCGACGGATACGAAACAATAAAATCATTTTTATGTAGCGCGCATATAAGTTTTGTATTTTTATGTAGCGCGCATATAAGTTTCGTATTTTTATGTAGCGTGCATATAAGTTTCGTATTTTTATGTAGCACGCATATAAGTGTTGTTATACCGACGGCGGAAAAATCGTACTGGGACGGCTGCCTCCAAACGTCACAATTGCGACACATAGACGTTGTGTCGTACTTGCGAAGTTTGGAGGCAGTTGTCGCAATAGCGACGCTTTGGGCCATAGTGTCGCAATTGCGACGTCTTCCTCCAAACGTAGCAATTGCAACACTTTGTCTAAGTGTCGGTATTGCGACACTTTTCTATAAATGTCAGTATAGCGACGGTTTCGGGCGGGATGGAAAAAATTTGGGGAAATTTTCGACATTTGGTCAAAAGCGTCGGAACCAAGTGTCGGAATTCCGCCAAATGTAGTAGTGCTAGATTTCTCAACAAATTTAACATAATAATGCATAGGTGGCATGCTTCGATTATCTTCTTTGTGCTAATTTCCAAGAGAAATATTTGTAAAGTGTTTGATTTATGGTAATGTTTTCAATTATCACTACTTATAGCAATAAGTTTCATTGATAAAATTATTAACTATGCATTA
Source organism: Pinus albicaulis (assembly GCA_034641835.2). Classification (NCBI taxonomy): domain Eukaryota; kingdom Viridiplantae; phylum Streptophyta; class Pinopsida; order Pinales; family Pinaceae; genus Pinus; species Pinus albicaulis. The sequence goes on from CM076581.1 coordinate 683,413,025, forward strand.
ACTGAGGTAAATTTGTATGTTTTGTGGTGAAATATACATGAGTATACATTAAAAGTGTTGCAATTTGCAAATAATTCAATGCCTTTTTGTATATTTTCTTTGAATCACTTTGTGAATGCAAAAATGGACAAGGGTGGGACCCTATTGGCTGGCATTAGCCATGAACTTAGTTGTCTTGTGTTGACAAATGTGGAGTATGAGTTTACCTCAATCCCTTATGACAATGAATCATTGTCGTTTACCATATTTATTTTTATGAACTATAATAACAATGGTTCACCTTGTTATTCCAATTATTGACCATCAATGATCCCATATTGATAGGTATCATTTGACCATGATGGTTTTAAATCATGTTAAAGTTCCTTTTTCTTTTTTTCCCCAAATAAAACGTTGTAGATTACCCACCTCTTCCCTAAAATATTTAGATAAAGGGAGACTTAATTACTAACTACGATAATGCCTGGTAATATTGATGGAATCATTCAAATTTGAACCTATGACCTGTAGCCTCCTTGTTGGCAACATGCCTTGGGTGGGTGGTTCAATTGATTAACATAACCCTTGGGGATAAATTTTGTTTAAGAATTATGATTTGGTGACTAGAAATAACAAGGATTAGTTGGATAAGAGTTAGAGCAGTTAATGGGTGGCTAGAGGTTGATTAGAGGTTTATTTTGGAAATTCAACAAGTTATTGGACAAGGGTTATGTTGTTGACATATTCATAATAAATAATACATTTTTCTTGTGAGACACACCTAACCACACAACAACATAAAAACACAACTATGACAATCAATGTAATTATCTTATGTACCTACACACATCTAACCCACACAACTAACAATTCACACATGTAACCCTTGTAGTTAAATTATGTACCATGGAGAGACACTTGAATTATGACATACTCATGCACCTAATGGCACATTGATTAGTAAAATTTCATGGATATTCCATTGGACAGTTTGTCACAACACATCTGATTAAATTAAATTTAAAAATAGGAAATCTACACTATAATAGGTCCCTATAATACTAGTGTAGCCCCTATATTGTTATTGTTGTGCCCTATAAAATTTCACTATTGTTATTGTTGTTCCCTTACATTATTATTTTTATGTAGGCCTTAATTATATTTTGACCCTTTAGGCTCCTATATATACCAAGGAGGTCTTGTCATTTGAATCATCCAAAAATTCTTCATTTATGTGATGTAAAAGGAGGTTGCCCCTTGAAATGGCTTACTATCAAGTCATTTATCTATCTTTTCTTATGTTTATATGTTATTTTGACCCGGATACATAACATTTGGTATGAGAGCTCTTCATCTTAAGGTTTTTCTTCTTCAAACAGGCCATCGTGACATTTTTATATAATTTATTTTTTTGTGAAGCTTCATACCATGAAATCATTACCACGTAAAGGCGAAATCTTGATGAACATCTAGTTAAAATTTCAAATTTTCAGATCTTGGTTCACTATCTTTTTGGAGATATGGTCCATGGAAGTTAGGGTTTTTGTATGCTCTAGAATTCAGTCTCAAACAGGTGTCCCGAGGAAAATTTCCATAAATTTTTCTTCGAGCATCAGTTTAGAATTTCATAAAAAGTAACTGAAAGTGCACAAACTATCACATCGAAAGGAGTTTTATGTGGAAGAATGGTTATTTTTATGACTACAACCATACAAACAAATGTCCCTTAAGCAAGCTAAGAAGGATAATAAAATATCACCCAAGTACTATAGCCCTTAGAAGGTGTTGCAAAAGATTGGCACTATGGCATACTAATTGGAGTTGCTTGCATCTACTTGAGTACACCCAGTTTTCCATGTTTAATTCTTAAATAAGGTTATAGATGATAGGCTCCCAGTCCAAACTATATTGCCAAAAATTTATGAGGAAGGAAAAATCATATTGGATACTGAAGCAATCATAGAAACAAGAGTCTCTCAACTATAGAATCAATCAATTACATAGTATCTCATTAAGTGGAAGAAATTACTTGATGAAGATTCCACATGGGAGGAAGAGTATTTTATACAAAAGCATCCAGAACTACTCAAGCGTTGAGGACAACACTTTTTGTAAGGAGAGGGGCATGTTAGGTTCCTATAATACTATTGTTGTCCCTATATTGTTATTGTTGTGCCCCATACAATCCCACCATTGTTATTGTTGTGTCGTTACATTATTATTGTTATGTAGGCCCTAATTATATTTTGACCCTTTAAACTCTTATATATACAAGGAGGCCTTGCTATTTGAATCTTTCAAATATTGTTCATTTATGTGATGTGAAAGGAGATTTGCCCCTTGAATTGGCTTATTATCAAGTCATTTATCTATATTTTCTTATGTTTCTATGTTATTTTGATCTGAATACATAACACACTATTATGGTTTTATTTCCCTTTAGAATTCTAGATATGTAGATTATCGTTAATAGCATATAAATGCAAATTAAAATTATGGAGAAAATAGATAAAAACACAATAAAAGCTCATAAACATATTTTACACAATATATAACCCGGGAAACCCTTTCAAGATAAAAATCCAGCTGGAAGATGAGGTCGCTCTACTCTCTTTCTCTAAATAGAAAACAGTTGTGAGTACAAAGAAGTATGACTTGTGGCCTGTGGGCTACTACAGTGCACAAATACTCTTTGTGTGCTCTATCTCCTATCCCCCTTGGCTATTTTTTCTCATCTATGGAACAAATGCACTCGAAATAATGGAACGCCTTTTCCTCCTAGTGTCTCGATTATAACACAACCTAATAGCCTACTAGTGTTTAGGTTTGACTACCTCAACACTTAAACAAATTTACAATGTAGACTCTTCATCGTAATCACATGGATAGCACCTTTTTCATGAGTAATGGGGGTTTATGTGGCATCCTCTCAAATTATGGTGGTGAAAACAAGAAGAACAACTTCCGAGTGACATAAATTTGGCATACTGACTCTGATTGACATGATTCTTACGTTGTTGGAAAGGTATCTATGTGTAGAATAGGAGAAAAATGGGAACTACTAAAGCAACAAATTTTTACCCCCAAAAAACGTCGTTTTATGCCCTAAAATACTCCTAGAAGGTTTTGGACCATGTTTTTACCAAACTAGTTCCCATCGATAAAAATGGTCCTATGAGCTAATTCCTCCACTTTTTCCACTCTAAAAGCATGGAGATGGATGAAAAAAAATATAATGATCCAATATGGACCACACACCTAACCTATGCAATTGGTCATACACCCACACACATAAAAAATTCTCCTAATGAACATGATCATAACATACAACCTAAGAATCCACCTAAACATCAAACCCATGCAACATAACCCAATATTTAGCCTATTCGTTCCTAACCCATGTGCATAAAATACACACACAAACAACATAACTAACATAATGGTGTGCCTAACTTATATGCCTATCAATGCACCTAATGTCTTATTCATCCACACAAATACAAAACACACCCAACAAAAGAGACAAATTGAACCTATATTGCACTTAAAAGAGACATCTAACCCATGCAAGTAATCATTTCATGTAACTCTCATACATATCACATGCACCTAGCCCATATAGAGAAGTAACGCATTCACATCATTAAGTTACTTACCTTATTATTTATCCACCTATCCACACATGTAACCCATGTAGTTGTTAATGGCCTAAGAACTTATTCTAATCCATGAACCTACCTACACACCCATACATATAATGCATTAAGCCTTTTATTTCATTGAACAAAAAAAAAAAAATCCTTCTTTATTTTTCCAATACTTCATTTTTCCACATCCTTTGAAACCTTAACTAAAGTTGATTTTCAAGCCAACAAAGCTTGTCTTATGCTTAAAGGGAAAACTGATATTAATTGTTTAACTAGGTATGTTTTAATCCCTTAAAGGTATTTATGATTAATTCCCTCAGGTCTTCCTTTCATATGCTCCTTCCCTTGGTGCCCTTGTTCCCTCTCCCACACCCCTCCCTTCCCTCTTGCCTCGAATATACAAATATATTGACCTTGGTCATCTCTCATGTCTCTATCATGATGGATCTTTATTAGTTATGGGCAACTAATAAATCGTAAGCTATACGATATTAAATGCAGTGGGGCAGTATATGTCCACCATTAAATTTAATTTCGTTTAAATATAACGATGGGCATATACTATCGCACTGCAATTAATATCTTATAGTTTAAGATATATGGCTTTACATTAGTTATGTGTGGCTGAAATTGGTCGCTTGCTCCATGCAAGTGTGCTAGCCTTAAATTCACGAATGTGAAATAAACCCTCTCGTAGTATTGATCTTCAAAAAAAAAATGGTAGCATCTTTTTGGATCGTCTCATAATGATTCCTCTGCCTAGGCGTACAAGAAACAATTATTTTGATGATGGCTTGGTTGCAACTTCAAAGGTGTAAGGAGAATAAATCTCATTGTAGGAGTCTTGGTTTAATTGCATTCTGTGTGCCTTGTTGGCTTAGAAATTAGGCGTGGGTATTCCCCATCTTCAGGGTGGCATCTATACATTGGCACTATTTGAAGCTCTGTGATGAGATTTGTGTTTGGTTGAAGGGTTCCCTCTATCAGATCAATTTGGTGGGGTGAAACACCACTGCAACTAGGTGTTGTGGCGCTTTGGCCTCTCGGGATTGAAGGTAACACTTCCAATTATCTGTTTCTTGAGACTAATTTCCAGTGAAATAAAGCTCTTGGTCTTCAGTTATATCTCAGTCTTCATCTTGATTGTGCATCTATCGTGGCTCACCCCATCTTCTTGTGTTCTGATTCAATAAGCTACTCTCCTTTTATCAGTCGCGTGGGAATTTTTATGGCATAGCCCTTTCCTTTTCCAATTCTTAACACTTTTCTCTCTACAACTTAGACGTTGTAGCTCCTCTTTCTTGGTACTTGCATATTCTCATCCTTGCCATGGATACTGACTCCTTAGAAACTCAATGTTCGGCTTCCATTTTTTATGAACACTGTAAGAAGGAGCACAAAGCTATCCTTAGAGTGAAACTTGCTTGACATGATTGTGCCTCAACAATAAAAAAATTCTTGTTAGGAAGATGAGGTAGACGTGCTGAGAAGAATTCTCATTGCACTTCAGTTATAGGTGGTTCATTCGGAAAACACTTCTCGAGAGCCCTCCCGTGACATAGACCTTAATAGGCCTGTGGATTGTGAAGATTAATCTCTTCTTTCATGTTTGGTTTCAAATGTATATGCATTTTGTATCTACTATCAGTTTTGTTAAATATACTCTACTAGGAAAATAAGAGTACATGTAGGATTGGGATTTTTTGTTGTAATGTGGGTAAGGGACATTAGAAGCAATTTGAGAATCAGGATGTGTTTGAATAAGTTGGTCATGTAATTCTCTCGAGTATTTTTTGTGCTGGGGCACAAATTTAATGAAATCCAATACTTATTTTTATTAAAAAAAATAATTTTATGTAAGCTCTATTACACATCTCTCTTTCTCTCACATACACGCACACATGAGAAGAATAAGAAAAGATTATGAATTATCCATCCCAAAATTCAAAAATTAGAGTGGAAACATTGAAGAAGAGAAGGTTCCTTCAAGGCATCACAACTTAGGGGATGATTAATCCACAACTCTTTTTGCCACTGTGTCCACTACCACCTGGTACATCCCCACACCCCACATGGCACTCCATCCATACTTACAAGAAGTTAAATTATATAACTTCCTTTCATAGTTTTTAGCATATTATATAGTATAGTAATTTAATTTGAAATTGTATCAGCCTAGATCCATCATAATTCCAGATCTATCAAGTATTGATAGGGATAAAATCTCTTTTTACTATAAAATGTGTTTGCACCTCAAGAGATTTGATCCCTCTCTGAGTTTGGATCTAGTTATGACTAATCTAGACTGATTTTGTTATTAATTATAATTATTAATTATTAATTAATTATTTTGTTTTGTTTTATTTTAATTTTTATGTAATTTTACCAAGTGAAAATGTTTTATTCAAAATTATCATTATTAATTTTGGGAGTAGTCTTTAAATGTGACTTTTTGGAGTTTCTAGTGGATTTTTTGCCAAAATCCGACAAAAAAAATTGTGGTCAAATCTTGATTTGTGTTGTTTAAAAAAAAAAAAATTATTGTATATATGGATTCAACACCCTCAAAAACCTTTGGGGAATTTCCATTGTGAAGAGTTCACCTATAAAACTTGTGATTTCAATGAATCCTTATCAAATTCTAGACAAACAAGATTAGAAAATAGACTGAAAAACTTTCCAGAAAGTCACATTTAAAGACTACTCATTAATTATTTAATTTAATTTCAATTTTATTTTGACCAAGTGAAAGTGTTTACATAACATTACAACATCTCTACATATTGGGCTTGAGAGAGCCTCTCTAGGCAATTACTTTTAACCTTTTAATTATTTTTTAATTGATCTCACATGTAAATGTTTACAAACATTTACACCACTACAACATCTCCCCCATACTTTTTTTTATTTTAGATTTAATTTAAAAAATGTTGTAAAATAAAATTAAAATAAAATATTTTGATTTTGAAATGACGTATGGTTTTTGGGCAAGTGGCATTGATAAGCCATGATACTGGCCCATGGTATTGTAACAAATCCTATTTACAAATTAATAATATCCATGATAAAATGAGAGTGAATATCCATGGCTAAGAACCTTGTTATGCCAAAAGCGTTCTTTAATGGACCGATTGTGTGAAGGGTTTCGTCGTCTGTCCATAAACACTCAAAGTCTGCCTCGTTTCCAAGAAAATCATTATTGCTACTGTCCACATGTTGTGTTATTATTAGTGAATTGGATTTTTGCTCTGTTAGTTGCCCATAGTCACTTGTAATCACGTTTTCAATTTTTGTCTCTTTACCAAATGGAACTAGTATTTGATGGGCTCTTGTCTAATTTTGGCTTTGTTGGGGGAATAGGTGGGATACCTCTTTATTTACATCCCCGTTAACTTCAACAATATAGATCCCAAGCTCAGGTTTCGTTTACAGAAGCCCAATCTCCTGATATAGGCACTTCACAGGCAATAAAAAATCTATATCTCAGTTTATCTGTGTGAAGAGTTGGCTTTTCTGGACCCATTTTGTGCCGCTTGTCCACTTCAGACAAGGAATTATTTTCACACTGAAAACTATTAAATACTAAATATCTCACTTCTTATTATACCTGCCGGAGGTAGTGTATATTGCGTTAGGTTGGCTATTGATTTGATATTAATTTCTATTTAACTCAAAAAAATTAAAATTTATCTAATGTTAAACATTATGAATAAAAATTCATGATTTTTTAATAATATTTTAATATATTTATCTCAAATTCTATTGGTTCAAAACTTTAACATGTTATTGCAAAAGTCATTGGTATTCATGCCAGTTCAATGGTTTTCCTGCGTGCAAGTGTCTGCTCACATGAGCCATCAAACTGTAGCATTAATTTTTAATATTAAAGAACTCCACCAATTTACTGCAACTACTAAAATCTTTAATTTCCAAAAAAGACATTTATCATTCACCAAACTGTGTCATTTAATTTTAGTCTTGTACGGGCCTTACCAGTATTAATGAGTTTTCCTTGCTTGACAAGACTTGATAACAACTAGTATTTATAGCGCCATCACTCTTCTATCGAACAATAACTAGCGGACCCCCATTTACTGAAATTTCTATCAATATTCAGGTGTTATTTACCTAAAGCGAGGACCATGTAAATCTATAATATTAACATTTTTCTATTTTTAATATCTATTATTGTCATTTTTATTAATCTTTGATGTTTTCCTTTTAATCTATTTGTTTCAATTTCTTTAAAGATGAAGAATTTTTAAAATAATAAATCTAAGTTTTAGGAGTGTAATTTGTAAAATGGTTTTTTAATTGGTTGAGTTTATTTGTATATTTAAAAATAAATTTTAAATAATTAAAATTTAAATTTAAAAAAAAAAAAAAAAAATTATAAAATACAATTAAACCAAAAAATTATTAATTACGCCGGAGGCGTTTTCTTTGCGGGCTTGGGGTGAGCAAACACTGTTCACCCCAGCCAATGAGGAACAGTTTTTCATCGCGCATGGAGCCAGTTAAATCTTTACATGTGGCAGCTCCTGAACCAATAAAATTGCTCGATCTGGTCCAGTTAAATCTTTACATTTGGCTGATCCTGAACCAATGAAATTGATCGATTTGGCGACCAGGTGTTGATTTGAAATTTCAAACTCTCAAATTTAGATTTGCAGAGTGAAATCTACACGGCAGCAAAGTTTGATTTTGCGGCAGATTGAAATTTATTACAGTTGAAAATTTTCAATCACTGAAATTGACAGGACCTCCGCTCCGCTCCCTGGAATTGTTTGTGTCACTCGCTGGAATTGTTTGTATATTGTTTGTGTCTGAAATTGACAGGACCTCCGCTCCGCTCCCTGGAATTGTTTGTGTCGCTCCCTGGAATTTTTTGTGTATTGTTTGTGTCTTTTCATAAGATCAGATATTAGTTCCTGCAAACATTGTTTATCAACTCCAGGCACAGAACGATTTAATGCAACCATTTAATGTGCATTGAAGACAACGATATTGGCGACTTGCAGCTTGCAGCTTGCATTGAAGACTAGGCTATTGCCGACTTGCAGCTTGCAGAATATTGCCGACTTGCAGTGTGCAACCGACTTCGATGTGCTGCTTAAATAGACTTCCATCTGACTAAACATAGTGCCGACTTCCGACTTCCAGCTCCAGCCTAAAGAAGAACTTGTCCGGCTTCCAGCTCTAGCTTGAGGAAGAACTTGCAGTTGCAGACGAGTTCCACCTTGAAGAACTTCGCTTCGCATTTACAAATTACTGGTAAGCTTCTGTTACCTGCAATTATGAATAATATCATGCCCTTAAATTCTGCTGGAACAACTAGAACAAAATATGGACGTTTTTGTTACTTAGTCTACAGTATCATAAGTTAATAATGATATTTCTATAAAAATGCTCCATATACTGTATCATTCCTGACTATAAATAAAGTAGAGGAAATTTCAGTCGCAGTTTCAAGCAATTGCCAATCTGTGTTTAGTAAATATCAAAACTCCTACTTTCTTACAAAGCCGCGTTCTGATAATAATTAGGTGCCAGCTTCATAAAGTAGAAATAGGGTCAGGTATTACTCAGTCAAGTTTGCAAAGTATGGAATTTGTCTTTAAAATTCTATATAGAACAGATAAAGCAACACAAAAATTGAAACAATTATATTTGGTATATTTAGTTACAGAAAAGATCAAATGTACCAACTCATTAATACAAACATCAGCATGAAGCAGTCAAGAGTCCTCAAAACCTTGTTGAAGGATATGTGTAAGGCTTTTGGGACTTAGCACAGCCCGCGATTACAAGTGTTAAATACTCTTTGTGATTGCTTATTAGGCTTGAGCACTTGAACTCATAACAAACTAAACTTCATGAGCACATGATTGCATAAAATCTCTTTGTCCCTAATAAATTATCTCCTCTCTTCAGTATATCGGGTCCTAAAAATTTAGATTTCAAAAAGGAATCTTAGAGCCTAGAGGCAAACTACATGTCGCTAAGCATTCAACCTTTCTGATATTTTTATATTTTTATTTTATGGAATCACTATACCGACATAATTTTTGAGAACCATGCCTCCTGAAAAGACCTTAAGTATAGACCAGATTACTAGCCCAATTTAAAAACAGAACTGTTCCATAAGGCCAGACTTTCTTTTTTTCAGCTACTCACCACCTTGACATCAAGCAACTCCAACCATCTGACCCTCCAAATGTGTTAAATCTTTGTCAGTTACTTAATAGCTCAGTTCATAAACATCTGAGCTTGAAAAATGTGAATTCCTTGAGCTTAATTACTCACTGACTTGCTTCAGACTCTTAAAAGAATTATTTTCAGAATAGAATCAAACTAATTTATCAGAATAGAATCAAACTATTGTACTTAATTAGATAGGGATTTTATCATTTGCCTGTCTGTAGTCTGCACAGTTAAATTTAACATTAAAGTTAACATACAGTTCTGGCCAGATCAACCAGTCTCTACTCATTACATAAGAACATCTTATCAATGAAGCTTTTTTGCAGATGTCATTCTACAAACAACAGCCAGTTGACAAAAATAACATACCTTTGTGTAGGGTTCTGACTCCTGACCACCAATATTGCAACCATTTATCTCTATAATAATCTACACAAGATATCATTGAATCAGAAACATCTTGACCACTCTCTGTCATGTTCCTATATAAGGTTGTATCCACTTGCTGTTCCCAGCATGCTCAACAAAGCTAAGAAATATTCTGGCACACAAATATTTTTCGTCTTGATTTTCAACTTAGTATCTCTTACCTACAGACCAAGATGTGAAAAACATGAAGGAAAACAAAGTTGGTCGAAGCTTCATTTATAGTTATAGAATTCTGTCTTCTTTTTTTCATTTCCTTTTTAGCACTCAAGAAAACAAGATGCAAGTCTTTGGACATAGTGAGCATAGAACCCAATCCCTCTGATCTACGCTTCATATTTACCGAAGAAAGCTGAGAAATGTTCGGGCACATATTGATTTGAGACTAGTGTCTCTTACCTGCAAACCAAAAGGTGAAAGAATAGGAGAGGAAAGAAAAGTCAGTTGAAAGCTTCATTTGTTACAGAATTCTGTCTTCTTGTTCAATTTCCCCTTTCCACGCACTAAAGAAAACCCGATTGTCTTTTTTCTCTCTCCTATTAATTAACTTTCTTGGACGTTCTAAGCATTGAACCCAATCCCTCCGATCTATGCCCCATATTTACCAACAACTGCAGAACTTCAGAAGAGTTAATGGTAGTCATGACCCAATCTACTCCCAAAATTGCTACAGCATTAATTGCAATTTGCAGCAGATTGGATTTCCAATTTCCTCTACCTTGCTGAAGGAAATTATTGGAAAGCAGGCTTTGGAATGTAAATGCTTCAGGAAACCCAGACATTTGGTTTGAAGAATCCACTCCCAGACTATGTGTCTTTTCCTCCCAGCTCCTCCCACTCGGGCTCTGAAGAAGAGGAGCAACAACAGCAGGGGCAGCAGCAGGAGAAGAAAAAGAATGTAATTGATGAGAGAAAATAGAGGAGAATGTTGTCCAATAGAGAATCTGCAAGGAGGTCCAGAATGAGAAAACAACAGCACTTGGATGAACTCAGAGCTCAAATAGTCCAATTGAGGGCAGAAAAAAATCATATTCTCAGCAAATTCAATCTCACCTCGCAGTATTATGTGCAGCTGGAGGAGCAAAATCGTGTTCTTAGATCTCAAGCCATTGATTTGTATCAGAAGCTTCAGGCTATGACCTCCATTCTGCAGCAGCAGCAGCAGCAATCTATGGTTAACTTTGATAATTTGAATTTTCAGAATTCAGCCTTCTGCTAAGCCCTCAGCTGCATCTGATATTCTTCAGTAAGCCTTCCAACACCATACCCATATTTTAGATCATCTACACAATTTTGTGATGCACTGGATATTGAAGAGGGCTCATAGAGATCCAATTACACAGGTGGAATGCGAAAGAGAGATTCATGTATCTGCCTCTTTGTTCTGCATATCAATTTTCACCATTTCATTTACTGTAATAGGCGTAGATGCATGGCTAGGCTTATTCATTTATAGGGAACTTTCATTTTCTTACCCTCCGGTAAGCTCAATTTGCCCAGCAGAACAAAAATCTGGTCCATGTGCCATTATTTTCTAACAAGAGTCCCTACTAGGTTTGATTTGATTGCAAGAGTCCCTACCAGGTTTGATTTGAATTGCCATCCTCTGAGAAGCCAATATTTTTAACACCTATCTGACTACGAACGGCATCATTACTTGATTCCAGTACTGTGCCATTTGCTCCTGGGCCAATTGAAGGGGTGTCACTGTTATTGTGAATGGATCCAACAACTTTCGTACCCTCCAGAATCCCTGAAACATTAACATAGGCATTTGCAAAGAGTTCGTTGTTTACGTGTTTAGTGTTTGCTTAAGAGAGCCAGAGGCACGTGGGCCTCATGCAAAGCGCAACCATGCATGAAGTCCACAGTTAAGTCCAGCAGTCACTTGATGCCATATACTATACATGCGATGCATATAACTGTAGGGTCGCTTTCATTAGCGCAGTTTGAATAAAACTAATATTATAATGATAACAATAGGAAATTAATGAAATAATTATTACTCGATTTACTACAATATTTTCTCCACCATATAAAGCCATTGTTTTCGATGTTGATTTCAGATCCGCTAGGGGCATTGTCCAATTCGTGGATCTACTCAAATTATTTGATGTTGCTATTAAAACGAAGAGAAAACAATTTTAAGGCGGAACTAATTTGTGGCCCATGTTTTTCTTAAATAAATTATATTACACCCAACACCTGAGAGCCACTACCATTACAAGGGTGTCATTGCTAACGACCCTCTTATGTGGAATTCCATACACAATGTCACAATCGGGAAGAGATTTCATGCTATTGCTAGTGTGAGACTTATCCCAGTGTTTAAAAAAAAAAAGTGAAAAGTCATGCGGTCAAAATATTTTTTCTGTGGGCTTCAGTGCGTCCCTGCAAATGTGCCGCGATCATAGACCACCTGATTAACGTTGGTGTGCACATTAACACAGTGAGCAGGAGAGCCAGGAATCAAATGAGATGAGATGAATATTGAAAAGCATCATTATATGGAGGGATTATATTAGAGGAAAAAAATGCAATCGTTTAATTTCATTGAACTACATTTCCCAGAATCTATAATTGACGTAAGGTCGTCATAATGACATAAATTCAATTAATATAGAAATTAAAAAATCCAAGCGAATGGATTGGGAAAAATAGAAACCTATTGCCGAGGATGGATTGTAAACGTATGATCTGTCACTCTAAAGGGAACGTCAGAGGTCATAGTAGAGATTCGAATAAAGTCTACTTTTACTAAATCATTAATTATTATTTCAAAATATATATGTTAACCTTTTACACATTTTTCTAACTTGAAAATGTTAACCTTTTTCAACTTTGCATTTGTCCAACTTCAAATTGTTCCTATTTTGAAGATCTTTTCTTCCATACTCTTGAAATGGGAAAAAATCTTAAACACAAATCAAGATAACTGGTTTAGAAAATAAAAAATTATATTATTAACAATCGAGACATATTGAAAATTTATCTAAAATCAACATGATTAGTTCATAAAACTAAATTATTAACAATGGAAATATATTTACAATTCCTCTTGATACATATTATTTGAAAATAATGTTAATGTTGTACAAATTTAATTAAGCTAATTAGTTTCAATACATCTTAGAAAATTTAGACGCCATAATCTATGATTTATTATCTTCAACTATATCATTTAATTTTGAACATGAATTTTGCATTATTTGTATTTTAGACAACTTTTCTTCTTTTCTAGAAATGAAATTTGTAATCATTAAGACATGAAAGGTATCAAATTCAAGGCACAATGGATTTATGCTTTAAGGTGAACACTTAAAAAGTTTAATAAAAAGTTTATCTGAATGTTGTCAATTCTTGTTTATTTCCTTCAACTCTCTTAAATTGCAAACTTAGAAGTTTTCATTCCTTTATGTACACATCCTCTTCTTTAGTTTTTTACCTTCATATTTATATTCGCTAGCAGCACCTTGTTTTACGAAGCCAACTACATCGCCATGGAAACATCCTTAACCTGCAATGCGCTCTTGTCGCTCCTTGCTGGGGGTATCGACCTACAACCAACTGTACAGATCATTGCAGTTGAACAAATACCTTCTGCTCGAGCTACAACGCTTCGCTACCGCGTATTGTTGTCTAATGGTACTCACAAGCACGACGTTCTACTTCCATCTTCACATACAACATTTGCAGAAAATGAGGAGTTGCGAATAGGCTCAATAATTCGCCTCAAAAAAATCTCGTGCACATATGCACATCATTCCATGTAAGCTACGCACATGCCACCTCCCCGCTTTGTCCCCTTTAATGATTCTCCTCTTACGTCCCTTCTTTATCTGAATTCTCCTTCCTAACATTTTACTTCCCCTCTTTGCTAATAAATATCTCATTCTTGCAGGTCACTTTGTCTCATTGATCTTGACATACTACAACGTGATGCACCATTGGTTGGTGACCCATCCCCTATTATTCTCTCCACTGAACAGATGAACCAATCCACCTCGACCTCCTCTTCTTCGTCTCCCTTTTCACCGCCACCCTCCCTTGACATTCACTCCTTGGCCTCCCAAAACTCCACCCTATCATCTAAAACTGTTCTCCCTTTTAAAGCACTCTCCCCTACCTGGAAATCTTGGTCCATCCAAGGCAGAGTCCTTTCAAGGACACCCCTTCGTCAATCTAACAATGCACGGGACACTGGACAATCACTAGGCTTTGACCTTGTCGATCGCGACAGCGATCAAATCCATGTCTCTGCCTTTAATGAGTTGGCAGAATCCCTACATGCTCTCATCAAAATTGGCCACATTTACAATGTTGCAAATGGGACCATAAAGATCCCCAACCCTTCATATAACCATTTGAAACGGCCATTCGAAATCCTCCTCTTCTCTTCATCAACAGTGTCACAGGTCTTCGCTGATGACCTTACAATTCCTTCCCATACCTATCAATTTGTGCCTATAAGTTCCCTCAAACATTCACCTCCTAATTCAATTGTTGATGCCATAGGTATTGTCGCCTCCCTGTCTCCTGCATCTATCATTCGCAAACGTGATGGCTCTGAAACTCCCAATAAAACTATAACTCTTTGTGATATGTCTGGGACCAGCATGGATGTCACTTTATGGGGCGAACACTGCCATGCTGAAGGGCGTGCACTCTCCGAAATGTGCATGGCTCGTGAAATTTCTGTGCTTGCAATTAAAGGGGGGAGGATTGTCGAGTTCAATGGCCAAACTATCAGCACAATCCCAACGACTTCACTACTTATAAATCGAGATGTCCCTGAAGCACAACAACTTAAAGAATGGTGTGATGGAGAAGGAAATAAAGCACCCTCACCGTCGCTCAGCCGCAAATACAAAAGTACAAGCAAGAGGCCTTTGAGTTCAAAAATAGTTGCCGACATTTTGTCAATGCAACCTGGTGAAACTATCTCGTGGATTTCGCTTCGAGCTACTGCAACCTCTATTAACATGGATGATTTCTACTTCCTCGCATGTCCCCTTCTCATTGATGGCATCCAATGCATGAGAAAGGCTTTACGACAAGATGACAACACCTACCGATGCTCGAAATGTGAAGGCTCGTTCAATGAATGCGACTATCGTTACATTCTCCGACTCCAATTGCAAGACCACACTGGCCACCTCAACAATGTTGTTGCTTTTGACGAAGCCGCATCTGCCCTTCTTGGCGTCTCCGCAAAGGACCTTTGCCTCCTCTCAACCGATCCTGAAACTCTTGCTGACATATACAACAAAGTCAAAGGATGCCATTTCCTCTTCACAATATCTTTAAAGACGGATAGATTCAATGGTGTTGAATGCCTACGCCCAACTCTTATGCACGCAGAAGAACTTGCGTACAATGAGGCATCGACTACCCTCCTAGAGGCCCTGTAATCAGGCCCTCCCCTCGCCAACCCATTCTAATAGAAACTTTAACCGCTTGTTTCTTGCTCTCACTCATCTATCCCCCACCTCTCATTCAATACATACTTTCCCCATAATAGCTTCCTGTTAAGATGCCCACCCTCCGCCACACATTTTCAATTCCTTCACATCATTCCCCTTTCAGTCTTCTTAAACCTTGATTGCCCTTCCTCATCCATTTTCCAAACATGTTTTGTAATCATAGCTATATATTTCCATTGCCCTTCTACTTTCTACTACTTCTCCTAAACGCTTCATCGCCCACTCCTTCCTTCATGAATTATGTAAATATGTCATTCCACTATGCTTTAATGCATCTTTCTAATATATGAACATTTAGTCACATAGTTTCACCTTTCCTCCTTTATTGTTTGATCTTCTTTACAACACACACATTTTCTAAATGTACATATGAATATGATATGCTTACTATAAAAAAATATACATAAATTACTTCTTCTCTTTTTGTAAAATACAAATTATGTCTTCACTTTACTCTAGCCAATACATGCAACATGTGGTTGATTTCAAAATAAATGCTTTTTTCAATTTGAAATATCCAACACACATTTCTAAGCAACCGATACTAAATACATTTTCTCTTTAAAAATCACTCGCAATATACTTCATGCATTTGACATACCTTTCTTTACTTGCAACAGCTATGCCAACCCCACCAGAAAAAAATGTGGAAAGGGAACAACAACAATGCTACTACGCACTTAATAAAGACATCATCAATGCATGACGTCGCCTCCTCTATTCAAATCGTCCACCAAACCTTCGCTCTCAAACCAACAATACTCCCATTCCTTCACAAAATTCTGTCCTCCCCATACATCCCACCCAAACTTTCCAACTTCCCCTTCCATCTCCACTTCCTAACCGACCCTTTCCAAACGCTTCAACTCCTTCAAATCTTGCCTACCCTTTACATATGCCACCCCATGTTCCTCCCTTTCCACCTGCCCAACAATTTCTCCCCATCCTTCTGCAACATGCACATCTTCGGTTTCGTCAAAGGATCGATGCACTCTGTCCCATCCAAGATTTCTCAATCTGTCATGAAGCTTACCCATCCATGAAAAAAAAAAAAAATTCAGGGAATAATTTGTTGTACCCGTTGTGCTGCCGAACAATCAACGCATCGTTTCTCCTCTACAAATAACATGGACCCAAGTATTCAACCACATGTCCTATCCTGCCTAACTCAAGTTGAAGAGATGCTCATTGCTCGTGTCAATCCCGTTCTTCAAGTCACCCATGCCCGTGGTGGCCAATTGAAATATTCCGGTCATACTATTAGCTTTCCACAAGATATCACAAATATTTTCACCTCTCTTCCTCGCATGTTGTCAGAACTAGACATCCTTGTTGTAAACAAAACTAGCTATGATGAAAAAAACTATGAATTTTTTGTTAGTCGAACACATGTCCATGCAGCTTTGCAATTCAAACTACAAAACGACCCATACTACAAAGATGTCCATATTAACCAACTTTCCCTCTCCGCTTTGCCTATTCCACCTACCAACATTTCCAACATGCTACACCATATCAACACATCTTCCATCCCACTCCATGAAGTCATTCCAGAAATTCCTAATTCTGAACTTCCCCACTCATGCCCGTCTAACCTCCACCCATCCTCCTTTGTTTCAACTCTACCAAAATGTCATTCTGAACTTGATGAAATACTTGCCTACATAGATTCGTCCAATTCAAGAACCACCCATTCACTCCAATGGCCGACCATTGGCCTCTCCCCAATCAATGAATACAACACAGAGGGCCTACTCTCCATGGCCTTCCCCACCCTCTTCCCCACAGGATCTCCCATGATTAACCAACCAAGAATTGCAAAAGTGGATATGCAAGAATACGCTATGCATCTAATGCGCTACAATGACAATCATTTTGCACAGCATCCTTGCTTCCGATATTACTTGTACAACCTTATCATGTGCCATCGCAGCCAAGCAACTACCTCTGTCTTCATTAAAAGGGACCTTTCAAACACCCTTCCAGCAACAGTCGCTGACCTTCGCCACCATCTCCAGCAAACGCCCCCTTCCACCATCCCAGACCAAATTATGCATTTCAGGTCATCCTTGTGTGGAAGCTGTTCTTTCTGGACCAGGGCTAGAGGAGAACTAACAGACATGATCACTCAAATTGGTACCCCTACCATATTCTTCACACTAACTGCAACTGATACAAAATGGCCTGACTTGCATAATTTGATGCCTTCCAACCCTCCATCCATTTCAAATGAGCACACTCGATGGAGAATCCAAAACATTGTTAGAAACCCGCATCGTGCATCTCAATATATCCATTGCAGATTCACAATATTCCTGGAAGAGGTGCTACTTAAAGGATTCCTTGTAAAGGATTACTGGTGCAGGTATGCATGCTATTCCTTCCTTCTCTTATCTTTCATTCCTTTCACTTCCACATGTCCAATCTTACTATCTGCCCCCTTCCTTTATAAGGTATGAATGGCAACATCGCGGCTCCGCACATATCCATGGGTTCCTGTGGCTTCCAAATGCACCTACTATGGACAATCTCGATTGTACCAATGCCACAGATGTCCGCGCGGCTACAGAATATTTTGATAAGTACTGCACTGCTTAGAATCCTCGTCCAATTCACAGTCGAGCTCTTGGAATAAATCATTCATCTCTACAAGATCCATGCCTCCTTAGCACGCATGAAATATTTGCAGGCAATCAGTTAGAAGAGTATGAAAAAGTCCTCAATTATGTTCAAAGGCACACATATTGCCACTCTTCTACATGTTTACGCAAAAGAAATAACACATCAACTTGCCACTACGGAGCCCCATGGGAGGTTCGCAACACGTCATCTCTTCACATTGATGCTTCTAGCAAAAAGGTGTACTCCCCTGCTAGAAATGATGACAAACTCAACGTGCACAATACTCAGCTACTTGCAATATGGAGGGCCAACATTGATTTTCAACCAGTTCTCTCACATCATGCTGTGTTGAACTACATTTCGAAGTATGCAGCAAAATCAGAGGCAAAGTCTAAAAGCTACTACCAAATGCTCTCACGCCTCTCACAATGCTCCCCCCCAGATTCTCCTACTATCACTATCGTCCGCAAAGTCCTCACCGAAATTGTTGTTGATCGAGACATTGGTGCACAAGAAACATGCCACATGTTACAAAAACTCCCACTAACAAAGTGTAGTCGTTCTTTTGTCTCCCTCAATGTAAAAAAAAAAAGTCTTCAAACGTGTATCGCATGATTTAGATGGTCATCCTCCATCAGCACCTTTCATTGCCTCCTACATGCAAAGACCACCTGCACTTGAAAGTTTGTCTCTTATTGAAGTTGCACGCTCCTGGTCCTTCTCCACCCGTCGAAAAACATCACCATGGAAACAAATATTCCCTCCCATGGTTGTGCGCGTTCTTCCTCGTTACACCTCCATTCCATTGAAAGAATCACCATCCTATGTAGACTTCTGCTGGAGCGAACTCCTTCTATACTTCCCTTTCCGTAGCCTCCCTAATGATATTGGCATATCTGATGCAAGAATTATTGCACACTGGGAAGAAATTAGACACACATATCAACCTTGGCATGTTTATCGCAAACCATCAACCCCGGACCTTTCCGACTCTATCTGTTCATCCCCAAACAACCCTCCCCATGACCCCACACTTGACATGCATGAATGGAAATTTCTCTCTCAACTCCACCCAGGTAACAACCTCCTCCTCGATGAGCTTGAAATGCTTGGCCATCGTGAGTTTGACACAAACCATAATTGGGCCACTCTACAATCCCTCCACACTTACAAGAAACAGCGATCCGCTTCATCGACTCCACCCGCTCCTCCACAAGATCCCACCAACTCCTAACTCCATTTGCACATTCCCTTTCCTCCTTGTCCCCAAGCCAAACCATTGCATTTAATATCATCTTCTCGCACTTCCACAACAACATTGCCAAAAAAACACTACACATGATAATCCAAGGCACTGCTGGTACCAGCAAGTCGTTCCTAATTGAGTTCTTACAAAATGCATTCCTTGAAAGCTCCACCATGCAAAAATGCCCCCTGCTACTACTTGCTCCTATTGGTGTTGCAGCATTCCACATTAATGCTTTGACGATCCACTCTGCTCTCCGCATCCCTATATCCTGTATGGAGCCTTTAGAGGGTCAATCCCTCCTAAACCTTCAAGAAAAACTTCAGCATATTCATTACATTCTAATTGACGAAATGAGCTTCATTAGTCCTAAATTGCTTTCTCAAATTGATGATCGCTTGCGCGAGGCATTCCCATCAAATAGAAACAGCCCATTTGGTGGATGTTCTATAATCCTTGTGGGTGACCTTGGCCAACTACCACCTGTAAAATACACGCCAATGTATGTAGGAAATTCTCGTGGAACTGCACTTTGGCAAAGCTTCAATATTGTGGTTACGCTTGCAACAGTTTTTCGGCAACAAGGAACAAGTCCTGCACAAATTTCCTTCCGCGAACTCCTCTCCAACCTTCGCAATGCAACACCCACTGTTGCTGATTGGAATCTTCTTATGACACGTTCAAAAACAAATCTTCCTGAAGCTGAAGTCCAATCATTCTCCACTTCAATGCATCTTTATTCAACAAATGACGCTTTTGACCTGCACAATAAATCAATGTTAAAATTATTAAATCAGCCAGTTGCACATTGTTATGCTGCCAAAAAGAGGCAACTAGAAACTACTCAACCAAAAAATGATCAATCATCAAAGAAAAAACTCCTTTGCATTGACCAACGTGTTATTCTCAGAAGCAATCTGTGAGTTGGCGCTGGTCTTATTAACGGTTCGCTCGACATTGTTCGTGCAATCGTATATTCACCAGCTTGTACACCACCAGAACTACCATCCTTTGTTGTAGTTGCCTTCCCTCACTACAATGGTCCACCATGGGATCCTTCGAATCCTACATTTGTGCCAATCCCCCCCATCACAAGGGGTTCGCGCACACAAGTGCCTCTCGGAATGGCATGGGGCTTAACAATTCATAAATCGCAAGGCATGACACTAGATAAGGCAACAATCGACATCGGCAACATTGACCGGCAAGGTCTCACTTTCACAGCTATTTCAAGAGTTCACTCACTGAATGATCTATGCATCTCCCCTGCCTTCTCCTACTCACGCTATTCACGTATGCAGGACAACCCTTACGTCATCCGCAGGAAACAAGAAGAGGCACACCTTGCATCCAAATCTATTATTCACACTCCTTGAAAAACTCCTATTATTGGTACCTTCTGTTCACTTGCATTCCACTTTTACTTCTTTCTTCTTGTTCCTCATAATAAGACCTTGCAAATTTCCTGCTTCATTTACATTTTCACTTTTCAATATCATTTCAACTCATATTTGTTCCTACTATTTGTTTCTTATTATGCTTCTCATTATTAGTGTCAAATTTTTACATGTTCACTTATATGTTTTTCCTTCCCTTGCAGCAACTATGGATCGCAACTACCTTTCTCAACTCAACAAATTCTATGAAGAAATCACTCAACAGGAGAATGCACTCCTCATTCTACAGCAACGCTTCTTGGTTCCACCTACTCTACCACTATACCGTTTGCGCCCAACATTGCAACTACTCAGGAAGATCAAAATATTCATTCGTCACCTCATTCATGTGCATGAAAGAGATGCACAAAGGCAACTTCGAGCATACTATCTTAGTCGCGTCCCGGGTTTGGACGTCAATTGGTGCTGTCGCTGTCGGGCAACCCCTTGTATTTATGACTAGATTGCAACCAAACACCTTTCATGCATGATCAGTCTACTATGCTAACACTTGTTCCTCCTTTCTGTTCCAAAGCAATTTTCTTCTATATTTAACAATATCACTCTTACTATTTTTGCTTGTACCATGATGTAAAAATGCCTACTACTTCGAGTTTTCATAACATGTAAAACCTTTTTACCATTCCATTACTTCAAATCAAGTCTATGATGCCTTCGCAATAATCTATACGATGCACAAGTATACCCCCTCAATGTGCTATGCTATCACTTGCTCCTCCTTTTTGTTCCAAATCGATTCTTTTCTAGATTTAACAATATCACTCTTACTCATTTTGCTTCTACCATGATGTTAAACTGCCTACTACTACAACTTTCAAAAACATCTACAGCCTCTTTACCATTACATTACTTCTATACAAGTCAATGATACCCTCGCAAAAAAAAAAAAATACAATGGACAAGAAATCTATGGTCTACTATATTGTATACTATCTATTTTCATCATATCAATTATGCCTACATAATTAAATCTCAAAAATTACTTCCTTTATATGCTCTCATTTTATACGATTATAAATTGATTCACAACCAAACCTATTCTTCATTTTCAATTATTTTGCTTCTATTTTAAATTACATTCGTGCAAATATCACTAACTTACTTCTACTATTATTAACACATAATGATTTAACATAATAACCACAAAATCATAAAATGTAACTCATCGAGATGAAATTACCTACCTCCTTTCCACCTATAACTTGAGCAAACAACATATTTTATTTTCGTAGTTTTAAATCTAATTATTCATGTAATCAATCAATGGCAGATTTTACCCCTCATAAATTCACATTCATCATGTTCCCTAACATGTGCCACAAAATGATTCAGGTCTCCTCCTTCCGGCATTCCCTTGCACCCCCGGTGCAATTGCTAGTTTTTAATCTTCTATACATTGAAATTGATAATATTACATTTTTATATATATTTAATAACACATTTTCAATTATATTAAAAAAACAGTAACATTGTCATCATCATAATTCTTATTTCATTTACTCACATCACATAAACAAGGAACAAAACAAAAATAATAAATAATAAATGTATTTTTTGTTTGCCTAAATATAATTTTGTGCAATTATTAAAATATCTATAAATATAACTTTTTATTGCTTTTTATTTAAAATTAACTATATTTAAACTAACCAACAAATAATAACTACATATTTAAATTAACCAGCAACACTGGTTTATTCCTAAACTACTTAACAAAACGTCCAAATTTTCGCTTTGACTTTAAATCGCTTTTCTCTATTATGAACTATGCCCTAAGACGTCCTTTAAGGGATAACTCCCCACTGACTATCGTCATCTGTTGAAAGCGAAATACAACTTGCCAACTGTTTTTTACTTTTATTCTATTATAAACTGCCATGTATATTTGTTTTTCCAAACTCTGTCACACGTCACTTATTGTTCTAGATGGGAATTGGAATAGGGGACATTGAAGAGCTCGTCCAAAGCTAATAATGATATCATCGACGACATTCTGCACACCTATTCGAACAGGTGGTTGCAGATAAAATAATTCAAATGCTTGGGCGTTGCGCTAGTGGCAACTCCACAAACAATAGCGACAACTGGTTAGGAAAGAAAAAAAATGAAAAAGACATTCTATTCGAGAAGAGAATTGTGGGCTATGTATTTTACTCTTTACTATATTCATTAATAAATGAAACCATTTTGGCACTCTTGGTGATCTCAATTTAGTATTTTTGATGTGGTCGGTAATCCTAATTTAGTATAAAAATTTCAAAGTCTTAGGTCGAAGTGGGATAAATTTGTATATGGTATGATTTTCTCACATTGAATTTTCATTTGACATAAAATGACAAAGTGTTAATATAATTTTGACACAAAAGGTTTGTAAAAGTATGACTCTAGAAAGTATTAGTGAAAATTTTGAATGCCAAGAATTGGTAAAGAACTATTTTGTAAATTGTTTAAATTTATTCAATTTAAAGAAAAGTGGAGTTCGGTATGAGTATATTAATATTTTTTTTTAATATTTAAAGTTTAGATGTAATTGTTAAGAACATGTGCTTTCTATTAAGTGATTATAAGTTAAAATAGAGGGGTAGATTATGTATGTCTCTATAGACTTTAGTAGTCAAATCATTGTGTAGAGTGAGGTCTCTTGTTCCAAAAACAAGGGAGTCTCATATATCAATTTGGTGTCGAGCTTGGCCATGGCCTTAAAATTATATCATTGTTATTATTATTATTAAGGAGGTTTGTTAAAACAAATTTTTTTATTATTTTCATGTGCAAAAGAAATTGTAATTGTTTGAAAGAAAATTGTAATTATGCAAAATCAATAAAATAGATCTTTTTGTAGGGAAATCGTAAATCTACCCGGAATTTGAATAAAAGGATCTTAGGTACACCTTGAGTATGTGTCCATTTTGGTATTTTCTTTGGATCTTGTCATATTTTATATTTAGTTTTGACACACTAAATTCACACTTGTGACTAGTGATTCTACTATTTACAACAATCCTAAACATATGCAATGAATGAAGATAAAAGAATCAAAATTTAAATGAGAATAACCATATAAGGTTTAAGAATTATTAAATGACCATTTATGTATGGTATGAAATCAAATTATAAATTCTGTTTGAATCAAATATTAAATCTAATTCTTTGCACTACTAAAAGGTTGGAGTTGTAAACCCTTTCAAATGATGCAACTCTCTCAATCCATAAGCCTTCAATTCTACTTCTAAGTCCATATATCTACATTTTGAATGGATCTATAAACCCACAATAGTAGTGATAATGTATAGATAACTCAAACAATTTGAGAAAAACAAGTAACCAAGGATGGGGAGTATGGTTCACCGTCCTCTCACATTAGCATTAATGACTTTACCATGTAGCAAGAATTTATATGTCGATTGAATTGTGTCTCGCAAGTATATTTGAGTGATCCCATCATGCACCTTCCCATATTGAATTCATTATAGAGAAGCTTCAATTGGTTCAACTTAGGTGATTAATTGTTAGAGGTCTTTTTATTTAATCTCGCTTTTTCTCGACTTTTATCATAATTCTTCTTAGATATTCCATTTTCACTATGTTTTGTATTTTCCAAAGTATTTTATATTTGAGAAAGACTACCAGAGTTATTGTAATATATGTTTTTCAGTTCTGGTAAGGAGATCGAGGTGAGAAAAGGTAGAAAAATGCATAATGATCAAATATGATACTTTATCAAACTAAAATGCTTGATATTTCATACATCTTAACATCTATTATATACCAAAACAATCACATAAAATGTACATATACAGAGATTGTAATGGAAAGTTGAAACATATAAGTAAAGGAAATCTTATAACATAAGCACATCTACATGGAAAAAATAAATCGGTGTATAATGGAAAGATAAACCAATTTTTCATAAATGAACTTTAGAAATGAAAGCTTTGAACCCAAAGTGCTATTCAGAAAAGAAAGAAAAAAACCACCCTTATAGGTTAATAAGACCTATCCATAAACCAAACTTCATTTGATAAAGAAATTAGATCTTCCTCCTTGCAAAGGACAACACCAATGCATCCATCTTCATACTATGTAAGCTGCAAAAATATAGCCTAAAATTGAACCACAACTCTACTTTATCTATCTCAGAAGTTGGTCCTACCCTACAGCCTAGCCAATAAAATTCCATGCCAAAGTGCATCCTAAAAGGTCAAGGATTTGGTTGATTGCAATATATTCCCCCACAACTAAGAATACATCCTTCCTCGACTTCCAATGACCTTACATCATTTATTCTTCGAAGGAACCCAAAAATTTCCTTAGAGGCCAAGAAAATCACATGTTCCTTCTACACTCCTTCAACATCATCTTTTATCATCGGGTATAGAGGCTTCACGCATGCAGGAGGGTGTTTGTTTTTTCTAAACATTAACTCCCAAATTGGTGGAATTGGTTGGAGATAATACACCCATAGCCATGGCCTATTTAGGAAGGATCTTATAGATTTTTTTCCTATGTGGTTCACAATCCCCAAAGATTGGTGACCACTACGTTCAGAGAATAATTGTACCAGATAAATCTACCCAAAATAATTACTTCATGTTGGCTCAACCACGGAGCCTGACCTTGAGAATGTCAAGAGAATTGAACATTTGACCTCTCAATAGTAGAGGTACTTTAACGATGGGAACTTAACCAACTAAGCTAAGCCTTGGGGCTAGGAGAGCCCTTATAGTTGCCAAAATTTGGTAATATTAAGCATTTGTACCACCAATATTATCACTACTCATGCCATTTGATCAACTTAGAAAAACCTTATCTTCGCATTGTCTAAAGTATGTAGAAGTTTTGACCCCCTTCTTTTAAGACATTTTTTATTCCCAAAAACACACGAACAATTTTTAAACCTTATTTAATAACAATATTATTTCTGATTAAAATATTAAGAATCTTCTTTCATCTTTATCAAGTTATGCAATTTGTCTCTTTACATGCCTTTCTAGATACTATGGTTTTCCTTTCAAGTATGATTTAACTATCAAGTTTCCATTATTTACAATTCTACTCACGTTGGTGTAATCCCTTTCTATGAGGTTTTCTTATGTTTTTCATTTTGTGCTCCATACAATGAAATGTCATGCAATTTCTCCATGGATATAAAACTATAACTTTTTTGGCATGGTTGATCCCTATACTTTCACAAGATCTGGACTAAAATGTGATGATATGAGAAGTAAGGAATATTGTAGAGTGTCAAGGAAAGATCAATTATTGTGGAGAGATGTAAGGCTCAAACCCTCCAAGAAGTATTTGTGTGAGTACAAATGACTTTCTCTATGTACATTGTTCAAATTTTCACATGAAAAAATGTCAAGGAAAACAATAACGAGGGCAATTAAAAACAACAAGGCTATACTAGGATAACATGTTTTTAGATGCAACAAAATGAGTAAGTAATAAATACTACTATATACTTAAGTTGAAATCCAATTTCAGTTATACACAAAAAAAAAAAAAAATGGTTATACTAAGGTTTTTTTATATATAATCACAATATGCAATAATTATGAGATAAATGGAGTTTGTGCTACACTCAAATTTTATTCATTCATTATTTTTTTAGTTAATTCTATTTTTCTAGCAACCTTGTTTTCCATATTCCTTTCATGCATGTCTCTACTGACTACTTATAATTGTGACAAATTGCGACTGACACATTCTTGGCTTAATTATGCTACCTTGCACTAATGGTGGTAATATTCTTTTTCATTGACATATTGAATTTACCTAGTCATACAAATTGATGCAATATTCTTTACCATTGACAAGTTTACCTAATCTTTGATTACACAAACAAATGGATCATTACTTTTCATGTTATGTAAGCATGTTGAAGAAGGGTTTTCTTAAATATCTAATCACAAGAGACTTAAGGGCACATAAAGCAACACATACTATTTACACTCTATTCGACGTTCACTTACCCAGCTTTGGGGGTATGCTAGTTATATTGTAAGTATTGAGTTTTAATGTAAAAAATGTTATAAAATTAAGTTAAAATAAAATATTTATAAAATATTTTGATTTTAAAATGAATTATGGTTTTGGTCATGTGGTATTGATAAGCCATGGTATTGGACCATGGCATTGTAACAAAATCTATTTAGAAGTTTATAATATCCATGGTAAAATGGGGATGAATATTGATTGTTAAGAATCTTGTTATATTGTAAGTATTAAATATTTATGTTCTTATTAATTAAATTTAAATATGTTTAGGGAATCATTATTTTTGTTTACATAGTAAAATGGATCTTAATTTATAACTAATATTTATATGTTATATATTTTAATGTGATATGTATATTATGATTTTTTTAATTTAAAAAATTGTTCGTAATTTTATTAATAAAAAATTAATTCTAATATTAAAATAATAATAATAATAATAATAATAATATAAAAAATAATAATAATAATAATTACATCTAACGTCTACCATCTAACAAAATGCATACACATCCCCCTATATTGGGTTGTAGAGCGTCTCTTGGCACAAAAATTAGTTTACTTACTATCATTTTTTTAGCTTGGAAATTATTATTCTTTTGAAAATCGATGATAATTGATTGATAATGGGCATTGTTACAAATGCAACATTCATTTGAAGCCTTCTATTGTCTATAAGTTGTTCATTTTTCATTAAAGGAGAACAAACCAATTTTGAAATTGAAACAAATGGCATGGAAGCCATTGTGTTATACCAAGATGTGAAATACAACACCGTAGATGAAAAACTTGATTAGTTTGTCTGATTATGTTATCAATAGAATGGAAATAGGAGATTTCTATTTCACTGATTTTAAGGTGACAATGGGCAGATTCATGTTTATTAATTTTAGTACATTTATTAATTTTAGTGAAAGACAACCTTGGCATAACATATAATCAATATTTTCTTGAAGTTTAAAATAAAATTTGAGCTCTTACATAAAGCCCATATCCCCATATAAATGTTTTAGGCTGCAATTCTAGACTATGACGATATATCATTTCATGAAATAATGAGTACTTGGATAAAGTGTAGAGCAAAAAAAATTCAGAAGTATAAAATGTCAAAGCACAATGTTATATAAAATTTTAACAATAAATATATTTTATTATCCATTTATTTTATTATGAAAGTAATAAACCATCTTGTATCCATCTTAACTTTGAACCTATCAAGCATCGAGAGGGATCAAATCTCTCAAGGTGAAAACCTTTCCTAAAGTTTTGCACTCTAAAAAAGATTTGCACCTTGAGAGATTTAATCTCACTCAATGCTTGATATATTATGGGTTGAGATGGACCTAGGATGGTATGTATACATTCTTCTCATGGTACACCTAATGTTCCACACACAAAAGAATCATACATAACATGATAAATACACATAACCTACTTCTAACCACAAATCTAACCCATACAGCCAACCCACATACCTAACCTTAAGGCGATTCATATAAATCAAACACCATAATGCTTGAACACTTACCCCTCAATGCTAAATGTTAATTTCCATACCATAAATATTAAATGTTAATGGCCCAAAAAAGTGCACAAAGTGGAGTTCACTACAATGCTCTAACATCATTGTTCTATAGAGTCCAGTAGGATCTAAAAGGGGAAAAATATGAAGAAGAGACAAATAAAATATGTTAGGGATATAACCTAATGAATTAGCTCAAGTGATTAAGTGTTGTAAAAATAAATAATACATATCAGGATTAATAATTAGGTATATTATGGTGTATTATGGCATGTTATGGTGAATCAAGTTACGTGTATTATGGTCTACGTTAACAATTTATCTTGGTTACCATCGATAATTTACCTTGGTTATCATCCATCAACAACAATGCAGTCTTTGAGGGTTTCTTGTGTGTGGTTACATGGAAAAAAATATGTTAGGGGTATATTAAAACAAATATAACAAGATGTAGCATGAGGAAACAAGTCAAGAATGTACACATGAGATTGAGAATATGCTAATTCGATGTAAATGAGTCTATTAATATTCACAAAAATGTCACAAATAAATGTATTATTTAAGATAACCAAGATGTTAAGTCAATGAAAATTAGTATAAAAAATATGTAAAATTGTATATATACAAACATATGCTTTATCACCAATAAGGTATATGATAAAAACACCAAGATGACATTAGGGAAATGCAAAGCATTCCAAGATACATAAAAGTGCATGTTAACTAAAGAAAAAAGGATGTGAACAAGACTCACAAGTGATGAAAGCATGATGGAAACAAATGAGCCAAATAACTATAACAAATGAGAATTATTTAATTCATTCATAGTCGATAAATTTGACTTCTATCCTTTCAACCTTCTCAAATACTATCAAATACCATAATTAGTGTAACTTATTTTTCAAATTAGGGGTGAAGTCGACGATAAATCACTAGTTAGTTCTATTTTAGCCACCTATATCATCAATTTTAGCTTCTATAGAATTCTCCATAGAAATGAAAAAATAAATGATAAGTGATAATCACCATTAATGTCACCAAAATGACTAGCGACCATAATTATTTCTAGCTATTCAAGGACACTTTTGATGGACATAAGGAGGCACTTCACCAAAAGGGACACTTGTGGTGCTAGTCCTTCATTGATGGTTGTTTTTTCTTGTATATATGCATTTTTTGGTGACTCACTTATAGTAGTAATTTTGTATTTTTTTTGGCCAAGAAAGGATCACCATCATTAGTGTCACTTGCAATGATACATATTCATTGATTGTATCCATCAATGCTAATAATTACAATGCACTTTAAACATCGCCATTGGTAGTACCTTTTATCTTTTTTGGGTGACCATCAAGGAAATACCAATGTAGATGCCACATATTCCAAATATTTTTGGATAGAGTTCTTAATTATCACCAAATACAGTCTTTTGTGACATTATTGCACTAACCTAGCACTAAACCACTAGTCTTCATAACCTCAACCCTTTCTAATTACAACTAATTCATTACATCAAAACCCTAAAGACTTAACCCAATAATGCACCTAACCCTTACCACTTAATGCACCAAGTGACACACCTAACATTTATAATAGCTTAGATCACAGAAGAAACTAAAACACTTAAGTGTCACATGTAAACAACTAATAAAAGTAAGTGACACAAACACCCAACCCATATAACCATGTAGAAAATATATTAATTGATGCATGTATGCATCCCACATAAGAGATGTGATCTTTAGTAATGTTAACTCACTGACATGACACCCTTATCCCTAAAACATGAAACCGCTAACATCTAACTTGCTAGCCCCCCTAACCCTAACCACATAATGCACCCAGTGCCACACTTAACTTGCATAATAACCTAATGGAAATAAAGGATGGGAATTAGAGATGCACATATGTGACACACATAGATAATGCACCCATGCGACCATCATAATCAATGGTAATATTTGGTGTGATGAGCCCCATATAAAGAACATAATGAATGTGTATATGAGACACCCCCATGTGATGTACACATACATACACATTATATGATCTTAATAAGATGGAATTAATACACTAAGGTGACTAGGTAGATGTAAAGTAATCAAAATGGACTCAAACATAGATTCCTATTGATTCAAAAAGGACATGAACAAGACCCAAAAGAGATGAAAACTAAACTAAAACCAAAGGAGCCTTGACACCTAAATACTAATCAATTAATTCATAATTGTTCAATTTTTTTTCTCTTCTTGACCCTGTAATATATTATCTGATGCAAGAATTAGGGTGTTTATAGCCAAATAAGTGGTTAAATTATTGTTAATCATGGTTTGACACTATAGTGTGTGCCAATACCACCAATTTTAACTTCTAATGTAATTTTCCATAGAAATGCAATAACTAGCACTATATTGGGCACTAAACCCGACAATAATTATGAATTTAACATTAACTACTAAAATAATACTAAATTTGATGTTACTTTAGGTGAAAACACCAATGCTAAACTTGACACAGTCTATGTTGGGTGTAGAACCAACCTGTGAAATAACATAGAATGATATCAAAATTACAAATAAATACACTAAAATTTAAGTGGAAGTAAAAAGAGAAGCTAAAAATCAAAGCCAATGACACGATATTGTTGTAGTGCCTCTCTTGTTTAAAACAAAAATTCCTTAGATTATCGCAAGCTCTCACTGGCCACAAAATAAGGGGATTTATCATCTTCAGGCATAACAACCATGGGATTAACATAAGATCTGTCATAACTAAGGAGAAGAATGTTTAATGGTATGAATGGCAAACAATAATGGGATAATGACGATGAAAGGAAATAAAATATGTTCCTTGCATGAGGCTTAGGTGCGCATTTCCCAAGGATGTGCCAACTTGTAATTGGCAGATACAAGCTAATATTGAGGTGAGAGCATTTAATGAAGCATGGGAAAAAGGGTATTACTTCCCAATGGAAAAGTGTTAAGGTTAATTCACATAACCACCCCTTTTCATCTTCGCCTCTCATGGTAACATAGTCCCCGCTTTGCACCTTAAGCAACCTTGTTGGTGGATATTGTATTAAAATATACTATTTTTAGACATGCTTCTACATAAATTAAACGCATTGTGGTAATATTGATGTGAAACACATACAAACATAACATACACACCATAATCCTATCCTGATACACAAACTTGCAAGTATTCATTACTGAGATCATTACCTTTGGTTCAACACTTTAAATATTTACGGTGCATTTCACATGTTTTTACTCTACATGGCCATTATAACTTTGCCCACTTGGTTTGACACATCTCACACAAACTATTCCATTACAAATAATGCATGATTTACTATAACATGATAGAGGGGTTAAATTTGGAGTGTTGCATAATCTCTCATGCAAAGGGTACCATTCCCATCTCAATATCCTCTTGATGCTCCAAATCACGAGGCCCCAAGGCCATTTCCTACATATTTAAACATGGGTATGATCTTATTCTATAAGAGGAAAAAGCCTTAAATAGTCCCTTCAAATTTGTAGAGGCTATTAGTAAAGATTATCTACCAAAATTGTTTGCTTGTTTTCACTTATAGTTCATAATAAGCTCAAATACTAATAATCACAACACCCATGGAACCTCAAATTTTGTTCTCTGCATTAGGGAAGAATAAAGCTCCATCCATTTTTCCATTTTTGCTTGGGATGATGAGAGACTCAAAACATTTGGAATTAGAGCTTTTAGGACTTATAGGTTTATTTTTCTTGGGTGAGGGATTGGAATCATTTGTTTCTAAGATGGATAAAATTCTATTTCCTCACTCAAAGGGAAAATTCTCCTCACCAAAGCATGGGCTCTACTTCCCCTATTCCTATCTTTGAAAGTGCATTTGATTAGGAACACATATATATTTAAAGGAGGGAAGGTAAAAATGAGGAAGCTTGTGGCATCTTCTAATTCTAATATGGAATATAGAACCCCAAGATGCTAAATCAGGATACACCATCCATGAAAAGAAGACATTGACTTGCATGCTTCAAGGGTCCCCAACCCAATATTGAATATCAAATCCGACAAATGGAGATAAAAAATATTGGGTTACCTAGTAAAACCATTAAACCCCTCATTTTCTATGGAGCCTCCAAGGGTAACTAGAGAGTGACAAGAGCAGGGGACACATAATTTTAACTAGGAGGTACCTTAACAATGAAATTTCATTAGACTCTAAGATTAGTAACTGATAATAAGGTAGAGGAATTAACTCCCTTTCAAGGTCTTCAAATACTACAAAAGTTGGGTTGAGATAAAATTTTGGTGGTACGAGACTTGACAATGGTCATTTAAATCCTCCATGACAATAAGACTCCAACCTATCCTCCCTTAGAAATAACAACAAGAATGGGAACACTATGTTAATTCTTCACATAGATTTATTCTATTTAAAATGAAAATAACACAAGCAAATGAGTGTACAAACAAAGGATTCGTGGCTCAAGAGGGAGTGTTACAGGTCATTTTGTCACATCCAATAAAATGGTCTGAAAATTGGATCAATGAACATCCTTTGACACCTTGCACTCATCCCATGTAAATCCTAGAGCACTCTCTCTCCAAAAAGGCCAAGAATTCTAGGTTTAACATCTTAAAAACCTCATTTTTGGACCCATCGCACTTTCCCTTCATGCAACCTGCAATTTTGCAAGTTGTACACTGAGAAACTGCACTGACCAACACATGTTTCCTTTTTTGCAGGTGCAATGGCCTCTAGAATTCAGTAAAAAATAAAAATAATTTCAAATATTATCTTTCCAGAAGCTTCCCGAGTGGTTATAACCATTTAATATTAAATTAGATCTTGAACTTCTATGCTTGGGGTGTTATCTCTTATTCCTAGAACTTATCCTCCTCATATGTGGATCCAAGTCTTATATTGGTAAATCCCAAAACCACCCTATTTACCCTATAAATTCACTACCTACCATAGATTCTAGGTTGGCTTTTGGAGACTCCTAGTTATGCCCTCATATTGCTACTTTGTGCCTAAGGATCCATTATCCATCCATGCACTTGAGTTGTGATTGAAGGATTTCTTTGTTGCAAAGGAAGGACATGACAATTGGGATACATCTACAAGTTCATGATTTGTAAAGGTTTGTAA
This sequence comes from Pinus albicaulis, assembly GCA_034641835.2. Taxonomy (NCBI): domain Eukaryota; kingdom Viridiplantae; phylum Streptophyta; class Pinopsida; order Pinales; family Pinaceae; genus Pinus; species Pinus albicaulis. The sequence goes on from CM076581.1 coordinate 683,446,772, forward strand.
CTTCTCCTACTTTCATTAATACAAAAAAAACTTTGTTTTCCTATAATAATTTTTCATTAATGCATATGTATTACAATGCCTTCTTGACTCGTTTTTTAGAGATGTTAGTACATGTTATTTGTATGTTGTAGTGCTCTTGATTTTTTTAATGGTCTTGCAGGTCTTATTTATATCATTTGGATTTGGAGCTAAAGCTTACAAGCAAGGAGAAGAGGAGAACTTGTGTTGGACTCCAGGTAGGTCTTTCCTCCATGTTCTAATTTAATGAAAGCATAAGTATTTTTGTCGTTGTTGTTTCTAGTTCAGACCACTAGAACTAGGGAGTTCACTTCTATTTTTAGAAGATAATTATCCATCATACAGGGAGAATTCATAGTTGTAGTTTCAAACATGCAAGTAATCATAACAATTTTTTAGATATCGTGCGAGGAAGGGACAAGAAGACAAAGTGAGTTGGTGGTGTACTAAACACCATATTATAGGAAGGTCTAATTCAAGGAGACTACTAAATCATTAAAAAAACATATTTTCCAAATCATATGTAGAGGCTAGAGAATTTAAGGAGCTAGAGGGTTCTATTTCATCAAATCAAAAGATTAGGGTTCCAAAAATTTTCCATGATGGTTGCCAAATTCTCTCAACCATATATAAGAAACTCTACCTTTTCCTATAAGTGAATTCCTTTTACCATGAAATGGTCATAATTAAGGTGCCTTTCTCAATAATTAAAATATTTGTGCATGGGGGTACAAAAATTGTTGAGGTGGAAGCCCCATTTTTCCTTTTATGTGTTGATTGGATTAGCCACTCTAAATTCTCTTTCTCCATTGTTCATTGTCTTCTTTATTTATTTGCAATACTCCTAATCCCTTTTGTGGTCTTGGCCAACCTTTTTTTCCTTAATTGCATACTGCTCCTATCACTCGACAACCAAGGGAGGCATTAAAGAAATCCATGGAAATATGGATCATTGTTTTGGGAAGATCGTTGAACTATTAGTAGTTATGGAAAACAAAATCTATTTTCCAAAGAAATAAACAATTTAAGGGTTGTGTAATGTGCACAATTCAAATGAATTGTTAAGAGATGATGCTACAAAACAATTGAAATTCTCTTTATGCAAGAGACAAGGAATTTAAGGACCACTTAATGATCTATAAAATTGGGTGTAATGAATGTAAGGAGTATTGAAGGTCATACATGATAATGTTAGTTAATTTCCCTAGTTGATGCAAGGACAATTAGACAAGGAAGTCTACCTCGCCCCTAGCTCTAATGACAAGGATGGAAAATAAGATGGTGCTCCCTCCAATGAAACTAATCATTCCAACTTACATTCCTCCTTAGCTTTTTGCATTTTCTATTTTGGATTTTTTTAAGGTGGCCAATGCATGCTATGATTCTCTTGTAGATACTATACTTGGAATTTCAACAAATATTTTAAAGTATATAATATTTACATCAGAGGTGTTTTCTTTGTTGGATTGGGGTGGGTAAACACTGTTCAACCCAACCAATAGGAGAGCTTGAATTTCACCCTTCCCACTAATGAGATTTTGCCATGTTTTTGTCCTTCCAACCAAATAAATTTTGTCATCTATCAAGTTTCAGGTTTCTTTCTGCCCACATTTTCCGTACCGGCCTGTTTCTGCAGCTATTCACCTGTCCCGCTATATTCCCCACTACGTGGTTATTTTTTTGGAGAGTTGTATTTCACAATTCTAAAATCAAATTTAAACTCTAGGAGCTGTCTTCAGATTTTGAACTTATACATATTTTCATAGGCGTCCTACAAAAAAAATCAACAAAAAATTTTGAAAGTTAAATGATTGAAACCTCAAGGAGTTAGTCATAGAAAATTTGTAAAATTAAATTTTGAGCCTCTTTCTTGTCCTAGTCATGAGCTTCTGAGGTTCGATTTTCTCTTATCCTTTTAATTCTTTGCCCCCTTGAGCCTGCACATTTAGCAACTCCACCAAGATTTTCTTCTGATGAAAGCATATTAATTTCAGGTTCGACTTCAAGGATAAGTTCGTTCGATGCTAGAAATATTTAAGATTTAAATTTTTGGCGAGCCACCTCCAATCGATACTCACAGATACTGCCGAGGAGCACCGCCATGGCCCCCGTTGAGCATGCACATTTAGCAGCTCCACCAAGATTTTCTTCTGATGAGATCATATTAATTTTAGGTTCGGCTTCAAGGAGAAATTCATATGTTGCTAGAGATATTTCAGATTTAAAATTTTGGTGAGTCATTGATACTCACAGATACTGCTGAGGAGCACCGTTAGGGTTTCATTAGTGCGACAGTGAGGCATAGAAGAGCACCACTTGGATGAAAGGAAAAGGTTGAGATGTTGCACATCATATTTGGCTTTATCCAAAGTGAGTGGAGAAATTTGAAATAAATATTGCTCCCCCTCTTTCTCTTAACATGGTTTTTGTTCCATAATTGGTATAATTACGACATTGTCAACGAAAATGTGTTTTATCTTGAAGCATGGATTATTAAATATTTATTCTCACAGGTGTTTTGTAAAAATTATTGGAAGTGGTAATGTTTTTTATTAGTCCACACAACATAAGGTTATAATACAGAGATTATTTCTTATTCGAAGCAATGCTAAATTTTCTACCATAGTTTGGGTATTTCTCTACTAAAGGTATTTACTTCTATAATCATTTAATTCCAATTTCCACGAGGCTTGTGCTCAGCTCAGATATACATATCTTCTCTTTAGAATGACTTATAGTCCTCTTGTATATGGAATGACACAAAATGAAGTCCTGGAAAATCCTTCATTGTTTGTAAGAAGGAGGCCACTTCTAATGAGTAGGATTTTGGTCAACAAGTTGTAGATCAACCAACGAGCAGATCTAGCAAGACGAGTTCAACTTTCCCAAAAGGAAATAAAAGATAAATATTTGAAACTCATGTTTCAATGGCACGAAAGGTTACTCGAAGCACATTGGGTGATTTGTGAATCCATAATTGCTTGCAACATAGGAGGTTTCCCTTGTCTGGAAGTTATAGGTTCTGTCATTGAGTGTGATAATATTGTTGCAATTGAAATTAAATCTGGCCATCAAAGGGAGTATCAACAAGATGAAAAATCGGATATTCAAGGAATGGAATCCAAATATAACGATGGGATACCTGATCATGATGCTAATCACGTTGAAATGTTTAAGCAGAAAACCGATTCACCCATCTTTTCTGCTGAAAGGAAGTTGATTGTCACAAATTTTCCACATCCACAAACTAAAATGTGGAGCTTTCCGTCTTTCATAAACATAAAAAATATGTGGAGTTTATTGTCACGAGTTTTCCCACATTAATGAATTGAAAAATCCTTAATTCCATGTTGTTTCCATTTGAAAACACGAATCCATATTCTGGGAAACGATATTTTGATTGATAAATGAATCAAATGGTTCGGTACTCTTTAATCATGATGAGCCATTATTGGCCAAATATGATGTGCAAAATCTCAACCTTTTCCCATGGAGGCATAGTAGAGCAGCACTTTTCCCATGTGTTTTTTTTCCATTTTGATTTACTGTTTGGCAAGAGAAGTTCTGACTATAAGCTAAATCAAGTCTGTAGGCGATTTTTGAACACGATTTTTTCTGGTTAGAAGGCTTTGCCAAAGAAGAAATTACAGTTAAGTGGGCCAAATTGAGGTCGAGGTGGCTAATTCCTCACAACAATTCCCTGCTATCTTCCCCGTTGCGTGGTCGTTCGCCTACCTCTATTTCTCCTCAATAGGGAGATAGAAGAAAGCCTTCCCCACTACCTAAAGTCACTCTATCAGAATCTCAGATATGTTGTGGTTCAACAACTACATCACTCCTCACTCTTTTCTCACCCTTTCCACTTCACTGAGGACGTATAATTGAATCTGTATCTGAATGAAGTATTTTCACCTTCAACCATTTCTTATTAAACCAGGTGGTAAACAACTAGAACTGTTTTTAGCTTTGTAATAGGTTCTCAATATGGAATTGTAAGAACTAGGGATATGCCTTTGGAGGATCTAAAACTATCGCTTTAACTAACATTGGCTTATTATCTGATAGTATGTTGTTAATGATGGTGGATCCACTAGGACTGGAACCGCACGAAAGGAAGCTAATACAATCAAATTGAATGACTGATCGAAGCATGAAAAGATCTCATGAAGATCTAACCCCTTTATATCGAAGCACGTTAAGTGGTTTACCAGTTTGTCCAATTCCAGTAGATTCCCATTTTCAATCTATTTTTGCTCCTTATTCTTTGTCAAATGAAGTGGTTGTTGCTCGAGATGCTTGTTGCAGGGTTGTTCCTCGCAGGTCTATGTTGGTGACAGGGACAAGTTGGACCGAGGACAGATCTGATAGGGTTTTGAAGAAGGATGAGCTCTATGAAACCTTGTATTCCATGCAGAATGGAAAGTCCCCCCTAGCTAGATGGTGAATTCTACAAGTCTTTGTGGGACACCATTGGCAATAATTTATGTTCTATGGCCACAGAAGTATTCGCCTCTGGTTACCTTTCCTTAGGTTTATTAATAAGTGGTTGATCAAGATCATTCACAAGAATGCAACTAGAGATTCCACTGGGGGTTGGAGGCCTATCACTTTGCTCACAGTTGCTTATCAAATTATGGATAAAGCCTTGGCTTTGAGGATCTGATCGGTTGCTAGATATGTGGTGTGACAGGAGAAAATAGGGTTCGTGCACGGGAGGTTCAATCTGAATACTGTGGTTTCTGCCTGGGAGGCAATGGAGTGGGCGAGGGAGTCTAGTCAGCAGTGCCTCATGTTGAAATTGATTTCGACAAGGCTTATGATCGTGTTGACTGGTCCTTCATTTCTGAGATGCTTACATTGAAAGGGCATGGAACACACATTCTGTCCATAGTAGGTGGGAAATTTGTGGAAAATGAAAGTCCAACTACCCCTGCTATGAGTAATTATGCACAAAGGAATGGGAAGGTGATAGATTTGGCATGTGCAACTTCTGCAGTTTTTAATCTTTTGTATAAAGCTCCGAAAACCATCTGAGTTTCGGTAGCATTGGATTCGAGGAAGCATAACTACTATAGACACATGTTGGTTTCTTGTTAAGTGGTTTATGATACCTTCAATGGACATTGAGTCGATTAGATCTGGTCGTGATGTTTCTCTGTAGCTGATGTAGTTGATTAAAGGTCTCCAATCAGACATGGAGTTTAAGAGATATTTGAGAACACCACAGGAATAATTAAAGGAGGTGTTGCTGCTATGCCCTCTAATAATGAGGAATAAAAAAGGAGGTGTTGTTGCTATGCCCTCTACTATAGAGGGATCATTAAAGGAGGCATTGCTGCTATGGATGGATTGATGTTCAGTGTAGTTGAAAATTATAGGTCTCAGGTTCTGCAATTTTTTTGTAGCAGGTCTATTAAATTGGGAGGGAGATTTCAACTTCAAGCGTTTGGTGAATTTATGGTCAAAACATTATATGCGTTTGCTACAAAATTTGAGAGAGTGTTTTTTTGGTGGTTTATTGGCATTATGATGTCTCACTGCTGGTAAGTTTTCGACTTTATGGGACAAAATAACGTGTCAAAGTAGAGGACTGGAAGCATCATTATGGTTATATGATAACCACCATTATAAAGGTAGTTGTGAGTTCTGAGCCATTGTATGGGCCACCTTTGTCTGCAACAATGTCTCACAACTATGAATAATAACAAAGACTATACTATGGCACCCTTTTGGCTTTTGTATTCTTTTGGATTTTGTCCCAATTTTGTTTTATGAATATCAATATTGTTTCCAAGTTTGTGTGGATTAATTTTGTAGTTATTCCATTGAGAGAGAGAATATTTTTCGTTCTTGCATTGATGAATTAAAAAAAATTAAAAAATAAAAATTGTTCTTGCTTTGAAAAAAATTTCGTCAATGAGTGAAATCAATTTTCACATCACTCTTTTCCGATAGAGAGAATATTTTCATGCCACTTTGCACATAGCAGGAATTTCCAAAGTGATGAAAATATTCAATTCTGATATACTACTAGGTGGCGAGTATGAAATTGAGTCTGCTTGATATTTTCCAAACCTCATTTTGGATAGTCATTTGACTAATGGTTAACCTGATTTTGGATGGTCTTTTAACTTATGATTGAAAGGTTTTAGTATTTTATGCTTACTATAATAAACTAAATTGGCTAGTTGGAAACAATTGAGGAATAAATATATTAATTTAATAAAAATTAATAAATAAAGATAAATAAGTAGATTCTTCATTGGAATAAATTTTAACAGTGAAAGTGTTAATGTAATAAAGAGAATCAATAGAGTTTTTAATGAATTAAATGGTTTTGAGAATATTATTTTTATATCTAATTGTGCCAAAGATGTTTTTTAGTATGGTAGAGATGTTGTAATGTTTAACAATTTATATCATTCAAAATAAAATAAAAATAAAAACATAAAATTAACAATTATAATTATAATTAATAATTATTTTTTCCTAGATCTATCTTGACTCTAGATCTACCAAATGTGAGGGATCAATTTTTTTCACAGTAAAAGAGATTTGTATCACAAGAGATTCAATCACTCTCTATATTTGGTAGATCCAGAATTAAATTAAGATAGATCAAGGTTAATTTCATCAAATTAAATTTTGGTTATTAGTGATAACATCGTTATATATGTAACCAAAATATATTGTATACCTTGTCCTGAGGATGAACCACATTAGTTGATCTGAAACGTCGACCAAATCCTAACAATGTGATCAATCCGAAATACATTTATCTAATTTATGGATCACAAAAGTCTTAGATCTAATAATATTGTATATTGTATAATATCATGAGATAAGAGTGGGAAACACACTGATCACAGACCCCCATTGGGGCACTAAAACGCCTTATCGCCGAGGTAACAGCTAGAGGGAGAAAAGGGCCTTAACGTCGAACCTCTACACTCTAAGAGCCAAATATTTGTACTTTGAACTAAACCCCTTTTTTAAACCCTTTTTGGGGGGTAGGGGCCCTAAAATGGAGGTGGTCGAAGATCACTAGTAATTGTTACAGTTCAACATGCATGTAAAAGTGGGGAATTCAGTAAGCAAAGGGGGAGGGACGACCCGCTCACTTGTTTTCAGGTAGGGGCCCTAAAACAAGTGAGGTGGTTGTCAAGGAAGGCTACCCCACCCATTCCTCAGTTTTCCATCCTTATAAAGGGATATTTAGTACTAAAAGGTGGTGCAGTCACTGAAAGGTAGCATCCAAATATATGGTAAATTCGTTAGTGAAAGGTCGTCCTCAACTTTTTTCCCACAACCCAAAAAAGGTGAGCAATAAATCCGTTGCGAGAATTCTTAGTTGAACCCTTAGTTAAACTGAGAGGGGGGGGGTGAATCAGTTTAACACATTCATGGACTTTTAAAACTTTTCATTAAACCTTATTTACACCTTCATTTCATGTCCAACTTAATATGTGAGTAATCTTAGAATGTGAGCAGCAAGTATTAATACAATATAACAATAGACTTAATATGAGAGCAGCAGGTATTAAGCAAATGATATAAATCAAATCAACACATAAACATCATGCACAGAGACACTAGATATAAGTGGAAACCCATAAAGGGAGAAAACCACATCTTATTATTGTTGTGATGCAAAGGCAAGATCCAACTCCCTCTCACCACTATTTTTCTGCAGGCACCAACCTACAGGAGGCTCCAACCTCAGTTAGCTACAATCTAACAGCTATCAAGCTACAACTTGATAGGGAAGCTCCAACTTCCTCAATTTATCAAGCTGAGTGTTTGTTGATTTACCTCAGGTATCAGCTCTATTCTGTAGCATCTCTTTATGCTCTTCTTTTCTTAATCTTCTTTGCCTCACTCTTCTATACTCTGCATTCTCTATATTTTCTCTCTCTAACCTCCTTATGCATATCCAGTTGATATTATTTATAGAGTTCCTCACATGACTGTTTGTATTTCACAAAGAATTTGGATTGAACAATCATGACTCTTTGGCTTTTGTCTTCTCATTCCTTTTATCTGTTTATTCAATAAATATAACTGTAGGTATCAATTTAATATTTCAGTGGGATATTTGTTCTCTTCCTGAGACTTGCCAATGCATCACAACAATATAAATCAATTAAAAAACATTTACATTTAATTACAATAAAAATTCCATCTCACTCATTCAGCCTCTTGGCTAGCTGCACATTTGTCTTTTCTTTGACTGTGTTTGTCCCTTTCTTTCCTCTGTATGCCTTTCTATTTATGGCTGTTGCATAACTCCTGTATTTATGTAACAGCTGACATTAAATCTGGGAAAATTCCAATCCTTTTCATATAGTAAGTGTCTTTTTGATGTGGAAAGTTCCGCAAGCAGAACATACATACATCGCAATTATTAATAATCACCCTCCACCTTAAGCCGAGGCCCGTGGGTCCACAAACCACGCAGCATATTTCAATACAATCGCTACAGCGTTTTATAACAGCACCTTATATATATATATATATATATATATATATATATATATATATATATATATATATATATATATATATATATATATATATATATATATATATATATATATCTCGTAGATTCAATTCTCGGCAAATTTATATAAAGTTTTAACATATAAACTTCCACTTCCACATAATATATGTTGGTCCATATAACGAACCAAAAATTCTTACTTTTCCATGAAACCTTCAAATAACTCTTGGCGTAAATGATAAAACCTGTTTCAACATAAAAAAAACCTTTCGGGCCCACCTGACACATTTTCCGATGTGATATACTACTCCTCCAGCAATTTCTGATTCTGATTGATCTGATGCGATTGACCTGATGCGATGCAATTAATCGCAATCGCAAATTCTATTTGCATGTGTTGATGCCCTTTATTAACTCCGATTGTGATTAATGTGCGGACCCGACTATATTTTATATGATGGAGTTTATATGACTATCGCGTCCGGCATTGCCAATCGCAATCGCAATCTGCCTTGCTCCGATGCGATTGATACGCTCCACAAATTTCTGATTGCGATTGATATGCGGACCCTGTTAGCGCTCGAATCTGCCACAGGCTGAAGAAGGCAAAACTCGAGGCAACATCAAACCAACCTTAGCCTCGTAGCTAGCCCTACGAGGACAGGAGAGGACTCTCTCCGGGTCTATCTCAGCGGAAAATTTTCGAAGGGGCTGAGATGACCGATAAGGAAAACTGATCTTAGGCTAGTAAAAAGATATGCAAGAGGTTTTTAATAAATGTCGGGGTTTTCTGGGCTGTGTGAGGCAAAGACAGCAAGAGCAGAGATTAAATGAAAAACACAGATTATCTCCTGAGGCAGGATAAGCATGAAGTTTAACAATCAAATTGGAATTTAAACGGAATGGCAAGACTGCTGAGAAGTTGACAAGGGCATGTGTGATGAATCCTTATCAAACTGAAGAAAACATAGAAAATGAATACCTCCCAAGGCAGAGCAGTAAACTGTATTCTGCCTTTCTCACTTAAAGGTATTCAACAGAGAATGATTATGAAATGACATGTAAAACATTACAAGCTACATATGAAACATAAGAAAAGACAAACTGCTAAATCCACACCACAAGAATCTCAGGAAACAGAGTTGTATTTCTCCATTAAAATCTCTGTCAAAGTGTACAATAAAAGCTCTGTTCTTCACCACCAGCTCTCAGAACTCTCTCTTTCTTTACAAAATGTTTTTTAATACCATAAACAGCTCAAAAGAAAACCGATCCATGAAAAGATGGAACTGTTTCGACTGGCACTATGAAAAATAGTAAAAAGCCACTCATCGGTTCCTAAAGATCAGCGCATACATATCTGTGACCAATACAAAGGCGGATGATGTAGTGTGAACCCTCCAAATCATAACTGAAGACTAGGATAGGCAATCTATCCCTATTTTTCTGCTCAGGATCGATGCCTTCGTTCTAATTTTGTTTTCGACCTGGACTGCCACGTTATACTTTCCATTTCCTCTTGCTGTTAGACCAAAAATGGCATGTGGAATATGGAGGTCGCCTTTTTTACAAGCGCATTGCAAAATCAAGCCACGTTACTATTTGAAACAAAATCATTTTTACATACAGTAAATAGACCAAGAACCTTTCCCCTACAGGTCGATGAAAAACCATTTTTTCTAAAAATAGAGCATCGTTTCCCTTGAATTCCTCTGATGGCTAGCAAACTGGAGCGCAGATCCCATCGAATCAGGACTGAAGTCATTAGTAGGAGATCGGTTGCTATATTTGGATCCATTGTTTCAGCGACAAGCTTTTCATTGCTTGTATCGATGAAATCAATTGGATGCAAAGCTATGCCATTGAAATTATCACTTATGTAACGACCAATAACTACAAGGCACTCGGACGGATCCTTTGGATCCCATTCGGCATGAAAGCAGGTATAAACTGTCCTCTCTGTCACTTTCTCATAGTCCCAAATACCAATTTGACCTTTCTTATCTCCTGACATGATAATATTGTTCTTAGTAGGGTGAAATTCTAAGCAAGTTATCCGTCTACTGTGTAACTTGATGATAGCAGAGTCAACCTGGTTGGGAATAACATAAGTTGGCTTGATCATATTGATATGATTTCTGATTTGCCGTTCAAATACAAAGTCAAAGCCACTCTGGACACATTTGCGGGGGCCAGGGACAACCCCATATTCTGTCGCTATGCGATGTGGGCATGTCATCGTGGTGTGCCCAGGTTGTTTACATAAGAAACATGGCTTTTGAAGGAAATCAATATAGGTATCTCTTTTGAACCCTGCCTCATGGTCTTTCTGTTTACACACCTCTTGGGCCATATTCATGAGCCAGCTATTGCTACCCAAATCACTGCCTCTGCACACGCATAAGGTTATACAAAGATGCGTTCATTCCACACTTATTATCGTTTGGATTTAGCATATTATTACTTGCAGTTGGCTTATCGATTCCTTTGTACCCGCGATGGCGAACCAATTGCAGCTGACACCTATGAAATATATCAATGTTTTCGACTATTTGAAGTGTTCACCTTCATTTGCAATGACAGTGAAAAGACCTGATGCCACCGCCACCTGCAGGTCCATTGGTATAAAGAGTTTCAAATTCTGAAATGAACTGCATGATCCTTTTCAGTGTAAAACTCGGAAGCAGCTAAATCCATCGAAGTTCTGGGCAAAATTCCCAGTGCGTAGCGCGCCTAAAAGTTGCACCAATTTCCAGCAAAACGCACACAAACACTGCCATTTTCCTTGATTCCTCCATATATATCTGAAAATAATTTGAAATGAAGAGAGTTTATGATGGATTGTACTGTTTCACCATTGGGTTGTCATTCTAATGTGTTTAGAGAAGGCAGAATATTCTCTTCAAGGTGCCCATGTAGACTGCTTTGTGGAAGAAAGTAGTTATACTTATAGAACCAAACACCTTCATTTTTTAGCCATGTAGGACTTTGACCTGCATAAAGAAGCTCCCCAATCTACGAATGGAAAACTTGCAACACACCAATTACATAGAAATTTTTGGAAAGTTGGATTATTTACATATATTGTAATGGTGATGTCAACGAAAAGAATGCCAATGCTGCTATTCATAGAACTGAACTGAGACACATATCGAACTGAACCATATATACAATACTTCTATCATACATCTGTGATGCTCTGCAATTGATCATGCCATACATACTATATAACAGAGCCGAGACTCATCTAGTGCTGAAACAGGTCGATATAATAGTGACGCTGAGACTATAGGAATGTCGGGAGAGTGTTTGTGCCAACCATATAAGTACCACTGACCATATACATTATTCTATATGTATATATGAATATAGCTGCTAGCATAGATCTTTAGAAACAATACACCCATCGCAGAACAGCGTTGAGACCTCCATACATATCACTGTGACCATAACGCAGAGACACATATTGTGTATCAAATCGCAAAGAGTATACGCCCAATCGAGAGACATAGATGCCATGATATAGTAAGATGCGAGAGCCATAGATGATGTTTCACTGAGCTAAATGCGAAGCACTGAGACCCATATATAATGAGACCATTTCAGGGTTGAACCATACGAATCATACAAGCCTCAAACCATATGAGCTTCAAAACAAATCGAACCATTAAAATCATAGATGCAAGCCACAGGTACAGGGATTATATACGATCCTTGGATGCCACAAAGTGCGATGATATGAACCTCAGAAAAGCCATATGCAAAATATAAAGAAGGAAGCTGTAGAACTCCAAGAAAAGAGAGAATTAAAAGTAAGGGGTGACAATCCATGAATCAAACCAAGCTGTGAGAGACACCAGCAATACTCTTCATATTCAAAAAGAAATATCTCAGACATTGATGACCCATGGAATTCCACTCATGCCCATTGAAAATGTTGCAATATAATCCAAAAGACCAATTAATGATAATTTTCTTGCAAGTAGTAGAAGAGAAGACCCATTAAAATGTCCCTGTATGTAAAATGATCCAATAATGAAGCAGCTTATGCACATTCCTCCTGCAGCAATCATTAGAAGTGGGCACCTTCCATATTTGTCCATAATCAATGATGAGTGCACTGCCATCATCTGATGAAATCCTCTTTGCAATATTCTTTGCCAATTATGCTCCAACACATTATTACAAACTCTGTTTTCTAATTCCCTTTTTAAATTTGCTGATTTTGAATGAGGGATTTTTCTTTGTCTGCTTGCAGGGATAGGAGTTGATGAAACCGCTGCCACTTGAAGAGCTAGAGAATTTGATACATATTCTAAAAAAACACATTTAATGATTTCTTCTTCAAAACAGGGTTTTGAAGAAGAATCAATTTCACATTGATGACATTCCTGAAATAAACACCTACTGAATCTTCCTCTAGCCTGCGAGTGTTATTGAAACATTCTAAGAACAAGCTCTGCAAACATCTAAATTGCGGTGGGTGAAAACTGATGGCATTTTGGCCTGCATATTGAACTGAGACTTTGACAGCTACCCGTCTGCATTTGACTCTGACAGAGGACTAGACAAGACGGAGTCTAACATTGGCTCCAATGGGGATGGCAGCTGCCGCTTCTTGGAGGTGCCAAGAACCGCAGAGCTTTGGGAGAGCAGACAGTGCCTCCATCCATTGGGCTATGGAATCATGATTAACTTATTAACTGAAAACTGACTGAAATGATTTGAAAAATTGACTTGGAAAACTTCAAACTAAAACTGCGATGAAACTAGAACGAAATGCTGCCCTTTAGACTGCTTATTTATTTACAAAATCTACCCTACTCTGCTGTAAAAACAATAGATCAGGTAATACTGAAATGCCAGATCAACCATTCAAGTAAATCTGAGAAAAACGCTACTCGAGAGTGCTTCAACCAGATCACAGATGCAATTGCTGGCAGCCCTACATGCACGTAACGAATCTGGCTATGTATAAGACATTTTGATCTATCAGTGAAACTGAAAAACATTTCCATGTATGCTGCAATAGGATCAGAAAAGCCAGACTCAGTTTGCTGCCCCAACTCCGCAATACATACCTCCAGTTGCACACTGTCAATGCAAACATCTGTAGGTAACTCTATTGTTTCTTGTTTTGAAGGAGGAAGAGTTTCCAAGAACTTTTTGGGATCTCGGAAATCATAAGACTGGATCTGATCATTTAAACACTGAATTTCCTTCTCAATTCTTTCAACAACTAACTCACAGACACAAGTTTTAGCTTCAAGAGGAAACTTCGGAGATTTCAAACATTGAAGCAAGACACTGAAAAATTCTTCATTAATTTCAAAATCTTCTAACTGATCTCTAACCTCTTTTACAGCTTCACAAAGTGCAGGGTTTGCCACATACCCTACCATTGCATGAATGGATCAGTGAGCACTGGAATCTCTGGATCGAGCTGGAGTCGCTGTGAATGTCCAACTTCATATGTGTCTCATCACCACTATCAAGATCGATCTCAGAACTCATTTTCTGCAGACCGGCAAGACAATCTACAAGCTCACCGTCACATCAACAAAGAAAAACCATCTTCCCCAAGATGGTCGCCACTATGTTAGCGCTCCGACCGCCATGTGTCAAGAAGGCAAAACTCGAGGCAACATCAAACCAACCTTAGCCTCGTAGCTAGCCCTACGAGGACAGGAGAGGACTCTCTCCGGGTCTATCTCAGCGGAAAATTTTCGAAGGGGCTGAGATGACCGATAAGGAAAACTGATCTTAGGCTAGTAAAAAGATATGCAAGAGGTTTTTAATAAATGTCGGGGTTTTCTGGGCTGTGTGAGGCAAAGACAGCAAGAGCAGAGATTAAATGAAAAACACAGATTATCTCCTGAGGCAGGATAAGCATGAAGTTTAACAATCAAATTGGAATTTAAACGGAATGGCAAGACTGCTGAGAAGTTGACAAGGGCATGTGTGATGAATCCTTATCAAACTGAAGAAAACATAGAAAATGAATACCTCCCAAGGCAGAGCAGTAAACTGAATTCTGCCTTTCTCACTTAAAAGTATTCAACAGAAAATGATTATGAAATGACATGTAAAACATTACAAGCTACATATGAAACATAAGAAAAGACAAACTGCTAAATCCACACCACAAGAATCTCAGGAGTCAGAGCTGTATTTTCTCATTAAATCCCTTTCAAAAACTGTACAATGAAACACTCTGTTCTTCACTACCAGCTCTCAGAACTCTTTGCTGTAAAAATGTTTTCTAATACCATAAACAGCTCAGAAGAAAACCGATCCATGAAAAGATGGAACTGTTTCGACTGGCACTATGAAAAATAGTAAAAAGCCACTCATCGGTTCCTAAAGATCAACGCATACATATCTGTGACCAATACAAAGGCGGACGCTGTAGTGTGAACCCTCCAAATCATAACTGAAGACTAGGATAAGCAATCTGTCCCTATTTTTCTGCTCAGGATCGATGCCTTTGTTCTAATTTTGTTTTCGACCTGGACTGACACGTTATACTTTCCATTTCCTCTTGCTGTTAGACCAAAAATGGCATGTGGAATGTGGAGGTCGCCTTTTTGACAAGCGCATTGCAAAATCAAGCCACGTTACTATTTGAAACAAAATCATTTTTACATACAGTAAATAGACCAAGAACCTTTCCCCTACAGGTCGATGAAAAACCATTTTTTCTAAAAATAGAGCATCGTTTCCCTTGAATTCCTCTGATGGCTAGCAAATTGGAGCGCAGATCCCATCGAATCAGGACTGAAGTCATTAGTAGGAGATCGGTTGCTATATTTGGATCCATTACTTCAGCGACAAGCTGTTCATTGCTTGTATCGATGAAATCAATTGGATGCAAAGCTATGCCATTGGAATTATCACTTATGTAACGACCAATAACTGCAAGGCACTCGGACGAATCCTTTGGATCCCATTCGGCATGAAAGCAGGTATAAACTGTCCTCTCTGTCACTTTCTCATAGTCCCAAATACCAATTTGACCTTTCTTATCTCCTGACATGATAATATTGTTCTTAGTAGGGTGAAATTCTAAGCAAGTTATCCGTCTACTGTGTAACTTGATGATAGCAGAGTCAACCTGGTTGGGAATAACATAAGTTGGCTTGATCATATTGATATGATTTCTGATTTGCCGTTCAAATACAAAGTCCAAGCCACTCTGGACATATTTGCGGGGGCCCGGGACAACCCCATATTCTGTCGCTATGCGATGTGGGCATGTCATCGTGGTGTGCCCAGGCTGTTTACATAAGAAACATGGCTTTTGAAGGCAATCAATATAGGTAGCTCCTTTGAACCCTGCCTCATGATATTTCTGTTTACACACCTCTTGGGCCATATTCATGAGCCAGCTATTGCTACCCAAATCACTGCCTCTGCACACGCATAAGGTTATACAAAGATGCGTTCATTCCACACTTATTATCGCTTGGATTTGGCATATTATTATTTTAGCCAGTTTATCATTCCTTTGTACCTGGGATACAACCAATTGCAAATGCCACCTATGAAATATATCAATGTTTCTCGCTACTATTTGAAGTGTTCACCTTCATTTGCAATGACAAAGGAAAGACTCGATGCCACCGCCACCTCGCAGCATCTTGGTATAAAGAGCCTAAATTTGGAAAATAACCTGTATGATCCTTTCGTCGAACCTGGCAAACTACATCCATCAAGTTCAAGAAATTCAAGGGAAACGGCGCCAAAGTTGCACCAATTTCCAGCAAAACGCACACGAACACTGCCATTTTCCTTGATTCCTCCATATATATCTGAAAATAACTTGAAATGAAGAGAGTTTATGATGGATTGTACTGTTTCACCATTGGGTTGCCATTCTAATGTGCTTAGAGAAGGCAGAATATTGTCTTCAAGGTGCCCATGTAGACTGCTTTGTGGAAGAAAGTAGTTATACTTATAGAACCAAACACCTTCATTTTTTAGCCATGTAGGACTTTGACCTGCATAAAGAAGCTCCCCAATCTGCGAATGGAAAACTTGTAACACACCAGTTACATAGAAATTTTTGGAAAGTTGGGTTATTTACATATATTGTAATGGTGATGTCAACGAAAAGAATGCCAATGCTGCTATTCATAGAACTGAACTGAGACACATATCGAACTGAACCATATATACAATACTGCTATCATACATTTGTGATGCTCTGCAATTGATCATGCCATACATACTATATAACAGAGCCGAGACTCATCTAGTGCTGAAACAGGTCGATATAATAGTGACGCTGAGACTATAGGAATGTCGGGAGAGTGTTTGTGCCAACCATATAAGTACCACTGACCATAGACATTATTCTATATGTATATATGAATATAACTGCTAGCATAGATCTGTAGAAACAATACACCCATTGCAGAATAGCGTTGAGACCTCCATACATATCACTATCACCATAACGCAGAGACAATATATTGTGTATCAAATTGCAGAGAGTATACGCCCAATCGAGAGACATAGATGCCATGATATAGTAAGATGCGAGAGCCATAGATGATGTTTCCACGAGCTAAATGCGAAGCACCGAGACCCATATATAATGAGACCATTTGGTTGAACCATAATGAATCAATATACAAGCCTCAAACCATATGAACTTCAAAACAAATCGAACCATTATAATCATAGATGCAAGCCACAGGTACAGAGATTATATACGATCCTTGGATGCCACAGAGTACGATGATATGAACCTCAGAAAATCCATATGCAAAATATAAAGAAGGAAGTTGTAGAACTCCAAGAAAAGAGAGAATTAAAAATGAGGGTGACAATCCATGAACCAAACCAAGCTGTGAGAGACACCAAAATGCCAACAATACGCTTCATATTCAAAGGAAATATCTCAGACATTATGGCCCATGGAATTCCACCCATGCCCATTGAAAATGTTACAATATAACCCAAAAGGCCAATTAATGATAATTTTCTTGCAAGTAGTAGAAGAGAAGACCCATCAAAATGTCCCTGTATGTAAAATGATCCAATAATGAAGCAGCTTATGCACATTCCTCCTGCAGCAATCATTAGAAGTGGGCGCCTTCCATATTTGTCCATAATCAATGATGAGAACACCGCCACCATCTGATGAAATCCTCTTTGCAATATTCTTTGCCAATTATGCTCCAACACATTATTACAAACTCTGTTTTCTAATTCCCTTTTTAAATTTGCTGATTTTGAATGAGGGCTTTTTCTTTGTCTGCTTGCAGGGATAGGAGTTGATGAAACCGCTGCCACTTGAAGAGCTGGAGAATTTGATACATACTCTAAAAAACACATTTAATGATTTCTTCTTCAAAACAGGGTTTTGAAGAAGAATCAATTTCACATTGATGACATTCCTGAAATAAACACCTACTGAATCTTCCTCTAGCCTGCGAGTGTTATTGAAACATTCTGAGAACAAGCTCTGCAAACATCTAAATTGCGGTGGGTGAAAGATGATTGCATTTTGGCCTGCATATTGAACTGAGACTTTGACAGCTACCCGTCTGCATTTGACTCTGACAGAGGACTAGACAAGACGGAGTCTAACAGACCCGACCATGTTTTATAAGGCGGAGTTTATATGACTATTGCGTCCGGTATTGCCAATCGCAATCGCAAATATTTGTTAACATGTTCCGCTTTAACTCCGATGTGATTGGTACATTTGCGATTGTTCTGATGCGATTTATCGCAATCGCAACTTTCTGTTGTGACGTTCCGATGCCTTTATATTCTCCGATGCGATTGGAAAGGGTCCCACCTTATGGTACTTTGGTTCTTTTGCTTATTAAGCGCTTCATATTAATATATGCTTTGAACCTTTGTGTATTAGGCACAATATATGTAATGTGCTACATATATATATATATATATATATATATATATATATATAAGCTTCTGGAATTCAATCATATATCAATAATGGTTCATTGATCCATCGGGTCCGAACTTATATCGCAATCGCAACTTTCTGTTGTTTACATATTCCGATTCACAGTTTTTCTCTGATGCTATTGGGAAAGGGTCCCACCATATAAGCTTTGATATCTTTGGCTCTTTGTCCATTAAAGCACTCCATTACAAATATCTATGGTTTGGACCTTTGGGTCACGATTCTCGAAATTATATATATATCCTCTGGCTTGGGCGATTCTCGGAATTTTATATATATGCATACATTGCCACTTAGGTTATGATTCCCGGAATAAGATTTTATATTATATTTACTTTGCTGCTCCAACCACCTGGGGTAATGATTTCTATCATATGTTTGTATATATATATATATATATATATATATATATATATATATATATATATATATATATATATATATATATACTCGGGCGTCAGAGTGTTTATCTGAATTGGGTTTATGTATCCTCCAGCCGGGGTAGTGATTCTCGAAATTTTCTGCTCTGCCTCTGCTTGTGATAATGGCTCTGCCTCTGCCTCTTCCTTTGATAACTTGCTTTGATAACGGCTCTGCCTCTGCCTCTGCCTATGATATAACGGCTCTACCTTTATATTCGCTGCCTCTGCCTCTGCCTTAGCTGCTTCTGCTACTCGACCTCTACCTTTGCCTTCGATGTACATATTACCTACTGTTGTTCTTTGCCTATCTTTGCATCTGCTGCCTTCTTTTTCTGTCTCTATCTTTGCTGCCTCCATTGCCATCAATGAAAATATTTCCAACAGTCTCCCCCTTTGGCATTGATGGCAATACACTTTCTCTGTTTGCCTGCTCTTCCTCCTGTTGCTTGCTCTTCCTCCCCCTTACATCAATGTCAAGGGGTTCGAATTCTTAGTGTAGCTTCTATTCTTTTATCCTGTGATTTTATTATTTTTCAATATTTCGTGCATTTTCTCTCTCTAGAATTTTCTGATTTTGTACGCTACTGCTTCAACTGTTGGACTATATTCACATCGGGTTCACCACTCTTCCGTGTTCGGTTTACGTTAGGTTCATCACTCTTCCGCTGCACCACTGACCCTTTTTCCTTTTTATTGATTCCTTTTTGTTGAATGTATTATTTCCATAATCCTTCTGAGGACCTGTTTTCATGCTTCCCTTGCTGGTTGATCTCCCCCTGGGAATGATATTCTCGTTTCTGTTCTCCCCCTGAAACTGTGCTTTCTCTTCGTATTAGAGAATAGCATCTACAGATACTACCCCTAATCTGTCTCTCAAATATTCAAATGGTTCTCGAGCAAGCGGTTTGGTAAATATATCTGTTGTTTGTTCTTTTGTTGGTACATACTCTAGTTTTACTATCTTTTGAGCCACTTTTTCTCGGAGAAAATGATACTTGATTGGGATATGTTTAGTTTTTGAGTGAAGCACAGGATTTTTAGATATAATTATAGCACTAGTATTATCACATTTGATTGAGATAGGTTCATGAATGCTTACCTTCATGTCTTGGAGGGTTTGCTTCATCCACATGACTTGTGTGCAACATGCTGCTGCTGCTATATATTCTGCTTATGTTGTAGACAGAGAGATAGATGTTTGTTTCTTGCCTAACCATGCCACCAGACTTTCTCCTAAATAGAATTCACCTCCACTTGTGCTTTTCCTGTCATCCACACAGCTGGCCCAATCTGCATCTGTGTATGCTGTCAAGGTGAAGCTTTTGCTTTTAGGATACCAAAGCCCATACTGTGCAGTTCCTTGTAGATATCTTAATATTCTTTTGACTGCAAGAAGGTGATTTTTTTTAGGTGTTGCTTGATGTCTAGCCACTAGTCCTACTGCTAGCATGATGTCTGGTCTTGATGCTGTCAAATATTGCAGGCTTCCTATCATGGATCTGACGAGTTTTTGATCTATATCAGCAGATCCATCATCAGCACACAGTTTGCATCCCGTGATCATGGGAGTTGACACAGGTTTGCAGTCCTCCATTTTGAACTTCTTCAACATTTCTTTTAAGTATTTTTCCTGCGAGATGAACGTACCGATGTTCTTTTACTGAATTTGAAGCCCTAAGTATAAACTGAGCTCTCCAATAATAGACATCTCAAACTCTATTTTCATCTCATCAGCAAACCCTTTTGTTAGTTCTTCTCTGTTGCTTCCAAACATAATGTCATCAACATATACTACAACAATCAGGAGTTCATTTTCATGGGCTTTTATGTATATATTGTTGTCTACTCCTCCTCTCTTAAAGCCTTGTTTTTGCAAATATTTATCCAGTCTTGAGTACCAAGCACGAGGAGCCTGTTTCAGTCCATATAGAGCCTTCTTCAGTCTGCACACATAGTCTTCTTTGTCTGTTAAAGAGAAGCCTTCTGGTTGTTCCATGTAGACTTATTCTTCTAAGTCTCCATTCAGAAATGCAGATTTTACATCCATTTGATATACTTTGAAGTTTTGGTAGCAAGAAAATTCCAGAAACATTTTGATAGCTTCCATTCTGGCTATAGGGGCAAATTTTTCATCGTAATCAAGTCCTTCAATTTGTGAGTATCCTTTGCAGACCGGCCTGGCTTTATTCCTGATTACTTTTCCTTGCTCATTCATTTTATTTTTGAATACCCATTTTGAGCCTATGACATTCTTCTCAGTGGGTCTAGGAACTAATTCCCAGGTATTGTTTTTCTCAATTTGGTCCAATTCTTCATTCATAGCATTTACCCAAGATTTGTCCTTGCTGGCTTCTTCAAATTTCTTTGGCTCTATTTGTGACAACATGGATATGTATACCTCTTCAGTTTGTTCTGTTAGCTGCCTTCTTGTTTGGACCCCTACTCTCTTGTCTCCAATGATTTGATCTTCAAGATGGTTCTTCTGAGTATATCTTGAGGGAGCTTTAGAACTCAGCTCTGTATCTTCTGTTGTCTTGCTTGTTTCCTCATCATCTTGGTTTTATTCTTCATGGTTTTCTGATGGATTGCAGCAGTCAGTATCTCTTGTATTGTTTGGAAGTTCTTCATCAAATCTCACATCAATGATTTCTACTATTTTCCGAAGAGTCTTGTTGTAGCACATGTACCCTTTACTTTTGGATGCATATCCTAGAAATATCCCTTCATTTGCTCTTGCATCAAATTTTCCAAGATTTTCATCATTATTCTTTATGTAACACTTGCTTCCAAAGATTCTAAAATGTTTGATTGAAGCTGGCTTTCCATTCCATAGTTCATAGGGAGTCTTGTCACTGCTTGGCCTTAAGTGAGCTTTATTAAGGATATGCACCGTTGTGTGTACTGCTTCTGCCTAGAAGGTTTGAGCAATATTACTTTCATGCATCATGGCTTTGGCTATTTTCTGTATAGACCTGTTTTGTCTCTCTGCTACTCCATTTTGCTGAGGTGTTCCTGTAATAGTAAATTGTTGCTTTATCCCATGTTCATTGCATAGGTCAGCAAAGTCATAATCTGTGAATTCACCTCCTCTGTCTGATTTGGTGCATTTCAGCTTGCATCCTATTTGATTTTCTACTAATGCTTTGAAGATCTTAAATTTTTCTAGAGCTTATGATTTATTCTTGAGAAATGCAACCAATGTCATTCTGGAGAAGTCATCTATTATCAACATGAAGTAGGATTCTCCACTTGGAGTTTTAGTTCTTGCAGGTCTGCAAAGGTCCATGTGCACAAGTTGTAGAGGTCTTCTTGTTGATAACTCATCTTTGGCCTTGAAGGATGTGCAAGTCTGTTTTCCTAATTGACATTATTTGCACATGGTATTAGAAGGCCTCTTTATTTCTGGCATGTCTCTGACAGCTTTCTTCTTGCTTAGTCTGATTATGTGATCGAAGCTGAGATGTCCCAACATTTTATTCCATAACCATGACTCTTCTGGTTTGCTAAGATGACATGCTTCATCTTCCTCTTTCACAATGTAAACATTACTCTCTGTTCGAACTCCTTTGAGCAGAGTCTTACCTGTGGTGCTTGATCTGACTTCACAATCTTGTGCTCTAAAAAGAACTTCACACCCTTTGTCACACATCTGACTGACACTTAGTAAATTTTCTTTCGGCCCATCTACAAATAGTACATCTTTGGCCTTTCCTCTGCCGTTGTCTATGCTGACTGAGCCTTTTCCCTTGATTTTACCTGATTTATCATTAACAAAAGTAACATTGCTAGATTTCTTTTCATCAAGAGTTATAAACTTGCTTTTGTCTCCAGTCGTGTGTTTTGAGCAGCCACTATCCAAATACCACTGGATTTTCAGATCTTGAGCAGTTAGAGCCAAGTCACATTTATTCACCTTCTTTATCCACTGGAGGCACCCTTTTGTTTGGTATCTTTTGTGAGGTGATGAATTACATCTTCTTAGAGGACATTTGGAAGGTATATGTCCAACTTGATTGCATACACAACATTTGATCATAATTTTTGTAGAATTATGAGTATGAACAGAATTTCTTTGATTTACAAACTTCCTTGAGGTGTTAAACATAAATCTTTGTCCATACTTTCTACACTCAATGATTTTATGACCAAATTCCGTACAATAAAAACAGTAACCATAGAAACTATTTGCATACATGATGTAAGGTTGTCTCTTCCATTTGTTTGCTTGAGGCAGTCTCTTCAATGTTTTCATCTTTTGCTGGTTTGAATTACTCCTCCTTGCATGACAATATGCAGCAATGTGTCCCAGCTTGTGGCAAGCATAACAAGTGGCATTCTTCATAGGAGGGAAGAATATCCTTTGATGGTTTCCAAATTTTACATACTCAGGGGTCTTAGTATTTATTACATTCTTTGATACTAGTGGTTTCTTCTGATCTATGTCTTCCTTATTATAGGTTTCTTCTTTTGTAGGAATTGTTTGAGCTACTTCATCATTCTTCTTTGCTTTTACAAAAATAATCTCTCTGTCAACCTTTACTTTGCCTTTACTTGATTCTCCTTCATAGCCTATTCCAGTCTTTATCATAGGGGATCTTTGAGCAACCAAAATTTCATTCAAATTACTAGAGCTTGTTGTTTGAGAAGAGTTTATAACCACTTTCCTTTGAGCATTTTGTAATTTCTTCCTGAGACATATTACTTCTTCTTCCAACTTTTCTTGTTCCTGAGTTTTTTCTTTGATTTTCTTAAGTAACATGTCCTCTATCTTCTTAGCTTCTTCAAGTTCTATCTTTAGCTACATAAGGACTTCTGAATTATGTTCTTCTCGTACATACTTGAAGAGAATTTCCTTTTGTTTTCTGCATTTCAGCTTGAGTCTATCAATCTCTTCTAGAGCACTTCTTAGCTCCCCCTCAAGGTCGACTTCACCTTCTTCTTCTTCATCTTCTAGCAGGAGACCTTCAAGTTATTCTATAGCCATTAATAAAAATTCAGAGGTTCCATCTTCACTTGAGAGTTCATCTGGATCTTCAGATGTACTGCTGTCTTGTTGAGCATAGAAGGATTTTCTGCTGAACTTCTTTCCTTTCTGCCAGTTCTTTGATGTATTTTTCTCTGACTCTTGAGCCTGATTCCTTACTTTCTTGTGAGGACACTTAGCAGCATAGTGTCCAACTCTTCCACAATTAAAGCATTTGAAAGGAATTTTACCTTTGTATTTACCTGATCCTCTATCCAATTTCTCGACAAATTTTGCCTCTTCTTCATCCGAGCAAGAGCATATGTCTCCCTCTTCTTCTTTCTTCTTTTCTGTTTTAAAGGCTGCCTCCCTCGTACTTGGCTTCTTCTGTGGGAGCCTCATCTCATAAGCTGTTAGATTTCCAAGTAGTTGGTTCATGGTCAAGGTCTCCCAATCAGCTGTTTCTTCTATTGCAAACACCTTGGGATTAAACCTGGATGGAAGAGATCTTAGAATATTTTGCACAATTATACTTTCTGGCATGGTTTCTCCAAGAGCTTTCATATTTTTAACAATTTCTGCAACTTTTAGGAAGAAACTATCAATGTCTTCATCATCATTCATTTTTAAGTTCTCAAACTGGGCTCTATAGACTTGAAGTTTGGCAGTCTTTACTTTCTTGTCTCCTTCATGGATGTTCTCCAGAGTATCCCACATCTCTTTGGCAGTGTCTTTGTGCATTACTTTGATAAACTCTGCTTTACACAATCCATTCAAGATGGCATTCATGGCTTTTGCGTTGGCTACAAAATCTTGTTTGCATTCTTTCTCTGAGTCAGTTTCCTTTGGGGCATATCCTAATTCCACAGCACCCCAAACTTCTATTCCTAGAGACATTATGTATGTCCTCATCCTAATTTTCCAGAAGGCATAATTTGCACTTGTAAAGAAAGGGGTTTTATTGGTTGAGCATCCTTCTTTACTAGCCATCCTGAGAACCTAGAATCTCCTTTCAGTTGTTAAACTGGTACAAAGGAACTTGGCTCTGATACCAATTGTTGAACCCTTAGTTAAACTGAGAGGGGGGGGCGAATCAGTTTAACACATTCATGGACTTTTAAAACTTTTCATTAAACCTTATTTACACCTTCATTTCATGTCCAACTTAATATGTGAGTAATATTAGAATGTGAGCAGCAAGTATTAATACAATATAACAATAGACTTAATATGAGAGCAGCATGTATTAAGCAGATGATATAAATCAAATCAACACATAAACATCATGCACAGAGACACCAGATATAAGTGGAAACCCATAAAGGGAGAAAACCACATCTTATTATTGTTGTGATGCAAAGGCAAGCTCCAACTCCCTCTCACCACTGTTTTTCTGCAGGCACCAACCTATAGGAGGCTGCAACCTCAATTCTGCAAGCTACAACTTGCAAGGAAGAACCAACTCCCTTCAATTTTCTGTAGGCACCAACCTACAGGAGGCTCCAACCTCAGTCAGCTACAATCTGACAGCTATCAAGCTACAACTTGATAGGGAAGCTCCAACTTCCTCAATTTATCAAATTGAGTGTTTGCTGATTTACCTCAGGTATCAGCTCTATTCTGTAGCATCTCTTTCTGCTCTTCTTTTCTTAATCTTCTCTACCTCACTCTTCTATACTCTGCATTCTCTATATTTTCTCTCTCTAACCTCCTTATGCATATCCAGTTGATATTATTTATAGAGTTCCTCACATGACTGTTTGTATTTCACAAAGAATTTGGAGTGAACAGTCATGACTCTTTGGCTTTTGTCTTCTCATTCCTTTTATCTGTTTATTCAATAAATATAACTGTAGGTATCAATTTAATATTTCAGTGGAATATTTTTTCTCTTCCGGAGACTTGCCAATGCATCACAACAATATAAATCAATTAAAAAAAATTTACATTTAATTACAATAAAAATTCCAGCTCACTCATTCAGCCTCTTGGCTAGCTGCGCATTTGTCTTTTCTTTGACTGTGTTTGTCCCTTTCTTTCCTCTGTATGCCTTTCTGTTTATGGCTGCTGCGTAACTCTTGTATTTATGTAACAACTGACTTTAAATCTAGGCAAATTCCAACCCTTTTCATACAGTAAGTGTCTTGTTGATGTGGAAAGTTCCGCAAGTAGAACATACATACATCACAATTATTAATAATTGCCCTCCACCTTAAGCCGAGGCCCGTGGGTCCACAGACCACACGGCATATTTCAATACAATCGCTACAGCGTTTTATAACAGCGCCTTTTATATATATACATATATCTCTCATAGATTCAATTCTCGGCAAATTTATATAAAGTTTTAACATATATACTGCCACTTCCACATAATATATGTTGGTCCATATAACGAACCAAAAATTCTTAATTTTCCATGAAACCTTCAAATAACTCTTGGCGTAAATGATTAAACCTATTTCAACATTAAAAAAAAAACCTTTCGAGCCCACCTGACACGTTTTCCGATGCGATATACTACTCCTCCAGCGATTTCCGATTTCGATTGACCTGATGCGATTGACCTGATGCGATGCGATTAATCGCAATCGCAAATTCTATTTGCATGTGTCGATGCCCTTTATTAACTCTGATTGTGATTAATATGCGGACCCGACTATATTTTATATGACGGAGTTTATATGACTATCGCGTTCGGCATTGCCAATCGCAATCGCAATCTGCCTTGCTCTGATGCAATTGATACGCTCCACAAATTTCCGATTGCGATTGATATGCGGACCCGACCATGTTTTATAAGGCGGATTTTATATGACTATCGCGTCCGGTATTTCCAATCGCAATCGCAAATATTTGTTAACATGTTCCTCTGTACCTTTGTGATTGTTCCGATGCGATTTATCGCAATCGCAACTTTCTGTTGTGACGTTCTGATGCCTTTATATTCTCCGATGCGATTGGAAAGGGTTCCACCTTATGGTACTTTGGTTCTTTTGCTTATTAAGCGCTTCATATTAATATATGCTTTGAACCTTTGTGTATTAGGCACAATATATGTAATGTGCTACATATATATATATATATATATATATATATATATATATAAGCTTCCGGAATTCAATCATATATCAATAATGGTTCATTGATCCATCGGGTTCGAACTTCTATCGCAATCGCAACTTTCTGTTGTTTACATATTCCGCTTCACAGTTTTTCTCCAATGCTATTGGGAAAGGGTCGCACCATATAAGCTTTGATATCTTTGGCTCTTTGCCCATTAAAGCACTCCATTACAAATATCTATGGTTTGGACCTTTGGGTCACGATTCTCGAAATTATATATATATATCCTCCGGCTTGGGCGATTCTCGGAATTTTATATATATGCATACATTGTCGCTTGGGTTATGATTCCTAGAATAAGATTTTATATTATATTTACTTTGCTGCTCCAACCGCCTGGGGTAATGATTCTCGGAATAAGGTTTGTATATATATATATACTTGCTGCTTGGAGTAAGCGATTCCCGGAATTGGGTTTATGTATCCTCCAGCTGGGGTAGCGATTCTCAAAATTTTCTTCTCTGCCTCTGCTTGTGATAATGGATCTGCCTCTGCCTCTGATAACCTGATGTGATAACGGCTCTGCCTCTGCCTCTGCCTCTGATATAACGGCTCTTCTGTCGTTATATTCGCTACCTCTATATTCGCTGCCTCTGCCTCTGCCTTAGCTGCTTCTGCTTCTCGACCTCTGCCTCTGCCTTAGCTGCTTCTGCTTCTCGACCTCTGCCTCTGCCTTCGCTGTACATATTACCTGCTGTTGTTCTTTGCCTATCTTTGCATCTGCTGCCTTCTTTTCCTGTCTCTGTCTTTGCTGCCTCCATTGCCATCAATGACAATATTTCCAACATTTGGGGGGTAGGGGCCCTAAAATGGAGGTGGTCGAAGATCACTAGCAATTGTTACAGTTCAACATGCATGTAAAAGTGGGGAAATTCAGTAAGCAAAGGGGGAGGGACGACCCGCTCACTTGTTTTCGGGTAGGGGCCCTAAAACAAGTGAGGTGGTTGTCAAGGAAGGCTACCCCACCCATTCCTCAGTTTTCCATCCTTATAAAGGGATATTCAGTACTAAAAGGTGGTGTAGTCACTGAAAGGTAGCATCCCAATATATGGTAAATTCGTTAGTGAAAGGTCGTCCTCAATTTTTTTCCCACAACCCAAAAAAGGTGAGCAATAAATCCGTTGCGAGAATGCTTAATTAATCATTGAACTTAGCAAACAACTCACAAATTATGTTTGATCAGTCAATCTAGTGGCCAATATCTATCCGCAGTCTATGAGACTCAACTTTGAACTGTCCCAAAGGGATCCAAAGGGCATGTATCCAATGATGAAGTGTGTAATGGGTTCGAATAAAGAATCCCCTATAACCATGAAGTCCACATCATAAAATGCCATCTTCAGATGTAACCCACTCTAAGGGTTTATCCCAGTAACCCATATATATTTCCTATAGATATCATCTCAAATGATTATATTCATCCCCTGTTTGGTTGGTAATAGGTGGTTGGCTTCACACAAGGAATATCTAAACAAATGAAGTTGGTCCAACGTAATACCAACCGAAGTAAGGAGATCTATGACTCCGACATACAAGCACCAAGACCAAGCCGAAAGACTAGCGGCTACAACAAACTATGATGAGAAGTAGGCCAAGCATGGATAATGGTCACGACCACTCATTGTATCAGAAAAACTTCGAATACAGAGTAGAAGTGTGATGATACCAAACACTATCTCCAGTTGGAAGGGGTAAGCCCAAAACTCTTGAGGATTATGGACTAAGTAACTGTCTACTTGCACCTAATGATGTGGCGAAGGAGGATGATATGTACTCTCTATGTTGAAGTCCCCAAACCTTATAACCATATATGACTATGGTCCAGAACTAATTGCACCATATATAAAAAAAATTGAAACAAATATTAAAAAATGAAAATTATTATTATGAATGAGATAATGTTGTTAAGGTTTTATTAAAAAAAAAGTGAAAGAAATTTTGAGATCTAAATTGTTCTAATAATAGGCATATTATAACAACCATAAAATAATGTGGTCAACATTATTAGTTGTTTTGTATTGAGTGTTTGTTACAGTAATTGTTATAGGTGTATTAAAGGAGTATTACTTTTATGAACTTCTTATTTTATTTTAACTTATGAAATGACTTGAGCATTGCTTGATAAATTGTCTTTACACAATGAAAAAAGATACTTTAATTTCAATAGAATTTCACATAGAGTAGGAAAATTTGGCAAGAGTTTCTTGTGAGCCTACTGTTATATTCAAATGAGCATCTCTTTCTCAAGTTTTCTTTTTTTCCAAATTTCTTTTCTTTCTCATTATTGGCAATGAGCTCCATGATTTTCTTATTTGATCCAACGTATGAGGGAATTCGTAAATCCATTCTGTATGCTTCTTGAGTGCAAAGGGTTTCCTTTCCTTCATTTTATCTCTTCATATTTGTCATTTGTTGATTCTCATTCCACCTTGATACTTTCTCCACTTCTCAAATGTCATATAGTAAAGGGTAGGATGACAAGGGAGCAGGAAGAGGAAGGATACCATCATTAGTATGGCATTGTTTTGGGACAATTATGTTAGTGTAACTTTATTTTTAAATTTAACTTCCTATTACATTCTTTAAAAGATATATAAAAACTCAAATTACGATTGTATTTCATTATCCATATATTTCACTTGATTATTGTTTTCCATATTCCTCGACATTACTTTGCAAAAGCTAATTAGTTTTAAATAGAAATTACAAGTATAACATAACTTCCTACCATAAAATGGAATGCATTAATGTTATAAGAGTGTAGCCATAATTATTTTTTCTCATAGTCTTAAACAACAAAGCATAACCTCATAATAATTATATGTAAAAAACAACACTACAAACATCTACATATTAAATATGAAAACATGTTAATCGAAAAATATAATGACATAGCATAAATGTATCCATGCGTTTAAATATGTGTTGTGCCCACTATAAAGTAAAACCTTCAACACCTTGTCATCCTAAATATGGAAATAAAAATAAAAAATACAATTTTTACTTATTTCCAAAAATTACTCTATAAAGCAAAAGTATTAAAATAGCACAAGAGAGATGGTATGAAAAGTCACAATAGAGATTGTATGAAAGTTAATTGCACAAGCAATCTAACTTTTAAAAAATTATAATAATAAATTAGGAAAAATAATAAACAACTTTCTTGCCATTGTGTTTATATTTGGGTTATTGGATTAAATGTTAAACGATTGAAATGTTTTAGGCCATTAAATATTTTTATATATGTTTTTTATAATGTTAGTTTTTTTCTTTTTAATAAGTTAGATTAAATTTAGGTTTTGGTAACTTTTAAGTTAAAATGTTGTTATTAAAAATTTGTTAGATTTTAACCTCAATTTTTTTAATAAAATTTAAATTAATAACTTAATAAAACTAGATTTAACATAAATTAGTTTAATGAATAAAAAAAAATTGTAAAATACATAAAATTAAATTTTTGGGTACATAAGCATACAATTTTTATTTATAATAAAATTTATATCATAAATTAAACTCCACAAAAAACCAATTAATTTATATTACATGGATAAAATAAAAGAATAAAATAAAAAGGAAAATAATTATTTATATATTTAAATATTACATTTATGTGCTACTATGCTCTCCAACAAAATATGATAGAAAGGTTGTAATGTCATGTTTAACATTTTGACTATGTAAAATTACACAAAATTAAAAATAAAAGTAAATTAGATAAAAAGATTGACATAATGTAATGAACATTTTAACTAGATCAAAATACAATAAAAAATAAAAATAATAAAATAAAATAATGATAAACTATAAATACAGCCCATGGTATTGACCCATGGTATTCATGTGCAATGTAGTTTCTTTATAGGGGGGAACTAAGATGGCATAAATCAATCTTAACTCTGGATCTAAACTAATTATTTAATAAAATTATTTTTAAATATTTATAACCATTATTCTTTTAAAATTTTATTTAATAAAATGTATCTAAATTTTCATACATCCAAATATACATAGTTTTTCTTGTTCTGTATTAGTTTTGTTACAACTATTTTATTATTCCAAAAATACATGGTTTTTTTTGTTATATATTGTTTATGTTACAACTATTTTATAATTCATGAGTATTATTTCTTAATATATAAAAAATTAAATTAATAATGAAATTTTTTAAAATATGTGATCTTTTTTAAATTTCCAAATTATTTCAAAGGACATGATTTATCTTGAGAAATAATGATGAATGTTCATAATTATCATTTCTTAAATAACACTAAATGTACCTTTAAAGGGGTCAGTAACAATTGTTTGTATCAAAAAAAATTCACTCTGCCTACAACCCGCGCGTTGTAGCTTGTTGCTGCTAGGGTTGCCGCCGCCATGGAGGAGCAGGGCTCGCCTCGGACCTCCTCTCCTCCCCCCCCCCCTCCTCCTCCGCCATCGACAAACGAAGTTGCCTTCATCTCGTTGATTGCTTCTTTGCCTAAGAAGAAGAAGGTTGAAGCCTCGAAGTTTGTCAAAAGGTTGGAAGAAATGCAGGCGGTGTCTCTCCCACCGGATGGTCCTATTCAGGTGTCCTTAACAATGTCTGAGCGAGCACTTGTGGGGCAGTTCACTGGCCTGTGGCCGTCTCCCAAAGCCACATAAGCTTGGGTGATAAAAAAATGGAAGCCATTGATTAACCAGAATGTCACCTCTTACTTCAGGAATGGCCCATATTTTATGGGGCCACAAGGGTTGTATCTGAATAAGTGGACTCCCGACTTCGACCCAGCAGAGGACATTCCATCAGCGGTTCTAGTGTGGGTCATATTTCCTAATCTCCTAATACATTGTTGGAACTGGGTCTCTTTGAAACACATTGGGGATGCGCTGGGAAAATTTGTTGATAGGGCAAACAATAAAGACCAATAAAACTATGCTTGGATCTATGTGGAGGTGGATCTTGAAGTAGGGCTACCGGAAGCTATCAAAATCAATGTCAAAATTTAGTCTCATATTCAGAAACTGGATTATGAACAACTTCCATTTAAGTGTCGGGGGTTTCACGAATACGGCCATTTCGCCAGAAATTGCCCAAAAAAGAGCGAGGAGGATCAGGAGAAAGAGGAAGGATGGAAGCATACCAAGAGGTCCAAAGCTAACCCTAAGGCCTCTAATCTGACAGGACAAGAAAAGGGCAAAGGAAACCAGTCCAAAGGTAAAACAACATGTCCCAGAAAAACCTCCCTCCAAAATATTCAGGAAACATGTTTGGGCCCCTTGGCTCAATTTCACAAGAAATCCATGAAGTGGATCCGCCTCAGAGGGAGACGACGGATATTGCAAGGACTGATGACAAGGAGTCTACTGAGTTTGCAGCAACAAAGGATTCAAGGCAAGGGGAAAGAGAAACAGAAAGATCCAAAGATAAGCACACAATGAGTGATGTGGCAAGCCAAGGCTCGGAATAATCCGAGGAGGAAGGAGAGATAGGAAACTCTCAATCCATGGTCAGAAGGTCGGCAAGGGGAAGGATGTCAACCAGGGAGAAGAGAGAGAAAGAAACATACAAAGACAAAGTGCGGGGAAGCCAGCCTACTTTGGAAAATTTGTTGGCCAAAACCCCAAAGATGGCAAGAAACCAGGGACAGGGCTCCAAGGGAGGCCCTCACTCTCATAAATATAAATAATGAAGGTGATCTCCTGGAACTGCAGAGGTTTTGGGAGCAAGATGAAAGAAGAAGCCATGAGGAGCCTATTCATGACAGAAAACCTAGACATAATGCTAGTCCAGGAGACAAAATTGGAGGAAAATGATTTCCTTCAAAACAGCAAATTTTTTTGGAATAAAGGTGGGACAAAGGCTATCTCAGCCAAAGGGACCTCGGGAGGTCTGGGCACTCTTTGGAATGCTCCCAAACTCAATATGGTAGCTGAAAAACAAAATGTTCATTGGTTGTTCACAAAGTTTCAACATCAAGAATCGAAGGAAGTTTTCAGTCTCTTCAATGTATATGTTCCGGTAAATGCAGGGGAAAAGAAAAGCTGTTGGGACTCTCTAAGAGACATGGCGGATGAGGAGGAGCTAGAAAAAATTCTTATTGTAGAGGATCTTAACATTACCCTAAGTCAGGGAAAAAAGCAAGGGGGATGTATTGTGAGAGATCCGACTAGAGAGTGGGTGGAGGATCTCATCCATGATTGTGATCTTCTCGACATCAAGCCTTGCTGAGGTAAGTTTACTTAGTCAAATAAATGGGTATGCCCTGGGCATATTGCTGCTACATTCGATAGATTTCTCATTCAAAATTCCTTCCTCCTTCTTGGCCTTGATGCGAAGATGAGTATTCTTTCTAGTAGCACTTTTGATCATAAACCCATAAAGCCAGATCTCTCAGTCCAAAGGAATTTAGGCCCTATCCCCTTTCGATTTAGTCCTCTCTGGATAAATCGAAAGGAATTCTTGGAGAGGGTAGAAGAAATATGGAAGATGTCTGTCACAGGTTCCCCATTCTTCGTTTGGGAGAAGAAGTTGAGAAGAGTGAAAATAGCTTTGAAAAGCTGGGCTAAAACATCCCTAGCCCTGCGGAAGAAAGAAAGAAAGCTCAATCAACTCTTGAGAATCATCAAGCCTACATGGAAGAGGCAGAAATATCGAGTGAATCTTTAAAAAGGGAGGAAGAGCTACAACAAAAATTTCAGAACGCGTGTAGACAGGAGGAGGAGTAAAATTATTTTTAAATATTTATAACCATTATTCTTTTAAATTTTTACTTAATAAAATGTATCTAAATTTTCATACATCCAAATATACATAGTTTTTCTTGTTCTGTATTATTTTTGTTACAACTATTTTATTATTCCAAAAATACATGGTTTTTTTTGTTATATATTGCTTATGTTACAATTGTTTTATAATTCATGAGTATTATTTCTTAATATATAAAAAATTAAATTAATAATGAAATTTTTTAAAATATGTGATCTTTTTTAAATTTCCAAATTATTTCAGAGGACATGATTTATCTTGAGAAATAATGATGAATGTTCATAATTCTCATTTCTTAAATAACACTAAATTTACCTTTAAAGGGGTCGGTAACAATTGTTTGTATCAAAAAAAATTCGCTCTACCTGCAACCCGCGCGTTGTAGCTTGTTGCTGCTAGGGTTGTTTCTTCCATGGAGGAGCGGGGCTCACTTCGGGCCTCCTCTCCTCCCCCCCCCCTCCTCCACCATCGCCAAATGAAGTTGCCTTCAGCTCGTTGATTGCTTCTCTACCTAAGAAGAAGAAGGCTGAAGCCTCGAAGTTTGTCAAAAGGTTGGGAGAAATGCTTGCGGTATCTCTCCCACCGGATGGTCCTATTCAGGTTTTTTTGACAATGTCTGAGCGAGCACTTATGGGGAAGTTCACTGGCCTGTGGCCGTCTCCCAAAGCCACGGAAGCTTGGGTGATAAAAAACTGGAAGCCATTGATTAACCAGAATGTTACCTCTTACTTCTTGGGCAGAGGTTATTTCTTATTCGAATTCACCTCCAAAAAGGACAAGGAGATGATCTTCAGGAATGGCCCATATTTTATGGGGCCACAAGGGCTGTATCTGAATAAGTGGACTCCATACTTCAACCCAACAGAGGAAATTCCATCAGCTGTTCCAGTGTGGGTCAGATTGCCTAATCTCCCAATACATTGCTGGAACTGGGTCTCTTTGAAACACATTGGGGATGTGTTAGGCAAACTCATTGGCAGAGCAAACAATAAAGACCAATATGACTATGCTCAGATCTATGTGGAGGTGGATCTTGAAGTAGGGCACACGGAAGCTATCAAAATCAATATCGGAAGCTGGTCTCATATTCAGAAACTGGATTATGAACAACTTCCATTTAAGTGTCGGGGGGTATCACAAATACGGCCATTTCGCCAGAAATTTCCAAAAAAAGAGCGAGGAGGATAAGGAGAAAGAGGAAGGATGGAAGCAGGCCAAGAGGTCCAAAGCTAACCCTAAGGCCTCTAATCCAACAGGACAAGAAAAGGGCAAAGGAAACCAGTCCAAAGGTAACAGCGCGTCCTAGAAAAACCTCCCTCCAAAAGATTCAGGAAACATGTTTGGGCCCCTTAGCTCAGTTTCACAAGAAATCCCTGAAGTGGATCCGCCTCAGAGGGAGACGATGGAGATTGCAAGGACTGATGACAAGGAGTCTACTAAGGTTGCAGTGACAAAGGATTCAAGGCAGGGGGAAAGAGAAACAGAAATATCGAAAGATAATCAAATAGTGAGTGATGTGGAAAGCCAAGGCTCGGAAGAATCCGAGGATGAAGGAGAGATAGGAGACTCTCAATCCACGGTTAAAATTTCGGAAAGGGGAAGGATGTCAACCAGGGAGAAGAGAGAGAAAGAAACATACAAAGACAAAGTGCAGGGAAGCCAGCCTACTTTGGAAAAAATTTTGGCCAAAACCCCAAAAATGGCAAGAAACCAGGGACAGGGCTCCAATGGAGGCCCTCACTCTCATAAAAATAAATAATGAAGGTGATCTCCTGGAACTGTAGAGGTTTGGGAAGCAAGATGAAAGAAGAATCCATGAGGAGCATAATCATGACATGAAACCCAGATATAATTCTAGTCCAGGAGACAAAATTGGAGGAAAATGAATTCCTTCAAAGCAGCAAAATTTTTTGGAATAAAGGCGAGACAAAGGTTGTCTCAGCCAGAGGGGCCTCGGGAGGTCTGGGCACTCTTTGGAATGCTTCCAAACTCAATATGGTAGCTGAAAAGAAAAATTTTCATTGGTTGTTCACAAAGTTTCAACATCAAGAATCGAAGGAGGTTTTCAGTCTCTTCAATGTATATGTTCCGGTAAATGCAGGGGAAAAGAAAAATTGTTGGGACTCTTTGAGAGACCTGGCAGATGAGGAGGAGCTGGAAAACATTCTTATTGCAGGTGATCTTAACATTACCCTAAGTCAGGGCGAAAATCGAGGGGGATGTATTGTGAGAGATCTAGCTAGAAAGTGGGTGGAGGATCTCATCCATGATTGGGATCTTCTCGACATCAAGCCTTGTCGTGGTAAGTTTACCTAGTCAAATAAATGGGTAGGCCCTAGGCATATTGTTGCTAGATTAGATATATTTCTCATTCAAAGTTCCTTCCTCCTTCTTGGTCTTGGTGCGAAGATGAGTATTATTTCTAGTATCACTTCTGATCATAAACCCATAAAGCTGGATCTCTCAGTCCAAAAGGAATTTAGGCCCTATCCCCTTTCGATTTAGTCCTTGCTGGATAAATCAAAAGGACTTCTTGGAGAGGGTAGGAGAAATATGGTAGATGTCTGTCACGGGTTCCTCGTTCTTCTTTTGGGAGGAGAAGTTGAGAAGAGTGAAAATAGCTTTGAAAAGCTGGGCTAAAAACATCCCTAGCCCTGCGGAAGAAAGAAAGAAAGTTCAATCAGCTTTTGAGAATCATCAAGCCTACATGGAAGAGGCAGAAATATTGAGTGAATATTTAAAAAGGGAGGAAGAGCTACATCAAAAATTTCAGAACGCGTGTAGATAGGAGGAGGATTACTGGAGGAAAAAATTCAGAAGCCTTTGGTTGAAATCTGGAGACAGAAACACCTCCTTTTTCCACAAGAAAGCCCAAGCTAGGAGAGGTTTCAATTCCATTTCAGAAATTAAGGATGAATCACAAACTTATGGTGATTTTTCAAGCATTAAAAAGGTTGCCTTCAATCATTTTAAAAGTATTTTCAATGAAGAAGATGTGCAGGGATGCAGCGACAAGTTTCTAGATGAGTGTTACACAACAATTTCTCACTGTCCCTGCAATTCCCCATCCCGCACAATTGGAGGGCTTATTCCGTGACCTGTGAGCAGTGACATAACTTGAAAATACTTTCATGGCATCCCTCTAAACATGTACTCTCATTGCCCTGAAGACAACTCCTTGTGAAAAACCCTAAAAACACCCCTTTTTGCATTGGCGCGAGTAGCCAGTTCATTACCTACGCCAATGGGGGAAATCCTTCAAAGAGGGCGCGCCAATTGGCGCTCTGTCCCAGAGTCGCACTCGCGCCAACCATTTTAAGGAGTGTTTTTTAAAAATAAATGGCGGAATTTTCGTCCTAACTGATCCAGGAACTGGTATCTAATTTGAGTTGGGAGGTTTGGCTCCGGATATCCATGTAGAGGAAGTGGTTTTGCCACCTCTCATGGAAGCTTCCTTGAGGATAGGGCCAATCCCATGATTATAGGGATCCCAACTCCCCTTCCTCCATCTATAAAAGCTTGCTCATCTCATTTGCAAGCTAGTCTCCAAGTTCCCAAGATCCTAATGCCGTAAGAGCCTTGATCCATTCCCTTAAGGCCAAATCCAAGCAAGGAGATCATTGTCGAGACATCCGAAGAGAGAGGTTTGTCCCATCCCTGACAGGCTTTATCGAGATGCATTCTTCTGACGACCCTCCAAAGGAGAATTCAACATCAGAGCTATGGTTGTATTCTTCTTTTGATTAATTAATGATAAGCGACTATTGGTTATGGTTCCACTCTTGTTCTTGATGATGATCATGAGTTATGTCTTCTCTGACTGACATATAGTTGTATGCACTAGATTTTACGCTTGCGTTTGTTTTGTTTCTTGCATGTTCAAGTGTCCGATCACAGAGATCGTGAGGATTGTGATCTGCCAGAGCTAAGGAATGTGAGTGCTACTTTCTCTACGAGCGACAGCGTTGGATTCCAGGTAAGCCTTCATCGCTATTTGGTTTATCTGCAATTACGAACCTACACTATAGCGTGAACGATTGTTGCTAGACCCGGTCTGGGCTAGTAGGGATCTCCTCTGTCCGCAAAGGGGATTTACCTCCACAACAAATTGGCGACTCCGCTGGGGATCGTCTAGCTTGTTGTTGTTCTGCTTTGTAAGCTACAGATGGAGCCTGAAGTTAGCCAGATAGCCTTTGAAATCCTATTGCTCTGCATTAGCAAATTATATCAAGGCTGCTTCAGTCAATCTCCAGGTTAGTTTATGAACTAAACGCTTGGAGCATTGTCTTGTATTTTCGGTTATTTCTCGATTCTTCTTTCTTGATCGGCTCCTTTGGCTGGCTCTTTTTGTGTTTGGCTTTTGGTTCAGCCCCAAAGGATCAGATCTGACCTCTGCTTTTCCGAATTTTCACCTTTTCATATTTGGCTTGATTGGCGCGAGTTTAGCCTTGACAGTCGCGCCAGTTGGCGCAGGTTGCCAGTTCATCACTTGCGCCATTCTCTGTCTGGCATAGATTACAGCCAGACAGTCGTGCCATCTCCTGTAGGTGCTAGGGTTTACCCTTGTTCAGAAGTTTATTTTGGTCAGTACTTTGCCTCTGGGTTTGTTTTAGATTCTGCTTGAAGTGGTGAGTCTGGTCTTGGTTGGGAGAAATTCTTTGCTTTTTCATTTTCAGGTGTTGGCACTTGTTGTCAGTTAGCAACCCACGCCAATTGGGCATTGGCGCTAGTTTTCGGTGAGCAAGTCGCGCCAGTTGGCGCTAGTTGTCAATGAAAAAGTCGGGCCAATTTCAGGGTGTGTGAAAATTGAGATTTTTTCCCTAAATCCTTCACCAGTGTGTCTTTCCCTTCCGGTATTTTCACTGTATGAGCATAGATTACATTGCTCATTGTTTGAAATGTCTTCTTTCCATGATTGTTTGATGTAAAATGGAATGAATGCCTTGTTTTGGTCTCTTGCTTTGGAAGTCCTCTTTGTGTTTG
This sequence comes from Pinus albicaulis, assembly GCA_034641835.2. Lineage (NCBI taxonomy): Eukaryota > Viridiplantae > Streptophyta > Pinopsida > Pinales > Pinaceae > Pinus > Pinus albicaulis. The sequence goes on from CM076581.1 coordinate 683,485,472, forward strand.
ACCTCATATGTCTTGTCACTTTTTGAGGGATTTCGTTACAAAGTGTTTGAAACAATGATTGCATTCTTAGTGTTTGTTTGCATCTCTTTTGCGTTCATCCTTCATTAAGAAGATTTGCGTTTATTTAGTTTTCATCTCAAAGTGTTCTTTTTGTTAAAAATTCATTAGATCACATTGCATGGAAAAGTATTTTTGAGATTTATCATTGAACTTAGATCACATTGTTTAATGATTGAAAGCTAAAAATCGCTTTGAGTGCATTCTCTTTCATTGAAAGCATGCATTAAGTAGATTCTCATTTCATCGAAAAATGCATTGAGTGCATTCTTATCATTCGAAAAGAGAAAAAAGAAATTTTGCATAGATTACAATTGCATAGTTTTTGAAAAAGAGGATTTTGCATAGATTACATTGCATTGTTTGCATCGTTGAATGTTTGGAATTACTTTTGGATAGTGAAAGTCATCTAGTTTGGAAAATATTTCGTTTGCAGTGTTGTTTTATGTCGCATCATTGTTTGAAGCTCTTCCCTTAACTAGATAGCATTCATCGAATTGAAAAGTTTTCTTTTCTCATATAGCTGCATATAGGAGATTGTCATATGACATACCATAGGGCCTTGAAACCGAGACATAACTGAAGATCAACCATAAAATTTATTCAATCAACCTAAGGAAGCATTGAAACATTAATGAAATATTTAGAGGTCTAGGCTAGAGACGTGTTCCGGCGTCTTTAAACCTAGTAGCTATCGTTCACCTCTTGGCTTTAGATAGCACTAGTACGAACTTGTGCTCCTCGTACCATCGCGTATATAAAGGGAGACCCCATTAGGTTTCTACCCTTTATCCATAGGAAGTCGAGTATGCCGCCTTATACCTGTGATACACCGGACACAGCATTCGGGGAGATTGCCTGCACGTACGTCAAGTCGTTGGTTGATTTCTCTTTCTTTTTAAAACCAAGGTGTATATTGCAGTTCACGGTTATTTGGTACACCCTTTGCCTAGCATTCCTGAGTAGTCATTTTGATCTTATCTGACTCCTTAAATTTGAAAATATCATCAAGCGCTTGTCCTTTCACGCTTGTTTCCAATCTGAAAGCGATAGATTCACCTTTTGCCTGTTTCTCGACTCTTAAAAGATTAAACGGTAGAGTTTTGTTTCAATGTTTTAAAAATTAACTGCCCACGAAATATTCCTGGTTAAAGTTAGTTTCCTTAGGGTGTTGTTCTGAAGATCGTTTCTGATGGCAACTTTTCCAGAGTTCACCAACCAAGGAATCCCCTCCGATGGGAATCCTGTTCATTTTCCTCCTTTTGGAAATGTTGGTGCTCCTTATATGGCGACGTTGTCCCTTCCTGGGTTAACTGTTGGGTTGCCTGTTTGGTTGTTTTCAACCTCTGTGGTCCCGAATGTCTCGGCTACTGTTCAATCAGTTCCTCCGCCTGAACAACATCATGTTGATTCTAAGGTGGACCTCTCCCCTTCTTCGCCTGTTTCTGCGTCCTCCTCTTCTACTTCGCCTGGTGAAAGTCTGGATTCGAGTAACCAGGTGGCTAAGAAGAAGAAGAAGAAGAAGAAGACAAAGAAGAAAAAGTTTGATAAAAGAGAGGCTAAGGCTCCAGCTACTGCTTCTGAAACGTCTCCTCTTGATAAACCTTCCAACCCTCCACGGAAATTCAAGTTCCCTTGCATGTTGTGCACGGGAGACCATATTCTTCGAGACTACCCTGGCATTCCCAAGGTGCTTGAAGCATGGTACAATGGTCGCCCGTCGTTGCCTTTGGCTTTCGGGAGTCAAGTTGGGGGCATGTCTTCAACTGGTGTTGGTAAGGCTCCTAAGAAGCAGGGTAAGATTACCAATCCCTGTAAGTTGTGTGAAGGGCACCATGCCATTCACCTTTGTCCGTATATGGATGAAGCCAAACGAGTTTTGGATAACTCAACTGCTTCTGCACCATGCCTTCTGGCTGGTTACAAGCATCTTTCTTTGAGTCCTTCACCAGTTGATCCATCGATTGGTCAAGAGTCATCCTTGGTCGATCCCGCTCCCTCGGAAATTCAAATTCAGGAATCCATCCCGGACCAACCATTGGTCATGGGATCGGTTGAGTTGGCCCCGTCTGTGGTGCACCAGATCTTTTCCATTGAGAGTGGACCTCATCCCCCTCAGGTTCTTCTTGTTTCTTCAGATTCCTCGGACTTGGAGAAAGATTATTCTGTCCCTATATCTCAAGAAGTTGCTCCTCTGCCTCCTGTGATGGAGGTCCCGGAGGATACTCCTCCTGCCTTCGAGATGGAGGTCGTGGAGGATGCCCCTTCTTCTTCCGTAACACCAAGGGAAGACCTTCTCGGTTCGATGGTAGCCCCTCTAAGTAGTTTGGTCGCTTCCTTTGATTGGAGTCGATTTTCGGGATACTGCCTTCCGTCTTATGTGCCTTTCGAGATCACAGTATAGGCTTTTGGTCTGGTCGTACCCAGCACCATTATAGAAGAAGGCGTGTCTGTTAGTATTCTATCCTCAACTACTTGGCAAGATTTTGGCTCGCCACCGCTTGCGCCTGTTACGGAGAATCTGTTGGCATTTAACAGAAGAACTAGTCAACCATTAGGGATCCTTCCAAGGTTACCTGTTACTTTGGGAGGTAAAACCGTCCATATGGACATGATGGTTGTTCCAGGCCCCTTGGATTTCAATCTGCTCTTGGGGCGCAATTACACCTATGCCATGGGAGCACTTGTCTCCTCCCTTTTTCGTGTGGTTTGTTTTCCACATGAAGGACGGATCGTGACCATCGACCGCCCGAGTTCTTTGGTCCCGATGTGGCAACTAGATCGCCATCATCCCTTCCTGGTTTTTATCCACCCCTAGTATCCGTCCCACCGCAAGTCAACTATGTGGCTACCTACCCCGTGCCTGTACTCAATGATGATGCCGTCATGCATCGTGTGCTGGGGGCATTGGGTCCTAACTTCCAGGATGTTTTCCTTCCATCGGGAGTGGAACTCTTGGAAGCGATGACTTCTTGTTCATTATGATGAGGTCGGTCGGAGCAGAGTTCGTTTTCTTGTGTCAAGTACCTTAAACCATGAAACAAGGTGTCCTGAGGATAGTTCTTTTAATGTGTCAACCTCATTAAAACAATGAAACACATTCCCGTTCAATTCGAGTCTTTGTTTAGATCTCGTAAAATCCCAGTAGAGTATTTCTCTTGATCTCGTAACTTGAACCTTCACTCCATCTGCCTTACATATGGACTGAAGCTTTGGGGGCGTGTACCTTGAATTGAGTCACCATGCTGGGGGCATGCTTACTTTTTCAAGCATAGTTTGTTTCCGTTTCAAGCTTGTGTAAAAATGAAACCGGTTTCAAGCATAGTTTATCTTTGTTTCAAGCTTGTGTAAAAATGAAACCAACTTCAAGCAGAGTTTTCTGATTTCAAGCTTGTGTAAAAATGAAATCATTCCCATTTCACCTCCTGTGAATGCCATTTTATCAGCCTATTTTTCCACATGAGCCTTGGTTTTCTCACTCCATCGTCACTATCTGCTTGGCCGATCATATGCCTTCACTTGGTTGTTTTACCTGTTCCTAAGGAACCGCTGCGATGAGTGGTCTTGTTAGCCAACCTCTTAACCTTTACTTGTTCTGAGTAGTTCCACCATTACCGGAACTAGTTTCTACCCTTTATACTACTCGTTCCTCCAGGAGGAGTCAACTTTCAGCTCTTTTCTGACTCTCTAAACATGAAAAGATTGTCGAGTCGCTTGTCATTTCGATCTCGTTAAAGTGGCCACGAAACGACATCTACCCAGTATACGTTTACCCCTTTTTAGGGCTGGCATAGATTATTTACGAAAAAGGAATACCCTAGCCTATTGCGACTAGGAGGTTTTCTCAGACAAAGTTTTCTACCTTTTCGGATCTGAGGAACTATTTACGAAAAGGGACCTTTGGAGTTTTCTTTTCCACTGTCTTTTCAAACTCTCTAAACATGAAAAGATGCCAAGTTCTTCCTTTGTCAGACTTGTTAAACCCTGATGACATCGGATTCAATCATAGTGACGTTATTCGAGTCGCTCCTTCCTAGGGCTCGTTAAATGTACTAGGATGGATTCGTCCGAAGGACGAACTTATATTACAAGCATATGCTATCCCCTTCAAGCTTGTTATCAAAATAATTGGGGTACTCGCCAGAAATGGTGGGGGAAAATGGAACCACAATCATTGTCGTGTCGGCAGTATGTCGCTCTTGAACATGGCACTTGTCTGCATTCGTGTCGGGTTGGGGAAATCTCATCTCGTTTTCCACTTGCCTCCGTGGGTTTTGGGTAATCCTTTTGACCTCTCATCTGCTCTTTGGCTCGTCTCCATGACCTCTAATCCGTTGATGTCAAATGCTGCCAAAATCACTGTCGTGTCGTTTATATGTTCAAGAGAAGTTGACCTCTGCAAGTATCAACCTTCCTCTGATTCTCATCTGATCGTGATTCACAAAAACATTATGTTCCTCTGTCTCGCGTCGATGAGGTGGGAAACACTATGGCCCGCCTTCGATCAAGGTCACTTCTTGTCGACTTCAGCTCATTATCCAGGAAGCTGATCTAGAGACTCCCTTCTGGTACCTTGGAGCCTGCATGCCTCAATGGTGGGTTCTTCACATTCGACGTGAGTTTTTCATCATTGGCCTCCGATCGAGTGATTCTGCGGGTGTTCGACGTCAGCTCATTGTTCACATGCCGTAGATTGTACCTGTAGTACCTTGAGGACCATTGGCATTAATGGTGGTACCTCTTGTGTCTGTTAACAACGTTCATCATTGGCTGGTAATCAGACGGTGTTCTTGCATGTTCGACTTCAGCTCACTTATTCGCATGCTTGAAATTGTACTTTGTTCGGGTCGAGATGGAGCGCAAGACCCTAGATTCCTGTTTGTTACGATCCAGGCTGTGATTTTGTGGATTATCATGATTAGTTACATGACTCACTGATTGGATGGCTGCGACCATACCTGAGTCTATTTTCCGATCCTCACTGGATGGCTGTGTCCATGCCTCGGATTTGGGTTATTACATACTCTGTTAAGGATGGCTGCACCCATACCACGTATATATCATGTATTTGAGACATCAGTTGTATTTCTCTACGCAGGTTTTCTGACGGCGGTGTTTTCAGTTGGACACGTTCTCGTAAAGCATTTCACCCCTCTCTCTCTCTCGGGCCTCATGCTTTAGGGGGCATCTGTTACACAGCAATTTGTCACCATCCCTGCAATTCCCCATCCCGCACAATTGGAGGGCTTATTCTGTGACCTATGAGTAGTGACATAACTTGAAAACACTTTCATGGCATTCCTGTAAACATGTACTCTCATTGCCCTGAAGACAACTCCTTGTGAAAAACCCTAAAAACACCCCTTTTTGCATTGGCGCGGGTAGCCAGTTCATTACCCGCGCCAATGGGGGAAATCCTTCAAAGAGGGCGCGCCAATTGGCGCTCTGTCCCAGAGTCGCACTCGCGCCAACCATTTTAACGAGTGTTTTTTAAAAATAAATGGTGGAAGTTTCGTCTTAACTAATCCAAGAACTAGTATCTAATTTGAGTTGGGAGGTTTGGCTCCGGATCTCCATGTAGACGAAGTGGTTTTTCCACCTCTCATGAAAGCTTCCTTGAGGATAGGGCCAATCCCATGATTATAGGGATCCAAACTCCCCTTCCTCCATCTATAAAAGCTTGCTCATCTCATTTGCAATCTAGTCTCCAAGTTCCCAAGAGCCTAATGCCGCAAGAGCCTTGATCCATTCCCTTAAGGCCAAATCCAAGCAAGGAGATCATTGTCAAGACATCCGAAGAGAGAGGTTTGTCCCATCCCTGACAGGCTTTATCGAGACGCATTCTACTGACAACCCTCCAAAGGATAATTCAGCGTCAGAGCTATGGTTGTATTCTTCTTTTGATTAATTAATGATAAGCGACTATTGGTTATGGTTCCACTCTTGTTCTTGATGATGATCATGAGTTATGTCTTCTCTGACTGACATATAGTTGTATGCACTGGATTTTACGCTTGCGTTTGTTTTGTTTCTTGCGTGTGCAGGTGTCCGATCACGAAGATCGTGAGGATTGTGATCTGCCAGAGCTAAGGAACAGGAGCGCTACTTTCTCTACGAGCGATAGCGTTGGATTCCAGGTAAGCCTTCATCGGTAGTTGGTTTATCTGCAATTAGGAACCTACACTATAGCATGAACGATTGTTGCTAGACCCGGTCTGGGCTAGTAGGGATCGCCTCTGTCCGCAGAGGGGATTTACCTCCATGACAATGATATACCTTCTAAAATCACAACTAGAATGAACCAGAAGTTGGAGACGAAGGTTACTATGAAAGAAATAAAGGCTGCCTTATTTTCCATGAGTCCAAATAAAGCCCCAGGCCCAGATGGGTTCACGACAAACTTTATCCAAGTTTGTTGGCAGATTGTGAAAAAATATTTACATAAAATTATTCTAAAATCCCAAGACTGTATGAAAATTGGGGGCAGCACGAACTCTACTTTTCTAGCCCTCATTTAGAAAGAAAAGGGTGCAAATTCCCTCAATAGGTTCCGGCCCATTTCCCAGTGCAACATTGGATACAAGATCATTACAAAGGTGATTTCCAGCAGATTGAAAGGGATTCTTTTAGACCTCATTCCAGAGAATCAAGGGGGCTTTGTTCAAGGAAGGAAAATCATGGATAATATAATCTTAGTCCAAGAAGCAATACACTCAAGTCTGAAGAGAAAAGAAAAAGGTGTGATTGTTAAGCTTGATTTTTCAAATGAATTTGATAGGGTAAGGCATACATTTCTGTTTGAAGTTCTACATAAGTTTGGTTTTGGGTTTGGTTTCATTAGTTGGATCATAGCTTGCATTTCCAAGACATGGATTTCTCCCTTGGTGAATGGGAAAGCAGTAGACTTTTTTAAAGCCTCGCGAGGGCTAAGGCAAGGATGCCCACTCTCCCCCTTGCTCTTTGTCCTCCAAGCCTCTACCTTAATCTTTATGATGGAAAAAATAAGATCAGATCAAGATATTTTGGGCCTTCAAACTATGATAGGATTAAAAGAAATCAATCATGCCTTGTTTGCAGATGATTCCCTTCTACTTCGAGCAACTTCTGTTCACTCTTCCAAATAGTTTAAATTGGCAGTGGATGAGTTTTGCGTTGCCTCGGGAAGCATATTGAATGTTGGGAAGTGTCACATTTATGGTTGGAATGTGTCTCAAAGTGAGTTGAATGCTATTTCCAGATGTTGGGGCTTTTCTAGTTCCAATCGATGGACATCTTTCAAGTATTTAGGGTTTCCTATCTTTCAGAAAAATCCATCAGGTAAGGATTGGATTCCTCTCCTTGACAAGTTTAAAAGTAAATTGCAGGCTTGGGGTTTTCTTGGCTTAATCTAGCAGGGAATATTGTGCTCATTAAGTCGGTCTTGAACAGACTCCCAACCTTCCAAGCTTCGCTAATGCTAGCTACTCTTGGAATTCTCAGAAAAATGGAAGGCTTAATAAGAATATTTTTTTGGAAAGGTGGAAAACAAAAGAGAAGCAGATTGTTGCTTGTCAATTGGGACAAAGTCACCAAGCCAATTTTAGAAGGAGGTATGAACTTCAAAGACCTGAGACTACAAAATATTGCGTTGGGGGCCAAAATTATTTGGAGGCAAGTTGCCCCTAAGGTTGTTTGGGCTCAGCGTGTTCTCTGGAAGAAGTATTTCATTGGGAAAATAAAACATTGCCTGGACAGTCCCATTCAATTCACTAATGGATCGCAAATCCACAAGCTTTGCATGCAGGCCCAAGCGCTCATACATAAAAAAATTTATTGGGTCTCAGGGATTGGAAAAACAATAGACCTTTGGGAGGATTGCATAATGAACGATGCTCCCCTTGCGGACATACATGAGCTATAGGAATTGTGTTGCTGGATGAAGAACGCAGGTCTTATCTCTCTGTGGGAAATCTCATCTTGGAAAGACAAAGTCTGGTCGGAGTGGAAGAAGCTGGATATGTCGAGCGATCTTGAAAACACATGGCTGGAGCTTCAGTCCAGGCTTAAAGGGAAGGCTCCAACACATGAAGAGAAGCATGATCAGAGAGGTTGGGGTTCGAATTCCGATGCTTATTCTGTGGCGCAAGGTTATAAAATGCTGCAAGCAATTCCTTATGCTCCACCTTGCCCAGCACTGTGGAAGGTCTTTGGAAACAAAAATCTATTCCCAAAATTGACATGTTCAACTAGCTGTTATGCCACAATTGAGTGCTTACTGCAAACAATCTCAAGAGGAAAGGCTTCCATGGCCCTTCTAGATGCTCATTGTGTTTGGAAAATGAAGAAAATGCCCAACATATAATGTTGGATTGCAACTTCACATTAGAAGTCTGGAATGAAGCATTGAGCCACTAGTTTGCGGAAATAACCCTCCCTCCCTCCATTTTCAATCTGCCTGCAAATTGGTTGCAACGTTACCCTGGACAGCTCCCAAATAACAGTTGGTTTAAGGCTGGTTGGCTCGTTTTACCAAAGCTAGTTTGTTGGAAAATATGGTTGGAGTGGAATAGCAGGATTTTCCAAGGTAAAATGAATAACGCAAAGGTGATTATGACTAAGATAAAAATCAATATGAAAGAATTTATGAGTGAGCATGTGAGGAATCTCACCGATAAAAATATCTCCCCTCATGAGGTAGAGTGGGGTGGATTTCTAGGATTACAGCTCCTCAACGCAGATTTCCAGGTTGAGGAAAAGAAAAAAGACTGGAATATTAGAATGAATGAAGAGAAATTATGCAATTGGAATAAGGAAATCGCTTGCTACTCTTTATTCTTCAATGGGGTGGCAAAAGTTAATCCAGGGAATGCAGGTGCTGGTGGAGTCATCAAGAATATGGAGGGCCAAATTGAGCACAGGTACGCTTGGGGTCTAGGCCAAGACACCAATACCCAAGCATAGGCGATGGCACTGCTGCAAGGTCTCAAGGTATTGCAAAAGGTGGGCATCAAGGAAGCAAATTTCAATAGCGATTCTCAGACTCTCATAAAAATTCTAATGGAAAAATCAAGTCGGAAGGATCTTTGGTTAACTAGATTGATGGCGAGAATTAAAAATCTTGCTAGATCCTTTCAAAATTTAAGCTTCTTCCATGTTTTGCGGAACAACAACAAAGAGGCTAATGCGGAAGCTAATAGAGTTTCTCTTCTTCCTGTGGGAACTCTATTATGGGATGGGGAGGAAAAATGGGACCCAATTCCGTAGTAGTGTTGTTATGTTTTATTGTCTGTTTCTTCAGCAGTTTGTATGTGTCTTTAAGTTAGGGGAGATCTCGTCGTTAATGTGGATTTCTGAATCTAAGAAGCTTCAATATGTCAGAATTAGAGATGGGTTGATTCTAGTTATGGGGGGAAATTGGGAGATGTCCCAACAATCTTGGAAGCATGTAAATGGGCATTTATGCCGAGAATTTTAATTCCAAAACATAATCGTTTCTGTTTAAAAAAAAAACAACAACAACAATTGTTTGTATCAAAGTCAAGGATACAAAAGAAAGGAGACATGGTGAAGAGAAGATTCCAACCTTACAACAAGCCCTAAAAAGGCATAACGTTGAATGTATGGAATCCATTTTCCCTTATACACATGAGAATTGCAATGAAAAATCTTGGAATTTGGAAAATGTCACGAAGTTTATCTCATGTTCCATTCATTTAGATCTGAATTATATGGAAGAAGAAAAGCAAGACAATGGATACTTATCAAGAATGAATGATTCTTTAGAAGGAAACGACGTTGACAAGGCTATGGAGGACCAAATAGAAGAATTAAAAACAAAAGAGGACTCTTCAGAAAATGGGTTACTCAAGGATTTTGGAATCCATATGAGCTACATTATCTCACTGATTCAAGCAAGCACTCAAAAAGAGACAGACAATAGTGATATAGAGACAATTTATTCATAAACAAGAGAAAGCTAGAATTATAACCCGAGATAGAGTTATGGGAAGAGAAACATTACAATTATAAGGAGGAGTCAAAGTTACATGAGCAGTATTTCACTCAACATAATTATCCATCGCTTATTTTGGAGTACAAAGTTACTACTACCTCATCAATTGAAGAAGGCCCACATGAGAAAACCAGAAGAGATTCCTCAATGTTATTTTCATTTTACATTCAATCACTCCGCTCTTTTTTTTCTAGTAGTCTCTTTACCTTTGCCATTAAATTCAATGACTCAAAAAATTCTGAAAAAAAAAAAAAAAAAAAAAGGTACACTTACCTATTGCAATCAGTTGAAAAAAAAGGTATCTCTAAAGGGTCACTTGGGGAGGAATCTATTATTTAAAAGATAGGGAAAATAATTTCATTTCAAAACAAAAATGTACTATCACTAGGGAAGGGAGTTATTACATTTAAAATTTGTTCCCATTCTTGTCACTACAAAATTTGGTTGTTGCTTTTTATTTGATGGGAAAATAAATGATCTTTAAAAGGCACTAAAGTCTTGAATTATGATCCTTAAAGAAGTCGCTAGATTCCTTGATTATGACCTGATTTTTTCTTCTTACTTTTGGGTCTTCATGATGTTTGTTATTCTGACTGATGTGAAAAGTTCCAAAGAAGTGGAATATTGGTCGTTCAAAGAGGAATTATGGAAATATAATTGTAGATAATTTATTAATATAAATTATCTGAACTAAGATTAATTAATCATCACCAAGGGTTAAAAAAGGCCCAAATGTCTCTTATCCATAAAAGTGAAGATTAAGATAATACTAGATAAAGAACACTTACCTATTGCAATCAGCTGAAAAAAAAAGGTATCTCTAAAGGGTCACTTGGGGAGGAATCTATTATTTAAAAATTCGGGAAAATAATTTCATTTCAAAACAAAAATGTACTATCACTAGGGAAGGGAGTTATTACATTTAAAATTTGTTCCCATTCTTGTCACTACAAAATTTGATTGTTTCTTTTTATTTGATGGTAAAATAAATGATCTTTAAAAGGCACTAAAGTCTTGAATTATGACCCTTAAAGAAGTTGCTAGATTCCCTGATTATGAACTGATTTTTCTTCTTACTTTTGGGTCTTCAGATGTTTGTTATTTTGACTGAGGTGAAAAGTTCCAAAGAAGTGGAATATTGGTCATTCAAAGAGGAATTATGGAAATATGATTGTGGATAATTTATTAATATAAATTATCTGAACTGAGATTAATTAATCATCCCCAAGGGTTAAAAAGGGCCCAAATGTCTCTTATCCATAAAATTGACGATTAAGATAACTCTATGCTCTATGTTCAAATGACAGGTGAAGGTGGATTTACCATACTTAAGCTTCTTAGTAGTCTCTTATGAAGTACAACATGACATAGTGATAAGTTTTTATTCCATTAAACAATTCTAGTTCACTAGTATAAAATGATGAAATTAATGACTAGGTGACTAAAAAAGTTAGTCACCGCAATTATTTCAAGTGAATTACTACTAAATTTGAGAAATTTTAAGTGAGTGAACTAAAAATGACTAACTCAAATGACTAATTTAGTCTAGGGATAAAATATACGAATGGATAATAAGTGACTAAACTAAAAATGACTAATTTAGTTTATGACTAAAATATATGACTAGATAATAAGTGACAAAATTAATAATGATTAACATAAATGACTATTATAGTCCAAGAATAAAAATATCACCAAATAACAAGTAAGACAAGTATATGAATTGGTTATTTATGTTAGTAATTTGTAATTGTGTCACTCCAGAAATGGAAAATTGCAATTTTGATACCGAAGTGTTACATATCACTACAAGGGTCTTTGAATCCATCTACAGTGTTAAAATTTTGAATGCCCTTTTGTCTCTAAAATTTAACACTAAAGGGTTGTTTCTACTATCACCTTAACAATGACTCCTCTCACTTTGCTTTACTTATTGAATCTTGGGGATATCCGAAAGCGCAAATTTATGGGGTCTTTTGTGCGACTAGATCACTAGCACCAAAAACCATTTTCCCCTCCATATACATTATGATACGTATAACATGTACCCCCAAACCTGGTTAAATGTGCTCTTCATGACCATTTAGAATATTCATTATTCGCAAAAATTTGAAAATCTTATGTGAAGGCATAAAATTAGTGTGACTTGATAGCATCGATTTCATTTCCACACAATGAAAGATAATGTGAACCGTGATTGATATAAATTACATGAAAAGAGACAATGGCTAACAATCCTCTATGATTTGACTTCAACCGCCACATCTGGTTTTACTTCGGTTATAATTAGGCTAAATTTTTTAAATATTTTCACACCTATGAAAAAAATTTATGAGTTACATATAAAATTATAATTGGCATAGTTCAACTTATAGACGAAATTACCTTTTGACTGGAATCTGACTATACGATCTCAAGAAAGATTATGATTTTTGTTGTTTAAAATACATTTTTGAATGCATAAATGGATTTAGCAACTTGAAAAACCCACGGGGCACTTGAATTCTACAGATTAAACAACCTAAACCTAAGTTATTAAAAACCTTTATCAGATTTTTGTTAAAATTAACCAAAAAAAAAATTCTCTCTTAATTCGACGATCAGATTAGTGGACTACCACTCTTCAAAGAATACGATTCTAGAAGATGAGGTAATATTTCTTTTAGATACAGAGTCCACCCTTGTATTACATTTCTTGTAAATATGTTGGAAAGTGAAATAATGGAACTTTCCCTTAATACCAATAACTTGTCGTGCTAGTAGCTCAAATTGAAAACCAATACAAAATACTTGTGAATCGACCATTATACATTCAATCCACATAAATTTATAAATGAAAGATCTTTTCATTGATAACAAAAACAAAAAAAATGCAAAATCACAATTTTAAGCTAAAATACTTTAGCTATTCCTTCCACCATTTTAATATACTTTTTTTAATAAAATAAACAAATTCCTTTATAAATGAAAAATAAAATTACTAAAAATTTATGAATAAATTAAATTCAATAATATTATTTTCCAAAATTACTTAAAAACAAATTATATTTCATTAAAAAATAAATAAATAAAGAAAAAGAAACCAAATGTTGGAATTGCAAATGTAAAAAATATTCAAATATATCCATCCCATAATTTAACACATTGTTCAAAATTGAGCGCGCTGTCAAACATCTTTTACAATGCACTAATTCCCACCAAAAAACAAAGTAGCACTAGATTGACATAAACACAACTGGGAAAGGCTAGAACGAAAGGCCAGAACAATAGTTCTGCACGGCTCCGCATCAAGTTCAATCTCGAATCTACCCTGAGAATATATGGAAACAGGTACAGGTGGTTGGATCGATCTTTAGGATTTCTAGATTGATTCCTGTTCTTCGAATCTATTGAACTCTGATACCTTAGCTACAAATTTGCTCTATCTTTTCACAGGAGGAAATGTTGTAGCGATTCACCGAGAGTAAGGGTTTCAGCGTTTAATTTGGATACGTTGAGGGATAGGCGGATCAAGGAGGATCTCTTCAATAGCTTACCCCACAAAACATCGATTTGTTTGACGCCTATTTTCGTAGGGTATATTTGGACCATGATGGCAGCGTATGTGGTTCCTAAGCCTTTGTCCTCTTTCTAGGGGCTAATTTACTCAAGAAAATACTTGCACATGTACCTTTTCTCTTCTTTAATGCCTTTCTCAAATTTAATTGCTTCAAATATTCTACCCACTTATTAATATTTCCCCCAAAAATCTGATTCGACTTGAAACTAAGATAGCCATGTTAGTATTTCAAGAAGTTAGTTTCAAATGCACTACCTGCAAAATCACTTTATGGGAAATGAAATTTATATTAAATATAGGCTAAACTCTTATAGTAGTTTGGTAGCATGCCAAACAAGAATAGAGTTTCTGATTTTGTAGTTGGTTTAATTCGCTTTCTTATAATCTGAATTGAAGGATTTGAAAAACTGTCAGAGAATAAAGTTCTTTGTCCTTGCCCCCTTGAGTGAACTATCTGAGCCTTCTTTTGGCTGGATATATCATATGATTCAATCACTTATAGATTTATACTATAAATCCAATATTACGTAGCCCATTATTCTAAACATTATGAGATCACTAACTCAGTAGACTTCGCTATTTGTAAGTGCACAATAACACAATTACGGTCAAAACTGGTGAAACATTTGATGCTAAATTTTTCAATTCATTTTGTTTATAGGGTTTAAATTCTATTTGTTCGAGGATGCTTTGATTGCATAGAATTAAATTGGTGTGATTTTTAGACCTTAGCTTAAGATCTTGGAATATGACCTTGAGAAAGAGTGAGATGCGTTGACTGCCGCAATTGTGCTAGAAATGCGCATAGCTGAATCTAAAGTTGGATGATCTCGCTACCTTTTTCATTATATAATCATTATTTCTATTCACTCTTTAGATATGGATGCATGCTTATTAGAATGACACGAGCTTCCTTGGAAGGGCACGGTTTTGCAATGCTTTAAAGCTAGTAACAGTAGCATAGAGTGGTCATGAGTTGACAAAAGATATTGTGAGGGTGAGTTTGTTTGGAACAACATCTCAAATTATTGCATCCCAAATTTCACGCCCCCTGTAGCTACACCATCTCATGTTCTTCCCTTAACGAGCATTATAGATCCCATGATACAACCGAGTGTGGGAGCTACTCAACAATATGTGCATCCAAGGAATAATCAGTTTTTATGGCTTGTGTCTCCACCAACCCCTTTGCGGGGAGCTTCCATGGGAATTCCTGGAGTTAGTTGGTACAACAGGTTAGTGGCCACAAATTTATTTTGACAAAGTGGCCTGGTTCAAGGATTGTTGGGCCAACTTCTATGGACCTATTAACAATATTTCTACTGCACAGGTCCGCAATGAGTGTTACAATGGGAAATAAGCCTAATGTCAATTTTCAAATAACAATATGTTAATTTTAACTCTAACAGAAGTCAACGCTCACACTAATTTAATGCTTATTCTCTTACTTTAAGAGCACACTATTTACTGAGTCATGAATAATGGCCAAAATTGGTGAGGGAAGGGCAAGGTCTCATGAGAAAGATGACCACCTTTTCCAACAAACACTCTTTGTTTACCTGTTTGTATGAGCATTTTTAAGGGTTTCATTTTCGTGATATTATTTTTCTCTTCTTTTGGTTTAGGACTTGAACAAGTTGTCGAATTGTATGAATGCTATTGGATGGCATTTGTTGCCACTGATAATGGGAAAACCAAGCAAGAAATTGAAATTCAGCAACGTAAGTCAATCAATTTGTTGTGAAACCAACTCCAAAAATAGAAGAAAAGAGATATCAATGCCTTAGAAATAAGCCACTTTGAGTGGGAAACCTCCAATACATTACATGAATGAACAATTATAGGATGATACAAATTACAAAACCTCCTTTCTATATATAGGAGTCCATGGGGCCACAATGTAATCTTAGTGGGGCCACAATGTAATCCTAGCCGACCTAACAATAATAATTTAAGGGCACAATAATAACAATATGGGGGTTACAAGGGTACAATAATAACAATAAGGGGGTTACACTAACAACAATAAGGGACTACACTAGTAATATAGGGACCTAACATGCCCCTCTCCTTCAAACAAGTGTTGTCCTTAATGCTTGATTATTTCTTGATGCTTCTGTATAAAATTCTCATCCTCCCATGTGGAATATTCTACAGGAAAGTTCTTCCACTTGTTGAGATACTCTGAAATTGATCGTACTTGTTGATTTCTTGTTTCTGTGACTGCTTCAAAACTTCTTTCGATATGATGTTGATCTTCCTGTTGTTTCATTTGATTCTGCACTAAAGTTAGGTTATCCTTTGAGAGTTGGAGAACTTGTTGTTGATGCTCGATGTCATCTTCCACTACTTTACCATCCATATTAGATTTTATTTTATCCTTCAAACCATCCAACTTAGCCTCCATTTCTACTTTTAAGCCATCTATGTCATCTTTGTTTGCTCTTCATAAGATCGAAATTTGTTGCACTTGGTACCGTAATTTTGATATCTCATACTTCAATTCTTCCTCTTCAGGCGTCATAGTATAGTTTTATGATGGCTTAATGGGTATGGAATTATTTTTTGGTGGCATTTTAGAACCCAACGCTGATATTTGTGCTTCAATATACCCTTGGAATCAATTCAAATTTATTCTTCAAACAAGACTTATGCAATTCAGAAAAAAATAAATAAATAAATTAATTAATTAATTAATTAATTAAAAACAAAATTAAAAATTAAAAATAAAAATAAATAAATAAATAAAAATAAATAAAAAAATAAAAATAAAATAAAAATAAAAATAAAAAATAAAAAAAAATACACACCTTTTACTTGCTTTTGCAGAGCTCTATATTGAAACTGAATTATCTATATTATTTCAGATCTTCAATATCTAAAATTTGGTACTGAGGTAGCCCTCTGAATCCTCTTTCGAATGCCACAAGTCTGACCTGATTTTGATTCTTGAAGACAAAGTTGTGCCCAATCTCCTACGATGACCTAATTATGGACTGGTTCTGTAGAACGAACTTGTATGACTTGTCACATGTCAGTGCTTCCTCCTTTGGTTCTAAAATTGATAGATAGGAAACTACATGTCGTGTGCTTGTGTCCACTTTTTATAGAATTCCAATCCAATGCTCAGAGAGAGAGTTATGAAGATTTTCCCACGATCACCTCTTTGAGATGAAATTTGGGAGCCTGAAAAATTCCTAACTTCCACAAACCATATCTCCGAAAATATTGCGAACCAAGATCTGAAATTTTGTGAAGATGTTCCTTAGGAGTTCAAATTCGCGCTTTAAAAAGTTCAGCTTTTGAACCTTCGTAGAAAAAAAGTTATAGCGAAAATTCCACGATGACCTGTTTGGAGCAGTGAAACCCTAGAATCCAAAGCTCTGATACCAAATGTTGTGAAACCGGCTTCAAAAATAGAACAAAAGAGATATCAACACCTTAGAAATAAGCCACTTCAAGGGGGAAACCTCCAATACATTACATGAATGAACAATTCTTGGATGATACAAATTACAAAACCTCCTTTCTATATATAGGAGTCCATGGGGCCACAATGAAATCTTAGTGGGGCCACAATGTAATCCTAGCCAACCTAACAATAATAATTTAAGGGCATAATAATAACAATATGGGGGTTATAGGGGTACAACAATAACAATAAGGGGGGCTATACTAACATAATAAGAGACTACACTAGTAATATAGGGACCTAACACAATTTGATGCACAAAATAAAATAAAATAAAAATGCAATAGGTTGTGACTTTAGCAGCACTTGAGATTCAACAGAATCTATTGGCATTGTATAGGAAGGAGAGTTCTCTTTATTTTAGTCTATACTCGGTTTGTTCACGTTCTCTCATCCTTACTTCAGATCCCACTCCCTAACCAGTATTTATTAGTGTATTTCCTTATCCAGCCACAACCAATGCTCAATGTTCTTAAGTTGCAATCTTAACGTGGTAAATCACCTTTTAGTGGGAGCACTCTAAGCATATCATAGGCATCCAGATAATTTCTTTGAGAAACCCCCTAATGGGTACACTCGATCCAATAAAATGAAGAATTTGGCTTTCAACATTGTACGTTGTGTAATTATGGCTATTAATTCAGTCCTTGTTTCAGCTTACACTTATTGTTCCAATATGAATTCTGATCACCATAAGGAGTCGAGTGCTTCTCTTGGAAGCCATGTGACTAGAACCATGTTCGGTTACAGAAGAGGGCATGTGAATTTCATAGTGCAGGAAGATCTAAGGCCCAACCTTGTGATGCTTCTAGAACTTACGACTTTGAAAAATTCTCTGGTAAAGAAAATGGCTTCTGGATTGGTGAGAATAACTCTAGAATGCAAGAGAACAATGAACAGAGAAAATTTGTTTCAGGAACCCAGATGGACCATGTATTGCAATGGGTGTATGGTTGGTTATGCTATGAGGAGAAGCTGGTATAAGTCTGAACATAAATAGTTTGGATAGATAAATTCAAGATGCAATATTCCTTTTGATGGATCTAAATTGATTGGATCAATTTAATGTTTCTCCAACCGATCAATCCAAGTGGGAACAAAGTGAGTCACGTCCCATTGACTTGAATGGCGAGTCACGATTATGTATAGATACTATAAATAAAATTACTTGGCAGATTGTACTTTTAGAGGAGGAATTGAAATCATGTTTCTATACTAAGAAACAGTGTACCCTCTTATTTGACAGAGCTTCTACCTGCTCTTATCCCTTCATGCGACATGTGAGTTATTATGTAGAAAGGGAACACATCCAAATGGATAACGAATGTATGATTCTAAAATAATCAAGAGGGTGGGGCTTCAATAATAATAGTAGGGGAATTTCACTCCTTTATCCTATTTTGATTGCTTACTCTGTATATAGGGGTGATCGATCAGGCTCTATACACTCCTATCCCTTTCTTCTTTCATTGCTCACGATAGATAAATAACTAGCCTCTCCCTTATTTCGCACTAATCTCATGATTATATCATTATTTACGTAATAACGAAATCAACATAACTCTATTCCTTCATGATATATAGATAATTGGCCTCTCTCTCTTCTTTCACACTAATCTCCTGACTTTGTAATGATGTGTGTAATAATGAAATCAACATACATCTCATTTGAGCATACTTTTATCCTTACCTGCCAACCATCGATAATGACCTATCCATCAGATGATCTGCCTCCCTACACCCATCAATAGGTCGAGTGCTACAATGACCTCTAGGATATCCCTCGGGGAGAGAGAATTACTCGAATTCATAATAGGGATAGGTTTATTGCTCAATTCAAGGCCCTTATTTTCCTCTTTAATTAATAGTAGGAACATCGTGGGAAGAAGAATGAATTGACTATTTGGGAACGACTCTTTCCCACTTCTTTTCCTGGTAATCCATCTCCAAATATAATCTCACAAGAGTTGATAATTGCTTGATAGATAGAAGATTTCAATGCTTATCATATTGAATGATCGTCCGAAAGTGAGACAACATAAAGGCTAGCACAACTTTGAATCCCCAACTTACATTTGAAAGTGAAATTATCTTCTTGAAGAATGGAATTCGAACACTGCTAAGGGGGGATAAGCTAATATTATTCAATTACTGCTTGCTGGCTTTTCGCTCATTACGACATCGTTACTTGCTTCGTTTGTTACTGGCTGGCTACTTATTGCTAGGATTTTAATTGCTCATTACCTGCCAAATATTTTTGTTCAGTGTGACCATGAATATGGAAAATGCTCCTTCCCTTTTGAGCCTGCAGAAGAGAGCTCTACCTACCCTCTTGACTACTAAGCTAGATCGTTTCCCACAAACCACTTGAAAGGCATCCAAAAGCACTTTAATTTCATATGTGTAATCTGGAACAAGAAGGGACAATCAATCCTATTCTAATGTATTATAGAGATATCAATGACTAAAATCCTTTTGCAACATTGATTGTTGTGGTTTTACTTTATAGTAACTAATTTTTCTATTTTTGTGGACCAGCTCATACCATTACTTGTGGCCCCTCTTAACAAATTTCTTTTGGTACATTGATTATGTTGAGCTAAAATTTGGCTAACCTTTGATGTACCCAATGGTCCCAACTCCCATGAAAAACACCTGTAGCATGTCAGCCATGAGGAAGTACAGAAAATAGTCAAGTCTTTCACCTAGTTAATTAGAAAAATGGAAACCAATATGTCACATATACCCCATTTCAAACAATGGCCCTTTTTCAGAAGCTTTTCCATACAATGGTAGTTGATTATTTCTCTAATGATTGCTTCAAAACGTTTGAGCATGTAGGAATTGGAATTATGTTGAAAAATCATGTGGAATTCCAAGAAATCCATGTTGATAGGTCCTAGTTTTCTTCCCCATTCATCACCCAAAGAAATATCACAACCACGCATTTCAATGGAAAACATGTGGCTTCCTTGTGAGGGAAGACATACTGGTTTCCATTTTTCTAATTTAGGGAACAATTCCTTGTAAGCAAGGAGGAAGAGGTGAGAATAATACTAGGTGACAAGTGGCAAGTGGGAATGTATCGCAGTGTATTTGCAAACATCTAATTGTAACTCCAGTGTTTAGGATACAAACAACCACCAATGGCACCATTGATTTCTCCGTCAATAGATTTCACTATTTTTTTTATTTTATGTACTACAATATATCTGCATTTGTGGCATTCCTCTTTTGTAGTCTTCCTTTTATTTTTTAAATGCCACTTATATTACTTACACTTGTGGAATTAGTTAAACTTGTTATCATCATCTTATTTTCATAAGTCTTCTCATCTTCATTTGTAAGAACATATAAGATATTGGGAAAAATATTGCCATCTTTTAGTAACAGTTTGATCTATTGTCAATTGATTAGCACAAGCTAATGTGCCTCTTTGACCCATCCAAGCTAATGTGAATTGGGATGAGTTGAGGTTGGTAACTTAAGTTCCTTTTCCAATTGAAGCAAGAAAAGGTTATTTTGGTTGCCATTATCAATGACCATATATGCTAGTTTGTGCTTGATTTGACAGTTTTATGTACAACAGGATTCCTTGTTGCTGGCAAAGATATCTTTGTGCATTAGCATCAATTTTGGGTCAACGCAGCTGGGATTGTTGACATCAACCTCTCAATAATTCTTATAAAAGAAGTATTTTTCCTTTTGGAACTCTTTTGGCCTAAATGTTTGACATTCCTCTTTGGAATGGGCAAGCTTCCTATGATAGGTGCCATATTTCTTCTTCCCACAATGGGTAGAGGATATGGAATTGGTTTATTCTTTTTTCTACGGTCTACCCAATATTGTTGGGATGAGTAATTAGCAGAAAGAAAATGACGACGAAATTCCCTTCGTCCACAACTTCTTGAACCATCATTTATTTGTTGATATTTCTAGATTTTGCATTGCAAGATAACACCCCAAATTAGTTAAATAATGTCTGCTTGTGGTGTTATAGGACCAAGCAATTTCATCATTATATTCACTTAAACGAATGTGGTCCTTGATTTTCTTCATGTCCCAAATCCTGTGCTTGGACCCATCCCTATCTCCAAATTGTCATTCAATTGAAATCAACATTTCTGTTAAGTGTGCATTGACGTGTCTCTGAAATTTGAACAATAAGTGTCTCTGGCAGGAAGACATTGTCCCCACAGCCAACTATTGCATCTGTGCCAATTTTGACTCGTGGGCTTGAACCCAAATTCCATGCTAGGTATTTTCCAACTATGAGAATGGATAGAGTTAAAGCCTTCCATTGGTTTTATACATTCTAGTATTTTTCTGGAGATTGCAGATCCAATTTGAGATTGAGAATTTTAAGGATTAGGCTTTAAGAGAGGGGTGCATATTTATGTTATTTTGTTTTTGGTTTTTATGCATTTTGGTGCTCTATGGGTTGCCTAGTTTCAAATGGATTGGTTTGGATCATAAGTGGGTAGGTATTTTCCAAATCAGTTGGTGGTTTTACCACCCAAAATAGTGGTCTTTTCAGGGTCTTCATGAGAGGCAATCTGGAATGAAATATGACTGCAGAAAAATGAAAATCAGCAAGCATAAAGACATTCAAAATACTAGACATAGCTCTTAGAATAGCACCAAGTTGAGTGATAGGGAGTCCTTAAAAATTGGGAGTTGAATAAATTGCTATAGATTTTAGTAAATGGTTGTAGATGATAAATGAACTTGTTTTTATGCACCTCTAGAGCTGAGAAATGCAGGAAGACGTGGAAAATAATAAGCTAAACCACCCCTTGGGGGCCACCCACAAGTGTAGAGGCACTTTAAAGTGTTGGATCTATGGGTAGAGAAGCCAGGGTAATGATTAAATAATAACAAAAAACATCCCATCATTGAGAGTATATGAGTAATACTAATGATAATACAATTGATTACTCTACAATTGGGGTCAAATCCCCATAGGGTCAAAACCCAATTTTATTTTTATGTAGGTTTTTTTTTTCTTTTTTTCGAGTAAGTTGAAAATTATTTATCACTTCAAATGATGATAAAATATAACACGGAAGTGAAGAAAAGAAAAAGGATCATGAATACATACCTTTTTTATCAAACCTTTGAATGAGGGTTTCACTTACATAGTAATTAGTACCACAACATTAGTTGTTAAATATATATAAATAGGGGACATGCAATTAAAAAACAATAGTTTAGGGGAAAATGGCACGTATATTGCATTAAAAATTACAGTTGTTACATCCAGGAGCCAAAAAGTAGTCAAATAAGAGTTGCTTGCCTACAAAACAAATAATAGTTAACACTCCTTGACCCCAACTTATAGACTTCCCACATATTACCTAAAAATGGCAATGTTGGACAACAATTACATAGTCAAACTTGATCTAAATAGTTAATACATAAATTTCTTCCAAATTGAACAAAGTGTTCATCTCATGAAACGTTACCCAACTGTGCCACTTCTATAAGTAGGAAGGGATTGTTAGACATATAACATCCCACAGTTCTACTGCTTCTTGAACCATCCATTTGCCCCTAAATAGAGCATTATTCCAATGAACACAAGGAACAAAAAATTAAAGATTAAAACAGATATTAATATTAATGGCCTTGAAAGATAGATTCAAAGTTGCAACATGCCATACAATAACCACTCGTAAGACAAATGAAATGCAATTGATCCTTTATCACCAAAATATTGTGAAGAACCAACAATCTAAGTACTTCAATTTTCAAATATGAATGGGATTTCCAATATCATGACACTTATAGGGCCACCTTGACTCATGGTCTCAAACATTCCACTCCTTGTTGAGATGACTTTCCACTGAATGAGTTGTCGGATCTTGTCATAGAATTCCTTGGTTCAATAGTGCCCTTAAATGGTATCTCATGAGACCATTTCCTCAAATGCAGTCAAGACTATCTAGATTATTTACTTATCTTGACCAAAAATTATATGGGAATCATCAATATATTGTGGTAGAATCAATCAATTTCTTGAAGTATTTCAAAATGACAAGAGCTTGCCATGACAACCACTTACCTGTGTTCTTGTCCCACAAATATTCATACACATGAAAAGGCTCTCTTTCACAATGGTTTCCCCATAAAGAAAGGAACTTTCCAAAGTTGTCCTTAATATGCTAAGAAAGACCAAATTAATTAGACAGACAAGTTCCATACTTGTTGATAATCATATGGTGTCACTACAACTGCGAAGATACTAACTAACAATTTCCCCATATTTGCTTGAGAATGCATGAACAAAGATCTTAAAGGCTTAAAACACACTTGACTATATGGAAAAGACAATAAGGGCCATGCTTGCCACTTATGTATACAACATTTGGAGCATGGTGTGATGCAAGTATCTAATAATGATTAATTTTGCATTGTAGGACATGACTAATGATTAATTTTACAACAATGTCAGTTCTATGTGCACACATATCGATCAAGCCAAGCCTTCCCACTTCTCTAAGTACAGAGGTGTCAAGGAAATAGAGGTTATACCATTTTCCTACCCTACTTTAAAATGTTCCCTATTGCTTAAGTGCCCAAGGGAGGACGAAGTAGCCTATCCCACCCCATAGGCTATAGCCATTGATAAAGGGGGAAACCCATTATCCAATGTTTTGGGGAAATATTGGGTAGTTGGAGCAAAAAGGCAGAATTGGGGGCTACACTCGTAATCCCTCACATTAAATTAGGAAGAGAGGTCCCCATGAGGAATCTATAAATAAAGAGATAGAGTCATTTTCTCATCATTGATTTGGAATGGACTATCTTTGTTTTCTTGGAGCTAGAGTTGTGAGAGTTTTAAGACCACTTTCTTCTCTTGATTAGTTTTGGTGGAGGTGATCCCACCCTAGCTAATCCCCCTCTCTCCTTTACACCTCTTACAACATAATATCTTGGATCATCTATGATTCGTTTTGGCAAGAAGTGAAACACATTCTTAGTGGTTATTCTTTGTCAATAAGTCTTATTCAAGATAGCAGAGGTATTTCTGTGTGAAGCCTAGCCACCATTAGTTTTTTTGGGCAACAAGATCCTCTCCGTGATTTGTCTATAGTGTACCCAAGCTCAAAACCATTAGTTAAGGAAAGGTAAGGCTACAAGGGGTCCTCTCTGAGGCACTGAAGCCAAACAGGAGATAGCGAGGTTGTTCTCAACCAAACAAGAGATCAGTAGGTTACTAGGTGGTTTTTAGGGCCTAGTCTGAAGCATTTAGGGCATCACATGTATGCGGCCTTCCTCCTGACTGTATTTAGGGCCGCAATAGATATCTCTTTCAGGGGTCTATGATCACATGAAGCTTTGAAACCACTCCCCAAAAATTAGAGGCAAGGTCTTGGATTAAAAAACATCCCAAGCAGGCCTCTAGAACTTGTAGTTTGTTGACGTGATGTAGCAACAGGATCAACTCTCCAACCACATGTGAAATTTGTTTCAAAAGGGTACTGTCATAATATCTAACCAGCGGTTTGACCAGGTTAAGAGACTACTCCAACTGCAGATGGAAACTCCACTTAGAAAGGGTTGTCACAAGCTCTTCTTAACATCAAACAAGTTTGGAGGTAGCACAGTTAAACAGTGAGTTGTTAATTAGTATATTACCAACTAAACTTGGATAGTTCTAGTGTGGGTTACAGTTGGAAT
Organism: Pinus albicaulis; assembly: GCA_034641835.2. Taxonomy (NCBI): domain Eukaryota; kingdom Viridiplantae; phylum Streptophyta; class Pinopsida; order Pinales; family Pinaceae; genus Pinus; species Pinus albicaulis. Next base: position 683,510,234 of record CM076581.1, read on the forward strand.
ATTGATCTATTGAATATTGACATTACAATCAGAATTATATTGGTGGATTATTGGTTGTATAGGTCTACTGTTCATTAGGCAGATAACACTAACTTGTGGTGGTTTGTTGAAGAAACATATGACTGTTAAATATCTCTTATATCATTATTGAATTATATAGAAGGGTACTTACCATTATATGAGTTGATAAATGTGAAATTTAGTTATGATTATTTTCATGATTGGTTGAAAACCCTAGATAAGGATTGAACCCCAAGACCAAAAATTACCTAGGGACATTACATACTTCCATTAGAGAAATAGTAAAAAATGCAATTCAATATACTTGGATCATAATATATAACCAAAGACGTTGTATTGTGAAATCCATGAGAGGTTTGGGTAGGATGATAGCCCGCAAAAGGCAGAAGGGAGTTGCAGCAAGGTAGACTTCAGCAAGTGTGTGTTTCTATTGAAGAGGATCTCCATAATGTGTCCCTCTATGGCGAGATGCATGGTAGGACATACTGGTTTAGAGGGAGGTGAAGCAGAGGGGAATATATTTCCAAGGGTGCCTAAGTTTGTTTCAAGTTGCAGTGGATTCATAAGGGAGATGAGAGCTAAAAATTCTATTTTGACTATTTGAAAAGAAAAGTGGCAATGAACAGGATCTTGGATTGCTCCATGCAAATGATTCTTTTTTTGGTAGTCCAGTTGACATTAGAGGTATGTTCAAATCACAATTTCAAAATATTTTTTTCCTTATACCGTGATGGATCATGTAGTGGTTGCAAGAAATTCTTATTGTAGGGTCAATTCTCATAAGGTTTTTATTGGTGACTAGAGCAGGTTGAAGAATGATGACTTCTCAAAAGAGAAGGATTTTGCATCACTTAGATACATGAAGAATGGCAAGTATCTAGGTATAGAATCTAGATGGCATTTTGTGTGAATTTTACAAGGCCATGAGCCATCATTAGTGACAATTTTTGTCATTTGGCAAACACATTCCCAAAAAAGTAGCCACAAATAGAATTGGTGATTGGAATCCAATTACATTACTTAGTGTGGCACACAAGATCATGGCTAAAATAGAGACTCTAAGGATCTAGTAGGCAATGCCATGGAAGGTTGTCTAACGATAACACAAGTTTTGTGTACAAACAGGTAATTTCAGTACCATGGTTTCAACATGTAAAACCTTCAAATGTGCACAAAAACTAGCCAGCAACCCCTTTTCTTTGAAATTTCATTTGACAAAGCTTTTGACTGAGTGGATTGGACTTTCATTATCGAGATGTTGACTCTTGTGGAGTTTGGACCTAGATGTGTGACTATGGAGAACACATTTTTCACTAATGCATTAGCTTTTATATACCAAATAATGCTTGGATAAGTTTAGTTGATGATGCTCATGCTTGTTTAGACATAATCAACCTGGCATCAAGTGATGTGTTTAGTGACAAAAACTATTTTTAGCCTGGTGGGTTTGGACTCTCTTCCAAACTAGAATCTGTCAGCTTGGAAATCTACTCCACCTTGGTTGGTTGTTAGATATTTGGGTATTCCCTATAGTCTAGATCTTTTGCCAATATGCATGTAGAATTGATGACTTCAACAACTATAATGGAAACTTCCTATTTAGCATCATCAGGACCTTCCCTTTACGAGGAAGTTGACCATGGTTGCACAATCCTACTAGAATTGCAAATATATTTTGTGTCTTGTTGGTTGCGTAGCAAGGTCCAATATCAATAGTAGAGCAGATTTTGAGGTTGTAACCATGGTCTCAATCAAACAAAATGGTCTTCCATTAGCCCCTTGGGATGTGTTGTTGTCCCTAAGGATGTCAGGGGCTTGGTTCGATTAAGCTTCCCACTCAAGTGTCTATTTTGGCTACCATATGAGTGTCAAGGGGTCTAGATGGTTATGCTCCATGGCAGGTTCTATTTTGACTAGTATAATGTCAACAAATGGGGAAAGTGCAGGGGGATTTTGCTTTGTGTGATATCATCTCCTTCATCCCCCCTGTTTATGATAGTAGCACTAGACAGGAACTTCCAAAAATATTTGAGTGTCTAGACATGTGATTGGATGAAAAGGGAATTTCATCCAAGTGTATATGGTTTGAAATCTGCAGTAGAGTGATTTCTGCAGCAAGGATCATTCACAATAAGGTTGTATAGCATAATTTTGTAGATCAGCCAACAATAGTGGCACAGTGAGGCCATACTCATCTTGAGAGAAAAACATGAGTTGTGTGGAGGGTTCAAAACAGTCATGTGTGCTGCAGTAGGGCCGCATGTGTTGTGCAAAGTGAGCAGAGTATTCACGCATGCCACAGGAAACAGTAAACTGTTGCACGTGCTATGGGCATGGGTGCAAACAACCACACAGGTGACAGAAAGGCTACATTGTAGGTTGAGCAGATGGCAAGTTGTGTGGGTGCTTAGGAGAATTCGGGTAGTACAACCTGCACAGGTGCTCATAAAATTTCTATAGTTGTTGGAGATTGTAATTTTTCACAAAGGACCATGTTCGTAGTAACAAAACCCTTGTATGATAAGATATTATTTAATGAACACCAAAATTTGATGTGCAGATTTTTTGTGTATGCATGTGTGGGATTGGTGTCCAATTTGCTACCACTGATTTTATTTTATTTACCTGTTAAATCCCAACAAATTTTTTTATTTAATAAGCTGAAACTTTAATTAATTTACAGTAGGGAAATTTACTAGAAACTAAATTTTCCAGTTGCTAGGGTTGAGAATATTTAACACACCAAATTCCAGGTCTCAAGCTCACTTATTTGAATTTCCCAGAGTAATTGGTTAGCATGGAAAGTAATTGTGGGCTTGGATAGGTGGAACATAAATGACAAATTGGGATCTGGAAAACACTCCATTTGGAGTTGGAGATGTGGGGTGATTGCCTTTGATAGTTGCCCCACCTTCAAGCTCACAGATTCAGCAAGAAAGACATCCTCTTTTGGGGAGACATGACAGATGCAACTACTTGATATTAGATGAATTGGTAGTGCTTGTGTCAAGAAAATGACCTTCTCGTCCCTAATAAATATTCAATTATGGAGTTGGTCAATCCACAACAAGATCTAATGAAAATACATTGGATTGTAAGCTCCATTTTGGAAGGATTGGGAGTGGATTTTTGGTAAGCCTTTGTAATAATATTGCTCTTTTCAACTATACTCAATATTGCATCAACAATATCCAATATCCCCCTGAGCTCAATGGAAATAAGTTTCGAGTGAATCATCATATTGTTTGATATCTTTAGTAGAAGCGTTGCTTTCTCTTGTAACAATTCTAGTTTCTTCTTCTTTTGGCTGCACTGCATTATGAGATATGGGTTTAATGCCAACTTCGATTCCTCTTCTCAAATTTTTGGATCCACAACATATACACTTGGTAACATCTATTTTGCATGTTCTTGAGGCTTTTATGGACTATAGTAATCCTGTTGCAACCTCCTTTAGGGGTTTAGGAGCCTTAGACAACACCATAGCACGTTTGAAGTTTGCCATTTTGAGGAGAAAGGAAGTAGAGTGGAGAATCACAATCAAGTTCCAAGGGAAAGTCTCCTCAGAACAATGCTGCTAGGTTAGAGGCAATGAAAATTTCTTAGCTTGACACATTGCTTCCTTATCATGATAGAAGACATATATGAAGGCTTTGCCTTGGGCTCTATCTCTTGGCACATATGCTCCCGGAAATACTACACGACTATATGATCTGAAGAGAGTTCTTTGTTATTTTTCTTGTGCACTATATTTAAAAGATCAAAGGACTTTGGTGGTGGGGACTTTTCACTTGCAACTATAGTCACAATTGATCTTATTTACAAAGATCCAACTTGCTATTCTATTCTAGATGTTGCTGGTCTGCCTCATTCTTTTTTGGATGTCATCATGGTGGGTGTCCTCCCTTCTGCAGATGCAGTAGATTGTATACCACAATGCTTAGATGCTTTGTGACTTAATAACCTCAGACTTAAAGCTATTAATGATTGTGGTGCTCTAAGATATTTTGTGAATTTTTTTACATCAAAAGCCTCCTTACGGGCTTTTGCAATATTTTTGTGGGTTTTTACTCGTGCTATGAATTCCTACAGTTCTCAAATTTTGATTGCATACATATACACAATCACTTTGACTCACTCTAAGATGGCTTGCCTTTGTTATCTTTTGTCCAATTAGACTAATTGCCAAATTAAATCTAAGGCAAAAATATTGTAGTGCCAGCTAGCATCAATAAAGGAACTCGGGTATCCGGAATTCAATAATGCCATCATGGCAATGGAAAGTTGCAAACATGATAGACTGTACCAAAAAATATTATAGAGTTGAATATCATGTAGCAGTCGAGCTCTTCTAGTAACTGGAGAATTGTTTTAGTTAATGTGTCACATACCTTCCCAGCCTTTGGTCTCAGTAGGGTTTTGGAGTATTAACTTCCCATCCATCATTTTCTGCCGTTGTGGTTGTTTGGCATCTAAGATTCCCATAGACAACATTGGAAATTTTCCATTCAGGGTCTGATTGGGTTGGTTGTGAGGTCAATTGTGGTGGTGTTCATGGTGTGCCCTAAATGTCTGGTCTGCTTTGTGTTTGGGGTCGTTCACCACTGGGATGAAATTGCTATGATTTGGTTGAAGGAGGTAGAGAATCAGTTGGAGTCTCCTATTCATACAGTGTTTTCAAGGAAACACTTACAGCTTTTGCAAACTTCAGATTAGAATTGTATGCATTATCAATGACCTGGAAAAATATGTAGATTGATATTTAATTTTCTTTTTACAAGTATTATAATAGCATAGTTATTAATGTAATCAATTTCCAACATTCTAATATGGAATATACCATTGGAGGATTGGGCTATTATGCTGCATTGCTATATTCTAGCACACATGAAAGTTGCACACAAATCCTAGAAACTTTTTGTAAGTTAAGGAGATCTAGATCTCTTCAAGCTCGTTAACTGTTTTCATCTCTCTAGATAGAGAAATGCCGTAACCAAGCAATTTTATAGGGTGAGGGTCTTTTCTTTGTTTATTCTGCCAGATGTTTCAACTCTGTATTTTTTATCAGAATGAAGTAACTTAACTCCAGAAACTTGCTTAAAACAGGTTATGACCATTTTTTAATGATTTGGCCAATTTCAGTTCCATTTTGGTTTGACTTCTATGAATTAAATTTAATAGAATTTCCTAAGAGATTGCAGTGAAAAATTAAAAGTTGATGGATTAGCTGCTAATTTAACTTAGCATAATATATCTACCAGAGGGAATATGCCCAAGACCGTTGCAAGGAAATGAATATCCTTAAGGCTTAGATATAAATGAAATTGATAAAACCTAACTTCATTGCAATCCACTGAACATATAACTAAGCCTTTTGCAACATTTATCAGATGCAACTAAACCTCTTCAAATGTTCACTATGCACACAACTAAGCCTTGTTATGCTAACCACATTTATTATTATGCCAATTGAGGGAATATACAATGATACACTTAATGGACATTAATTCCATTTAGATATGCAAAACTAGATTATTTATCTAGAATGGAACATTATTTGAGTCTCCTTTTATTATTATTATATTAAAGTGTCACTGTCATTAGAGAGTGTCTTGTTAGATTTTCCTGGTAACAATGTTAAAACCCCAACTACCATTAATTGGGGCTTATTTTATGTACTATTGTGTGGTTCAAATTGTGGTTGTCATGAATTTGTGAACTTGAGCCTAATTTTTATGTACTTTGTAAATTATTCAGGATATGTGGCTCTATCTCTCTGAGAATGAGAGGTTATATGATTTTAACAATGAAACAGTTATTGTCTAGTAAGAAACCAATGTACCTTTTGCCGTTTGGGGCCCAAACAGTGTTCCAAAACATAGAATAGTTTACCATCCTTCAAAGGTATTTGAGATAATTCAATGTAAATTCTGGTTTTGGTATATATAACTTTTTTTATGTTAATACTTGTAATGTGATCTTACTTTCTACCATATTAGTTTTTGGACTATTTGATTTGAATATCAGTTGTCATATAAGCTGTTAATATAAAACACTTAGATTGGTTGACATACTTGGTGGAGGCTAGAACAGGTTTTAGCATATTGAAGTATAATGATGTAATTTTTGTGTTTATTTCCAGGCTGTAAAGAATACTGGGAGTGTGTATGCTCATGTCTTCTTTGCTCATTCAGGATATGCTCTAGATCCTAGTGATCCTGAGTATGATCCATCTACTACTTTTAGGAAAAGCCACCGTAAGTTTGAATGTGCATGCAGATTACACTTAAGAATTTGCATATTTTTGGGTTACAATTGCACCCTTTGAAGTATGTTTCTATGGTTTGAATTGCAAATAATAAGCATGTTGTATGTTTTCTTTGCTGAATTGTGTAGCTATTGTTACATATCTTCCAAAGCTAAAGGTAGATAAGCATAAGATCCTACTGAGTGGTGGTGCAGTTGGAGATCAGGATGGATTAGAAATTGAGGTAAAGATATTTTTCTTCTTACCAGACATTTGTTGCCTGAAATATTGATTTTCAATATCTGTTACAAAATATCGAGCATTTGCAGAAGAATATGTCGAGTGTTCATTTATAATTATTTATTTTCTTCATGATTCAAGATATACTCTTTGGTAGTTTGTATAGGAGGTCAGAATTAAAGGTTCTTAATCTGCCCCTCAGTGCCTTCACTATCCATATAATTCCCTTAGCACTAAAAATTGCATGCCACAAATCAAAAGCCATGATTTGGTTAGATCACATAGAGAAGTAATATGAATTGCAATAGAGCCTCGAATCTTGAAAAGGATATCAACCAATCCGTTCAAAAGCAACCTAATCTACATTGTAGACAAACCAACAAACAATTCCAAGAGGCATAGGATTCTGATAGATTATTTTTTTCTAAGATTCTAACCATATTTCAACGTTGCTATACAAGATCTAAATGGTTGCATCCCGCATTTGAAGCTAAAATATTCTCTTTAAATTCGAGCATATATAGAAGTGTGTCTTACCCACTGCAATTCATCATTACAATTTCAATAACCTCCTCCTTTTGGAAATAAGGGTAGTGATTTATTAGTTAAACAGGGTACGGGCTCCACATTCTACATGTAGGTAATGCCAAAATCAGAAATTCCTTCAAAATTCAACCAAGAATGTGCAAAAGGCAGTATAAAATGATTCTTGCACCCTTTAGAGACTGTAAGCAGATTTTTTCTTTGCAAGTATCTCGCAACAGATAAAAGGACCTGCATGTTTACTACAAATGCTTGCAAGGAAGCCTGTTACATTGCTTCATAATAGGAGCGGATCAATTCAAAATTCATCGATACAATATATATACGAATACCATTTACAAAGTTTTACATTAGCCATACGTTGATAACGATGGTTTACAAAAAGGAGAATCCACATATAAAAGTCTTAATAGAGTTGTAACGAAATGGAACTGTAGTTGAATATTCAAGAATGCACTTCTATTCCTCATTTGCTGCTAGATTTCACTGGTTTCTTCCTTGGTCCCATTCGACATCTGGTTTTCTTATTGAAAACTACTATCAAGGATCCTACTACACATATTACTTTCGTGGTAGTCCTGAGACCTGCAACATAATTAATATTATTGTTATCTAAACCCCTAGTACATAGAAAACACAGTTTCAGCAAAGCCAACATCTTTCATATCTACTACCCCACAAAGATAATGGTAAGAAAAAACCTCTTAGTATTTACACTCCCTTCATAGAGTATAACATCAAGTATATAGAAATTAAAAATATAAACCAATAAAAATACAAAACCAATAAATCTAATACAAAGATTGTGATTTTTAGAAGCCAAGGTACAAACCTAGATTAACAATTGCAGTATCCTTGTGGCTTTCCTCATGGCCAAGTGGTGTCAAAGCTTCCTTCTCTGGAACTACCATGCCTATAATCCCACCCTTCATCGCATTCCTCCAAGTATGCAGTTGTTACACAGTAATTTGTCACCGTCCCTGCAATCCCCATCTCGCCCATTGGAGGGTCGTTTCTGTGACCAATAAGCAGTGTCATGCCTTGAAAATACCATCATTGCATCCCTTTCCATGAGGAAAACATTTCTTCTGTTGATCATTTCCTGAGTAGACCCATAAAAACACCTATTTTTTTTTTGGCGCTAGTAGCCCGTTATGTACTCGTGCCAATGAGAAAAATTAACACTGAGCCCGTGCCAATTGGCGCTCTGTCCCAGTTAAGCACCCACGCCAATCTATTTTTGGAAAGTTTTTTAAAAAAAGAGGCGAAGTTTCGATTACAACAACTTCGTGGATGAGTCATCAGGAGTGGTTTCGACTGAATAACCACGACCTTCCTCCTTTGGCCTCTTGTTTCCACATTACGGGGAACCTCCCAAGGGATAAGGCCTCCCTTCCACTATTGTAGGGATCCCAACCTCCTCCTCTCCTCTATAAATATAGCCTTCATCCATTGATGAAGGGGCTGAAGGGCTGAATGGCTGAATGGTTGAATAGCTAGTCTCCAAGTTCCCAAGAGCCATCAGAGCCTTATGCTGTAAGAGCCTTGATTCATTCCCTTAAGGCCAAATCCAAGCAAGGAGAATATTGTCGAGACATCCGAAGAGAGAGGCTTGTCCCATCCACGACAAGCTTTTTCGAGACGTGTTCCACTGGCGACCCTCCGAAGGAGAATTCAGCATCAGAGCCAGGTTGTATCCTCCTTTGATTGATTAATAATAAGCGACTATTGGTTATGGTTCCACTCCTGTTGTTGATTATGATGATGAGTTATGTCTTCTCTCACTGACATATAGTTGCATATACTGGATTTTACGCTTGCGTTTGTTTTGTTTCTTGCGTGTGCAGGTGTCCGATCACGGAGATCGTGAGGATTGTGATCTGTCAGAGCTAAGGAACGGGAGCGCTACTTTCTCTACAAGAGACAGCGTTGGATTCCAGGTAAGCCTTCATCGCTAGTTGGTTTATTTGCAATTAGGAACATGCACTATAGTGTGTGACGATTGTTGCTAGACCCGGTCTGAGCTAGTAGGGATCGCCTCTATCCGCAGAGGGGATTTACCTCTTCAACAAATTGGCGACTCCGCTGGGGAATGTCTAGCTTGTTTTTGTTCTGTTTTATAAGCTACAGACGGAGCCTGAAGTTAGCCAGATAGCCTTCGAAACACTATTGCTCTGCATTAGCGAAGTAGATTAAAGTTGCTTCAGTCAATCTCCGGTTTAGTTTATGAACTGAACGCTTGGAGTATTGTATTGTCTTTTCGGTTGTTTCTCGATTCTGCTTGCTTGATCGGCTCTTTTGGCTTGCTCGTTTTGTGTTTGGATTTTGGTTCAGCCTCAGAGGATCAAATCTGACCTCTGTTTTTCCGAGTTTTCATCCTTTAATGGTTGGCTTGATTGGCACGGTTTCCACCCTGACAGTCGCGCCAATTGGCGCAGGTTGCCAGTGCATCACTCACGCCATCCCCTATCTGGCGTGGATTGCAGCCAGACAGTTGCGCCATCTCCTGTAGATGCTAGGGTTTACCCTTGTTCGGAAGTTTATTTTGGTCAGTACTTTGCTTCTGGGTTTGTTTTAGATCCTGCTTGAAGTGGTGAGTCTGGTCTTGGTTGGGAGAAATTCTTTGTTTTTTCATTTTCAGGCGTTTGCGATTTTTGTCAGTTAGCAACCCATTCCAATTGGGCATTGGCGCTAGTTGTCAGTGAGCAAGTCGCGCCAGTTGGCGCTAGTTGTCAATGACAAAGTCAGGCCAATTTCAGGGTGTGTGAAAATTGAGATTTTTTCCCTAAATCCTTCACCAGTGTGTCTTTCCCTTCCAGTCTTTCCTCTATATAAGCATAGATTACATTGCTCATTGTTTGAAATGTATTTTTTCCATGATTTTTTGGTGTAAAAGGGAATGAATGCTTTGTTTTGATCTCTTTCTTTGGAAGTCCTCTTTGTGTTTGACCTCATATGTCTTGTCGTATTTTGAGGGATTCCGTTACAAAGTGTTTGAAACAAAAATTGCATTCTTAGTGTTTGTTTACATCTCTTTTGCATTCATCCTTCATTAAGGATATTTGCGTTCTTTTAGTTTTCGTCTCATAGTTTGCTTTTCGTTAAAATGCATTAGATCACATTTCATTGAAAAGTATTTTTTGAGATTCATCATTGAACTTAGATCACATTGTTTAATGATTGAAAACTAGAAATCGCTTTGGTTGCATTCTCTTTTATTAAAAGCATGCATTAAGTAGATTCTCATTTCATCGAAAAATGCATTGAGTGCATTCTTATCATTTCGAAATAAAAAGAAATTGTGCATAGATTACAATTGCATAGTTTTCGAATAAAGAGGATTTTGCATAGATTACATTGCATTATTCGCATTGTTGAATGTTTGAGATTACTTTTGGATAGTGAAAGTCATCTAGTTTGGAAAAAATTTCGTTTGCAGTGTTGTTGTTTGTTGCATCATTGTTTGAAACTCTTCCTTTAACTAGATAGAATTCATCGGATTGAAAAGATTTCTTTTCTCATATAGCTGCATATAGGAGATTGTCAGATGACATACGGTAGGGCCTTGAAACTGAAACATAGTTGAAGATAAACATTAAAATTTATTCAATTTACACTAAGGCAGCATTGAAACATTAACGCAACATTTAGAGGTCTAGGTTAGAGACGTGTTCCGGCATCTTTAAACCTAGTAGCTGTTGTTCGCCTCTTGGCTTTAGACAACACTAGTACGGACTTGTGCTCCCCGTACCGTCAAGTATATAAAGGGAGACCCCACTAGGTTTCTATCCTTTATCCATATGAATCCGAGTATGCAGCCCTATACCCATGATACACCGGACACAACATTCGGAGAGATTTCCTGCACGTACGTTAAGTCCTTGGTTGATTTCTCTTTCATTTTGAAACCAAGGTGTATATTGCAGTTCACGGTTATTTGGTAAACCCTTTGCCTAGCATTCCTAAGTAGTCATTTCGATCTTTTCTGACTCTTTAAATTTGAAAAGGTCATCAAGCGCTTGTCCTTTCACGCTTGTTTCCAATCTAAAAGTGATAGAGTCACCTTTTGCCTGTTTCTCGACTCTTAAAAGATGAAACGGTAGAGTTTTGTTTCAATGTTTTAAAAATTAACTTCCCACGAAATATTCCTGGTTAAAGTTAGTTTCCTTAGGGTGTTGTTTTGGGTCGTTTCCAATGGCAACTTTTCCAGAGTTCACCAACCAAGGAATCCCCTCCGATGGGAATCCTGGTCATTTTCCTCCTTTTGGAAATGTTGGTGCTCCTTACATGGCAACGTTGTCCCTTCCTGGGTTAACTGTTGGGTTGCCTGTGTGGTTTTTTTCAACCTCTGTGGTCCCAAATGTCTCGGCTACTGGTCAATCAGTTCCTCCACCTGAACAACATCATGTTGATTCCAAGGTGGACCTCTCCCCTTCTTCACCTATTTCTGCGTCCTCCTCTTCCACTTCGCCTGGTGAAATTCTAGATTCGAGTAACCAGATGGCTAAGAAGAAGAAGAAGAAGACAAAGAAGAAGAAGTCTGATAAGCGAGAGGCTAAGAGTGCAGCTACTGCTTTTGAAACATCTCTTCTTGACAAACCTTCCAACCCTCCACGGAAAGTCAAGCTCCCTTGTATGTTGTGCATGGGAGACCATCTCCGTGGAGATTGCCCTGGCATTCCCAAGGTACTCGAAGTATGGTCCAACGGTCGTCCGCCGTTGCCTTTGGCTTTCGGGAGTCAGGTTGGGGGCACCTCTTCAGCTAGTGTTGGTAAGGCTCCTAAGAAACATGGTAAGATTACCAATCCCTGTAAGTTGTGTGAAGGGCACCATGCCATTCACCTTTGTCCGTATATGGATGAAGCCAAACGAGTTTTGGACAACCTAACCGGTTCTACACCATGCCTTCCAGTTGGTTATAATCGGCTTTCTTTGAGTCCTCCACCAGCTGATGCCATGATGGGTCAAGAGTCATCCTTGGTCGATCCCACTCCTTCAAAAATTCAAATTCAGGAATCCATCCCCGACCAACCATTGGTCGTGGGATCGGTTGAGCTGGCCCCGTCTATGGTGCACCAGGTCTTTTCCGTTGAGAGTGGACCTCACATCCCTCAGGTTATTCTTGTTTCTTCAGATTCCTTAGACTTGGAGAAAGATTCTCCTGTCCCTATACCTTAAGAAGTTTCTCCTCCGCCTCCCGTGATGGAGGTCCCAGAGGATTCCCCTCCCACCTTCGAGATGGAGGTCGTGGAGGATGCTCCTTCTTCTTTCGTAACACCAGGGGAAGACCTTCTCGGTTCGATGGTAGCCCCTCCGAGTAGTTTGGTCGCTTCCTTTGATTGGAATCGATTTGCAGGATACCACCTTTCGTCTTATGTGCCTTTTGAGGTAACAATACAGGCCTTTGGTCTGGTTGTACCCAGCACCATTATAGACGAAGGCGCGTCTGTTAGTGTTCTATCCTCAACTACCTGGCAAGCTTTCGGTTTGCCGCCGCTTGCTCCTGTTACGCAGAATATGTTGGCATTTAACAGAAGAACGAGTCAACCGTTAGGGATCCTTCCAAGGTTACCTATTACTTTGGGAGGTAAAATTGTCCATATGGACGTGATGGTTGTTCCAAGCCCCTTGGATTTAAATCTGCTCCTGGGGTGCGATTACACCTATGCCATGGGAGCGCTTGTCTCCTCCCTTTTTCGTGTGGTCTGTTTTCCACATGAAGGACGGATCGTGACCATTGATCAACTTTCGTTCTTTGGTATTGATGTGGCTACTGGCCTGCCATCATCCCTTCCTAGTTTTGATCCACCCGTTGTATCTGCCCCACCGTAGGTCAACTATGTGGCTACCTACCCCATGCTTGTACCCAACGATAGTGCCATTGTGCATCAGGTGCTGGGGGCATTGGGTCATGACTTCCAAGATGTTTTCCTTCCATCGGGAGTGGAACTATTGGAAGCAATGACTTCTTGTTCATTATGATGAGGTTGTCAGAGCATGGTTCTTTTCCTGTGTCAAGCTCCTTAAAAAATGAAACTGGGTCTGGTCGGAGCACAGTTCGTTTTCTTGTGTCAAGCTCCTTAAAAAATGAAACAAGGTTGTCAGAGTAGAGTTCCTTGTCTTGTGTCAAGCTCCTTAAAAAATGAAACAAGGTTGTCAGAGCACAATTCGTTTTCTTGTGTCAAGCTCCTTAAAAAATGAAACCAGCTGGTCGGAGCATGGTTCGTTTTCTTGTGTCAAACTCCTTAAAAAATGAAACAAGGTCGTCGGAGCATGGTTCGTTTTCTTGTGTCAAGCTCCTTAAACCATGAAACAAGGTGTCCTGAGGATAGGTCTTTTAATGTGTCAACCTCGTTAAAATAATGAAACACTTTCCCGTTCAATTCGAGTCTTCGATAAGTTCTTGTAAAATCCCAGTCGAGTCTCTCTCTTGGTCTCGTAATTTTAACCTTCACTCCATCTGCTTTACATATGGACTGAAGCTTGGGGGGCATGTACCTCGAATTGAGTCACCATGCTGGGGGCATGCTTAATTTTTCAAGCATAGTTTGTTTCCGTTTCAAGCTTGTGTAAAAATGAAACCGGTTTCAAGCATAGTTTATTCTTGTTTCAAGCTTGTGTAAAAATGAAAACAACTTCGCGTAGTTTCCTGCCATTTCAAGCTTGTGTAAAAATGAAACTCGGTTCCATTTTGCCCCAGCATTTCTATTTTATCGACCGTTTTTTGCCGATGAGCCTTGGTTTTCTCACTCCATCGTCACTATCTGCTTGGCCGATCATATGCCTTCACTTGGTTGTTTTACCCGTTCCTGAGGAACCGCTGTGATGAGTGGTCTTGTTAGCCAACCTCTTGACCTTTATTTGTTTTGAGAAGTTCCACCATTACCGGAACCAGTTGCTACCTTTTATACCACTCGTTCCTCGAGGAGGAGTCATCTTTCAGCTCTTTTCTGACTCTTTAAACATGAAAAGATTGTTGAGTCCCTTGTCATTTTCGATCTCGTTAAAGTGGACACGAAACGACATCTACCCAATATACGTTTACCCCTTTTTCAGGCTGGGATAGATTATTTACGAAAAAGGAATACCCTAGCCTATCACGAATAGGAGGTTTTCTCAGACATAGTTTTCTACCTTTTCGGGTCTGAGGAACTATTTACGAAAAGGGACCTTTGGAGTTTACTTTTCTGCTGTCTTTTCAAACTCTCTAAACATGAAAAGACGTCGAGTTCTTCCTTTGTCAGACTCATTAAACCCTGATGACATTGGATTCAGTCGTAATGACGGTATCCGAGTTCCTCCTTCCTAGGGCTCATTAAATGTACTAGGATGGATTTATATAACAAGAATATGGTATCCTCTTCAAGCTTGTGTAAAAATAAAGAGGTACTCGCTAGAAATGGTGGGGGAAAAAATGGAACCAACATCATTGTCCTGTCGGCAGTATGTCGCTCTTGAACATGGCACTTGTTTGCATTTGTGTCGGGTTGGGGACATCTCATCTCGTTTTCCACTTGCCTCCATGGGTTTGGGTGATACCTTTTGACCTCTCATCTGATCTTTGCCTTGTCATCATGACCCTTGATCTTTTGATGTCAAACACTGCCAAATCCACTGTCGTGTCGCCGATATGTTCAAGAGAAGTTGACCTCTGCAGATTTCAACCTTCCTCTGATTCTCATCTGATCTTAATTCACAAAGACATTATGTTCCTCTGTCTCGTGTCGATGATGTGGGAAACACTATGGCCCACATTTGATCAAGGTCACTTCCTGTCGACTTCAGCTCATTATCCAGGACGCTGATCTAGAGACTCCCTTCTGGTACCTTGGAGCCTGCATGCCTCAATGGCAGGTTCTTCGCATTCGGCGCGAGGTTTTCATCATTGGCCTTCGATCGAATGATTCTACGGGTGTTCGACGCCAGCTCATTGATTCACACGTCGTGGATTGTACCTATAGTACCTTGAGGACCATTGTCATTATTGGTGGTACCTCTCGTGTCTGTTAACATATTTCGTCCTTGGCTGGTAATCAGGCGATGTTCTTGCATGTTCGACTTCAGCTCACATATTCACATGCTTGAGCTTGTACTTTGTTCGGGTCGAGATGGAGTGCAAGACCCTGGATTCTTGTCTGTTGTAATCCAGGCTGTGATTTTGTGGATTCTTATGATTAGTTACATGACTCACTGATTGGATGGTTGCGACCATACCTGAGTCTATTTATCGATCCTCACTGGATGGTTGCGTCCATACCTTGGATCTGGATTGTTGTATACTCTGTTATGGATGGCTGCGCCCATACCACATATATATCATGTATCTGAGATATCAGTTGTATTTCTCTACGCAAGTTTTCCGACGGCGGTAAGCTAGTTGACATTGTAGCAGCATTTCCACCCCTCTCTTTTCGGCCTCATGCTTTAGGGGGCATCTCGTTACACAAGAC
This sequence comes from Pinus albicaulis, assembly GCA_034641835.2. NCBI lineage: Eukaryota > Viridiplantae > Streptophyta > Pinopsida > Pinales > Pinaceae > Pinus > Pinus albicaulis. The sequence goes on from CM076581.1 coordinate 683,525,735, forward strand.
TCTGTCACCGTCCCTCGCAATCCCCATCTCGCCCATTGGAGGGCTTCGGTGACTAACAAGCGTGTCATGCCTTGCAAATACCATCATTGTTTTCTTCATGAGGACAACATTTTCTTCATGCTCATTTCTAAGGTACCCCCTCCAAACACCTGCTTTTGCCTCTGCGCGAGGGCTGAACAGTGTACTCGCGCCAATGAGGAAAATTAACACTGAGCCCGCGCCAATTGGCGCTCTGTCCCAGTTAAGCACCCGCGCCAATATGTTTTTGGAAAGTTTTTTAAAAAAAGAGGCGAAGTTTCGATTACAACAACTTTGTGGATGAGTCATTAGGAGTGGTTTCGACTGAATAACCACAACCTTCCTCCTTTGGCCTCTTGTTTCCACCTTATGGGGAACCTCCCAAGGGATAAGGCCTCCCTTCCACTATTGTAGGGATCCCAAACTCCTCCTCTCCTCTATAAATATAGCCTTCATCCATTGATGAAGGGGCTAAAGGGCTGAATGGCTGAATAGCTAGTCTCCAAGTTCCCAAGAGCCATCAGAGCCTTATGCGGCAAGAGCCTTGATTCATTCCCTTAAAGCCAAATCCAAGCAAGGAGATTATTGTCGAGACATCTGAAGAGAGAGGCTTGTCCCATCCCTGATAGGCTTTTTCGAGACGTGTTCCGCTGGCGACCCTCCGAAGGAGAATTCAGCGTTAGAGCCAGGTTGTATCATCCTTTGATTGATTAATAATAAGCGACTATTGGTTATGGTTCCACTCCTGTTATTGATTATGATGATGAGTTATGTCTTCTCTGACTGACATATAGTTGCATATACTGGATTTTACGCTTGCGTTTGTTTTGTTTCTTGCGTGTGCAGGTGTCCGATCACGGAGATCGTGAGGATTGTGATCTGTCAGAGCTAAGGAACGGGAGCGCTACTTTCTCTACAAGTGACAACGTTGGATTCCAGGTAAGCCTTCATCGCTAGTTGGTTTATTTGCAATTAGGAACCTGCACTATAGTGTGTGACGACTGTTACTAGACCCGGTTTGGGCTAGTAGGGATCGCCTCTGTCTGTAGAGGGGATTTACCTCTTCAACAGTAGTCGACCACCATCTGTAATTCCAGCACACATACCAGCCCCAATGGATACCTGCCTCAACTTATCACCATGTGGAATGCAAGGACCGTGTCCAGATAATGGGGTATCTGGCACATTATATACTCCAGCCACATGATTTGGTACATCATGAGTCCATTGACGAACATCTCTATCACTAGTTAAAGTAATGAAGTCTTCTGGTGGGAGTGAAAATATTAAAATAATATAAGAATCACTGCACTCAATGTAAATGAGTATCCAGCCTTTCTATAGAAACAATCTACACAAAACCACACTTGCATTTCTAAAATGTATTTTTTTTGCACTCATGTACGTGGACATGAATGCACAATAGAATGAGAAAGAGTGGATTCACTAATTATTTAGATGATGCAGTGTCTCATTTAGTCATTACATAGTAGGAGAAGAGGAGTACATTGCATATCTCCAAAATATGAAACTAACAACAACGACATTTAATACTATATTAAATGCCTCATAACTGTGTCTTCTATTTAGCAGCTTTGACAACTCAATTTCACAAATTTTCAAGGTGGTGACTAGTTAAAATTTGTATGACAACTATCAATTTTTTTCGTTATCCTCTACTATAGGTTGGCTTCGCTTTTGGCTGCTTAATCACTTTGATTCAACAACTCTACCATGAACAAAAGTTATACATTTTCACATCTTTGTTGGCAGCTACCCACTCACTTATGACATATTTAACTTGATTCTTTGGTTATTTAACAGATAATATCAACCCATGTGATGAAAGGCTTCACAAAAGGAAAACCAAAAAAGTTCCTACACTTTGTGTCAGTCAAGAAATTGATTTGATATAATCAATTATATGATTCTTTGGCTTGCCTTCTGCAATATTTTTGTGGGTTTTTCCGTGTGCTATTAATTCACATTGTTTTCTTAGTTTGATTGCATACATATACATAGTCCCTTTGACTCATTCCAGGATGGATTTCCTTTGTTATCTTTTTTCCAATTTGAGCTATTATATCTGCCCCTCAGTGCCTTCACTAGGCATAGCATTCCCTTGACATTAAAAATTGCATGCCACGAATAAGAAGCCATATTTTGTTAGATTGCATAGAGAAGAAATATGAATTGAAACAGAGCCTTGAATCTCTAAAACGATGTCAAACAATCCATTCAAAAGAAACCTACTCTATATTGTAGACAAACCAACAAACAATTCCAAGAGGAATATGATTCTGACATATGATTCTTTGTCAAGATTCTGAGCATATTTAAACGTTGCTATACCAGATCTAAATGGCTCCATCCCGCATTTGAAGCTACACTATTCTCTTTAAATTCTAGATCATAGAAGCGTGTCTTATCCACTGCAATTTATCATTAAAAATTTCAATAGCATACTCCTTTTGGAAATCGAGGTGGTGAGTTATTAGTTAAATAGGGTACAGGCTCCACATTCTACATGTAGCTAATGTCAAAATAAAAAATGCCTTCAAAATTCAACCAAGAATGTGCAAAAGGTAGTTTAAAATGATCCTCGCACCCTTTAGAGACTGTAAGCAGATTTGACATTCTACATGTAGCTAATGTCAAAATCAGAAATGCCTTCAAAATTCAATCAAGAATGTGCAGAAGGCAGTATAAAATGATCCTTGCACCCTTTAGAGACTAAGCAGAACTGTTCTTTGCAAGTATCTCACAAAAGATAAAAGGACCTGCATGTTACCTACAAACGCTTGCAAGGAAGCTTGTTACCATTTATTCATAATAAGAGCAGATCAATTCAAAATTCAACGATACAATATATAGATGAATATCATTTACAAATGTGTACATTAGCCATAAGTTGATACGAGTGGTTTACAAAAAGGAGAATCCACATATAGAAGTCTTAATATAATTGTAATCAAATGGAACTGTAGTTGAATATTTAAGAGTGCCCTTTTATTCCTGATTCGTTGTTAGATTTCACTGGTTTCTTCCTTGGTCCCATTTGACCTATGGTTTTCTTGTTAACAAATAATATCAAGGATATTGCTACACATATTACTTTCGTGGCAGTCCTGAGACCCGCAACATAATGCATATTCTTGTTATCTAAACCCATAGTAAATAGAAAACACAGTTTCAACGAAGCAAACATATTTCATGTCTATTACCCCACAAAGATAATGGTAATAAAAAACCTCTTAGTATTTACACTTCCTTCAAATAGTATAACAACAAGTATACAAACATTAAAAATATAAGCCAATAAAAATACAAAACCAATAAATATAATACAGAGATCGTGCTTTGCAGAAACCAAGGTACAAACCTATAATAAAAATCACAATATGCTTGTGGCTCTCCTCATGGCCAAGTGGTGTCAAAGATTCCTTCTCTGGAACTACCATTCCTATAAGCTCACCATTCATCGCAGTCCTCCAAGTATGCACTCGACCACCATCTGTGAGTCCAGCACACATACCAGCCCCAATGGATACCTGCCTCAACTTATCACCATGTGGAATGCAAGGACCATGTCCATACAATGGGGTAGGTGGCACATTATATACTACAACCGCAGGATTTGGTACAACATGAGTCCATTGTTGAACATCTCCATCACTAGTTAAAGAAATGAAGTCAATTGGTGGGGGTGAAAATATTAAAATATTATAAGAATCACTGCACTCAACTTAAATGAGTATCCATCCTTTCTCTAGAAACAGACTCCACAAATCCACACTTGTATTTATAAAATGTATTTTTCTTGCAAACATGTATGTGGACATGAATACACAGTAGAACGAGAACGAGTGGATTCATTAATTCATTAGATGATGCGATGTCTCATTGAGGCATTACATAGTAGGAGAAGAGGTGTACATTTCATATCAACCAAATACCTAACTAGCAACCACATTTAATACTATACTGAATGCCTCATAAGTAAATATTTTATTTGGCAGCTTTGGCAGCTCAATTTAAAAAAATTTCTAGGTGGTGACTAGTTAGAATTTGTATGAGAGCTATCAATGCTCTTCGTTATCCTCTACTACAGGTTGGCTTCTCTTTTGGTGGCTTAATCACTTTGATTTAGCATCTCTACCATGAAAAGAAGCTTCTCTTTTTCAAAAATTGTGTTTTGAATAAAGACTTAAAGTGTTGTAAGGCACTACGTCTTATGGTGTTTTGATGTATCTGGCTTGCCAAAAACTTTGAGATTTTTCAAGGTAAGTTTTAACCATCGTTTCAGTGTGTCTCCCAGTCATGATTGAGCTTTCAAAGTAAAAAAGCCCCTAACACTGGTAAAGAAAGTACATTGATCCATCCTTCTACTGTTAAGAGTGGGAATGGTTTTATTTCAATTTTCAACAATACCAATCAAGGTCAACAAGAAGAATATGTTGCAGGAGGTATCCTATACCTTAGTGATTCTAATATACTCATATCTTCAAAATTTGAAGCATTCATTGGTACAAGATCTAACAAATATGATGAAATAAAGGCACTCAAATTTTTGTTAACAGTAGTAGTAGAGGAGACGTGATTGAATTCCAGGTCTTTGGGGATTCCTTGGTTATCATTTAGTTCAATGGTAGCTTTAGGATGGAAGAATTGTTTTCACAACCCATTTTGGAGTAGTTGAAGCCAGTCAAGGCACAATTCTTGAAGATATAATTCCATCATATTTACAGAGAATTTAAGGTAGAGGCTAATGGACTCTCTAAAGAGGGCTTACTGATGACACAAAACTATTGTTTAGCATGGGAAAGTAGGTATGGTGTAAGCCTTCAGGATAGGTCATTGCAAAAACCACCAGTATAACTACTGAATTTACACCATATGCAAATACTAAACACTATTGATGGAAAAATAATTACCTCTTTTATTATTCAAAGCATCCATTGTATCTATATATTGTTCATAACATCAAAATTTTAATAATGGGAGTGAAAAAACATATTGCACAAAGCAATAATTAGATCATACTAGCAAGACAAGAACCTTTAAATTATTTATGACACCATTGTGCAAAGATGTAGATAATGGGCATTTAACACATGCCTCAATCTTGATAGAATATAAAATTTTGAATGATTGGTTTCTTGTAAATTTACTCCATAACATGCTATAATGTGATATGTTTATGCACATATTTTCTCAAGCTCCACACAAGATAAGGTTTTAGAACTAAGGAAATATAATTATGATGTTACTTGTTTATTTGAAAAAGCCTCAAGGGTTGCAATCAAAATCTGGAAATTATGTTTCTTGGTGGAATGTGAAACATGCTTGGATTTGTATAGTGCTTCAATGCTTGTTTAGGAACTAGGTAAATGTGAATGAATAATTTTATTTTATTTTCATTTTTCCACATTGGATTCCCATTCTCTTTAAGTTATCAAAGGCAATTTAAAACTTGATTAGACTAAGGGACAACATATTTCGTTGCCAAAATTTGACCTTACAGGGAAGTGCACTACACTCATTTGATACTTCCAGAAATTTTGAGGGGATGCCAATAGAAATGTCAACGTTGCTGGATACACCAACGTTGGTTAGTTTTAGAAAATTTCTCTTTGTCAAATATGTTATTTTCATGAAGAAACATTTCCAACTGAGAGGATAAAGACTTGGCATGCCTAGGACATAATGGTGTTATTTCTTGCCTGTATTTGTGATTTATTAGTATTCCACCACTAATAAATTAATTACGTAGTTGTTTGTTTAGTAGTATATTACAACAATGACTTGTTAAAGGAATATGACTCCAGTTTGTTTGAACGTCATAAACTGGAAGGAAATTTAGCTTTGAATTAGAAAAATGGAGTATATTCTGAAAATATGTTTTCTGATCAAATATAAGCCCATTGCTTGATCATTAAAAAAAACAATCATGACAATAAGAAATGATTTTGGACACGATGAATTACAAAATCTCCAGCTTAAAAACAGGTTAGCATATTCAGTTTTTTCTACATCAGAAAAAAATGAATGAGTAACATTAAGTTTTCTTTGAATATTTATAGAATTATTTCATAGATTCTAAATGGAAATTGCATGTGCTAATCTCGCTCAATTAATTATAGGGAAAACAAGCGACATACATAATTTTTTGGCTTATGGGAATTATTAGATTCCTTTTTCCCCTGGAATAATACATTGATAATTGAAGACTACTATATTGAAGCTATATTCCTGATTAGTATCGCAATTTACAAAGTCTTGTCTTATTCTTTTTTAGTTTCTTGTTGTAATCTTGTGTCAACAATACTTTGCTCCACCCATTATATTTCTATTGACCAATTTTATTGTTGAAGTGTCACTGCTTCTTAGAGATAACTAAAGGAAACGATATAACTACAAAAGTGGATCATGAGACATTCTTAGTAGAAATTGATATCTCTGTTGTGTTTATTTGTGATATTTTATTTGCTTTCTTTATACAAGTCACCAGGCCACATAGCTGCCACTATTTCCCAATTGAAGAAAACGTGTTCAAGTTTCTTGCTTTTATGGGGAAAATGGCATTAACGATATTGCTGATGTTGAGGTATATATCATATAAAACTTTTATAGTTTAATTTAGTTTATATTCTAGTGTTCATCGAATTTCATGTCTTATACATTGCATTGTATCCTCTCTCTCTTTTTTGTCAGAAAAGGAACTCAGTATTGATGGTAAGAAGCAAGGATTGAAGAAAGAGGAGAATAAATAACACTAGAGCGACAAAATGAAAATTAAAGAGATTGAAGAGAATAATTGGTCTAGTGGTACCCGTAGAGCTAATATCTTGCATAAGATACACATAGAGTCTGATGATCAAGTCTTCAAAGTTGGTGAATTCAATTGCAATGCCTAAGCAAAACAATCAGAGTAGGTGAATTCACTTGCAATGCCTTGGCAAGACAATGATAGTGTTTGAAGTAACGAAACATTATTTCATGTGTAAATTGTACTCCAACTAATATTAAGTTCGAAACTCATATTGTTATACTTGACATTTATATAATATAATTTATGTGGTTGGAATTATTTATAGTTGCATTGGATATCACATAGTATTGTAATTAACATATGTAACTTTTTGTTTTCATATTAGATGAACGTGTACATTGTATGACATTTTTATTAAATTTAGTTGCAAAATCATACTAATTAATTTATTTTGATTAATAATGAACACATAAAATCCATCTAAAACTACTAAATTAGTAGTCTATGTTTATTAATGATGAACACAAATAAAATGAATATACTACTAAATTAGTTGTTTATAACAATTGTTAATGAAAGTAAATGAAATGAATATAAACTACTAAAGTAGTCATTTATATAATAAATATGAAACTACCAAAAAAACAAATGACTACTGCAAATGATAAATTTGTGATTAAAAATGACGACTAAATTGTGCATATATACGATTATTAATAGTTAATTTACAATAGCTTATAACACCACCAAAATTTACTCATATTTCTTTAGTTATTAATTGGTTTCAAATGATGACTAAAATTTGCACATATATGACTATTAGTAGCTAATTTACAATATCTTATAACACGACCAAAATTTTGGTCATTAATTAGTTTTATCTGGTGATCATTTATTAATATATTTTGTTGTATAATTGGTCATTAATTGTGGCAATAAATGATCAAATCAATGACTAAATCAATAACCAAATAAATGACCAAATAAATGACTAAATCAATAACCAAATAAATGACCAAATCAATAACCAAATCAATGACTAAATTAATGACCAAATATACTACTCGATAATAAAATAAATGACCAAATCAATAATCAAATTAATGACTAAATCGATGACCAAATCAATGACTAAATCGATGAACAAATTAATGACTACAATGACCTAATCAATGACTAAATTAATGACCAAATATACCGCTAGACAAAAAAATTGAGACAACCAATTAATGACTAAGCTAAAAACGACTAAAAGTTGGTCGCGTTATAAGATACTGTATATTAGCTACTATTGGTCACTAACCGAAAAATAGTCGTTTACATGCAAATTTTAGTCATTTTTTTAGTAACTAATTAACCATTTTTTACTAGTGGTTGTAGAGCAGAGTTAGAGTTCTAGGAGTAGTATTAGGGAATTCAACATTGCGAATGTGATAGAAGCAAATAATTTTGTGGAAGGGTGAAGTCTGCCCAACTTGGTCATAAAAACCAAGTGCATCCTTCATGCAGAAAAAAAAATAAACATGTAGATTTCGTCATATAGAGGTCTTGAATACTTTGGCCAAAATGTCTCATCCATTATGAAAAAACACATCTTACATGCAATTAATAACATAGAAGTTGTTCCACATCAATTACCCAATATGGATATTTTGATTTGAGGTCCAGTAAACATAATTCTCCACCCCTTATTCTGGAGGATCAGTTGGAGCTGAGAAAATTCCTACTACCTCTTCTTTTTTATATGCTATTGTTTCCTATACCATAACCTTACGATGTTTTCTTTGCAACATGTGGTGCAATTGCTAGTTTTAACAAAAATAAAACACAAGTATAACTTTCTTTTGTCAAAATTAATAAACCAAGTCTAATATAAAACTATGAATAAAAATACCACTATGCTTTATTTTTTAATGTTGAAGTGCTACATAACCATTAAATAAGGATGCCACAATTTTTTTCTTTTAATTTTTTTATCATTACTATAATAAATCTATGCTATAACTAAACTCAAAATAAAAATTTAAAAATATATGTATTATTATACAACATCACATAAGAATACCATCCAACATTAAAAATAAATAAAAAAAATCCACCATTAATATCAAAATAAAAACCATATATATGATAGGTAAAATAAGATGAAAATAATTAAAAAATAATATTAAAAAATATTTTTAATATTATATATAATTTTAGCAATTTGCATTTTTATAAATATGGATAAATGAAATAATTATAATGTTTGAACTTACTAATTTCGAAATATAAATAAATAATCAAAATAAACAACTTTATCATTTATTTCTTAAACACAAGTGACAAATAATCTCTTTACATGTGAACAATGCAAATTGAAATTCAAGATTATTACCTTATATTTAATTATATATAAAGATCACTATTCAAAAGTAGTGTTTTGATGTGTATTTATAATATCTATTTAATTATTAAAAATAATATGATAAGGAAACAAATATGTTATGAAGTGTGATTTATTTGGTTTGTGTGAGGTTTAGTTTTTGCTAGGTTTTAAATTGAAACTTTACTAGAAAGAGTTGAGGGTGAAAGTTTTTTATTATTATTGAGTCTCAACAATTTTGATGGTGTAATATTTCATCTTTGATTTTATGTTAAAGCAATCCTAATGACCTAAATTATTAACTTTTCCTTTTTTACTATGGCGAATTGGTAACTAGTTGGAGTAATCTGGGTCATGCCCAAAATCAAACCTAGTAGCTGCGATTATAGCACTAAGAGTATACCAACAATTTTTCAAAGAAGAGTATATCCAACATTAAACCTAGTGGCTGCCATTATAACACCAAGTGTATATCAACATTTTTCCAAATAAGGGTATACTCAACATCAAACCTAGTCACTATAACACCAAAAATATATCCAAAATCAAACCTAGTTATTGCCACCATAACACTAATAATATATCTAAAAGTTCTTAAAAAAAACTATGAACTTCTAAACCACACTATTAATTTCAATCAGACAATTATAGTCTAAACACCTAATTGTTTCACAAAGATAATCACTACACTTCGAAATAAATTCATAAACACTCTATATAAACAATTAGACGTAAAAGCATTAAGAAAGGCACTCCCAACACAAAGCAAAGAGAGTCGCTACATTACACAGACCAGAATCGATGGACGTGCAAAATCCTTATATGGGTTTTGTATTTTCTCGTAGCTTGACAGCATAAACATCTTACACATGTTTCTGCCTTTTAGAACAGGCGAGATTCGTGTCGGTTTCTTTATGGTTGGCATATATTCTCACTGCAGGGGACCGATGATGTTCTCTTCTTTGAAAACTTGGGAAGTTTTCGTTGCTAAAGCGCCCGGGTTTTGGGAAATCCATTCGCTCCCCATGGCTGATGAAATTGCTGCAGTCTGAGGTCTCCCCATGATAACAGACGGACATGGCATTTTTTTTTTTCAGAATTGAGGCTTCTGTGAGTTGAATTATGATGAACTTCTTCTTGGTTTGTTCAATTTTCAATACATTCAAGCCCCTGCTTGTCTCTTCCACAAATTGCCCCGCAGTAGTTGAAGCTTTATCATCGGGTTTATGTTTTAATTGTAATTTCAGTCTATTTGGTTTTTGTTTGATCTTCCCTTGAATCGATGAATGCCTGTATGGTTTCCCCTAATTTTCAACTTTTTAGCGCTAGACGCAGGAACTCAGAGAATATGAGGTAGGACAATTTAACAACGGTAAACACGTTACGGTAAGTTCCGAGTATCTGTGGTTTCCTGTGTCTCCCAAAGTGTGGGAAACTGGGAATATAAAATGGCAAGGAGCAGTGCTTCGGAAATAACTATGACAAGGATTCAAAAATAGCTATAGCTGAAAAAACTTGAGGAAACGCTAGGAAATGGTTTCCAGATACTTTTTATTAAAGTTTGTAAAACATATAAACCTTTTACCTATCTATCAAAATTAGACTCTCTAACTCAGAAGCAACCCTCTGTAATGCAAAATTGGACCCTACAATACAAAATCAGACTTCTCCAGTAATTATTATGCTAATATGAAACTTTTATAACAGTTTTTGAACACAATGCACACTTTCTGAAGGTTTTGCACACAGTGTTTGCCAGTTTGGGTATGTAAATGAGTCTTACCTAATGCCAAACAACATTTTCAAACACTCTGCACTGCCTCTTATTCCAGATTAAGGGTTGAATCCATAACCAGTGGCTATATTGTTGGGGTGAATATTCGTTTGTTAACCTTTGGCTTAAATGCCACGCGGAGGTCTATTCTATCGATGCCAAGATGGCCAAGCTGTCTTTTCAGTTTAAATCGCCTCAACATTAACTGAGACGGTGAACTTGTTTGATTATCGTTTAGGTCCTATTGCGGCAAAAGTTTTTAAATTTGTCTAACCCTGATATATCACCCAGTGCAAAACGATCCCAGGTTTAAATGAAAATTTTTTTCCATACCAAAATTACTGCAATCACATTTCGAAGGGGAATTTTACAAACTTAGGTACACTTGCTGGCAGCTGCATGTTGTTGTAGAGTAAGGATTGATGCCACGACCAGTGGTAAATATTTTTTTTGACTAAATAGGCCTTTGTTAACAAAGTGGGATCTACCTTTTGCTTAAATTCCATCACTTAGGGGTATTGATGCCAAAGTTACCAGTCTCAGAATTGGGAAAAACCCGGCAAGGCAGAAGAGCCAAGAATTTGACTTGGATCAAGGAGACCTCAGCAAAAACTTGAGAAAACACTTGGTAAGTACGATAATATAAAGAAGTACTCAAGTACTAATCTTGTGTTGAACGAGAGTTGATCAACCTTGAATTTGATTTGGGGCTGGGATGGAAAAACTCTTTTCCAGCATGTGATTATTATGACACTAGATAACATAACAGTTAGTAAAGAACATTTAGACTAGAACCTCTAAGAGCGAGGTGAACCAAAAATAACTCAGCACTAATCTTCATCATTGAAGGGAGATGGGGTGTTGAGGATTGGTTCTGGCTTGGTTCTCTTTGTTAGAGTCCTTGAACCCAACACTTGGTATTTTGTTCCTAGCAAAACATACCAAATAAACACATAGCTAGGTTTCTAACAAAAAATATTTAGCAGAAGCAAATAATGATTTGAATCACAATGATACACAAATTTCTGCCCAACAAATCAGTTCATCATTAATAAAAATCTCAAAACTTACTTTGGCTTCTGCCCAACTGAGAAAATACAGATACAAAATTGGCCCAACAAATCAATTCATCATTAATAAAAAACTCACTTCTGTCCTGGGATAATGGCCCAACTGAGAAAATATAGATGCAAAAAACCTAGATCTGATCCAACAAATTTGCCTTAGATCATTGCTTGATCTCTCTTGTAGATCTAGATCTCTAGCCCCACTGCACTCCCTCAAACTCAACACATTGCTCACTGAGATGGAACTCTCAATTTTGTGCTGCTATTGTGTGTTTATCTTCTCTCCTTAGCTCTGCTTTTATAACTTTACATTAAGCCAAAACCCTAATCCTAATCCTAATCTCAAAGTGATTGATGGCTGATATTAGATTTTGCCTCGCTTGAAATCAAAGGCCAAGATTTTAACTTACTAAAGTAAATTACTTTACTTTTCCTAAGTTTTTATTAGCTCAATAATCCAACATATTAATATGTTCTTTTTCCTAAGTTAAACTTAGGCTAAGTTACATCAACGACTTGTTCAACCTAGAGCAAGTGTTCTAAGGAAATGTGGGCGACTTTTACAAGCCTACACAGTGCACACAAGCCCTGTGGAAAAGTACTTGCCTGAGCTACAAAATCAACACTCCCTTTTAGCAAGGGAGGTACTGTTGGAAGAACCTCCTCCATCTGGATTTGCCTCCAATCCCACCACATCATCTACTGTTGTAGTTGCTCCCTTTGAACTGGAAGACTTCCTTGCTACCTGCTTTGGAATCTGATCTGAAGACTTGTTTCTTCCAACCATGCTCCTAGGAGGTTGCTCTTGAGGATCCATCAGTGTTAGCCCATATCAACTGGTCTTGACAGTCTGGAAGAGGCTTCCTGCTCATTTTCTAGATTAGGAAGTTGAGTCCATGGTCTCAAGTTTCAACTTAGTCTTCAGAGCCTCCTGCTTAATCTTTGTCACTAACATCATTCCTTGATTCATGATCCCCTTGGATTTTCTTACAGGTTGGCTTTGCAAGCTGTATAAGTTACCCTTCTTGACACCAAACTTGACTGCTGTGTCCTGGGTAGCTCCCTTTGAACGTATTAATACTTTTCCTTTTTGGAACTCAACATCATACCCTTTGTCCCCCAGAACTAAGATTGACTCCGGGACATATAACACCTCTGCCGTCTCCAGATATCCTCCTAATTCTAGCTGGAATAACATTGTTCCAACCCCTTTCATTGCATGTATGGTCCTCATACCAACTTTCACATGTATGTCTGAATCCGTCTCTGAAACACGAAGGAACACTTCCCTCATCCCGTCATAAGGTGAGATGCTCCACTATCTATGAATCATGGATCTTTCGTGACAATTTAAGAAAGGCATGACACCAAGGAAAAGTTCCTCTCGAACTTCTCAACCAACTTTTATATCTATGCAGTGGCTGCCTTTCCCTTGCCCTTCTTTCTGTCTAGACACTAGCTCATGTAATGTCCTAGATTGTGACATGCAAAGCACTTGACTTTGCTCATGCCCTTCTTCTTCCTATCCTGAGAGGATCCTCCCTCTCCTTTGTTCAGTTTGACAACCCCCTTCCCCTTTCTTACATGACATGAAAGAGCAACGTTCTCCTCATCCTTTTCACCTTTCCCTTGGTTGCCATGAAGAGCCTCTTCACAAGTCTCCTCTTGGGTGAAGTCATTCCACAACCTGTTCTAGGTTGGGAGATTCTCCGGTGCTATGACTCCTTTAATGAAAACTCGTTCAGAGTTATCCTTACTAGTTTTGAGTTTGACACATTCTCCTTACTGCAATAAGCTCATCTCGTACTTGAGAAATTTTGATGAGATAAGAAGAAATTGACTCATTCTTGGACATCTTGGTGACCTTGAGTTTCTATCTCAACAACATTTTTCGGTTCTGGTTGTTGCTTTGGTCAATGCCTTCCACATTTCTCTGGTGGTTTCCTTCCCAGATTTATGAGGAATAATGTCGTCCTTACTTGTCTAGGATAATTCCCTTGGATTTCACGTCCTTCTTATAATGGGTAGCCATAAGTGTTGCATCAGTAGGATGAATCTAAGTTTGTAATACAAACTCCTAGATTTCGTTCTCCTCTAACACCAATTCAATCCTCTCCTTCTGGATGTTATAGTTAGACAACCCATCTATGCGATCTTCAAACTTGAGACCGGTTGCCATCCTGTCTATAGCTGCTCAAACCCTATAGCTCTCTCTCTACAAACTAAACCCAGGTTGCCAAATAATTCAAACCAATTGTTTCTTGCTCCGAGGTGTTACCTTGTGCTCTGGCTACACACTGTCTCAACCACGAACTCTTGTTGCTCTGCCTCGAAAATCAGCTCTGTCCTATCTGCTCCTTGATTGTCTCTATTGGGCATACCTGCTGCTCGCGTTAAATCTCCCACCGTTTGGCTTGATGCTTCTTAATTTGTATGGATGGTCATTCTCTGTGTTACCCCTGCACTGATCTGGGCTATCGACGGTTGCTAGTGTTGCCTCAACACCCTGCGACACTTGGCTCAAAACTTGGCAGTTGCTTATTCGCTCTGATAATCCCTGTCACTGCCGCTTGTTCCATCACATTCACTTTCAATGGGCTCGCGGCTGGCCTCGCACTCACACTACTTCGTTTGTGCGTTGACAAACCTATCCGCTTGCGCTACTTAATAAAAACAACTTATCACGTAGACATTACTTATCAACCCAGGGTTTCATCTATTTATTTCAAGGATGTCCACATAGTTTGTGCAAGAAATTTTTGCTAATGTGTTTTGACTTGTGTGAATCTAATAAAAGGCAAAGACATATGAATGAAAGGAACAACTCACACTTGCTGAAAGAAATAACTCACTCTTAACTCCTAGACTTCAAGTCTAAATGAGCAGAACGATTAAGGAAATCAAAATTGTTAAATCTCCTACTAAAGCAGTAAAGAAATCCAATCAATTATAAAGTTGTTTCCTAGGGAACAACATCTACAAGAAGGGAACAACACTATATCTCGAAATGAATTCGACAGAAACGATATCAAATCCTGAGAATTAATAAATCTACTTTAACCAACATGAATCAGCAAAGGGAAATAACATTCCAATAAACCAATGACAATGAATCTAACTCTATGATATCAACTATAACTGCTGTAAAACACACTTTGAGAGTAAACATAATTAACAATGATTATATCTAGAGAACAACCAAATAATTAAATGACAGAAACAAAAAGTGTAATACAAACTTATTGATACAGAAAAGGACAATAGCAGTTCTAGGATCGGGCCCAAAATCACTGGAATTTACTGCCTTGTTGTTAACTCAGTGCGATATGTTAAATAGAACAACAAAAGTCTTCATTAAATCATAACGAAGAAGTCACAGGAAATGTCTGTAAAGATTACAATATAGATCAAAATAGTTGCAACTTCAATTCAACCTAAACTACTGAGGTTCAATCCCTCTTTTATATTACAAAAAAGATTTTATTTCAAATACAAAGCGATCCTGAGAATCAATTCTCAAGATTCTCAGGATGCTTAATTCAAATCATGAAAATCTTTATTGTTTCCTGGAATAGTTGAGCCGATACTCTTCTTCAACGGATTTGCTCCATGATAGAAGTTGATCTCGTTCGACTGACTGTAATTAATTCGAACAACTCCACATAGTCCGCTTCTCCTTTAATATTCCAGGGAACAACATCTGATATTAAATATTCCTATTCAAATAACAACTCAAACCGTAAGTAAACAACATCTTTCGTGATTTAAATCGATTCATCAAAGAGATAAAACAACAAAAAGATGTTGACCCTTTTTCTAGAATCTATATCACACAAATTATTATATTATACACACAAAAAACTTGAAAACTAATAAAAGATGAGAGAATAAGGTAAGGAAATGTATCAATTCTGAAGCCCAGCATCACCCCGTAGCTTACCTATTTGCATGACCTCATGCAAACAAATGATTAACATGAAGAGCAGTGAGGGAATATGCTGGGTAAGGATCTTCTCCATAATGCCAAAATCCATTTCTGCTCCGGATTTCTTGGAAAGCAACATACTTACCTACCTCAATCAGATCATATTCAAATTTGTAATCAGATTGAGGACACTAGATCATAGGGCACTTGTATCTGCACCATATCCATCTAGGACCTTCCTCTAATACCAGATGATTATAATCTCGTGCCCTGCTCATTGCAGGTTGAAAATTCTAATAACTAAAGGGTTCCCTGTTTTTTATTTCTCCGGATGATACCTGTCATATCTACTTAGCCCCTCGAAGGCTTCGACCCTAATGTCCCCAAGGTACTCCAGTCTTGACTGCACAATGCCATTATGGATAGGTTCCAAAGCACCAACAACACTAGATTGCCCCATGAACCTTTTATGGCAAACAAGTGTATGCAAAGGACTTTGTGACTCTCCTCTAACCCAGAGGTTGAGGCCGAGTTGTCTTCTTTGAAACACATTATAGGCGTTAGCCCATTTTATTTGATTTCTAGAAAATGATATAAAAGTTTGAAATTGTACGTCCCCTATAAAAGGAACAAGGTTCTCATCCACCTGTTCTTCCAAGAAGAAGTTGTGCATGTACAGTTCACATAAAAAGTACTTGGTATTATCATCCTGCTTATGAAAAGAATTAACAAAATCTGAAACATTGTTAAATTCATAGGGTTGCCCTGACCGAATGGCCTTGACTTTCAGCAATAAATACTGTTCCAACAGAAATAAAACATAATTTTTCGCTGGGGATCTACACGATAGAGCATCAAAATATATGGAATAGACTTCCATCATTTGTTTTGTGGCCTTTTAAAGTTGTCCTTTCAGAGACTGAATCTTTTTCTTAGTTGCTCTCAGCTCAACATAAGTTTCGTCTTCTGTAATTGTCAATGCCTTAAATTTTTGGAGCAGCTCTTGGTGCTCCCTCTGGGGTACTATCTCTCTCTGATATCGTGGTATAATTTCTCGTTGTTCCTCCATCTTCTTATTCAAAACCTGAATCGTGTCTTCCACAATTAAAGGGGTGTATGGAGGGACCTGTTCTGTCTGTGCACTTCTTGTAATGAGGATTGGTGGATCTGTCTAGATTCTTGCTTCAGTAGTCAAAACACCAGCATTTAATATGTCTCGCTCAACTTGAGTTCCTACAACAAAGGAAACAACTGAGTCTTCTAATTCAGTTTACATTTCATTTTCCCATATTTCTTTTTTCTTAACATTTCTCTTCTCATGATACCTTTAGGCTTTGTTGTCTAGCAACCATCTCTTCAATTGCCATATATTTCTTCGTAGCTTCCTGTTCTCCTTTCTCAATGGCTTTTTTTCTCTGCTGGTCTTAATTTTCCTTTTATCCTTCAACCCTCTGTCAATCTTTTGTGTAAAATTTTTAGCCAGAGTGGTTGGAGAAGAAGAAAAGGAAACGACAGCTATGGCCTCAGGATTTTTAGTCATCATTTCCTTGGTGGATTCGACTGCAACATCAATTATAGGTTCCACAAGGTCTCTATCAACCTAGGGTTCAGTTAAAGAATCAATATTGACTTCTTGTCCCATGTTCTCTGAAGGGAGATCGTAAAGCTACTTCCTTAGGGGAGGAGTGTTCTAGGAAAGTTACGACATACTCGAAGAAAAGTATTCTCAGCTTCTCTTGAGGGTTCTAAAATGATGGTGGTTGTGGAATTAGGAGGAGAATTGGATTGCGTCTTTTGTTTAGAAGGGTTTTCTAAGTAGCCTGCAGCTTCTTCGAAATTCACAGAGTTCAGAAAGCTTTCAAATCCTTCTATGTTAAATTTGGACAACTAGGTCCAAACTCCATCTTGTGATGCTCAGATGAAGATTCCAATATTTGTATTGGATTCCTCTTTCGGAGAGGTGTAAAATCGATATAAAATTGATTTTAATCTGATGAGCAGAACATTTATTTTGAATTTATTATTTATAATAAATTTAAGTGCAGGTCGGCCTTAAGGTTTTACACTCCCAACAGATGTGTCACACACCTCAATGATGGATATAAATACAGTCAACGTTGGAGAGCTTTTCACTCATCTCATCCACACACTTCTCATTGGATACGAGCATCTAAGAAGAAGTTCTCACGTGGGAAAAGGACGAAGTAGCTGCAGCTGGAAAAATGACGAAATTTCTGCAGTTAGGGTTTATGGACGAAATTTTCTGCAGTTAGGGTTTCTGGGCAAGTTTGACCAGCGTTGACTTTGGTCAACGCATGGTCCGTTTGAGCTGAAATTTTGTGGAGAGTTCGATTTTTGAAGGCCATACTCATTGGCACAAAAATCGAGGTCAAAAGGTTGACCGAAGTTGGAGCTGTGTTGACTTTATTGTTGCTGCCCTGCGTTGACTTTTTCTGGACAGCGTTGACTTTTCTGGGGTTGACTTTGAGTTGACTGGATAATTGATTTGAGGATTGTTGTGACACATTTTGGGTTGGCCGACCAAGAAGACTTTGTTGGTTGAAGCATCCTGCTGACCGCTGTAACGCACCAACACATTCTTCAGTTTCTGGTTTGTCTTCTATAGATCCACTGGTATGTTCTATCAGCGTTTTTACGTAATTGACAATTGTTTATGTGATTGCTGTTATAAAAGTAAAGTTGCATCAAGCATAGAACATCTACAAAAATTTACATGGAATCAGAGCTGAGGTGAAGACAAGCCCTAACTTATAGCAATCACCAACTGAGAAAAATGAGTTCCACAAGTTATGGCTTCAAGGAAGATGACAAGCTGACTGGAAGGGATGACTTCCATGCTTGGAAGATGATATTAGATCTCAAATTGGAAGACCATGATCTCATGGACTATGTACTGGGTAAGATACAAGAACCTCCATCCACTGCTACTGCTGCTGCTAAAACCAAGTATAAGAAGGGGGAGATCAAAGAAAAGCTAATGATCAGGGAATCCATACATAAAAGTCTGGTTGCCTACATATCTGAGTTAGGCACATCCAAGGAGATGTATGATAAGCTGATACAAATGTTTAAAGTAAACAATGCAAACCAAGTGCTATTCTTCAAGAATCAATTGAAGAATCTGAAGAAAGGCAGGGATGAGTCTGTCCAAACAGACTTTCTGAAATTGACCGAGATCAGGAACAATCTGCTGGCTATTGGGGAGACAATAGCCGATCGTGAGATGGTACTCACCGCACTTGGAGGGCTCCCACATGAATGGCAAGTATTCAACACTACCATTCTCAATAATAATACAATTCCTAACTTTGATGAGCTACTGTCCACATGCATGCAAGAAGAGACAAGAATGAAGGAATACGAAAATGACAGAAATGCTGCCTACGCCGCTCATTCTAGAAAGAAGAACTCTGGTGGTCCTAAGAACAAAGGAAGAGCAAGGGCCCAAGGAAAGAAGGGCAAGTGTTTCACTTGTCATAGGCCTGGTCACTATGCTAGAGAATGTCCCTTCAAGAAGGATTCTCCTACAAAGAAGGACAACAACAACAACCTGAGGAATGGAAATCAAAGAAACAACAGTCTCAAAGGAAAGAGGAACAGACTCCCTTTCAAGGGAAACAATCAACCTTTCAAAAGGTCTTAGAAACTCAGTATGAGGAGTCAATGTTGTTGATAAAAGAAATGAATACATTTTGCATCTCCATTTCTCTGCCGCATCCTCGCCGACACTATGAATGTCTGGCTAATAGATAGTGGTGCCTCAAGACACATCACTGGGTTCAAGGAAGCACTCTCTGACATGGTTGAGAAGGATACTAATCTGGAAATTATCCTTGGAGATAATGCCACATATCTCGTGAAAGGGTAAGGACTGTGACCCTCCACTTGTCTCAAAGACAAGTTCTACATTTGCACGATGTACTCTATGTACCAAAATTGAAGAAGAACCTTGTGTCTATATCAGCCATCGAAGACAAAGGCTTCAATGTCGCATTCACTGATGGAAAGGTGCGCATGTGGAAAAAGAATCTCAAGGAAGCTATCGTGATTGGTTTTAGAGTTGGAACACTCTACCAGGTTGAAGGAAGTCCACTAGGAGCTATGACATGTGATACTATCCGACAAACTGAACTATGGCACCGGAGGTTTGGACACCTTCATTACAAGGCCCTTCCCGAAGCAAGGAAGGTGGTGACAGGGATGCCTAATTTTGGAAATAATCATGAATGTGTATGTAAGGGTTGTGCCGAAGGAAAGCATACAAGGGGACCTTTCCCCTCAAGTGTAGCAAAGACATCTGATATTTTGCAACCGGTCCATTATGATCTATCTGGTATGCTACCCGTGACATCCCTAGGAGGATGTTCTTGCTATATCACATTCACTGATGACTTCTCCTGCAAAACCTGGATATACTTCTTGAAGAAGAAGGATGAGGCTTTCATGTGGTTCCGTACCTTCAAAGCCTTCGTGGAAAATATGATAGGGAAGAAGATCAAGATTTTGAGGACCGACAATGGCACCGAATATGAGTCAAATGAGTTCAAGGACTTTTGCAGAGAATATGGCATTAAGAGGGAGACCACTACTGCCTATACTCCTGAGAAGAATGGCGTTGCTGAATGAAAGAATAGGACCATTGTGGAAGTTTCTCGTGCCATGCTATGTGACCAAGGTCTACCGAAGTTTCTGTGGGGAGAAGTTGCGAATACTGCTATATACATTCAAAACCGATGCCCTCATTCCGCCCTGGACTCCAAAACTCCCGAAGAGGTTTTCACTGGTAAGAAACCTGACGTCTCACATTTTAGAATTTTTGGATGTCCTGTTTATTTTCATGTGCCAAAAGAAAAGAGAAGTAAGCTGGATGCTTCTGGGAAGAAAGGAATGTTTGTGGGCTACAACGAAACCTCTAAGGCCTTTAGAGCCTATGTACCTGGTCAAAGGGAAGTAGAGATATGCCATGATGTCACTTTTGACGAAGATGTTTCCCTGAAGAAAGTAGTAGATCTTCCAAGATTTGAGGAAAATCATGAAGCAAGGCCTAGAAATCAAGAAGAACTGCAGGATGAGACAATGTCTGATGTTGAAGGACCAATGGACCCAATCGATCCATCTCCTTCACTGAGAAAGAGACCATCATGGCTCAGGGACACTCTCAAAGATGCCGAGGGACATGCTGCCTTGAGGGGGACATTCCGAGAAAGCAAGAAGCCGTGTAGATACCAAGGGTATCTGGCTGCCATGAGTACTATTATACAATCTGAACCTGGATCTTTTGAGGAAGCCGTAAAGCATCAAGTCTGGAAGGATGCTATGCACGAAGAATATGAGTCCATAATGAAGAATGATGTCTGGGATGTGGTTCCAAGACCGAAAGACAAATCAGTTGTCATCGCAAAATGGCTCTACAAGATCAAGCATGGATCTGATGGAAGTGCTGAAAAGTCCAAGGCAAGATTTGTTGCTCGTGGCTTCTCTCAAAAGGAAGGAATAGACTATGATGACATATTTGCACCTGTGGCACGATATACCACCATTCGATCAATCATAGCCCTTGCTGCTACGCAAGGATGGAGTCTTCATCAAATGGATGTCAAGACCGCTTTTCTGCATGGTGCAATAAAAGAAGAGGTGTATGTAGAACAACCTCTGGGGTTTGAAGTCCAAGATGGGGACACACATTTCTGCAGGTTGAAAAAAGCCCTCTATGGGTTGAAGCAAGCACCCAGAGCTTGGTACGAGAGGATAGATAGCTACTTGATGAAGCTGGGCTTCACTCGAAGTAATGCTGATCCGAACCTTTACTTCAAGGTTGTCCGAAGCCCTTCATTCTGGTGTTGTATGTGGACGACCACTTTACGGCAGTGCGGCCACTCCCTGTTCATCAATGCAAAGAGGAGCTCGGCTATTTGAGTTCGAGATGAAGGACCTAGGACTGATGCACTACTTCCTAGGCCTGGAGGTCTGGCAGAAACCTGGAGAGATTTTCCTTTCTCAAGGAAAATACATTGTGAAACTTCTGGAAAGATTTGGTATGGTGGACTACAAGTCCGTGTCAACACCAATGGAACTCAACTTCAAGAAGTTTAGTGGCCGCGCTGCTGGGCTCGTATTGGAAAATCCTACTGAGTATCGTCAACTCGTAGGGGCCCTGATGTTCTTAGTGAACACCCGTCCAAATATATGTTTTGCAGTGAACACTTTGAGTCAACAGATGGTTGAACCTCATCACTTTCACTGGGTTGGTGCCAGGAATCTTTTGAGATACCTTCGAGGCACGATAAACCATGGGCTGAGATACACTGCCGGGAGCGTGACACTCCGTGGATATACTGATGCCGATTGGGCTGGTAGTGTGGTGGATCGTAAGAGCACATCGGGATGCTGCTTCAATCTTGGTTCTGCTTCGATTTCATGGATGAGCAGGAAGCAGAAGTCGGTGGCTTTGAGCAATGCAGAGGCGGAATACATTGCAGCAAGTATGGCCTATTGTGAAGCAGTTTGGTTGCGAAAGCTCTTTAGTGAGTTGTTTGGACATGTGCTAGATACTATCGTGATACTCTTTGATAACCAGAGTGGGATTCGTTTGACCGAGAATCCCGTGTTCCACGACCGATCCAAGCATATTGATATCAGGTACCATTTCATCCGGGATATGGTATAGCGAGGCACCGTAAGGCTCGATCATATAGGAACTGATGAGCAGGTCGTGGATATTCTCACTAAGCCCCTGGGGAAGGTCAAGTTCCTAACCTTCCGTGAGAGACTTGGTATCGTGGAACGACCCTATGATGTGGGTCCTGTTGGACGATGAGCTCGAGGAGCTCTATGGGGCTTTGGGGACAGCTTCTCGGAGCTATGAGCAACCACAAGGCTAGGCTTGCCAAACCTTGTTGGTGTGCTTGGACCCCATCGTTGTGATTATTGAGTTGGTTCACCTCTCATTCTCTGTGCCCCGTATGCATCCTACCCATTGAGTTCAGGGCTCATGGGAAGTACCTCTCATTTGGCCAATGAGATGGGAAAGCTAGAGACTAGTAGCAAAGACTGATGGACGCATCAGAGATTGCCGTACTCTCTATCTAGGATGGCACGGTCCAATCACTTGATCTGGGATCAAGTCTAGTGAGGTCTCGGACCTCCGCCTGACTTCGGGTCAGATGAACCAACTTCGGGTTGGTTGGAGACTCTTTGTGAGTCCGATAGAGGTTTCAGACCTTTGGGCTGAATTTGTCAACCGAGGGATGATGTCTTTGTGACTGACCCACTTCTGTTCTGAAATAAAGAGGCCAGCAAAGCAAGTTACGGCGGGATGACGCACGATGTTTGATTGCACTGGTGGATGGAGTTCTCCCTAGTTGAGAGGGAGTGTTAAATTTGGACAACTAGGTCCAAGCTCCATCTTGTGATGCTCAGATGAAGATTCCAATATTTGTATTGGATTCCTCTTTCGGAGAGGTGTAAAATCGATATAAAATTGATTTTAATATGATGAGCAGAACATTTATTTTGAATTTATTATTTATAATAAATTTAAGTGCAGGTCGGCCTTAAGGTTTTACACCCCCAACAGATGTGTCACACACCTCAATGATGCATATAAATATAGTCAACGTTAGAGAGCTTTTCACTCATCTCATCCACACACTTCTCTTTGGATACAAGCATCTAAGAAGCAGTTCTCACGTGAGAAAAGGACGAAGTAGCTGCAGCAGGAAAAAGGACGAAATTTCTGCAGTTAGGGTTTCTGGACGAAATTTTCTGTAGTTAGGGTTTCTGGGCAAGTTTGACCAGCGTTGACTTTGGTCAATGCATGGTCCGTTTGAGCTGAAATTTTGTGGAGAGTTCGATTTTTGAAGGCCGTACTCATTGGCACAAAAATCGAGGTCAAAAGGTTGATCGAAGTTGGAGCTGCATTGACTTTATTGTTGCTGCCTTGCGTTGACTTTTTCTGGACTGCGTTGACTTTTTTGGGGTTGACTTTGAGTTGACTGGATAATTGATTTGACGACTGTTGTGACACATTTTGGGTTGGCCGATCAAGAAGACTTTGTTGGTTGAAGCATCCTGCTGACCGCCGTAACGCACCAACACATTCTCCTGTTTCTGGTTTGTCTTCTATAGATCCACTGGTATGTTCTATCGGCATTCTTACTTAACTGTTTATGTGATTGCTGTTATAAAAGTAAAGTTGCATCAAGCATAGAACATCTACAAAAATTTACATTCTAAAACTTGAGCTTCCTCCATTTCTTGTTCTCGAGGAGAATCCTCCTGATGGGTTTCCCATGTATCAAGAAATTCTTGAGGTTCATTCAGCGGAATCTATTGGATTTCAAGATCTAGCCAACCTGGCCGATCTTCTCCTTTTTCTTGGTAGAGAGGCCAGGAGGGAAGCATTCTTTTCTCTGCCCTACTTAATTGTTGGGGGGCTGATGTTTGTGCTTTTCCCTGCGAGGTGCCCCCTACCATAATGTTTTCTTTTTGAACCGCCTCCTCATTCTCTTCCGGCTGCTCGTTACTAGGAAGAATGTTTCTAGACTTTACATGGGTGCTTCGGTTTTTGGTAGAGCCTCAAAATTTCCTGTGAACTCTTCTCACCTCACTTGTGCTCGATTCAAACTTCTGAAAATTATCAATTTTATAAGCCCATGGTGACTCACCACTAAGGCCTGATCCTTGGACCTTTTAAGTCTCAAAGCAGTTTCATGCAAGAGTGAATTCAGAAAATAAGACGGGTTTATGATTACCTTCTGCCACAACGTTTCCATTAACTTCAAATGTCGTCCTCTTACCATGTCGTATTGACCATCGCATGTAATGTATCTTTGGACAACGCCTGCCAGTTCCTTCCATGGTTCTGGCAACGAGGCAAGATTGTACCCTTTTCCCTTTCGAACCAGTTCCTCTCCAGGGCTTGCAAACAAGAATGCCGCACTCTGTAATGAAGTATGTATTTCAAATCACTTCTCGCCTTCTGTAGAAAGGCATGTTGCTTCTGCCAAAGATTCTTCATTTATTTGCATTTGTCTGCCTCTAACCATTGTTATTCCATTGCTCAAATTTCTTGTAAATTCCAGAGCTACTTCATTATCGAAGCCTTGCAGTCGTTGGAAATAATCTGACTACCCTATTCGGTCTAGAATACTGCATGCTTGCTCGGAAATTCGCAACTGAGCAGGTTCACTGCGTACTGAATGACCACCCATTTCTACTATTTCTCAGGAAGCAGTTTTGAAGCTAGGAACAATACAACTCAACAAAGATAGGGATAGAAGCGCTGCACAGAGTAGAAAATTCAAATTACCATAACATGCAATAATGTTAAAGATTTTTAAGTGTCTGATTATCTATTTTGGCCTTTTCACCCCGCCCCCCCTGGATAAAATTGGATAAAATTAAAGGTCGCCCACGACCTTCCATCATGCTTTTGATTTATTGAGACAGTTGACATGACTAATCAAATAAGAATGCATTAATGGATCATAATAGAATAACCATAAAAAAATAGAAATAACGGGTGAGGTGTGCGACATAATTATTGGACGTATTAAATATAAAGCATGCTAACAGATGAGACATTCACGACACCCAAAGCAATAAAGCAGAGGGAAATCATTATACAGATATTTTGAACTTTGAGCATGGATAAGACAAATTTCGCTGAAAGATTACACTTAGAGAAAAAGTAAAGAAATTTAGAGTAGACTTTAATAGTTTTTTCTAAAACGATTACATCCTTGATGTGTAAAGTTAAAATTAATCATTCATACATACTCAACAATACCACTTTCCGCGGAAAAAATTAATAGGGTTTCCATAATAATTCAACGATTTTCCTTTATCAGTAAGGTTTCCCAGGAGCTATTTCATCAAGAGCTCCTACCATGCTTCTTTCATGATGCTATTGCTTCTCGTCATACATAAATCACTTAAAGAGGAAGATGATCTTAATCATAATAGAGCTCTCGCTTCTTCTTTCTTAGATTTCTTTATATCAGGTTCTTCCCTTATGGGCTTCTTCCTTTTTCCTCTTGTCCTTTCCAGATTTAGGACAGTCCCTTTTATAATGCCCAAGTTCATTACATCCAAAGCATCATACTTTGTACATATTTCTTCTTTTATTTTGAGGACCAAATTTTCCGAATCTTCCTTTCTTCCTGGATATGGCTGCAAAGGCTTGATTCCCTTCACTTGATCTTGTATCAGCTTTGGCTTTTAATCTTGTTTCCCCTATTTTACATAGAGACCATAGATCATGAAATGGTGTTGCTTCTTTCTTCACGTGTAAGCTTGAAGTGAAGTTTCCCCATTCTTTTGGTAGAGCATTCAACACCACTGTAGTCATCTCAGTATCAAACATTACTTCTCCCAATTCCTGCAGTTGATCTCTTATTTTAGAAATCCTCATAAAGTATGAAGTGATTCCTTCTTCTCTTGACAATTTCATTTTGTATAGTTCTTGTCTCAGAGAGATTGCTTCTCCTGCAGTACTCACAGAGAATAGATCCACCAGTTTCTCAAATATTTATTTTGCAAATTTCAGTTTTGTTACATAGGGAATGAGTGAGTCATTAATGGATTCTATGAGAATCTTCTGGGCTTTGATTTCTTCTTTCATGTACTTGGCATGAGCTGGAGCATCTTATTTTGAGGGATGAATTGTAGATCCTTCGTTGTAGCCCATAACTTCGTCTTCAATTAGATTCAAATCTGTCCTTCTTTTCCATGCACTAAAGTTTGATGACCCAACCAATTTGTTGCTCTCTTTACAATAAGTCATCTTGACAGATTTAGATAAGGTCATAGATACTTACTTGAGTAGAGTGACTTGCAACTTCTTTGATGACAATGAAGATGAAGTTAGGAGCTTCTTTTTAGATTGAATTCTCCAATGTAGATGTTCTTGGATCCTAGATGATAAAAAATGTCTTCAAGATATGATATTTCTTCCAACAATGTCTTGAGTATAAATCTTTCATAGCAAAGATTATTTTCTTGATGAGTTGATCCTTTGAATGAGATTGAATATCTTTCTTGAAATAGCTTGAGAATCTTCCTTGTAAACTGATTTGACCTTTTAATGCAAACTTTGACCTTGACTTTGATTCTTGCTTCCTTAAGTGCCTCCTTGCTAAGTAGCCCTCGTCCTTTTAGCACCTTAGGTCTGATACCATGTTGAGAATTTGGAGGGCCGGAGATAAATTCAAATTCTCTTATTGATAATTACTTGTGAGCTTACTTGATTTACTTATGTCTTCTCTTCTTAGCTTATTTAGTCTTTCATCAAGTTAATTTCCAAAATACAAGAGACACAAAGTTAGGCTTTTCGAGCCAGTGCAAAAGCCCCTCCCTCTTGGAGAGGAAAACCCACAAGAAATTCTTCTTATAGACTTTCAAATGACAAGTACCATGACCAAGACTCAGACCCTTGACCTAAGAATGCTTCCAAGACCTTGTCATTGCATTTTTATCTGCCTCCAACGCTGATCATTCATTTCTGCACCAACTTGCATTTATCTGCACCAACATTAGAGAACTCGATCTCTAATTCTATCTTGTTTATCAAACCCCTCCTTCTTCTTTGATATTCACTTGAGATATATTACTTTCTTTTGAGTACTGAAGATAGCTTCCTTCTATTCTTTCACTTTCTATTTAGATACGTAGCACATTAGACTTTAGTCTATTAACTTTGCAATACATATCACAGTGTTGAAGTCCAACAAGAAATTGCAGCACACACACTAGTGTGGGACCAACAGGTCCTAACGATACATTAGTGTGAAGGCCAATTAATTAATTAATTTGGTGCAGTGTCTAATTTAATTTTCCCTTAATTGAATTGGATAATAAAATGTAATCTTATCTTGTGATCACTTGTAATAGTTAACTGAGTGTGATAAACTCAGTTAGCTCATGTAGTTCGAGTTGAGGGTGGTTGGTGAGGCATGCAGAGTAATTCTATTAGTTATGGAATTCGAATTGCAGTTGGTGCATTAGTTTAATGAATGAGTAATTAGTTAACTCAGTTAGGTGAGTTAGAGTCAGTTGAACTAGTTGTAACTGTTTGTTGCACTAGTGAGAGATCAAGTGAATTAAATATTATTTAATTCACAATTAGTGATCTGCCATGTAATTGATGATTTACTATTTATAGCTGCATGCATGTTAGTTCCAGTGGAGTCCCAGTTGAGACAAAGGTTAAAGGGATGTCAACTATCAGTTGTGTGATTAGTAGGTTGCCCGCATGCAACCAGACAGCGATTGGATTGCCCATGATCCTTGCGCAGTTTAGGAAGGCCAAAATTCTTAAAGAATAGGGATTGCATTCATCAGGAATTAAGTAAGCAAGGCAGGTTGTTTAGAGGCTGAGAATTGGCTAAGCGTTGGTCAGTTTTATCTAGGATAGTGTGAGATAGTTGTGAGAGTTCAGGAGACTCTTGTGAGAAGAGTGCATTGTAATTGTTTCATGATTCCATGGTTAATATACAATAGAAGATAGAGGGGTTTTGAGCAGCAAGCTTTCCCCTGGAAATTATTTGTGTTGTGGTTTGATTTGATTCTTTCATTGCTTCATGTGATTGGCGATTGTGTTTAATTTCCGCAATTGATTGGTAGAAGGATTCAATATCTAGCTTTAATACATTGTTAGATCGGATTAAATCCATTGATTTACATATGTTTGTATAATTTCTACATGGTATCAGAGCATAGGAAATCACTATAGTGGAGGAAGAGTTGAGTTTGTGACTGAATAGAATTCGAATTTGCAAAAGGTTTCCTTGGTGCGACAGGTGATTAAGGATCGAAATGGATTTTAGTGGCTTGAGATTGGAGTATGCACTCGAGGGTAGCTCTAACTATATTGCGTGGAAAGACGGGATGGAGGCAGTACTGAAGGACAATGGATTGAAAGAATTCATTGACAATGATGTTCCCAAACCCGTTGTAGCAGATGTTGCAAATCTTGATGCTTGGAAAAAGAAGGTTGCAAAGGCGAGGAGGATCTTATTGGAGGGAGTACGAGACCACATTGTCTCAAGTCTCCATGGCAAAGCGACACCATATGCAATGTGGAAAGCTTTGACAGATCTATTTCAGAGCAGCAGTGATCATAGAAAATTGGCACTGAAGGATAAACTTAGGAAAATCAAAATGGAGAAAGGCGACTCCATGCCAAAATATTTAACAAAGTTTGCCAATGTCGGGATGAGCTTGCGAGCATCGGCATTACTGTCGCGGATGATGACTTGGTGAGCCTAGCTCTTTTAGGACTTCCCAAGAGTTGGCATAGTTATCAGGACTTTGTCAATGGAAGGGAAAAGTTGCCAGATTGGGAACGACTTTGGTCGGATTTTGTGCAAGATGAATTCAAGCGGAATACCAGGGATGGATCTTCGTCTAAGAATGATGATGAAGAAGATTGCGCTTTGGTTGTCAAGGCGAAGAAGGGGAAAGGAAAGAAATTCCATTCCAAATCTGAGTTCGGCAAAGATGGCAAGAACACGAGCATGGACATTATGCCTCTAACTGTCCACAAAAGAAGAAGAACAAGAAGGCTTCAGGATTTGCAGCTGGTGAGGCTTTGGCCTCGCAATTTGAGCTTGACTTCTCGCTCATTGCATGCATGATGTCAAGTGCAATGGGATCGTTGTGGTACTTGGATAGTGGTGCATCCTTTCACATGACGGGAGACAAAGAACTTTTCAGTAGCTTGGAGGAGAAGGACCTCCAGATGCATTTCGAAATGGGTGATGACGGGCGGTACATACTACAGTGCTACCGGGATTGGTACAGTTACCTTCCAGAGATAGTCAGGTAAACCCTTTCAATTAAAAGATGTAATGCATGTACTAGGCTTGAAGAAAAATTTGGTATCAGTCGCAATGTTGGAGGATAGAGGCTATGATGTTGTTTTCAATGAAGGAAAAGTTTTCCTGCAACACAAAGCAATAGGACAAGCCAAGAAGATTGGGATTCGTGTGAAGAATCTCTATAAACTTGATGTAGATGGCTGCACAACATTGATGGGTAAGGTGGACAAAGTGGTGAGCCGGGATGAGGGTGAGTTATGGCACAGGAGATTGGGCCATCTACACCACGGAGCCTTGAAGGTCATGCAACAGATTTCTACGAGTCTTCCCAAGGGTACTCTTACACAGTCAGACACATGCAAGGGATGTACTATGGGGAAGTATGAAAAGACCACTTTTCATGTGAAGGAGAACCGAGCTTCGGAAATCCTCGAGAGAGTTCACACAGACGTGTGTGGACCATTCTCTACTGCTTTGACAACAAAGCATAAGTATTATGTGATATTTGTTGATGAATTTTCTAGAAAGTGCTGGATCTACTTCATGCAAAAGAAAGATTAGATGTTCTCAAAATTTCTTGAGTTCAAAGCACTGGTGGAGAAAGACACTGGGAAGAATGTGAAGGCTCTTAGGAGCGACAATGGTGGTGAGTACATCTCCAATGAATTCAAGAACTTCTGCAACAAAGAAGGAATTCAGAGAGAGTTGATTGCCCCTCATAACCCACAGCAGAATGGGGTCGCAGAAAGAGAGAATAGAACAATACTTGAGGACTTGTCTAGGTCCTTGGGAGAGATACTCAATATTATTGCCATCTTCCTAAATTTTGTGGTGTACTCCTGTACCCTTGTCTCTGCCTAAAGTAATGCCATTGAATTAATTGGTCCTCTACATACCTAATAGCGTAGAATTGGGACTTTATGAGAGTTTTAAAATCCTCCTGCTTAGTTACTGGAGGATTCCCCTCCAACCTTGGCATTTTCATGTGGCTTTCCTACAAAGTTAGGGCACGACCTTCTAATTTCAAACGAGCAGATGATTTTTTTTGTTTGTCATTGATGTGGTGAACACTAAAGTAAACCTCTAACTATTTCAACCAATGATTTAATTTCAAAGCATCAATCTGACCTTAATATAGCCTGATGCCCACGTTTGCTTCCACTTTGAAGAGAAATTGTGAATGGTTTACAATGCTCGAACTTGGTTGCTCGTTTTTGGGTTTCCTGGATTCCTTATATGGTTCTTCCCGATACCTCTAACTATCTCAACCAATGATTTAATTTCAAAGCATCAATCTGACCTTAATATAGCTTGATGCCCACATTTGCTTCCACTTTGAAAAGCGATTGTGAATGGTTTACAATGCTCGAACTTGGTTGCTTGTTTTTGGGTTTCCTAGATTCCTTATATGGTTCTTCTTGATCCCTCGATTTCCCCTCCAAGTTGTCCTCAACATTGGAACCTCCATCTTCTTTGAACAGCGTGAGCTTATTTCTTAGGGCTGTGTTATACGAAATCTACGACTGTGGACAAAAGTATCTTCCCTAGAGTTGATGGCCTAGTCTCGAACAACAAAAAACAAAGAAGCTAATTCTTTCCTTAAAGTAAATGGACAATGGGATGAAGCCTACCTGTAATCTGTCATAAGCTTCGCTCTTCTCTTCGATTGTATGCTCCAATCCTAGCTCCGATTGCTATAATTAGAACCTGCACAATCAAACAACACTAGCCAACAATCTACGACATCTATGTAGCATTATCCAATCACTTTATTCAATGGATCAACATGGCATTGAAATACATGAAATCTTAATATCACATACAGGAAAACAATTAACTCTTTGTATTAATAGAAATGGAGAGAGTTACAACCAAATATAGGAGTTGATCTTGTAGAAGAGCTCCTCCAAGTTGACTTATCCTTCCTTGCCACAAAGTGTACCTCTATGTCACCTTAATGCATGGAAAAATGACTTTCACAGCAGCAACATGAAGGTAGAATCTATCTCCAAAAGCCAACCCCTAGCTTGTGGATAGGCTTGAGATTCACTCTTGATGGGAGGATGAGCTCAAGGGATAGAGGGGTGAAATCTCCAAGGTAGAATAGAATAGGATTCGAGACTTTCATCCAAGGTAAATAGTTATAACAATTCTTGGAAGCTTCTGGAAGAGGAAGCTTCAGGATTCTTTTTATTTCTCCCAAATTTCTAGAATCAGCGCACCCCTAGCAAGGGGCAACCTGTTGGTGATCAACATAGGTCCAAAGAGGGGCAACTTGCTAGTGAACGCTGGTCTCTAAAGGGCCAAGGTGTGTTGGGCCTAAAAATCACTGAAATGAAGCAGTTAAAGGCAAAAATTCAGGGTTTTGAGAGAGTCATACTTAGGGCTTGTGTAGGGATGATGACAAAGTGTTCAAGGATGTGAATGATCCTATTTGAAGGCTTCTTGATCAGATGCGACAAAATGGCCTATAATAGGACGCCATGAGACGACTCACATTACGGTTTATATTTGTGATTTGTGCTTCCAATCACACAAACCTCTCCTCTGTTGGACTTCGAGGGTTATCATAAACTGATTCGTTAGTCATGGTGGGGAACCTGGTGTTTTATGAATTTCTACTTAAACCAGTTTGATTCCTTGAAAATTTTCCAAAAATACCCAAAGAAACCTTCTTTGATACCAACATGATTTGTAAACTGTCGTGGATATTCTACTGGATAATTCATCACAAGAAATTCGATAAAAATAGACTAAAATCTGAAATCTCTACTATGAGGGTTAATTTTCTTTAGACTTCTGGATTGGATTTATTAATTATTGTTTTTTGCTTATGCATGCAATAGATAAAATGCGAAAAATAAAGGATGATGAAATACAAACACACACCAGTTACAATGAACACCAAGATATGATCTAGGAAACCCTTTCTGGAAAAATACCAACTGGAATTTGAGGCAGCTTTACTCTCTTTAGTTTGAATGGAAATGATGCAAGTACAAAGAAGAAGACACTTTCTATGGAGTTGCTTGAGACTTGTGGCCTGTGGGCTGCGACAAAACACAAACATCCTCTGTTATGCTCTCTCTCTATTCACACTTAGCTACTCTGCTCTACGATGGAACAAAAGGCAAGCAAATAGAATGGAACTTCTTTTCCTCCTAATGGCTCATTTTTAACACAAACTGATAGCCAAGTAGGCGTTAATTGTGACCCATTTAATCCTCAACATAAGTTATAATTCGACCCTTTTATAGCCTTCTTGATAGTCCCACGTGGCTAGCCCATTTTCCATGAGTAACAAGGGTTGATGTTGCATCCTCTTGAATTATGGTGCTCAAACACAATAGGTCAACTTCCGGGAGGCAAAACTTTTGCATCCGAACTCCAAATGATGCAATTCTTGCATAGTTGGAAAGATCTTTGAGTGCAGAATAACATCACTAGGGTGCTGCACTTAATTGGCAGATTTTCACCCCCCAAAAAACATTATTTAAGGCCTCAAACTAGACTTGGAAGGTTTCTGATCCCAATTCTCAAACTGGGTCCTGTTGCAAAAATTACTCCTGTAAACTGATTTTTACACCATAAAATCATCGAGATGGATGAAAAACAATATAATGATCCAATCCATATCAAAATATCTTTATTTTAATGTCCTGATCTGAGTTGTGCTCATTCAATATTTGTAGCAAATTTCTCTCTGTGGTTCTTTGCTCTGTTTACAAGTGCTTAGGGTTCTTGTATTGCTCCTTTATTTCCTGCACCATAGATTCAAACCAAGGTTGTAGGAACCACACAACCCTCACCCCCCCTGGTTCGGAGGTCGAAACCTTCCTCTGGATGGGACTGCTATAGAATCGCCACATAATCCGTGGTCTGAAAATTCAGAACCACACTTCCTGCCACTGTGGAACTGTGATGGTTCCGTACATGGTCCAGCATGTGGCACCGCGGTTCGGCACATGGTTCGGAGGTCGAAACCTTCCTCTGGATGGGACTGCTATAGAATCGCCACATATTCCGTGGTCTGAAAATTCAGAACCACACTTCCTGCCACTGTGGAACTGTGATGGTTCCATACATGGTCCAGCATGTGGCACCGCGGTTTGGCACATGGTTCAGAACGGTTCAGCATGCTTCCCATGGTTTGGCCCATGGTTACGACACAGTTCCAATACACTTCCCATCGTGGTGGTGTAAGGATGAGAGAATAGATGATAGAATTCTGTTTTAAATTTGGACTTTTCAGTATTTCCTACTTCAATGTGTAGATGGCCTATTTTGTAAACATTACTATTTGGTCATGTTGACAGTTTGCTAGATAAGCTATTTCAATGATTTAATGATTTAATGGTCTACTTTCTATTATATGCTTAGAAATTTGATACTTGTTTGTAATTGCTAGAATCTAGATGGTTGATGCTCGAATAATTAATCATTAATGTACTATGGATGCCATTTCTATCTTGATTTATGTACAAATATGCCTGTTTTCATATATTCGGCAACTAATTTGATATTTTGGATTTTTTCTTTAATATAATTGCAATATATATATGCTTCAGAGATGCTTCGCTCCCAAGGAATTTTGGAAAATAATGCTCCCATTCTAAAAAATGCTCCTCTTTCACTCCTGCTTTGTGCATCCTTGATTCAAACATTACTTTCGATATAATACACATCCTATCTATTTGTACAGATAAGCCTAGATTTCTGATTTCCTAAATAATAAAATTCTTTCTGCCAATTCCTGCAGGAAAATTGAACATTCTTCAAATGATGGGGTCATATGGGAATTTATCCCCGTCAAGAGAATATCCATTCTGTGACTGGTCCATAAATAGGAAGGAACTTCAGATTACAGTCAACCAACAGAGAGACATGTTTAATCATTTTCAATTCTCATCACTGTAAATGCAAAGTAGCCTCTGTCCATCCCTGTGATCTCTCTAGACGCCGAAGGGACAAGGAAACCTGTATCTCTTCTCTGTAATTGTAGAGAATGTCCAAACATATTAATTTTTTTTGTTTTTCAAGGAAAACCTCAGGGAAACTCCTGGGAATTTCTATGCATTCATTGTTGGTACCCCATGCAAACCTATTGACATGGATTATGATGTCTGACCCAGTAGGGATATCAAGTGAGGCGTGCAACAGCAGCAAGCCAACCTGAGGAATTGATCCCAAGACCTTAGGCATGAAGCTCAAAGCACTTAACAACTTGGGCTAGTCTGCTGGCCTTCAAAATGTTCGGAAACATCTCATCCCACCATCAGCACTTTAGTGAGAGTGAGATTGTTGGTGCCTTGCAAGCACCAATTGACCCATGAGGAGAAAACATGCCAGAAGCAGGATTTGAACTGAGATGGGGAGGGTAAGAACTACTCTTAACCACACAAGCTAGACCCATATGACAGAAACATATAAAGTTACACAAGCCCTGATATGAGTTTGGTCTTCCTGAATGAATATATTCATTACTGAGGAGCAAGAAAGCGAATAGGAAAATCCAAAGAACAGGATGTCTGGACTGCCATCTCCAGCAGTCTAAAAAGGAAGTGGATGACAGATAAGCTAAGAAACCAGATTCGCCTAAAAGGGCCACGTATCCCGAATCCCCGTATCGGATACACTACGTACCTGATTCGTACGAAATTCATCGGGTACGGCCGTATCCATATAGGGTACGGCGTATCTTGACTGTACACTGTACGGATACGGCCGGACCCCCGGGTTCAAAAAAGCATTGTTTTTTTATTATAAAGGGGGGCTTTTGCTCATTGTTTTTCACCAATTGAGGAGGAATTTTCAGGAGAGGGCATCAAGCCTATGGCCCTAGTATTTATATGTGATTAATGGTAATGTTAAATTCTTAAAGTAAAAAACATCCTTTTACTTAAATTTTTAACATTACCATGAAATGACTCAGGATGTTTGAGAGTGGTTCCGACCTCATTGGATTTCATATGGAGAAAGTAGAATTTTAGATCTCATTCAAAACCCAGCAGACTTGTCAGTTTTTCAGGATTTCAAGATTGGATTATTGCAATGTTTCCATCGAATTTTGTCATGTATTAGGGTATGGAACTCGTATTTAATCAAGAGCACCAATCCCTCTATGTACCTTGATGTTAGTGACATTGGTTGTCAAACTCCTCTATCATGACCCTACTAAAAATGTAACCATCACTCAAACAAAACCTTGACTATCTAAGATGATAGATAAATCTATGTTTAAATCAATGAATTAAGTATGAATTTGTGTAAAAAATATCTAATTTTTAATATATATATATATATATTTTTAAAATATATATATATATATATTTTTAATAAAATAATATATAACGTATCGTATCCCAGAAGTATCCTGTTCCGGGGTCACCATACCTGTATCCGATTCTTCGAATCCCCGTATCCCCGTATCAAGTGACTTAGCAGATAAGTATTTGCAACTTGTTTGGAATGTATGCAATCAACAACCAACTAATATTGGATGCTTAGGTAACTATTTCATGAGATAATAGCATAATTGCAAAGAAATGGTAGTTTGAAATAACTCATGACTTTTGTATCTGTGTAAATGTTGTATCTTCTATTTGGTCAGGTTGTGAGCAAGCTGTTATGAGGCTACTGAGTCAATGAGCTTCTCATCCTAGAGGGTGTGTTTTTTTTAACAATAATTTTCTGTAACATAAGCAAACACTAAATGCAGAAAAAGAGCTGGATCATGATAAGGAGAGAAAACTGTGTAGAGCATTCTACAGAGTCATGGCTGACTGATCTCCAATCTTATTGCACTTTAATATACCATGGACATGTTGAAGATGCAATAGACATTCAAGGGAACATTTTCTGACAAAAAAATGTGCTCCAAACATTTTATTCACCAATTGGAAAGCTGGGGGTAAATTATGCATATCATAATTGTTGTAGCTTGTGCAAATTTTGGTCCATCTATGTCAATATTTTGAAGGAAAGATTAATTTTCGAACTGTGCATACTAAAGAAGCTATCCATATTCATGTAAAAGCAACGCACATTGGATTAAATCCCTTTGGAATAGCCAAATATAGTAACACACTTTATGCAAAACTAGGCATTTGTAATAGATCAGTAGGGGTCATCAATTTGGGCAATCGTAAAAATGAGGAAAAATCCAAAACTCCAGCATAAATGCAGGCCTGGAAAACTTGGCAATCAGAAAGCCTCAGGAAAAATCAGAGATTTTTGCAACAAAGTAACTTAAAAAGTGTTTTGCAATGTTATTGATGAATAATCTTTTAAATACTGCTTCAACAAATGTGTGATCATACATGGGTTATTGATTTGAAGCTTCTTTGTGGGGGAAAGGTTGAGCTTTTGAGAGACAAGAAAAATAGATGTGTTGTGGAAACTCTAGTTTTGCCTTTGCGGCTTGGACTGAGCATAAAAATTGCAGGTAATATTCAGCAAGCTATTTTCAAAGATCAGGCTCTGAAAACTTGTTCCTACCTCAGTGTAGAAGGGTTTTTCTCATCTCACCAACTGAAACATTTCTAGAAATGTGCAGCCTATCCAACAAATTGTTAGTAATTGAACTGGTTTTTCCTTTTAAGGCATGGGATTGAAACGTAACAATCACAGGAAATCCTCAGCCAGCTATTTTCAAACATCAACCTTTTTTGATAAATTGGTCCTAGCTCATGATACAAGGGTCTTTGTCATCTTGCCAACTGAAACATTTTTAGAAGTGCACTGCATATCCATGAAACTGTTAATAAGTGCTTGTTGGATTGGTTTCATGCATGGTAAATTTGGCAATTATGCAGGCTGGAACAATAGGATACCTGATTAAATCAAAGGCTCATGAAAACTAAGAAGACAAATTCCATTGAATGGTTAAAAGCTGATTGTAATTTACAAACTGGAGTTTGCAACTACAGATGCACTTATTGTGCAGATAACAGGAGCTCCCACTCTAACTCTGTACTAATTTCCTCAATAGGAGCATGGACATTGCTGGTGTCATTCTCAGGGATGATATAAGGATTTGCCTCCCCTGATCGCCATCTATCAACATTTGCATTTTCATCATCTGGATCTTGAAGATGAGTCCAACGAAGAGAATCATGCAAATTCTG
Source organism: Pinus albicaulis (assembly GCA_034641835.2). Taxonomy (NCBI): domain Eukaryota; kingdom Viridiplantae; phylum Streptophyta; class Pinopsida; order Pinales; family Pinaceae; genus Pinus; species Pinus albicaulis. The sequence goes on from CM076581.1 coordinate 683,563,623, forward strand.
GGATTTACCTAGAACAAATGCTGCATTTCTTACTCTTCTTTCTCTCTCAGCCACTTTTCCACTCACATATTCAACAAATATTGCAAAAGGAAGATTTGTAAGACATGCACCCACAATGTCTGCCAGTGTCATCTCCATCCAATTAAGCAGCTCGTCTATGGTTTCATATCTGTTGTAGTCAATAATGGTCCTGCTGATTCTGTAGAGGCTGGTTCCTGCCAGGGCTTCTGGAGGCCAATGCCTAGGTGGAACTGAGACTATTTCATTTTCAAAGGCCATCACATGCATTTTTCCAATCTCCCCGAGGCATTCAATTATTTGCAGAGCCAAAATCAAACTAGGGTTGTTTACATCACTAGCTGCTCCAATGCTGAAGGTGCTGGTATTGACGGGTAGATTGGCAAGGTTATGACCCAACCATTTTCCCTTCAGATCTATTGTTGACCACACAATAGCAGCTGCTTTCCTCATGCTCGTCAACCCTCTGAAATCCAAATTATTCTCAACAAAGTTCATCAGTTCCAGACCCTCTGATAAACCTTCTACCATCATTTTAATCCGATCTCCATAGAATCTAGAAAGGGAAACAGAAACAGCCATGATGGTCACAGCTGATAGAGTCCAACAGTTGGGAGGAACGTCAGAGGAAAAGGTGGGAATGGGTGGAACATTATCGTTCATAAAGAAACGCATGTTCTTGAATCCTTCGGACACACTGGACTTGGACAGCAGTCTCAGCAATGCTCCACATTTCTCATTCCTTCCCTTCTCCATCCATTTATCCATGTCCTTGTGGCCGCTGCTGGACATCCACATCACTAAGTCATTCTCTCCTTCTAGATGCAATACATAGTCATTCAGCTCAAGTCCAGCAATCCCACGGCCAGCGTCCAAGACAGAATCCATTTCAACTTCAATTAGATCTTGATCTTGATGAGCCGAGTACAAAAGTCCCAGTTTTCTCATGAACCGCAAAGCCTTCTCTGTTGTTGCAGACAACCTCGACCTAAAATAATAAACAACTCTCCTAAATAACAGTACCAACAGAGCGGAGGCAAGGCGGACAGCTTTGCTCACCTGAACTGTACCCTTCTGCAAAAATATGCATATGTCCAATATCATGTTTCTGAGCATATGGACTCTTGCTCTGACATATCGGTTACTGAGATACCCAGGAAGTGGATTCTCCTTCCATTCCTCCAGTCTTTGCACCCAGAATCTCTCAACCCTAAAATCATCAGACCAGTGTCTCACCCCTCCAGGCTGCCTGTAACCACTGGCACTGCACCATCTCAAGGCCGGCGCAACACTCCCCACAAGGACTGCACTCGTTTGAGAGACCAAAACAGGCCAATTAGCCCACAGATAACTGGATTGCCCAATGCAGAAATCTGTGAAGAACGATCGAATCTCAGCCTGTATCAGAAGCAGAACACAAATCGTTGTCAGAGCCCCAGCAACAGTAGATAACACCGAGCGTGCCAAAACATACTGTGGACTTCCAGTATGAACCATCAGCCATAATTTGGTGACATCATTCTTCATATACTCCATATCTGCCTTCTGCAATCTCATGGGGGCTTTAGAATCATAGCGACTATTCAATATCTGATTGGTGGTATCGATTACAAGAGCCGAGGAACACATGAGACCCAGCAGAAGCAACATACAGATCAACACTACCACATGCTCGGCTCTGAATTTGTAGATTACGCCAGTACCCAATTGGATACACACGTTTACCACAACTGTAATGACAAAGATGAAGAGAGCCGCCATGTTTGAAACGATCTCTGGATCCTCCATCACTCCCAGCGATGGCATGGAGAAGGCCATGACGACACATATGAAAACGGTGCCGCTGAGTTTGGTTAACTGGTCTTGGGGTCCCGGCATTGGGGTCGACAGATCCACAGGGAGCTTGCAGGCCACCGAGAGCAGCGTAAGGGATGTTGCATTGATGGGGAAGAATCTACAAGGAAACCATAGTCTCCTGTGAAGAAGACCATGGATGGTGTCGATTCCCATTGCCACCATGCATATCACGCATGCCACTGCTATGTATACTCCTATCAGAGGCAGAGGAGCATTGAACTTGCTTTCGTTCAGACAAGTCGTGCCTCCACTCATCTTCTTCTCCTTCGCCTCTGCAGTTTTTCGATTCATTCAGTGCGTTCCCGTGGATGTGGATTTCATCTTTGCGTATGGTTTTTTCCTTTGACTTGACGTAGCTTGCGCGGTTTGGATTCTCATGGTCCCATCTTCCAACCTACCACGTGCAGTCTTCATTGTTGGCGATTTACAATTGCATGTCGCTAGCACTCTGATGGAATCGCAGCCAGACAAGATCAGAAATGAGGCATCGAAGTACCTGGAAAAACAGGTCATCGAGCAGTAGTAGGAGCATGAAAATTCAAATAAGTTTTTCAAATTAAAATTGTATTTTATTGTTCTTTGCCTCATCCATGGATTTCACGTTGCATTATCTATGGTGGAAATTGGTAATGGAGAAGACATGCCAACTGTATCAAGATGTCAACAAAGTTTTTATTGACAGTATCTCAAAAGAGTAGAGAGACTATTTGGGCTTTTCTGGGCAATGTGTATCTATTTGGAGAGACTACATCAACAAATTGTATAAGGGAGGTATTACAATCCGGAGCAGTGTTGATTCTCTTAGGTGGGGTGGACGTTCTATCCAGGGTCAAATTTCAGTTCAGGAGATTTACGAATAGTAAATACATTTCACGGTTCAGGAGATTTATGAATAGTAAATACATTTCTTTTAATCCACAGATCCCTGAATCAATGTGCTGGTTCAGGTCTATCTGGTCATGGAACATGCCTTTAAAGCTAAAGCTGTTTGGTTCAGGTCTATCTGGTCATGGAACATGCCTTTAAAGCTAAAGCTGTTTGGTTCAGGTCGATCTGGTCATGGAACATGCCTTTAAAGCTCAAGCTGTTTCGTTCGCTTGCGTGGAACGACAAGATTCTCCCATGGGAAAATCTCCTGCAAGCGGGGATTTAATGGGCCTGGAAGATGCATATTGCGTAAGTAATTTGAGGAAAACGTAAACCATTTACTCCTAAAATACCCATTTGCCAACACCATCTGGATTAATGTTTAACAGCATTTATCCTTAAATGCGTCCTGGGGTTTCACGTCGATAGAATCTTGCATTCAGGAATGGCGGGTGAAATTCATGGAGCACAGGACACTCCCTTTCTTTATATTCTGGGGTGTATGGCGTTGTAGGAATGCTATTATCATTGAAAATCTCCTTTGTGACTTGGAAATAATTTGTAACAACATTTGTGCTTATTTCTGCGAATTTGGTCACGTAGCCCCAAAACTTTCTTATAGAAATTCTAGAATCATAAATTGCCTGGGGCCGCGAATCCATAGGTATGTGGGTGCAGTGCACAAAATACTTTATCTGCAGATTTCAACTACCAATTCAGCTGGAATTGTGGTACAGGGACAATTAGAGCTCTATGGGGCTTACTGTTCTGTGCCAGATGGCTTCAACTCGAAAGTCTGTTTGTTTTCGGTGAGTCGAAAGTCAATTAATTGGATCAATGAGTGTTCTTCTTTGGCCCCTCCATTATTATGCAACTGGATGCGCAGGATCTTGAAAAAACAATGTGGCAAATGCTCTTTCAAACTGGGTCATCGCTATCAGATGGGCGAGATTCATTTTCAAGATTATTATGCAACTGGATGCGCAGGTTCAAGGATTTAAAAAATTGGTGCACAAAACAATGTGGCAGATGCTCTTTCAAACTGGGTCATCTCTATCAGATGGGCGAGATTCATTTTCAAGCTTATTATCAGGGTACACTTCAATGTTCGGGCATGATCGCATACTATTTGATGTTTTGTATTTACTTGCTGCGCATAGATGACGTGAAGATCAAGAGATATATTTTGATTAAAATCACACGCATTTCGAAACCAGCATGAACTACACTGACTGATTTCGAAACGCTTTTCACTCAAAGATTTTAATCAAAATTTATGGATCACATAAACAAGATTCCTAATATCAAGAGATATAATTAGTTTTTGTTAGTTGTTGTTTTAACTAAGTGGTAGTTGATAGTTATTATAAGTTATTTTTAGTCTCGTGAATGTTATGTTATAATAATTAGCTGATGTTATTTGTGGTGAATGTTATAATAATTAGGTGATGTTATTTGTTATTCATGCTCTCTCTCAAATGTCAGTTTTGACGATAATTATAAATTTCTAATATCAAATTATACATAATTTTTAATTTCAAATTTATAATGTGGTACTTTTTTGAAAATAGTAATATTAATATATATATATATATATATTATTTGACTAAAGATAGTTTATATATTTTATTTGATTCACGATAGTTTATGTGACTTTTGAATTCTATTTTTTTCCTGTGAAGTTTTATAATAAAATTTCTCTGCTTTTAGACAAAGTTCTTGCTGAAAAAAATATTTTAAGAGTTAGCTGCTAAATATCTGCATAACTTTCCTTGTTGTCTACAAAGGCCTCCTATTTTAAAATAAAATGCTTTTCTGTTTCCACATTTTTGAAGAACAAAAAATACATTGTTTTCTTCCACACTTTTTTGACCTTTTCTAACACCTTATCTCACAATAAAATTAATGCGATATATATATATTATACATATTAATGTTGTTATTTATCCGATCTAATGTCTTCCCACGACACTATGTAATGCCTTCCCATATCAAATTTATGTGAACAATAATTTTTTAATAAAAAACTTGTTTGATTTTTGATTTTTAAATTGTTAAATGAATAAAAATATCCCTTTCATCTAGATAGGAGAAATATTTAATCCCTCTCGAAAGAGTCGATTCGATTCAAGATCTGTTAACGTGGTGTAAGATTTAATATTTGGAACTGTTAATTTTACATGATAGTAGAGTGAAAGAATGAAATATTTTATTATCGTATTTAAGCTGAGACTATTGGTAATTGATTTAAGATTAGATTTTTGTTTTTTCAATTGCGAAATATTACTTAATTGTTATAAGTTAGAATTAACTTTTTGAGAATTTCCATGAAGTTATTTTTTTATAATATAAATTATGAAAAATTATAACATATTTTTTTTAAAGATGAATTTATTTATTTTATTTAAACGGAATTTAATAAAAATATAAATAATTTATAGAATAATAATTTTTTTTAATTTAAATTTATTTAAAAATATATTTTTTAAATCTAAAAAAACATATATTTTTAATAACTAATTTGTAATTTATTTTTTAATGGATTAATAATTTTTGTTTTTTTTTTTTAAATTTAATTTTGCAAAATTTTAAATATTTAAATAAATATGAAATATATTTTAAATATAGAGTATATGGAGTAAATAATTAATTTAAATTTATCTTGATATATATCTTATATTTTCTAAATTTAAATGTATTTTTAAAGAAAGAAGTATATATTTTTAATAATTTATTTTTAATGGATTGATAATTTTGTTTTCAAAACTTATTTAAGTAAATATAGACTACAGAAGAAAGTAATAATTTTTAGTTTAATTCTCAAGGATTAATAAAAAAATTCAAAAATATAAATATTAAAAAAAATGTAAATATTGTGGAATATGGAAATGAATTAGGTAATAAATTAAAAATTTAATTCAAACAATATAAAATTTAATATTTGGAATGTTAAATTTAAAACATATAATATAGTAATTAAAGAAATAAAAGATTTAATTCAAACAATATAAAATTTAATATTTGGAATGTTAAATTTAAAATTTATAATATAGTAATTAAAGAAATAAATAAATGCAATATTTTATTATTTTTCATTTTATTAAAAAAAAATTTAAAACTTATAATATAGTAATTAAAGAAATAAATGAAAAAAAAATATTTTATATTTTTCATTTCATTAATTTTTATTTATTTTACAGTGAAATATTATTTAATTGTTATCATTAGAATTATTGCATAATTTTATTTCATAATTTTGTTTTTGTAATTTTGTTTAAATTGAGTTTATAAAAATTTAAATAATTTATATATTAGTAATAATAATATATAATTTATTCAGTATGTGTGAAATAAGAGATTTTTTCTTTTCAACCGGGGCTTTGATTGCTTAATCTATGCAATGTATGTATTTCAACCCAAAAAAAAATGTGTTTAATTGATCAAGCTCGTAATTTATTTTTTAAAAGATAGATAAACCATTTCATAGAAATTGGAGTTTGTGAGAAGTTAAATGATTAAATAATAAGCATACAAATATGGTGGAGTATAAGAAGGGAGAAGGTAATGAATTTTAGGTGTACTTTTTGTTTTTTTTTTTAAGGAAAAAAAAAGTTTGAGTTTGTTTCAATATATTGATTAGGTTATGTGTGTATATTGATAAGGTTATGTGTGTGTATGTGTGTTTTCCTTGAAGAGAATATTAAGAGAATGATGAAAATAACAAATTATAAAAGCTTTTCTTAAGGAAAGGTAACACTTGAGATGACTTAGTATTTTGATATATATGATGAAAATTACCTTGGTTATTTAAAAAAAAAAACATGAAGGGGATAAAAGTAATGAATTGGAAGAGTACTATTTGTTGTTTATTTTTAGTAAAAAAGCTTTAGTTTCAAGGTAATTTTGTTGAAAAATCAATGCTTGTAGGAATTAGGGTTGGCTTCTTTTACTTCTTTGTTAGTTTATCTTTCATCGAGCAATTACCAAATTAAATGTATATGAAGAACATGAGAACAAGAGACACAAGATTTAGACACTTAGCTAAGGGAAAACCTAGTCCAACTATTCCACTAGTAGATTCAAATCAAGATGAGACAACCCAAGACCTTTTTAGACCTAGACAAAAACCTCCTCCAATCAACCTTTCCTTCCAATAGATGATCCATGGCAAAGTCTCCAAGTGTCAGTTCTCAGTTGTAGCTTCAATTCAAAATTTTGGCCCCGTAGCTATAGATTTTCAACCTAGCTTCAGAATTGTGGATCTGTAGTAGATTAATATATTTTGGCCCCAACAATAGTCCAATAACTTCGCACATGTGAGATAGAGATGCCCAAAAACTTGATCCTTGACTTTTACAGCGTCTTCCTTCTCTCTCCTCAACTTCACTCTTCTTTTTTTGTTTCTTTCTCTTGTGGATCAAACTTGTTAAGTGTGTGCTTCAAATGAGTCGAACTACCTTTATATATAGCCTTTATGTTGGGTCGAATATCCCTAATCTAGGCCAACTTCATAAGGACATGGCCAACTTGGTGTGGAGGTGACAAATGACTCTTTGACTAAAAAAATATATATTTTTACATGATACAAAAGCCCAAGAAGGGTCTAATAAAAATGAAAGTGTCTTTATTGACTCGAGACAAAACCTAGAAGCCTTCAATGGAGGCTTTGACCTAAAAATCATTAACCCGAGCATAAAACTCATAATTTAATAAGCCAATTTTTTTAGCAATAAAATTTCTTTTGAAAAATACAATTATGAAGACCAACACTAGTTACATCCTTCAACACTCCCTCTTAATTAGGGAAGTATTCATAATTACATACATATATAGATACATGGAAGATCTCAAAATGATATGAACTATGAAGAGGTCTAGCACACACAATGATATAGATTAGATTCCTGACCAAGGTATTCTAATCGGGTGGGACTAAGGGTGTACTCAAGCTTTAGCCTCTCTAGGTATCATTAAGCTTTTAAGCTCTAACACCAACCTATGGATCTCGGTGCATATCCAAGGTCGAAGCTCCATGACCAATGCCACCCTCCCTACTTTGGGATCTAGACATCAACACATATGTCAATTATATGTCCTCCCAAGCATCTTGTTGCCACAAGATGCTTCATCTCTCCCTATTAACTAAATATGTAACATCAACCAATCCAAGCATGCTTCTGAAATATTCAAACTTCTTATTCGGAAGATATTTTGTCAATGCGTCGGCTACTCGTTCATATGTCGAATTATATTGTAGCTTCACAACCCCATTTTGTACCAAAATTCTAATGTAATGGTACTTATTATTGATATGGTTCATCCAAACATGAAATACAGGATCTTTAAACATCTTTATGCTGCTTTGATTACCACAATTTATCACTATAGGATCTAGAGGCTTTTCAAACAAATCTGACAAGAGTTTTCTTAACCAAACTGCTTCTTTTCCTACTTCACATGCAGCAACATATTCAGCTTCAACACTACTTAACGCAACATGATCTTGTTTTCTACTCATCTATGGAATCATTGTAGATCCCAATTTGAAACATCCACCGGTAGTGCTTCTTCCATCAGTCTCACTGCCACCCCAATTAGAATCGGTAAAACCTGTTAACTTAACTTCATTTCCATCATACTTCATGTAATGATGAATTGTACCACGTAGGTATCTCAAGATATGCTTGGTAGCTATCTAATGGTCATGACGAGGTTTGAACTGAAATTGACTAAGAACATTTAAAGGATATATCAAGTCTAGTATTTACCAAGTACATCAAATAACCCACCAACTTATGATATCTTATAGGATTGACGAGGCTAAGGTCGGAGCTTCTCAACTTCTTGAGATTTGTGATCATGGGAGTGATCATAGGCTTGGAATCCATCATACCAAAATTTTGTAACATTTTGATTATGTACTTACCTTGACCAAGATATATCTCACCAGGTGTTTTCCAAACTTCCAAGCCCAAGTAGTAATGCATGAATCCCAGATCTTTCATTTCAAATTTTGTTGCCAACATTTTCTTGCATTCTAAAATTCTGCACTCCACACCTGTAATAAATAAATCATCCACATATAGTAGTACAGGATTCATTCATTCTTAACTATCTTGATGTAGAGGTTTGCATCGATACAACTTTCGATGGACCCAATCCTTAAGAGATATGCATCCATCCTTGCATTCCAAGCTCTAGGAGCTTTCTTCAAGCCATATAGAGATTTATTGAGTCTGCAAACATGTGTATCCTTGCTATTTATCTCAAAGCTTCTAGTTGTTCAATATATACTTCTTCATCAATGAATCCATTTAGAAATGTTGTTTTGACATCCATTTGGTGGATATTCCATCCCATAGTAGCATCTAGTGAAACCAAAGATCTAATAGTAGCGTACCTGGCAGTGGGAGAAAAGGTTCCTTCCTAATATATTCCTTCGTTTTGAGAGAAACCCCTTGCAACAAATCTCGCTTTGTATTTGTCTATGCTTCCATTAATGACATGTTTGATTTTGTAAATCCATTTGGAAGTGACAACAGATTTGTCACTAGGTCTTGGAACGATTTCCCAAACCCCATTCTTCATGATAGATATTCTTCCTGCATTGCTTTCTTCCATTCTTCTTGATGAGTGGCTTCTTCAAAGGTAGTTGGTTTTGCTTCGATTAACTTCGTCATGTATGCTTCATATCTTGATTATATTTTTGGTCTTTTTCTTTCTCTGGAAGTTCCCTTAGTTGCTCCTTGTCCTTTGGCATCTTCAAGTGTATATTTTAACCAATATGGCCTTTTTTTTTTTCTTTTTCTTTTTTTTTCTTTTTTTTTTTTTATTTTTTTTTTATTTTTTTTTATTTTTATTTTTATTTTCGGGAATGATTATAGGTTGAATAGGTTCACTTGGTCCTTATTTTTCTTGGTTAGTAGGTGTCTTGTCGTGTTTCTCTTCTTCTTCAAATAAAGGTACATATTCTTCACATGATTCAATTGGTATATCCTTGCATCTTTTGTAGGTATGGTTTTCATCAAATATAACATCCCTACTAACTTTGATTTGTCTTCCTTCTTTGATGTAGATTCTATAAGCCTTTGATGAAAGGCTATAACCTACGAAGATACCTTCTATACTTCTAGAGTCTAACATCCTTCTCTTGTCTTTTGGAACATGAATGTATGCGGGACACCCAAAGATTCAGAGATGGTATACAGATGGATTCTTCCCTATGAATGCTTCTTCTAGTGTCACATTATCAAGGATTCTATGAGGACTTCCATTTTGTATGTATATTGTTTTCATGGATACTTCTTCCCATAGAAATTTTGGTAGATCTTGATCAAATATCATAGTCCTTATGCATTCTTCAATGGTTCTATTTTTCCTTTCTGCTACTCTATTTTGTTCGGGGTTGTAGGGAACAATGAGCTCCCTCTTAATACATGCTTCTTTACAATATGCTATATGTTCTTTTGAAGTGTATTCACCTCCATTTTCGGATCTCAAAATCTTTGTCTTTCTTTCGGTTAAGTTCTCAACTTCGGATCTAAATTCCTTGAATTTTTTAAATACTTCTTCCTTTGTCTTGAGAAGATAGAGCCATGTCTTTCTAGAGTGATCATCAATGAAGGTCGCATAGTAAAGATGGCCTCCAAGAGTTTTATTAGACATGGGTCCACAAACATCAGAATGAATGAGGTCTAATATCTCCTTAGACCTTGTGTCACTACTTGTAAAAGGTTTCCTAGTGTTATTTCCCAAAGCACATCCCTTGCATACTCCATGATATTCCTTGATGTTGGGGATGCCCTTTACCATTTGATTAAGAGAAGGTATTATCTTGTAATGAATATTCACATATCTTCTATGCCAAAGATGGAATTGATCTCCATGTGAACTAGGGCTTGAGGAGATGGTGTTATAACTCTATATAGTATTCCTTCACGAACTCCAATAACCTTTGTCTTTTCAATACTTGAATCCTTTCCCAAAACCAAAACTTTACCATCTATAAAAGCAACCTTATCTCCTTTTTCTTCTAAATAAGAAATGGAATGTAGATTCCTTTTCAAACCTGGGACATAGAGGATGCTATTGAGGTGTAGCTTTGCTCCACTTTCCAGCTTCAATGATGTAGATCCAAGGCCCTTGACTGCATAACTATTGTTGTCCCCTAGCTCCACTATATGTGATGATGATTCTCTTGATAGAGTATGAAGTTGTCCATTTTGTCCCGTCATATGTATTGAGGATCCACTATCAATGATCCATTCATTTTCGTCATCAAGTGTACCTATAAGTGCAACCAAGAATCCTTCATTCTTGACTCTCCTAGATAGATTGTAGATGATCCTTCCAAACCAACTTCCTATTTTCATGGTATTGAGTCCCATCTTCAAATAACTTTCCATTGAGGGAGTAACCTTTCCTTCTAACATTGCTTTTCCTTTCTTCAAATGATAGCCACAACGTGATTTTCAACTAGTCCTTCTTCCATCTTAGCTATGATACCATGTTGAGAAATCAATGCTACCAGGAATTAGTGTTTGATTCCTCTTTCTTGAGAATTACTTGTGATTTATGTTGGATTATTTTACTTCTTTGTTAGTTTATCTTTCATTAAGAAATTACCAAATTAAATGCATATGAAGATCACAAGAACAAAAGACACAAGATGCAGGCACTCAGCCAGAGAAAAAACCCTCCAAGGGAGAAACCCAGTCCAACTCTTCCATTAGTAGATTCAAATCAAAATGAGACAATCCAAGACCCTTTAGACCTAGACAAAGATCTCCTCTAATCACCAAGTCAGCCCTTCCTTCCAATAGATGATCCTTGCCAAAGTCTCCAATTTTCAGCTTGTTAGTTGCATCTTCAATCCAAAATTTCACCCCCTCAGCTACATATTTTCAGCCCCTAGCTTCAGAATTTCGGACCTGCAGTAGATTAAAAAAAATTTCCCCTAGCAAAAGTGCAGTAATTTCGCACATGTGAGATAGAGATTCCCCAAAAATTGATCCTTTATTTCTACATCTTCTTCCTTCTCTCTCCTCAACTTCAATCCTTTTTTTTCTACCTCTTTCTCTTGTAGATCGAACTTGTTAAGTGTGTGCTTTAAATGAGTCGAACTACCTTTATACATAGCCTTTATGTTGGGTCGAAAAGTCCTAATCCAAGCCGACTTCATCATGACAGGGCCGACTTGGTGTGGAGGTGACAAATGACTCTTTTGACTCAAAAATAATATCTTGTACATGATACAAAAGGCCCAAGAAGGGTCTAATAAAAATGACAATGACTCTATTGACTCAAGACAAAACCTAGAAGCCATCAATGGAGACTTTGACCTAAAAATCATTGACTCAAGCATGAAACCGATGCTTTAATAATTCAATTTCTTTTGACAAATACAATTATGAAGATCGACACTAGTTACATTCTTCAACATATTCAATGTTTTGATTAGATTGGTATATGAAGAAAAATAAACACTGATTTGTTTCTTTTGAAAAGAAAACAATCCATATTTTAAACAATAATGTGGTGGTAAGACACATTATTAGAAGACCTTTGGTTGAAATTTTGTAATGATAAGAAATTATTCATTTCAATTTACTTAGTATTCCAAGTTTGAACCATAAATACCTTTCATTTATTAAAATGACATAAAATCTACTTGATATACATAGTTTTAGTAAATGATAAAAGGAATGAAAAACTTTCATAAACGAAGGAGCATGGGTTTTTATCGATTTAAAGATGTGAGATTGTTTAAGATGGTTAATGTTAATTCAAGTAGCATTATTTTATATTATCAAATGGATGATCATATGAAATTTTAATGTTTATTTCTTTTAAACAAATAAAGAATGGTTAAAAGATGTTTGTGCAATATGCAATTCCAACATAAGGATGCCCACTAACCAATAAAGGTGTGGGCAATTGAATGAAAGATATAAGATGATAATTATATGGACCGAAATTCAATACATAGCACTTTGGATGCTAACTGTCACTCCCTTGTTAAATCTAACATTAAAATGAACACCTGTTCTAAATTGTAGATACTAAAGAAACAAAATTAGTAATTATAATAAGCACTAGGTTTTTAGTGATTTAATTAAAAAGTATGATTATATATTTCGGTCCAAGCTCATCAGATATCCATCAGGTTAATAAAGTACTTTGAAATAATAAAAACTTTGGTACACCAAATAAAATTTACTTATTAGATATAAGGTAAAGTAAGGACACTCTATACCTTGGAGTACAAAACCTCCTAGTGGCCTCATCCTAGAGTTGTTTAATAAATAAGTATAATTCCCGAACCAACTAACCACCCGATCGATCCCCAGAGCAAATAACTTAATCTAATCATAAAATACTCTTAATAAAAGCAATAAACCCAAAGTTTACTAATATAGTTTATCCAATATTTTCCTCCCCTACACCCACAAGCAATACTATTCATTCCAATAGATAGTTATAGATTAAGGAGTTGCAATGTGAATAATTAAATATGTGAAAATATGTGAAATGTAAATTGAATCATAAAATCTCTTTAATAAAAAAAAAATATTGAAGAGATTTCCGGATTATCCATAGTGTTATAGAAAATTTGTCGACGTTTCGAATCCCAACGAGGATTCATCTTCAGGATAGGTTCTTGAATGAAGTATTGAAAGAAGGATTAGGTCATGGATTAATAGTAACAATATATCCAAAGTTTAGTAACAAAGTCTACCCAACAATTGTCTTCCCCACATTAATAAACAAAATTATATCCCTATTTGTGGATATTATTGATCAAGAAGTTGTAGCATCAATCACTAAAAATGTGGAATTCGAATTTGATATATTTTACACAATAACTATAATTATTATTTCCAAACTAGAATTTCTTCATGCAGTTGGAAAGTTTTTTTCATATTTCCCTTGTAAAATTAAAAAAAGGTCTTATCCATAAAAGCGGTATTTTATGCATTTTTGGACAGTACTCTAGCAACAACTTGGAGTTTATGTTATGAAGATGGCACTACTTGAAATCCTTAATGGGCTTGCTTCCACCTTCCTTGATGTGTGGACATATTGCATTAACTTGGGCTTCATGCCCAACTATGTATCCTTTGGGGTATCCTTGTTGTGCCTGCATTGTAGTTGATTGTGTCAAAATAATATGGTTGGATTTGCTTTAAAAACGGTGGTATCTTATGGAATGGTGTTATTTAGTTCCATTATGACATTGATAAAATTAATGTTGATTTTATGACAATCAGTTGTTATGCATTTTTTTTTAATTGAAATGTGAAATATTATCAAATGAAGTAAAAATATTACTTATGGTTAACTAAGAGCTTGTTTTCCTTGGATGCAAGGAAATAGGTTAATGACCCAAGACCTAGAGGCATCTTGAAAAAGTGAATGTCCACCCCCTTATAAACTACTAGTGGGTCATTGTAGGTGGCATGGTTTTCCTTGAATAATGGTGATGAGATAGCTTATATTTGAAGATAGAACTAAGTGATGGATGTCCTCATTTCTTCGTCACAATTGAGTTAGGTTTTTCCATATTCAAAATAAATATAAATTATTCTTCTATTTAATTGATGTAAGCATGGTTGGGAATATAGGGATAATTTCCTAAACTAATTAAATTTTTTTATTTGAATGAGATCCACATGGCAGTTATTTTCTATCGGCTTAGCTTTTACTGAGGATCAACATAGACAAGGTTCAAGGCTATGGCTGATATATGCGGCAAGGTGATGGCATGAAGGGCCCATACCATCATGATTGTTGTTCGCACGTTCCTTAACAAGGTTTGAGGCTATGGGTGATGTAGGAGACATGGTTATGGCATGAAGGGCCCCATACCATGATGATTGGTGTTTGGACTTGCATTAACATATTACTATCAATGTCAACATAAGAAATATAAATAGTTGAAAGTAAAATGTATTGAAGAACCGAAAAAGAAATTGTGTATTAAAAAAAATCATGAGACACCACCCCTCAAATGTAATTGAGAAAAATGCTAGAGGAGAAGCACACTTGACTTGGGGAAGTTGAAGAGTTCGAGGATGCATGTCCTTACAACTTCAACCCTATGTTATTCTCCTATTTACTCTTGCACCACAAATGAAGAGGGGTTCTTTGGTTAAGAGTGAGTAGAAATGTTGCCCAAATTTCCATGTGAAAACTGAGAATGGACTAGAGAGTTTGAGGACATTATAACCTGCATGTTGTTGAGAAATAAAGAGCCCGAAAAAATCTAATTAGATGTTGGTTTTCCCATTTGGGTCTCTAAGGTAAATATTGTGTTCATGTGTGATGTATTTTCTTTATGTTGTTTTAATGTTGAGTCGATTTGTATGTGAACTTTATTTGAAGCCACTATGTATTCAAATTGTTGCTTATGTCTATTTCAATGGGTCAAGAATTCATTCTAAGTTGTAATTTTTGGTGATTTCCTTTACAGTTACCATCTCCATGAGAAAATAAATAATCCCAAGTGCTTTTATTTCTCCTCCCTTTATCCATTCATGAGATTAAAAATATATGGTTTTAAATATGGAGTTGTTGCATTATTCTAGCTAGTTCACAATTCTGTGGAGCTTGTCATTATTGGAGAAAATAGAAAATCAATGTCTCTCATGATAGTAAGTCTCCTTTAGTGATTCCTTGATCCCATATGTAACCCTATTGCACCCTGAGAGGTTGTGTGTTTGCTTCATAAATTATTGAACCAGCATGCATGTTATACAAGTGATTTTTGTTTCTTTGGGGATTTTACATGAGCCATACAAGGCATACACACTGTTGGCAAGCTACTTCCTACTTCTTGGGTTTGCACCACCTCTTGTTGGATGTGTGAGTTATTTGGGAGCTTGCAATTTTCTCTCAAGTGATTAGAGTGGAAATTCATTCCATCAAAGAAAAAGATCAATTGTTTGGAAAAAATTTATTCCTCTCTCATGATTTGGCCTCCAACATTTCACTCCAACACGTCATGTCATGGATTAATGGTATGGCTCGGGTGAAGGTTTTAAGAATGGTTTTCCTCTCATACCACTGTCCAATAGATGATTTCGAAAAATGGATATTTCCCATATTATTTTAAGCCATTTCATAAGACTTAAAACCATTTGATAAACCATGTATTCTTGTAAAATGGTATAAATACATCAAATAATTTCCAACTCGTGCATGCATGATTGAATGTAGTTAAATGATATTGAAGTCTAAGTTGGAATCAAGTATGAGCATAGGAAAGTATGGTATGAGATATGTCATGCCATATTTTTTTGGGTGGAGTTAATAATTGCATTGAAGCCTTCATAGAAGTACTATTTAAAGATAAGGGATTAGAGATGGCTTAGCATCGTGTCTTGTAGCTTAGTCTAAAAAACGCTTATAGGAATTATAAAATTGTAGAAATTTCTCAAGAGTTCACGCTAGTTAAAAACATTGGGTATAGCTTATTGTTTATGGATCATATGGTATAAGAACTCAAGTTTGACTATACTTGGTGAGACCTCTATGTTAAACATTGCATTGACTATAGGAGAAGTGGACAAGAATTGTTGATAGGGTTTTAAATGAGGACCAACAATGACATGGGGTCATCATGGAGAAGATGAAGAAGAAGATACTAGAGTTAGGATGATTTGGTTAGAATAGAGCATTGTCACACTAACATTGGTGGTAACACAAGAGCTAGTAGAGAAAGGTATGGGAGTTCCCTCAATAGAGACTAAGCATATTGAACACAAGGCTACTACAAAATATAGCAAGGAAAAATGAGAAACTTGAGTTAGAGATCGAGATTGAGACAAATATGGGAAATTAGAGATAAGAAATTTGGAAATTTATGAAGGTTAGCAAGCATTATAAAAGAAAGCAAACGTAAAATTTGAATGAGACAAATGTGAGAAAATAAAAGTAATTAATTGAAAAGAAAAAAAAAGAGAATAAGAGAGGAGATAAAGTTGTGGTAAATGAAGGATCATGGTTGTTGGCCTTCCCCTTATCCTTAGCTATCCATTTTTCTTACATGAATCTCACTCTCAAAAGGATTTCATAGGCGAAGAAAGGAGGATGGAAAGGGAACCAAGTGCTACATTGTGCTAGATATTATTGAAATGTGAACTAAGCCCCCTTCAATGTTGGTTTTTCCAATTGGGTTTCTATGGTAAAATATCTCTATTTTTATTGTGTGTTTTATTGTGATTGTTAGGTGATTGATTACAATGTAAATCTCCTACACCTTTGCAACTTCTTATGGTTTAACACATTCCCTGTTATGTTGAATTCATTGAGCATTTTAATTTTGCTCAAAGTTGAAAAATGACAACTCTTTTCATTTTGGTAAATAATTACTTGATCAACTCCATATTATTAACATATGTATTAACAATATGCTTCTTTTAACAATTAATTCATGTCTGAATTCACAAAGTTTAGAAAACCCAACAACCAAGGAAATCATACCATCCATTTCACTTAAGTTGAGATCAATGGTTGTTATGAATTGATTGTTAAATTTATCTAGCTAAACTTCTACTATGATCTCTAAATTATAGGAATTATTTTTTTTATTGAGGTCGTTAGAATTCTTTCAACCAAATTTGATTTATCGGGTCAAGTTCAAACTACTTGGGATGTCTTCCCAATTGTCTAATATTTTTTCCCACTTACCTAGATGACTTCACATCGCCTTGGTAATTTTATATTGTGACTAAAAACTTCATATCCACTTGGGTATTTTATTCCATACTTGGATAACTTGAAATACCCCTAGCCATTTTATTCATTACCTTGTTGACTTCATATCTCCTTAAGTGATTTAATTTATAGCTATTTGGTTAATTGGAATCATTTTTCTCGAGGAATCATTCATACCCAATTGTTGGGATGCACTTCAATTAATAGGTGTTGTGGCAACAATTTATGTTAGGATCATCTTCTTAGCTTCCATTTCTCTTAGGGACAATCATGGAATCTCAACATAGAATTTTTTTTTTATCATTGTTTATGATTTTTCTTGTAGTGGTTATATGTTCCATTGCTATTTTCAGTGACGTTAATTCTATTTTAAAGAAAAATAAGGTAGGTCCTCATTAATATTGAGAATGATGCTTTTAATAAGTGTTGGCGGTTTGTATATATAAAAAAATATTGGAGTAGAACCAAGAGAAGAAAGTTGATCTAGGAATTTGCTTGTAGAATTGTGAGGAGTGGATAATTATTGGAAAACCTTTTATCTTTATGCCACGGTCACTTAGAGCCTTCTAGTTTAAATTATTATTGTGTTTGTGGTTGTAACATTTTAAAATTCCTATTTACCACAATAGGACTAATTGGTATAAGGGAACCCTATCCAAATTTCTACATTTGGTTATTTGTGTTGACTAAAAGATGAATTACACTTTAACCAAAGGTATATTTATAATGGTCATGGAGATTAATATGAACATTTAGAACTCAACACCTTAGAGCGGTTTCCAGGAATGTACTAACTTCCTATTGCATGTAAATCATCATCTATCTTATTAAGATATAAATATGGACTTACTTTTGGTGGAGCCCTGGTCTAGTTGCTGAGATAATATCTAAGTTATTCTTTGTAGTTGTCTTCTTCTTTGTAGCAATGGATTTTTGAGGTTGGAAAGGGATACCTATGGGGACTACAAATAGTTTCTACTAAAGAAATATGAGTATTCAGAATATTAACCAAAGTATCCATTTTTGTGTCAATGTTTCAACTCTACAATAAGACTCATCGTTAGGAAAAATCCATGGATAAGAGCAAGGAAGAAGTGAATAAATAGTGAAAGGAAGGATGAGCAAAGAGAAATGGATGACCAAATAACCCTAATTTCTACTTACATTAATAGGCAAAGAGAATTATTGAGTTCACTTATATCTCTTAGTTAGGCTACATTTAACTATTGCATTGACAAATAACTATCATGTGCAGGTTACATTGATAATAGAGATTCAAAGTATTTGTTGAGCTTTGTTGGTTATTAACTAAATTATTATTTCCATTGCTAGTTGGTTTTTTTGTGCAAGCTACATTGAGAACAAAAATCTTACAACCATTAGAAGGGAGAGTTGAGATCCTTGTATAGAGAAGAGGACATAGGTCTAATAGCCTTTCTAAAGGCCGAACACTATATGTGAGACTAAGGCAAAGATATTTATATGATCTTGAGGACATAACTTGAAAGGGACTTTCATAGAGTTGTTGGGTATGTGTTATATTTTTTACATGACTACCTCCATGCATTGTATGTTATGCGAAACGTAGTGAGGCCAAAGCCCCCCGTGTGGGGGTTTAGGGGAAATTCCCCTGAAATAAAATGGGTGGTTTTTTGTGTTTGCTTTTGGTGGTTTTCATCGCACAATTTTCAGTTTTAGCAATTTTGTGGCACATGGTGGTTCAACCCATGGTTTTGTAATTCTGGTTAAGGAATTATGATTGTATTTTGATTAAGAGTAAATGGGATTGATTTTAAGGGATATACATATTATATTGTAACATTATAAAGAAGAATATGCTAAAAAGACATTTATGTTTTTATCCTGGTTTGGGTTTTTAGGTTAAAATATTTGTGTTCATCTATGTGCACCATTGTATCAAGTA
Organism: Pinus albicaulis; assembly: GCA_034641835.2. Lineage (NCBI taxonomy): Eukaryota > Viridiplantae > Streptophyta > Pinopsida > Pinales > Pinaceae > Pinus > Pinus albicaulis. The sequence goes on from CM076581.1 coordinate 683,583,007, forward strand.
ATTGCACAGGGTTAAAACCTACAAGAGGATCCATGTTGTTGAAATGAGTGGGCTATAAATCCCTCATTTATGGGTCATAAGGTATCATAGTAGTTACATATTGTAGGTTTTAACTTTGAAAAATTAATTACTACAAACATATTATTAATAAAGAAGATAAAATACAATTGAAAACACGCAAATTAACATAAATATTTTACCTTGGAAACCCAAACAAAACAAAAAAACAAAAAAGGAAAAAAAAACTAGAAATATTTTTCAATATATTCTCTGTTGCAGTATTAAAATACATATTTACCTTGGATTCATATACAACCATATTTCCTTAACCAAAACTATAAATCCATGGGCTAAAGCACCAAGTGCCAAAAATTTTTTAAAGGGGAAAATCGTGTACTAAAACTACCAAAAATAGATGCAAAAAACTAACCAATTTATTTTGTAGTAGCACTATCCTCCAACCCCCAAAGCAGGGTGGGCATCCCCCCCAGTGGCCCTCTCGATACATCCTGCCTGACATATAATGCATAGGGATAGTCGTGCAAAGAATATAACACATAATAAACATTCTCCCGCTTGTTGTTTCCTTTGTACATAGGGGATCACGTGATCACAAGATTAGTAATCTAGGGAAATAATTCCCATTGTTTCTCTCCACCAAGACAACATCTCAATGTTCACAAATTTTGTTAATGAATCTGCAACATCCTTCAAAGTGTCCACCTTCACCAAAATCACAATCTTTTATTCAATTATATCTCCCACAAAGTGATATTAAGAATAAATATGCTTTGTCTTAGAATGATATGTTAGGTTCTTCAATAGGAAAATTGCACTATGACTATCACAATCTATCCCCATAGCTCACTGTACCAACCCAATACCTAAACACAATATCTACAACTATATTGTATCCTTGCTTGCATGAGTGGTTTCCATATATTTAACTTCTATAATTGAGAATGAAACTACAAATTGTATCTTTCTCACCCAAATAATTTATCCTCTAAATATCTTAAACACATACCCGATTGTAGATATTCTATGATCCAAATATCCAATTCACTCAGCATCAACAAATCCATGTATGTTCAACAATCTATCTAATCTTGGTATTTCTTGGTATCAAAATCCATAACTAGTAGTGCCACACAAATACCTGACAACCCTCTTTACTGTTGTCCGATGATCCTTCCCTAGTTTTGACATATACCTACTCAACACTGCCATTACATGTGCAATTTTTAGTCCAGTATATACTGTTGAGTCCCCATTTTACCTAATTTTGACACCTTTTTAGACCTTATCTCTCCCATTTTGACCTCTCCTTAACCCCTAATATGCTTATTTTGGTTATATCAGCTAGGTTTTGGAAAAAAGGGTACTATAGGCTTGAGGTATGCAAATTAACATAAAATAAGCACTCTGTCTAATCTTGGTATTTCTTGGTATCAAAATCCATAACTAGTAGTGCCACACAAATACCTGACAACCCTCTTTACTATTGTCCGATGATCCTTTCCTAGTTTTGACATATACCTACTCAACACTGCCATTACATGTGCAATGTTTGGTCCAGTATATATTGTTGAGTCCCCATTTTACCTAATTTTGACACCTTTTTAGACCTTATCTCTCCCATTTTGACCTCTCCTTAATCCCTAATATGCTTATTTTGGTTATGTCAGCTAGGTTTTGGCCAAAAGGATCTATAGGCTTGAGGTACGCAAATTAACATTAAAAAGTATCATTTTTACCTTTAATCTTAAGTATTCCTTAAATAGTTGTTTCCTTATTAAAATTATCATGAAAACTAATCTAAGAATACTATGTAGATTTTCTTTGATCCGAAACAACGCCAAAATTCCCGAAGACAACTCGTGCGGCCGAATTTCCTACAGACGCTCCAGGAATCCTGTAGCGGATTTCCTACAGCTGCTCTAATTTCCTGCAACAAAATTATCGGTTAGATATGTTCCACTCGCTACAAAATCAAACGAGAACGTGGGTTTTGTGGGGAATTCGTCGTACATGGACGTTGCCCTATTGTCCGTGCCAAATCTGCCTTTGAAACTAACCAGATTCGCAGACCTCTTCTCGTTGGCCGCATGAGGAGAAGCTTTAGCCTTGTAACGAAAATTGTCTAATCCATGCTTTCAGTCATGGATTAGATCCAGCTTAGATAATTTTGATGATATTGTACTTGTATTAATAGATATTAGCTCAGAGTAGCATTTTCCTCATTCGAGCCAAATATGGGCTTTCGAACTTGTATAAATTTGACTGTGTTTTATGATGTGAGGGGTTGGTTGGGTTGGGATTTTTCTAATAACATATATCAGATTGTACTCGACTATAATATTTAAGATTAATACAATATCTCATGTTCTATCTACTCTGATGAGCAAGGCTCTGTAATCTTGTAGGGGTTGAGTGAGGGAGGGCCCCCTTCATTCACAATCCCTTAGTTGTGTGTGTGTGCATTTTTATTTCAGTTGTGTAGTAATAATTATTTAATTCAGCTAATGTACTCTTTCTGAAGTTTTCAACATCAATTATAAATTTATTAAATGGTTGAGTTTTTGTGTTAAATGTGTGGACTTCATTTGATCATGTTTGATTTGTATTGTCAAGTTGATTTATTTCTTGCTATAAGTTTGATCTCCTATCTTTTCTGATCACATCAGCAAGACTAAGAGTTGTAGAGGGATGTCTAGATCCACTCCATAGCCTTTTCTGCAAATTGCGGATTCAGAAAAGAGGCATTAGTTTGATGAGTGATTGACTGGTTTGATTAGTAAACACTTGAATGATTAAGCCTACATATATTTTGCACAACGTCTCACAAGCCTACCTGCCCTGGGTTGACAATTTATGATTGAAAAATTATAAGCCTATAATTTGACTTAACATATACCATTGCATACATCAAACTTCGAATTGCACTGGCATATGGACCACGAGACATGCCTTGTTCCTCTTCCTATGTCTTGGGACACTATTATGCAGATAAATGTACACTTGTAGGAATAGGGACCTTTACCATTTTAAATTCTTGCATATTAAACACTATAAAATTGTCTCAAAATATTTCCTTTTATTTAACCAAAGGTTCCTATTTTCCTGATCTCTTTTAATTTCCATTCCAAAAATGAAATTTGCAACACCAATATCCTTCATTTCAAATTTAGATGATAATTGAATTTTCACTTCTAAATGGTTTCCATGTCATTTCCAATCAACAACATATCATCCACACAGAACACTGAATGATCACCAACTAATTTGAAATACACATAGTGATCCACTTTTCTCCTTGTGAAGCCAAGTCCCAATATATAAGTATCACTTTTTTGATACCACATCCTTGGTGATTGCTTTAACCCATACAAGGAAATTTTCAACCTGTATATTAGCTTTTTCTTTCCTTTAACAACAAAACCTTTTGGCTACTTCATGTATATTTATTTTTCCATATCCTCATGTATGAATGTTGTCTTCACATCCATCGGTTCTACTTAAAAATAAAATGCATTAGAAACAAATAACACAAATATAATAGAAGTTAACTTGGAAACAGGAGAAAAAATCTCACCAATGTCAATTCCCTCTACTCGAGAATAAACTTTTTCTATTAATCGAGCTTTGTATTTCTCCACTTTTCCTTTTTCATTCAACTTCTTCTTAAATACCAATTTTCTACCAATGGGGTTTATTCCAGCTAAAAACTCCATTAGATCCCAAGCCTGAATTTTTTCTAAGGCTACCATTTCTTCAACCATAACCTTTTTCTATAGTTTTCCATCCTCAAAATCCATTTCCTTCATAACAGTTATGGAAACATCATCAATAATAAACAAAGAAAATTTTGAATAGAAATAAGATGGATTATGTTGAAAAATGTAACTAGTTTCAGTATTCATAATTATCCTTGTACTTGTATCAAAATGTATTTCTTTTAAAAAGAAAAAAGAATAGAAATAATTTATTATTATTAAAATGATTCCAGTCAAAGCATGTTATTCATGCTTCCAGGGTTTATCGAGTGAAGAAGAAATTTTGTCATGTGCGAAAGTCCCTTTTGGACAATTTGTAACAAAAAGAAAAATATTATTTTGAGTACAAAGAGTCATTTTGTCCCATAAGACCAATTCGGACCTGCCTTGTCAATTCAGCCTTAAAGAGGCCTAATTTGATTTCCTGGATAGCTATAAAAGCAATATACTTCAACATCATTTGATCACTCACTCACAATTCGATTTTTGAGTAAGAAACATGAAGAAGAATTGTAAATGCTATGGAAGAGAGAGAACAATCCAAGGAAGAGAATTCGAGTTTTTGCTTGTCTTTTTCCACACATGCGAAGTTGTTTGGGTTACTATGTGAATTACATGCCAAAATTTTATTTTTTTCAAGGTGTCGGGTAAACTTTAGTTTTGCAAAGGTGTTGGGGAAACTCCTACGAAGGTGTTGGGACAAATATATGAAGTTGCAGGTTCAAAATTTCTGCCTTGAAGAGGTTTGACTAGTTTTGATTCTTGTTAACTTGGTTTAATTGGAGGAGATATGAAGGATGGCTAACTTGGTTCCTTGTGAAGGTCTTGGTCTTGGGTCTTGGATGTCTCACTTTGATATGATTCTATAAGAAGAGAATTTTTTCGGGTTTTCCCCCTTGTGGGATTTTTCCCTGGCTTGGAGCCTATATATTGTGTTCTTTGTCCCTTGTGATCATCATGCACTTAATTTTTTTGGTAATTGCTTGATGAAGAAGATATAATAAAATAATAAAAGCCAACAAACACTCACAAGTAATTATCAAGTAAGAGGAATCGACCCTAATATGTAAGCATATGAATTTCTCAACATGGTTTTAGAGAAAAAGGGAAGGAAGGAAAACTCAAGGATTACTTTTGTTGGCACTCTTATTGGAATACATTCTTAAAACACGTATTTATCTTCTCTCTCTCCCTCTCTAATGACAAGCTATATGAAGAAAGGCCTCAAGACTCCGAGGAGTCTCCTTAAAAATATCAAAGGTTGCATCATCAAGTTCATATCCAAGCTATCTAAAGAAGTCATGGATGGAAGCTTTTATTTTTCTCTTTCCATTTAATTTGAAGACGATAGTACATGGGTAATTGACAGTGGAGATTCAAGGCACATTACAAGGTAACGTGGCCAAATCAATACTCTATCAAAAGGGAAATATTCTCACTCAGTGGAATTTGGAGACAATAATAGCTACTTGGTCAAAAGAATTGGATCTACCTCCTTGGAGCTGGAAACCGATGGAAATATTCATCTCAAAAATATACTCTATGTTCCAGGTTTGAAAAAGAACTTTATTTCTATTTCTTTCTTAGAAGATAAAGATGATAGGGTTGCATTTATTGATGGTAAATTTATCGTATGAGATAAGGAACTAATATTGAAAATTCTAAGACCATTTGGATTCGTGATGGGAGGTTGTATAGACTTCTAACACCTCCTCCTAAATCTCTAGTGCATTTAGATATTAGTCGTTATGAACTATGGCATAGAAGGTATGGTCACCTTCATTATAATATATTTCCATCATTGAACCATATGGTTACTGGTATCCCCGAACTAAAAGAAGGGCATGAAGGAGTCTGTAAGGGATGTGCTCTTGGAAATAATGTAATGAAACCTTTTGCAAGAAGTGACACAAGATCCAAGGAAATTTTGGATCTCATACATTCTGATGTTTGTAGACCCATGGCAGCGAAGTCTCATGGTGGTCATCTATACCATGTAATGTTCATTGGTGATCACTCTAGAAATAATTGGATATACCTCCTTAAGTATAAGGATGAAGTATTTGAGAAATTTCAAGAGTTCAAGGAAGAAGTGGAAAATTTGATAGAAAGGAAGATCAAAACCCTAAGATCATATGATGGTGGAGAATATACTTCCCAATAACTTGTATCCTTTTTCAAGGAAGAAAGAATTAAGATGGAGCTTATAGTTCCCTACAACCCTCAACATAATGGTGTGGCTGAAAGGAAGAACCGGTCCATTGAATAATGTGTTAGAGCCATGCTATATGACTAAGACCTTCCCAAGTTCTATTGGGGAGAATAATTTGTAAAAACAATATATATACAAAATAGAAGCCCTCATAGAATTCTTAATGACATGACCTCGAAAGAAGCATTCACAATAAATAATTCAAGTGTTGATCATCTCTAAATTTTTGGACGTCCTGTATACATTCACATTTCCAAGGATAGAATGAATAAGTTGGACCCTACAGGGATAAGAGGCATCTATGTTGGATATAGAACTTCATCAAAATATTATAGAGTCTACATCAAATAATATCATCGTATTGAAGTAAGTAGAGATGTTATATTTGATGAAAGCATTGCATAAAAGAAGTCCACAAACATTCCAATTCATTTTGATGAGGAAGAAGAACCTATATTTGAAGAAATATCAGGGCGTGAAAATACTCAATAACCTACAACCAATCATGAAGAAACTGAAGGATCAACTAAACTCGTGCAACAAGTCATCATTCTAAAAACTCAAAAGAGGCTAGCTTGGTTAAGACCAACTCTATAGGAAGCTAAAGGACGTGCAACAAAAAAGGGAACATTCAAGGAAATAAATAAGCCTAGGATATATTACAGTTATTAAGCTTACATGACTAAAATTATTGAAGGAAATAAAGCTATTTTATTAAGGAAATAAAAAGTGAGTAAGGTTGTGGTTGGGCTAGAGCCTGAACCGAGTGTAGCCTTTGCCAGTATGGAATCAGGGACTGGTGCTTGGGACCAATTTTTCCTAGGAAAGCACCCCAGATCCTGGTGGCTGACCCTTACGGTGATATCCTATGTCCTACTCCTTCCCATGCTACCATACCCAGGCAATTTTGTTCTACCTTCACAACTGGTCCAATTCAAGTGTTGCACTAGCCTAGTAAAATATTACAAGCAAGACCATCTACCATTCGTAATTGCGTTCTCCTGTACAGTAATAGACCTAGCGAAGAAATAGAAGCGAGCTAGAAGTCTTATTGTCTTTTAGAGGTCATTGGCTTTATAGATACATGTGTTTATTGGTTTTTTACCAACTAACCTCCCATACGGTTAACTGCTTTCTTTTGAACTTCCTCTAGTGCCTTTTATCTTGGTTCAATTTCTTATACGACGTCTCCATCTTTATCCATTTACTAGGGACCATGAAACAGGTGCTTCAACGACTGCTACTGGATCTACTACTGGGTATCACTCACGATATGGAACATATGTATATCGATCGCAAAGGGATTCATAAAAGGACGGAAATAAATCCTGGTGCAACAAAGCCTGGTGCAGGTACAAATCCAACTACCACTTATGAGAAAGATGTCAAGCACCAAGAATGAAAGAATTCAACACAAGAAGAATATCAGTATATAATGAAGAATTATGTTTGGAAAATTGTTCCTAGACCTAAAGGAAAATATGTTGTGACTTCCAAATGGGTGTACAAGATCAAGCATGCAGTTGATGGAAGCATTGAAAAGTATAAGGGAAGGTTTGTAGCAAGAGGATTATCTCAACAAGAAGGAATTTACTATGAAGAAAATTTTTCTCCAACATTAAGATATATAATCATCAGGTCACTCATTTCTATCATTTCTATTATGGGATGGAACATCCATCAAATTGACGTAAAAATAGTCTTTATGAATGGGAAAATTGATGAGGAAGTTTACATTCAACAACCCCGGGGATTCAAAGTCCATGATAAAGAAACACATGTTTGTAGGTTGAAGAAGGATCTATATGGCTTGAAGGAAGCACCTAGAGCTTGGTATGCCAGGATGGATGGATATCTACTATGTAGAAATTATACAACATGCATGCATATATTTGATTCACCTGATCTAACAATGTACTAAAGTTAAATACTGAATCACTTCTACAAATATTTTGCAGAATTAAAAACACAATCGCCAATCACATGAAGCAAAGAAGAATAAAATAAAACACACCACAAATAATTTCATGGGTAAAGCTTGTTGCTAAAAACCACACTATCTTCTATTGTATATTCAACATGGATCATGAAACAATTACATACAAAACTCTTCTCACAAGAGACCTCCAATACTCAGCTAATTGTCTCACACTGTCATACAAAAACTGACCAATACATAACCAATTTACTGCCTCCAGATATCCTACCTTGCTCGCGCAATATCTGATGAATGCAATCCCTGAAATATAGGAATTTTGGCCTTCCTTGACTACATAAGTATCATGGCCACTCCAATGGGTGTTTGGTTGCATGGGTGCAACTCAATAATCCTACAACTAATAGTCAAATTCCCTTTCACCTAAATCTCAACTGGGTCTCCACTGGATCTAACATGCATGCAGCTAATAATAGTAAATCCTCAGTTGCATGTGAGATCACTGATTGTGAATTAATTAATATTTAATTCACTTGATCTCTCACTAGTGTATCAAGCAGTTACAACTAGCACAACTGAGTTTAACTCACTTAAATAAGTTAAACTCATTACAACCTGCATTAACTAATGCACCACTGCACTTCGAACTCTGTTACAACTAGAATTACTCTGCATGCCTCACCAACTACCTCTAACTTGAAATCCATGGGCTAACTGAGTTTATCACTCTCAGTTAAATATTACAATTTATTTTTGAGACTAGATTACATTTTATTGTCCATCTTAATTAATGGATAACTAAGATATACATGCACCAAAAATAGCAGTGTGGGCCCCACATTAGTGTAGGTGCTTAATGCACTAGGTGTGGGTGCTAAATTTTTCTTGTTGAATCTCAACACTCCCTCTCAACAAGAAAGGGATTATCCTTCACCCCGATCATGTATCTATGGTATTCGAATTTTCTCCTGGTGAGTGCCTTCATTGGAATATCTGCATCCTGATATTTCGTGGGAATGTATTGATGCAACATTATTCTTCTCTGCACATAATCTCTGAGATGATGGTACCAAATATCTATGTGCTTGTACCTATCATGAAACACAGGATTAATGGAGAGTTTAATGCAACTCTTATTATCACAATGAATCACCATCGGATCCATCTGAGAACCAAACAAACCAACCAAGATCTTTCTCATCCGAATAACCTCACATGCAGCTTAACTTGCTGCCATGTATTCTTCTTCTGTTGAACTAAGTACCACAGATCATTGTTTCCTGTTGTACCAGTAAACCGTTGTTGATCCTATGCTAAAGATCCCTCCTGTTGTTCTCTTTCTGTCTGATGGACTTCCCGCCCAATCTGCATCCATGAAGCCTTGAAGCTTCACTCCCTCTATCTGTTTGTACCATAGACCATACTCTGATGTGCCCCTCAGGTATCTCAAGACATGCTTCCCCGACTTCCAAAAGAGCTTGGTAGTCTGAACCATAGCTTGACACAGATGGTTAATGATGAAGGTTGCAACAAGAAACAATGAAATTGGCATCGGGAAACAACATCCTTGATCGTAGTGAAAATTAAGCACCTACACTAGGTGGGGCCCACATAGGCTATTTTTAGGTGGATGTATATTTATAGATGCATGAGAAAATTAAATTTATAGATGATGTCTATTTATAGATGCATGAGAAAATTCTATTTATAGATAAATTCTATTTATATATGTATGTGCAAGTTCTATTTATAGATCACATGTCTATTTATAGATGCATGTCGACTATTATTATCCCTTAATATTAGGTGGACAATAAGCTATAATATATTCTCAATGTGGACTTGAAAATAGTTAACTGAAGTGGAAAATTAGTTAGCCAAGTGAATTTCAAGTTGAGTGGTTGGTTGGTGGGACATGCAAGTGAACTTAGTTGTAATTGAGTGATTCAGAGTTGTAACAGAGTTGGATGTGTAGTTATGTGAGTTGTAAAGTAGTTTAACTTAGTTAAGTGAGTTAAACTCAGTTGTGCTAGTTGTAATTGAAGATACAATAGTGAGATATGAGTGAATTAATTATTAATTAATTCACAATCAGTGGTCTCACATGCAACTGAAGATTTACCACTGTTAACTACATGCATGTCAGATCTTGCGAAGACCCAGTTGAGATGTTGGTGAAAGGGACAGTTTGACTATTAGTTGTGACATTATTGGTTGCACACATGTGACCACACACACATTGGATGTGCCTATGAGTATTGCAAATTCAAGGCAGGAAAGAATCATTCATTCAAAGGTTCTTGACCATCAGGGATTGCGTAGTGGAGGCAGGCTATCTGGAGGCAGTAAATTGGCACGTGAATTTGCCAATTTTTGTATGACAGTGTGAGACGATTGTATATTGTACTTAGATCTCTTGGATTAGATTTTTGTATGAGATTTTTTCATGATCCATGATATATACATAATATATGATAGTGGTGTTTTTCGCTTTATGATTTCCCGGTAAAAACATCTATGTTATGTGTGATTGATCTTTCTTCTTGATATTGCAATTGGTGATCGTGTTTTAAATTCCGAAAGATTTTTGTAGAAGAGATTCTGTATTTAATAGTGGCATATAATTTTTATATCAGGATAATCCAGGCAATACATAATTTTTATTAAAATTTCTACAGTTAACTGCGTAGCAAATGTCTGGTCTGGTTTTCACTAGATACATCAGTGAACCAACTAACTGCCTATAGACAGTAGCATCCACTACCTCTCCAGAAGTAGCATCCTCTTTCCTCCAATTTTCTGGAAAAGGAGTATCCATGGGTTTGTGTCTCTCCATGTGAAACTTACCCAGTATCTCCTTTGCATACTTGCCTTGGGACACAAAAATTTCACCATCCCGCTACCATATTTCCAATCCAAGGAAATAATGAAGGAGTCCCATGTCCTTCATTTCGAACTCCCTTGCAAGATCCTCCTTGCATGAGTGTATCAGCTACTCATCACCTGTCAAAATTAGATCATCAACATAAAGAATCATAATCAATAGCTTATCCTCAACCATAATATGGTACAGGTTTGCATCTGCTTCACTTTTGATGAAGCCCAGTCCAGTGAAATCGCTGTCTATCCGAGTGTACCAAGCACAAGGTGCTTGCTTCAGTCCATATAGTGCTCTTTTGAGTCGGCACACATGCGACTCACTGTTGAATATCTCTAAACCTTCAGGCTGCTCTATGTACACCTCTTCCACAATGATCCCATCGAGAAACACAGTTTTCACATCCATCTAATGAATGCGCCAGCCCATTTGCACTGAGAGTGCAAGGATGGATCTTATGGAAGAGTACCTTGCAACAGGTGCAAAAGTCTCATCATAATTGATCCCCTCAATATGTGAGAATCCCCACACCACAAATTTGGCCTTGTATTTCTCCACACTCCCATTAGAAGCTTGATTTACCTTGTAGATCCATCTCGATCCAACCATTGATTTTTTGACCGGTCTTGGGACAATCTCTCATGCACTGTTCTTGACAATGGAGTCATACTCCTCCACCATTGAATCAACCCAAGTTGGTTTTTGCACTGATTCCTAAAAGGAAGATGGTCCAGTCACAATACATTTGCTCATAAGAGCCATGTATCCAGTAAATCAGTCAGGTGACTTCCTTTGTCTGTGTTGTGAAGTAGGGGCTCCTACATTCTCTGCAGTATTAAGTCTCAATCTTTTAGCTTTCGTGGTTTGTCTTCTACCATTTCTAATGGATGGCTCTGCATGAGTGTTTTCCTTCACTCCATGATCCTCCGCATGTGGCTGATCCATATATTGAGGCTCAACCTTGGGAACCAACAGTTCCTCCTCTGCATGCAAGTCTAGCTCCCTCTCAAGGGACAACTGCATGGCTTTCTCGTCATCAAATTTTATATCCCATCACACAACAATCATTCTTCTATTTGGAAAATACACATGATAGTTGTGGGGTGTTTCAGTGTACCCCACAAAAATCCCGTTCTTAGCCGTCGGTTCCAGCTTCTTCCTGGCATCCTTGGTAACATGCACATAAACAGATGAGCCAAAAATATTAAAGTGTGAAACATCATGTTTCTTACCAGTGAAAGCCTCTTCAGGTGTACTCATGCCAAGTATCATATGAGGACAATGGTTCTGCACAAATACCACAATGTTGCATGCTTCCGCCCACAGATGCATCGGTAGGCCTTGATCATACAACATCGCTCTTGCTTCACCGACGAATGTTTTGTTCTTTCTTTCCGCGACCCCATTCTGTTGTGGGTTATGAGGCGCTATCAGTTCTCTTAGAATTCCTTCTTTTCTGCACAAGTCCTTGAATTCATTAGAGATGTATTCTCCACCATTATCGCTCCTAAGAGCCTTCAATTGCTTCCCTGACTCTTTCTCCACCAGTGCCTTAAACTCAAGAAACTTAGAAAATGTCTGATCTTTCTTCTACATGAAGAATATCTAGCACTTATGAGAAAATTCATCAACAAATATTACATAGTACTTATGTTTTGTTGTTGAAGCAACAAAGAATGATCCACACATGTATGTGTGAACTCTCTCAAGGATCCCCAAAGCTTGGTTCTCCTTCTCATGAAAGGTGGTCTTTACATATTTTCCCATAGTACATCCCTTGCATTTTCCCATCTGCTGGATGACTTTTAAGGCTCCATGGTGAAGATGGCCCAATCTCCTGTGCCATAATTCACCCTCATCCTGGCTCACCACTTGATCTGCCTTTCCCATCATTACTGCGCAGCCATCTACCTCTAGCTTGTAGAGATTCTTAACTCAAATCCATATCCTCTTGGCTTGTCCTGTTGTTGTGTGTCGCAAGAAATATTTTCCTTCACTAAAAACAACATCATAGCCTCTATCCTCCAACATTGTGACTGAGACTAAATTTTTCTTCAAACCTGGTACATGCATTAAATATTTTAATTGAAAGGGTTTACCTGAATGCCTTTGGAAGGTAATAGTACCAATCCTGGTAACACTTTACCGCCCGTCATCGTCCATTTCAATATGCATCTAGAGATCCTTCTCCTCCAAGTCATTGAAAAGTTCCTTGTCTCCTGTCATATGAAATGAAGCACCACCATCCAAATACCACACAGATCCCAATGCACTTGACACCATGCATGCAATCAATGAGAATTCAAGCTCAAATTGCAAGGCCAAAGCCTCAATAGCTGCAGATCCTCCAACCTTCTTGTTCTTCTTATTTTGTGGACAGTTAGTAGCAAAATTCCCATGCCCGTGACAGTGAAAACACTTCACCTTGGACATGTCCTGCTTCTTGCCATTCTTGGACTCGGATTTGGAATGGAATTTATTTATGTTCCCCTTCTTTGCCTTGGCAGCCACAGGAAAATCTTCTTCATCCTCATTCTTATATGAAGATCCATATCTGGTGTTCTGTCTGAACTCCTCCTGCACCGAATCTGACCACAGTTGTTCCCAATCTGGAAATTTTTCCTTTCCATTGACAGAGTATTGATAACTATGTCAACTCTTGGGAAGTCTTAGGAGATCCAAACTCACCAAATCATCATCAGAGACTGTTAAACCAATGCTTCCCAGTTCATCCCGACATTGGAAAAACTTTGTTAGATATTTTGGTATGGAGTTGCCCTTCTCCATCTTGATCTTCCTGAGTTTATCTTTGAGCGCAAATTTCCTATGGTCACTACTGCTCTGAAATAGATTTGTCAAAGGCTTCCACATTGCATATGGCATGGATTTATCATGGAGGCTTGAGATAATGTGGTCTTATACTCCATCCAACAAGATCCTCCTCGCCTTTGCCACTTTATTTTGCCATGCATCAAGATTTGTAACATCTGTCACAACGGGCTTAGGAACATCATTGTCAATGAATTCCTTCAAGCCATTCTCTTCGAGTACTGCCTCCATCTTGTCCTTCCAAGAAATATAGTTTGAGCTACCCTCGGGTGCATACTCCAACCTCAAGCCATTGAAGTCCATTTCGATCCTCTCGAATCAGCTGTAGCACCAAGAAAGTCTTTCTGCAAATTCAAATTCTATCCAGTCACAAACTCAACTCCTTCTTCACACTTCACAATTGTGATTTCCTGTGCTCTGATACCATGTAGAAATTATACAACTTGCATGTATATCTTGGATTCACCCGATCTAACAATGTACTAAATTTAAATACTAAATCGCTTCTACAAATATTTTGCGGAATTAAAAACACAATCGCCAATCACATGAAGCAAAGAAGAATCAAATCAAACACAACACAGATAATTTCCCGGGGAAAGCTTGATGCTCAAAACTCCACTATATTCTATTGTATATTCAACATGGATCATGAAAAAATTACATACAAAACTATTCTCACAATAGCCCTCCATTACTCAGCTACTTGTCTCACACTGTCATACAAAAACTGACCAATACTTAGCCAGTTCACTGCCTCCAGACAACTTACCTTACTTGAACAATTTGTGATGAATGCAATCCATAAAAGATAGGAATTTTGGCCTTCCTTTACTGCACAAGTATCATGGGCACTCCAATGGGTGTTTGGTTGCATGGGTGTAACCTAATAATCCTACAACTGATAGTTAACTTCCCTTTCACCTAGATCTCAAATGGGTATCCACTGGATTTGACATGCTAGTAGCTAATAATAGTAAATCCTCAGTTTCATGTGAGATCACTGATTGTGAATTAATTAATATTTAATTCACTTGATCTCTCACTAGTGTATCGAGCAGTTACAACTAGCACAACTAATTTTAACTCACTTAATTGAGTTAAACTAATTACAAACTGCATTAACTAATGCACCACTGCATTTTGAACTCTGTTACAACTAGAATTACTCTGCATGCCTCACCAACTACCTCTACCTCGAAATCCATGAGCTAACTAAGTTTATCACTCTGAGTTAACTATTACAAGTTATTTTTGAGACTAGATTACATTTTTTTGTCCATCTTAATTAGGGGATAACTGAAATAGACATGCACCAAAAATAGCACTGTGGGCCCCACCCTAGTGTAGGTGGTTAATTTACTAGGTGTGGGTGCTGAAATTTTCTTGTTGAATCTCAACATACTAAAACTTGGTTTTGTCAAAAGTTCGGTAGATCCTAATGTTTACATCAAGGTGGTTAATAATGAACATGTGATCATACTACTATATGTGGATGACCTGCTAATAACAGGTGTGGAGCGTCATACTCAAGAATGTAAGAAGCAATTTGCAACTGAATTTGATATGGACTAATGCATTACTGCTTGGGATTAGATCTATGGAAAAAACTTGGAGATATCTATCTTGCTCAAGGGAAATATGTGATCAAGATATTGTAGAAGTTTGGTACAATGGACGGTAAACTGATGACAAATCTAATGATCACTAATTTGAGGAAGTTAAGGAGTTCAATTCAAGCCTTGTTGGTCCAACATCCTAACAACAATTGATTGGCTCCTTGATGTATCTTGTGAACGCCTAGCCTGACATAAGTTTTGCAGTAAATTTTCTTAGTCAATTCTATATGGAGCCAAGGGCTAATCATTTGATAGTATCTAAACATATTTTGAGATATCTTTAGGGGACTATACATCATTGTCTAAGATATGTTGGTAATGATATACAATTATTGGGCTATACAGATTCATATTGGGGAGATAATGATGCAGATGGAAAGAGCACTACTGGCGGATGTTTTAGCTTGGGATCTTCTATGATCTCATGAATGAGCAAGAAAAAATATTCAGTTGCATTGATTAGTTTTGAAGATTAATATATTGCACCAAGTGAAGTTGATAGATAATTTGTTTGGCTTAGAAACTTTCTTTCATATTTGTTTGAAGGACCTTTGGACCCTACCATTATACATGGTGGCATCCAAAGTTACATAAGATTGACAGAAGATCCAGTTTTTCATGATAGGACAAAGCATGTCAATAATAAGTACCACTATATTAGAATCTTGGTAAAATATGGGGTCATGAAGCTATAGTGCATCTCTACAGATGAACAAGTAGTTAACATATTGACAAAGTCTCTTCCAAATAAGAAGCTTGAGTATTAGAGAGAGAAGTTTGGACTATATGATATGTCCTCCTTGGTTGAGAGGGAATGATGAAGGAAATCATATTCTCCATGTGTCATGCACTAGACCAAGAATAATAGTCATAATTCTAGTGAAGGAACTAGTAGAGAGAATGGAGGATTGGATAAGAATCTGGGATAGTACTTCTTGAGGATTGGATATCCAAGATAGAAGTAGTCCCGAGGACTGATACTCATTGAGGATGAGGTAGGGCATGCAACATAAGAGTATTCAAAGAGGACCAATATTATTTGAGGATTAGGAATCAAAGATAATAGTAGTCTTTTAAGGACATACCTGGTGAACATCTAGATGGGGTATATGCCTTTGGAATTTGTGGTGATGGTGTCCAAATGTATGCCTCCCAACATTGTCGTCTAATCTAATGGAGAGTTAGAGCTTGTCATTCAAAGCCTTTCTATATTACAAATTGACAATGTTGGTTTAATGTTGATGCTTGATGATGGATTATCAATTTGAACTCTTCTTATGAGAATATTTCAAGTTGAGTATCCTTGTATCCCATTGTGTAATTATCAATAACTCCCTGGTTAAGAGGAAATGTTGAAAAATGTAACTAGGTTCGGTCTTCATAATTATCCTTGTACTTGTATCATATGCATTTATTGTAAAAATAAAAAAGAAGAAAAATAATATTATTATTATTATTCTTATTATTCTAGTCAAAGCATGTTATTCATGCTTTTAAGGTTTAGTGAGTCAAGAAGAAATTTTGTCATGTGTCAAAGTCCCTTTTAGGAAATTTGTAACAAAAAGAAAAATATTATTTTGAGTCAAAAAGAGTAATTTTTTCCCACAAGACCAAGTCGGTCTTGCCTTGTCAAGTTGGCCTTAAATAGGCCCAATTCAACCTCTTGGATGGCTATAAAAGGAAGATACTATGACCTCATTTGATCACTCACTCACAATTCAATTTCTGAGTAAGAGAGAAGGAGAAGAAGTGTGAAGGCCAAGGAAGAGAAAGAAGAATCCAATGAAGGAAGAAAATTCAATTTTTTTCTTATCTTTGTCCACATGTGCGAATTTTTTGGGGCTAATATGTGATTTACATGCCAAAATTTTATTTCTATGAAGGTGCTAGGGAAAATTTGTTTCTCTAAAGGTGTTGGGGAAACTCTGCAAATTTGCAGGTTTGAAATTCCTGCCTTGAAGAGGTTTGAACAACTTTGATTCTTGTTGACTTTGTTTGATTGGAAAATATATGAAGGATGGTTGAATTGGTTCCTTGTGAAGGTCTTGGTCTTGGGTCTTGGATGTCTCACGTTGATCTGATTCTATAAGAAGAGAATTTGGTCGAGTTTTCCCCCTTGTAGGGTTTTTCCCTGGATTGAATCTTATCTCTTGTGTTCCTTGTCTCTTGTGATCTTCCTGCACTTTATGTTTTTGGTAATTGCTTCATGAAGAAGATATAATAAAGTAATAAAAGCCGACAAACAATCACAAGTAATTATCAAGTAAGAGGAATCAACCACAATCTACAAGCATATTGATTTCTCAACAGAGTATACCTTTTTGGTTGTCTTCTTTCTCAAATTGATCTCCTTAATAACAAGAGTATGTGGTTCTTAATTTTGTGATTCATGTTTTTATATAGAGTCTGATTCATCATCCTTCAATTTAAACTCTAACTATTTTGGTTTTGTGTCCCTTGATAGGACTTCATATTTGAAAAAAAATTTTAATTCTCTAAATATACATGTCTGCTATACACAACATTCTTATTTTTTTGGTTCCAAAGCTTATAACCTTTCAAATCATCTTTATATCGAATAAAGATACATTTTTCAAATTTCTTATCCAACTTACTCCTTTTCTCCTTTGGAACATATACATAATAATCACAACCAAATACCCTGAGATGTTTAGGAGAGGGTTTCTTACCATTCCATACCACACATGGATTCTTTTCATCCAATGCTAATTAGGGTGATCTATTTACTGGTAACACATAGTGTCCATTTCCTCTGCCCAATATTCCTATCCTAACCTGACACCACTAAGCATGCTCCTTACTTTCTCCATCAACATCATATTCATCCTTTATGCTACTCCATTCTATTGAGGTGTGTATGGATTAGTTGTTTGCCTTACTATACCACACTTCTTAAAAAATTATTCGAATTCATTAACGTAGAATTATCCTCTATTATCTACCCTCAACAACTTAGTTTTATTCTATGTTTGATTTTACACAAGAGTCTTAAATTATTTGAATTTTTTAAAGACTTCATATTTCTTCATAAGGAAATAAATAAATGTATTCCTTGAGAATTCAATGCATATATGAACCCAATGATAGATATAGCATAGGTCCAAACACATCATTGTAAACCAAATGTAATATTCACTCTTCCCTTGTAGCATAAGAGGATACTCTTAGCCAATTTTTCTTCCCATATAAACAAAGATCATAGAAATAAAATTCCAAAGAGCAATTAAATAGGGCCTTCTACCATACCATTATCATGTTGTACTCAAAGGCCCTTCTCTTTAATAATTCACAGTCTTTGATTCCACAACATAGTGTTTTCTCTAGAGATTGTAGGAGTTTTTTCTTCTTCTACTCCACTCTCAGGAACAATGGATTTGGTGATGGAACTAACACAAGTCCAAACACAACATTGTGCACCAATTGTAATATTCACTTTGCCCTTGTAGCACCATAAGAGAATCTTACCCAATTCTACTTCCCATATAAAAAATGTTCATAGAAATCAAAATCCATAGAGTAATTAGACATACCTTCTACCATACCATTACCTTGCAATACTTGAAGGCCCTTCTCTTTGATAGGTCCCAATATTTGATACCACAACATAGTGTTTTCTCTAGAGTCTGTAGTAGTTTTTCCTTCTTCTACTACAATATCAAGAACAATGGAATTGTTGCACCCATCAATAATAGTTCTTCCTACTAGCTTCTACAAATTTCCAATCTAAACTCCCCTCAACAATACCATTTATCCTCAAACCATCTTGCAAGTGTACTTTTTAAACACTATTTTTACACCTAAATTTCTCATATTTATTACAAAAATAAATTTTATAGCCAATTCTTGGATGTGTAGAACACTAGGGAGTGTTCTAGTCCTTCCACTCATGAGCTTCAACTCAATTTTTCCTCTTCCTATTATTTCATCTATCGATTCATCTCCTAAGAAAACATCACCACCATATTGTCTTTTCATACTTGCGAAACCACTCGTTGTGAGGAATCAGATGGGGTTCCCTGATCCATATGCCATAGTCAACCTATAGATTCATATCACCACAAAAATTCTTACTTGGATAGAAACATTCCAAATATTATCAATATGGATCACCCCATATCTCACCACCCCACTACCATATTAGTAATTGAAGTAATTTAATGACACCCCTCCCTCTAGCCTCAACAAACATGGAAGTTTCTCTCCTTGATATGTCAATTCCATCAAGAAATAAATATATACCTCTATGGTCAGTTCAAACATTTGATGATGGACCTCAAAATTCCCCTAGATGGGTCTCAAAAATTCCACTAGAATGTCCATGAGGTCCTCCTAGGAGTCACTATTATGCACTCAAAAAACTTGAGGAGACCCTATTGTGCTAAATTTGACTTCAACTTGAAATGTTTCACCACCGGTTGTAAAATGGTGTTATAATCCTTTTCTTGCCACTTGATTAGCATAAATGTAACTCATCCCTACAAAAACATTCACCAAGTTTAAGGTACTAAAACAAAACAAAACAAAAAACAAGGGGGTATGGGTTGGATTGCACAAGATTCACACAATTGTTCCAAATACAAGTGTGTGATACTTGTGAAATTGTCCACCAAATTGTCATGTTAACCACATGTGACTATCCCAAATATAGCCGCATGAATCCACATGGAAGTATATTCACTTGTCACATGAATTTGAGCAGGAATTCAGAGATCACATGTATGGATTGTTTGGGACCCTTCAAAAAGAGGTTGTATGAGACACCCCTAGTCCATAAATCCTACAAATTAATTAAAACATGGCAAGTAAAATTATAAAACACTCACCTGTCTCTTGGCGCATTGATATCCTATCATTAAAATGCACTTGGGAATATTGACAAGCTTTCCTGCTACACATTATGCATAATCCACTTTTTCACGTACAAGTTTGGTGGCATAATGGGTCCGACCACCTTTAGATCGCCCATTTTAAACTTAATTAAGAATATTTGTGCACCCAAGAGCCCCATTTTCACATGTTTATATATTAGGATTAGATATCATACCCTATATCATTGCATGGCCCATTCATCTGGCTCAAAAATTCACTTTGGGACCCCCCCATATTGGCCTTACCTCATCATAGGTGCATACATTTATTATCCCTATTACTGATGCATTTATTTTTTTCTTGTAATTTTTTCATGTGTACTTTCACTCGGGCCCATTGATTTTGTGTGTGTAAGTTTTCATTCTGACTCCCTTACAAGTCTCCAAGACGTATATAATATGAGAAACAACTTATCCCTTCAAGTATGTGCTTCTTCAAATTTTCATGTTAGGCACTCCCTTTGCACTCTTTGTACTAACCAATACTTCCCCTTGAGCCATATTCAAGGTGTATCTTTTCCTATCTATGCATGCAAATTTCCATCTCCATGGGTTGCCTAATGTATAACACCCTTTCCATTTTTGGCACCCATGTTTTTTTGTCCTATAGGATAGGAATATAGTAGTTTACATCTCAAAGAAAAAAACCTATGCTTATTTCTCGTCAGTATGCTAACTAGTTGCCACAAAATCTATGCCATTGCCATATGTTGGTTATGAAAAATGCATTCTTTCATTCTCATTTTTCCTCTCATCTCCCAACGATCAATAGTCCATTTTTCATTATCACCCTTCATTTATCCACCTAGAAGAAGACCAACCCATGGGCCCCCATCCCCTCATATATTTTTTCCTACTTTCACCACATAACGTGAGCCATTTCATTATTGGGGCACCTATCTCCATGTTTATATGTTAAACTATAATTATTCCTCATTTTTTGGCAAGTGTACAAAGTATTATTATAGGAAGCAAATTTTTTACTTACCATCACATCTAATGGAATTCTTTTTCACCCAATGATAGTCCCAATTTCCCATGGTCAAAGTGTTTACACTAAACCACATGTGCCTACTTGGAACCTACTAATAGTCACCTTCTGCATATCCCAATATCCCTCATTGTGATCCCCAGTTCCTATATATATTTTCTACCCCTTTGTAGTCACCACATCCTCAATTATAATTTGATACATACTTTACGATATCTAATTTTCCCCTAACACCATATTACTTTATGTCCTATTGGTTTTTTATTACTACTATTGTCAACCATTAATTATGCTCCACCCAAGGGAAATCCCATGTTCCCCCCCATGTATCTTTTGGCCTCATCACATACTATCAACATTTCCACTATTTATAGTTTTATATCTGGCTCATCTCTAGTTTAATTCTAAGGGCTCTCTCCCCTTAATAGTTGCATCTTCATTCCTGTTAACTTTAATGCATTTATTATAGGAATGTAGTGGTATCTCATTTCCCATTACTCATAATAATGGTGGACCCCAAATGGAACAAGGAGAGCCATCATTGCTCCCTGCTTTCATTTCTCCCTTGATGTTCGAAATTAACACATTCTCACATCAAGGTGGGTTTTTTTGGGTGTGATTTTTTATGCTCATTTTTCCTTGAACTAAACCCTAATTCAACCTAATAAACCTACCTTATACTCCATTTTCTCTACTTTATCCTCATTTTGGTCTAAAAATGCATCAAAATGGTATTCAAATAATTTTATCTTAACTCATGAATTTTGACCAAATTTTTGCATTAGGAAATAAATCTAACCAGGAAACCACTAGAAAATGGAATTGCTGGTAAATGCTCATTTATTGGGATATTTGAATGATAGCTAAGTGAATTCAAGAATATGGATTTTATTCCTTGGGAACCACAGATGGATGAATACCTATTGGTTATCCAAAGCTCAACTCACATGTGCCTGGTCAACGCTTGGTCAATGTAGCATGTTTACAATGAAATACTATGTTTAACCTAAAAAGCATAACTATTTTGATTTTTTAGGGATTTCACCTAATTTCGAGGCACTCCAAAGATGGATATCTATGCAAATAGTTGTCTAAAACAACATTTTAGTTTATGGTTAAAGTTTTCATAGCATTTCAATTCCAAAACTTTATGTATAAATACCCCCAAGCATGTAAAAAATTTCATAAGTTTGTAATTCCCAAATTTCAGTCTTTGAAGAATTTTGGCTTTAGCTTCAGATATTCAGAGTTGTACTATAGTTTTGGATGTGTTTTTTTCATCAATTGATGAATTTGATTGGGTTTTCTTAACTGATAGTCTCAAAAGTGTGCAAGTGAGGGTGTGGACGACCTGCACAATCTTTGTATGTGCACTTGTTTCCACTTGCTATCCATCATTGTACATGTTGGTATATTTTCATATATTTTCTTCTATATTTGTCTATACTTATGCAAGAAAACTATTACTTTCATGAGATCTGAATTATTTTGTTCAAATTTCTAATTTCATGATATTCAAGCTATCTTGTTTATAATTCCAATTTCATATTTGTTTTTATTCATTCTTGCTTATAGTTTGCAATTTACATTATTGGCCTTATTATTTTAGTTCTAAAATTGTTCATGAGTAGGTTGAGTCTTCTTATCATAGAATAATTAATGCTCTTGAATGAAGGCTTATTGTTGGGTTATGTAAAAGGCTAGGAGTGTCCAACCATGAGAAAAATCCCTAGTGCATGCATAGCTTATTAACTAGTTTTTCATCAAAGAATTATAAATCTTTCTTTAATATATTAATAGATGGCTTGAGAAAAAATCTTATTTTTGGGTTATGTAAAAGATTAGGAATGTCCATCCATGAGAGAAGGCCCTAATTCATGCAAGTTCACCAAACTAAACTTACTCAAGCATTATTTTATCTTGCCTTAATAGAATAGTAGATGTCTTGAGAAATAAGCTTATTGTTGGGTTATGTAAAAGATTAGGAGTGTCCATCAATGAGAAAATTCCCTAATTCATGCATGTAGACCTAACTAGACTTACTCAAGCATCCTTTACTTTTCAATAATTGTGTCATTACTTTTTAATAAGTGCGGATTTACTTAAGAGTACTTTTATTTTCAAGAAGTGTGATTAGTTTCCTTTAGTTTATTGAGTTAGATTATATTTGTTTCATGCTTTCTTGATTTTTTCAATTTAGAATTCTAAATTTTATAATCGCAAGATATTTAACCTAAGAAACTTAGCTCTAGGACAACAAATCATTTTCCATTTCATAAAGTGACAACAAGTCTAAATCTAATTCTCTACAGATAGTCATGTGCATCTAACTTTTGAACACCTGGATTGATTAAATTTTCATGTCCTAATTTATGTCCATAGATTAGCCTAACAGGTCTTACATTGTGATGGTTGCAATTTCCACATCCATTTGAAGATCCCTAGACTTGGAAGGCTTCCAAATGCCATTAAATTTGAGCACCCATCATCATGTCAGCGTCCAGGGAATTTTTCTATTATTAACACACCCACAGAAAATGTATATTTCTCCCACATATATTTACCAACATCATTTCTCTTATACATGTTAGAAAATATCATCCAACATTGTGTCCCTTATTGTAATCATTTTTTGATAATATCACGAGCATGGGACATAGTTTCCTCAATTGCATAAATCAAATCAATTTCAAAGGATGTTTGTTTTGCAAGCAGGTTCTTTTTCATCCTCTATGGGATATATTTATCTCCTTGGTTTCTCTCTCTCTCTCTCTCAAGTATCAATTTAGAAATATTTAATACCATAAAACAAAGATGTATTTTGGTTATACATCTACTCATAACCTCACATGTTAGGGGCAAATTCTCATCACCTAAAAATTGTTCACATAACTATATCGATGACCAAGGAAATCGTCATCACCAAAAAACAACAAAGAATTTCCTGTGGATACTAAAAATTAGCCTAAAAGTAGTTGAGAATTACTATAAAAAATGTGCTTTTATGCATGTGCGCGGAATTCACAATTCTAGTTTTGTGCAATTGATCCCTCGATAATTGTGTGTATCTATAGAATTGTAATTTCATCGAATTATGATGCAATGAATGTTGAAATTCCATCGAAATTGAACTCAAAAGGTTATATTAGGTGATTTCAGGTCCCAATAGTGTTGAAGAGGAGTTATTTGGTAGATCTATGGTTTCCTCATGCATAGAAAACTAAAAATCGAATGGTTTCCATTTCCACCATGAACTAGTTGTAATGAAGCATGAAAAAGGCCTATAAATAACAACCATTGGAGATAATTTTATGAAGAGAAGGTTTCATATTGGTATTCTAAAAAATATTTTCTCAAAGGTCCCTAAGCTTATGAGAATTTTCATTATTGCATCAATTCCATCTATTGGTATAGTTATCACCATTGGAGAGTTTCACCACCTTCTTGAGATTGAGAGAGAGGGAGAGAGAGAGTTCCTAAATAAATCAAAGGACCTTCCTTAATAAGCATGAAATAGACTCATCAATTCTATTTATCCCTTCTTTATATCTCTTTCAAGGCCACAAAATCCTCATTCCATTTTCAATAAAGAGAATATATACATCGAATATTTCAAAAAATACCATGAAATCCTTTCCACTAAAACTTAAATCGGGGAAAAGGTTCGTTTATGACACCAACATTAACTGGCCACATGGAAGAAAAATTTTAGAATATTTTTCCAATAATCTAAACTATAGATCTGATCACATAAAGTTTACAATATAATTAGAAGAAAACAATTAGATACCATATTAGATGTTCTTATCATGAAAATAAATGAATGATCCTTAGCCCACTATGTCTATATAAAGAAAACACATATTAAAAAATACTTAGATGTGGATTCACACCATTATCTTGCACAAAAACTTGGCATAATAAACACTTCAGTAACAAGGGCCATTAGGGTCTTGAATGATGATCACTTGGAACAATAAATGGAACACTTTTCCATTGTTTTTATGATTAATGTCTATAATAAAAAAATTGGTCATAAAGTGATCCAAAAATCACAAAGAGGAATTTGTAGACAACCTAACAATGATAGGGGTGGAAGAAGGTTACACTGCCATGTATCAAAGGAACTAAAAATATACAAGAAAGAATCCTATAAAAAAAATATTTCAAGGTAACATTATCACACCCAAAATCCATTGGCAAAGTGATCTAGATTCTTCCAACGACCTATGGACCCAATAAAATAGAAATACATATATAAAATTCCATGTTGATGTGGTAAAATATATATTGGGGAAACATGTCGCTCGGTGTTGGAACGGGGTCCCCTAGCTGCATTTTGATATATATTTTGTAGTAATTAGTCTAGCACAGGGGCTTTGGGGTAGGTCAAAGCCCCCAATGTATTGTAACGGGTCAAAGGTAGACCTAGAGTCCGCAAACCACAGTCTGTTGACCACAGGATAGCGCAGGCTATGATGATATCAATAGATGGATAGTTTGAGTCTAAGACTAAGTAAGGTTGATGCTAAGTACGAACTATTGAGATCTGTTTTGGGTGGTATTGGGTAAGGACTCCTTCTGGCTGTGTGCACAGAGATCCTCAGTCCTGCTGTGTGCAGACCCCACTGGTTGTGTGCGCGGGTTGTGACTTGGGTTTGTAACTCGGTTTTGGATGTTAATGAATGTAGAATTTGTTGAAGTATCTCTGTGTTACCTGAACTAGATGCATTTATTGTTGAAGTATCTCTGTGTTATCATAAATAAGCTGCGATTGGGTTATTTTATGATGATAATTACTGATGCGCACGTGGATGTGAAAGTGTTGCTAAGATCTGCTTAATAATAGTAGCTTTGTTTATGTTTACATGTTGTCTATGAGGTTATAAGCTTCTATTTTTATACTGTTAAGGGATCTGCAATAAGATTTCTTCTGTGTGAACCTGATAGATCTCAACAAGACTGCCTTAATTACCCGCTTTCTCCCAGGGTGCAGAATCCTGGTACCATCACCCACCCATACTACTTCGGGTGAGACCTTGGCCTGCAAAAGTAGGTCATTTCCATAAGGGCCAGTAGTATAGGGGTTTTTTGGCAAATCTTAAATCCGAACCTGGGTCAGGACCCCTCAATCAAACAAATGGTTCCATTTCTGGGACCAGGAGCATTTTGAGAGAGAGATCGGGTAATACCACGAGGCCATTGGCAGCTTGAGAAACCGGAGCTCGAAGACTGGTTCGAAAAACAGATTCAGGAATTTTCCATAAAAGAGAATCGCAGCACAAAGCTAACGGCTGAAAGGTGGAAGAAAAAATATATTTTCACAGAAGTATATGAAATTTTCTTTGCAGCTTTCGCGCATGAGATACAGGAGTGGCTAGGAAGGCTATTAGAATTCCAGACGTGTTGGAAAGACGATAAGGTTACGCAGTGGACTCCAGAATCGATTCAATAATTGGAGAAGGCTAACAATACAATCACCTGGACTGTAGATCACTGGGTGGATAGTGTGCTAGGAGGATTTGTAATAGATTTCTTTGTCGATCAGTTCGTATCCTACTCTGCAGCGGAGTGGAGGTTATTCAAAGGATTCTGAGGTAAGTTATTGCGAACATTGCCACTACTGATTAAAATATTACTGTGCGAAAAAGGAATTTTGTGCAGCCACACTGAATGAATGACCTCTAATCAGGGTGAGAGTACGACATGAAGTGGTAAGTACTATAGAGTCAATCGAGAAGGGGATATATCCCTCTACAACCCCTTAAGAGAACCACCTGCGCACACAGGAACCAGTCCTTCGGCTACACCATCATCGAATCAGCGTAAGGGAAAGAACTCCCATACCCCTCTGCCACTACCGGAAGAAGATATGGCCACACACATGAAGCTGGCCACCTTTAAGGGTGTGGGGGATGAAGACATGGACCAATTTTGGTTCATAGCGGAATCAGTATGGACTACGCAGAATATTGCTAGTGATGTTGTAAAAAGGGCACAGTTATCCCTAGCCTTCGAAGGAAGGGCCTTGGATTGTGTCATGGGGTACGTGGGGAAACCATGCAGATCCATCCATATAAGAAATTGAGGATGCCTTAAAACAACAGTTTCAAAAGCCTAAGTCCTACTCTCAACTGGTGATTGACTTGAAATATTTTAAACAGGGACCCACTGAGTCTGTATGGGAGGCTGGTCATCGGCTAAAGAAAGTTATCAGGGATGGGGAATTTAAGTATGAGGATAGACAACACAAGGAATGGTTCATTTCCATGCTATTACCTCACCTGCATGGGCCTATGGGTCAACAAGCAATTGACACGCAAGAAAAATCCTTGGAGGTTGCCATGAAGCTAGAATTTGTGCCAAGATATGATCCAGGGCCAGTTGGAGGAAATGCACCTCGAAATCCAGAATTTTCGAAAGGAGCAAGGAAAAGAAGCTAGTCCAGATGTTTGGTGCATAAGATGCAGGGTGTCATGCCACACCAAGTATTAGTGCCCTCTGTTGGCAGACTACATGCAGGCTGGGGGGCCCAACACATTGCACCCTAAAGAGGCTACGAGACCAAGCAACCCCACATTATGGTGCGTTGATTTCCGAGTAGCCAGACTACATGATACCAACCACTACCCCCATCTTGATGCCTATGTTCCAGAGTTGAAGCAACAATGGTGCTGATTCTTCTCATCTGTGGGACATGAACAAGACAACTACCGGACATATGACTTAATGATAGACAGAGGAAACCTGTACAGGGTACACGCTGACCCTTCATCACCACTATGCCCCTCGGGACAAGGAGGCTCCCCTTCCAGAGGTCGGGGGGAGAGGCGGAAGCGTAGGTCAGGGAAGAGGAAATTGATCTACTATAATTGTGGAGAAGTAGGGCACTTCACAAGGGACTGCCTAAACCCTGTACGAAAATCTTGCATATATTGCAGACAATTGGATCATGTGATCAAATATTGTCTGGTACTGATAGCAAAGATGCAAGAAAACAATAAATACCAACAAATAATGCACAAAGGGTTAAGGCAGAACCACGTGATGAGGGACCCAGTATTAATGTCATTATGCGTAGTGGCATGGCTACTGGAGGAGTTGAGGAAAGAGCTGCGGCTGAACCCCTTATCCGAAAATTCACTATAAAAAAGGAAAGCTTGGAACTATAGAAGGAGAAAGAAACCTTCCTAGAAGCTCGCAAAGACTTTACCAAAAATGAGGCATCTACCTCCAAGGCTCCAACAAATCTAAAAGCGAACGAAGAAGTTAAACCATTCTTACAGGCATGTATGAAGTTGCTACGCAACTAGAAGGTAGTAGAAAATCTTCAAGAATTGATAGACAGCTACGTGGAAAAGGCTGACCCTCCAACGAAAGTTAAATATGTCCACAAACTTTACAGGCATAAGAAACGCACTGGTCGGGAACTGCAGCTAACTACGCAAATTGGCGATTATAAAATGGATCAGATCATCCTGGATTTGGGACCTGATGCAAATGTCTTGCCCAAAAATACTTGGAAGAGGATGGGAGAACCTAAGCTGGAATGGTATACTATACAGCTGCGTATGGCTAACCAATAGAAGATCATACCATTGGGAATAATATCAAATATTATGGTAGATATTGCAGGAGTTAAGGTATACGTGGATTTTGAGGTAATTCAAATTGTAGAGGATGCAGAACCTTATCCTATGCTCCTAGGACTGGACTGGGCTATAGACGTGGGAGGCATTATCAACTTGAATAAAAGGAGCATGGTTTTTGAGAATGAGGGCATGAGAGTAAGAGTCCCTCTAGACCCAGCAGAGGGAGAGTGGTATACATAACTCGTGCGCGAAGAAGACGATGTTGATCATATCTATAAACTAACCGCCCGAGACGAGGATTGGATTAACCATATGACTAATGGCGTGCTTTGCTGGGAGAAAGACAGTGAATGCCTCTCTGACTCTGAAGGGGAGATAGAAAATTGGCAAAACCGGTTGCATGACGTATCTGCGCTACGGTGGCTTAGGATCACAAAGAGATTATGGTGTATCTCCTCAGAGGTAAGAGAGTTGCCTTACTTTGATGATTCTGGTAGTATTATGGATTTTCTTAGAGCATTCGAAGCATAAGTCCCAAGGGAACAGAGAATGTGGGAGCTTAACCTAGACATGCGTGTGACCCGTGCGCGGTGGTGGGAAAATCATAAGGGTACTTTTTAGGATTGGGAGGAATGTTGCAGGATGATGATCCTACGATTTGAACCCCTAGTTCACCTACCCATTGAGATTTTCCTCGGTCGCGGGGACCCACGCAAGCACTTGTCTGTGTGGATGGAGGTGTGGTGCAAAAGGACATGGGACGAATGAGTCCACCTGTTTATTCATATCTTGGGACCAATCCCCACCACATGGTATTTGGATGCAGAGTTACATCAGCGCACCCACCACTAGGATACCATGAGGGACATTTTTGTGGGGACGTTCGGGTTGATAGGTGGAACTGAGGAATTAGACGAAGCCCTGAAAGACATATATGCTCTAGTATTTGATGAATCACACCCTCATGTAGAGTATGGGG
Organism: Pinus albicaulis; assembly: GCA_034641835.2. Taxonomy (NCBI): domain Eukaryota; kingdom Viridiplantae; phylum Streptophyta; class Pinopsida; order Pinales; family Pinaceae; genus Pinus; species Pinus albicaulis. The sequence goes on from CM076581.1 coordinate 683,612,708, forward strand.
AACCATCTTGGCATACGCAGATGCAGGATATTGCAAACTTTCACAATATATCAATGGAGGAATGTGACGAAGACCTGCAAAATATTACTATCCCAGAGTCTGAGGGTGAACGAGCAGTTGTTGGACCCCCACTTCAAGTCGTCGATGTGACCAAGCCTCTTAAGTTAAGGGAATTCAACATTGGAACAGAAGAACAACCCAAGCTGGCTAGAATTGGGGATTACTGAGATGATGATACTGTTGGGAAAGTCGCGGAACTTCTCACAGAGTACCAGGATCTATTTCCCACGAAATTTTAAAAACTCAAAGGTATCACAGGGGACCTAGGGGTCATGTGAATCACTTTAAAACCAGATGCATGCTCTGTCAAGCAGCAACCTTACCGATTGAACCCCAAGCATAACCAAAAATTCAGAGAAGAAATTGACAAAATGCTAGCCGCAGGTATCATCGAACTAGTAGAATAGTCAGATTGGGTAAGCCCTGTGGTGGTCCAAGAAAAAAAATACTAAAGGAGAAATAAGAATTTGCATTGACCTGCGTAAGCTGAATGATGCTTGCGTACATGATCCCTTCCCTACGCGTTTCTCTGATGAAATCCTTGACAGTGTGGGAGGGCAAGAAGCATACTTGTGCATTGACGGGTTTTTGGGATACCATCACATCAGGATCGCACCTTAAGATCACAAAAAAACTACTTTTGCCATAGAATGGGGATCCTTCCAGTACATCGTCATTCCCTTTGGGCTCAAAAATTCCCCTGCCATATTTTCATGAGTAGTGGTTGCAATATTCAAGGAGTTCATTCACAAGTTCCTGGAAGTATACTTTGACCATTGGACAGTATTTGGATTGGTAAAGAAGCACGTCTCGAACCTGCGCATGATGTTGGATGCCTGTAAAAAGCACCAGATTTCCATAAATATTAAGAAGTGCATATTCTATGTACCTTTTGGGATCTTGTTAGGCCACATATTCTGTCGGCAGGGATTGATGGTTGACCCCACCAAGGTTGAAATTATCATCAATTTAGTAATCCCCACAACTGACAAACAACTGTGCTCTATCCTCGGCCACATGGGCTACTATAGGAAGTTTATTCAAGGGTACACATTGATCACGATACCCATGGAAAAGCTGCTAAAGAAGGACATATCGTTTTTTTGGGATGCAGAGTGTCAGAAGAGTTTTGAGCTACTCAAGGAAAAGATGGTCTCTGCACCTATCCTCATATTTCCTGACTGGGAAAAGGTTTTTCATGTCCATGTGAACGCTTCAAGGATCACCCTAGGAGTTGTCCTTACGCAGCCCGGGGAAGGGGACATTGACCACCTGGTTGCGTTTTCTAGTAGAAAAATCTCTAGCGTGGAGTGTAATTACTCTACTACTAAATGTGAGGGGCTGGAAATGGTGTATGCCTTGCAGAAATACCGACATTATCTGTTGGGCGGGCACTTCAAGATGTTCACGGATCACTCAGATTTGAAGTAGCTCGTCAATAAGCTTGTGTTGGGGGGGGGGGGAGATTTGCCAATGGTGTTGGATGGATAAGTCGTTCTTGCTGACAAGACAGACCTCCCAAGTGTCCTATGGACAGCTAGCAACAAATAGACAAACAAAAACTATTTTCTCTAGATAATATTCGATTCAGAATTAGCTACAACAGGGGTTTTGAAGACCTACCTATAGTCCAGCGTTGTTTGTAATGATCTTCTTTCCAGTTGCTTGAAAGAATCGTCTTCAAAGATCTGCAATCACAAACATGGAAAGAATCAATAGCACCTGCATATTATAAACTAATTCACGAATCATATATTCATAAAGATGATCAAGGAATTCAAGAAATAATCTAATTAATTAAATAACTCATTGATAAAACATAATAAACAAGCTACTTAATTAAATAACTCATTGAGAAAATGGGATTCATTCGTATTATATTTTATGAAGAAAGAGCCTTACAACCGTGTCCGCCTTGATGTCATATAGGCCTTCCTGGGGTCTGGAACATGTGTTTCCTTTACTCTGACAAGCTTTGCACTCTCTCAGCTAAAATTCACATGGGTGTGTAATAATTCCCACATAATGATCAGTTAAGAGAGTCTGAGTTTCTACAACATTTCTCCTCAAAAATTCTCAAAGTCTAACTCCCTTTGAAGCTGCACTATGGCTTCAATTTATAGGAAAAGAGAGGAGGTTACAGCTCCACATAAGAGGGGATAGAATGCTCTTTTGAAGGGATTGAGCTCCATAAACCAAGAGGTAGGCTCCCATAATGGAGGAATGAACATACATGATAGGAGCGAACCTTCGACTAGATAGTTTCTTCTAGAAGCTTCCAGATTTGACTGCTGGGCTTCTAAATGTTACTTTCTGCCTTTATTTTACCTTTTATAGGGGTCTGCACCCTTAATGAAGAAAAAGTGTGTTTAGCTCCGCATGCTTTAGAACAAATATGTGGGGCACCGCAGGCAATGTTAAGAGAAAGTGTGGTACGAGTGTTTTTAAGACTTTTATGAGCTTTACTCTCAATTTCAAGGCTTGATTTTAGGAACTTTGATGTTGTAGACTTCTAAGGGAGTACTAAAATGTCATGGTGACAAATTTCATTGTAATAAATTGCCCCCTAAAGTGCGAAGTCTGAAAGCATTTGAAGAGTGATGTGCTTTATCATTTCAATGATTAGCCTGTGGACACCCCAGTCGGTATCCTGTAAAAACATTCAATGCAAAACATACATATATATATATATATATATATCATCACTGAGGTAGGCATTCCCATACTCATATTGAAAACTAAATAACTTGTTCTGATACAGAAATGATTTTAATATTACATCAATAGTGTAGACACAACATGGACACAACCGTCTGTAATGAATAGTCTACTGCATAATGAATAATAAAACTCCTCGCAACCTGGATGGTGGAAACTAGATCCAGGGTCTTGATTTATGCTTCTCGAACTAGTACAATTCTATCCATGAGATTAAATGTGTTGAAGTCGAACATGGTAGAACCCTCTTGATTACCAGTCAATGATGTGAACTGTTAAAAACTATGAGAGAAACCACCAATAATGATAATGGCTCTCAAGTACTCAGTACAATCCATGAAATGTGAATAAGTGATCTAAAGTCGAACATTTCACGGAATCGTTCGATCAAAGGTCAATGATGAAACCTATCGTCGAAGGCGAGAAACCTGCCATTAAGGCATGCAGATTCCAAGGTGCTGACGGATTCCAGATCAACTTCCTAGATAATGAGCTGTCGTCGATAGAAAGTGATCCGCCATAAGCGAGCTCACGACACGAAACCATAGATCAAGTTTTGAAGAAATTTTTTGCAAGGATTGACTCAGAGATGGTCAACGTGAATGGAGACAAATGTTTGCAGATGAATGGTTTGTTTGACTATCCTCTTGAACACATAACGACACTATAGATGGTTTGGTAACAGTTTCCCTAAGCTAATACCCAGAAACCGACTGAAGACCTTCAATATGGTTTGATTAACTGATATGCAAAGGATTTTCCCAACCCAAGTAGAAGTGTGACAAAAAGTGTCGTGTTCAAGAGTGGTATACTGCTTTTAAATCAAAGTGTAACAAACGAATTCGTTTTCTCTCTTTTCTCCCACCATTTCTGGCAAGTACCTCTTTATTTTTGACAAGCTTGAGGAGGATAACATTTGCTTGTTTATAAGCTCATCCTTCGTATGAGTCCAACTTAGTTTTAAAATCGAACCCTAAGAAGGAGTGGTTTGTTCCTGTTTGTAATCGACAGGTCCTTTACTGTTAAATTTTAACGAGTCCAGTATAGGAGAAACTAGGTGTTTTTGATTTTTAGGGAGTCAGAAGAAAAACTTAAGAAAACTCTATAGGTGTTCTTTTTCGTAATTTTAGTCTCTCATGCCCGAAAAACAATAAAATAATGCGAGAGAGAACTCTATTGACCATGATTAGTCAAATTATACCTTTTTCGTAAATAGTCCATTTCAGCCCGGAAAAGGGGTAAACTTATACTGAAGGGACGACTGTTCATTTCCTTTAATGAGTTTGAATAGTAAAGTACTTGACAATCTTTTCATGTTTAGATAGTCTGAAAAGGGCTAAAAAGAGGACTCCATGGTTTCAATTTTTCATAAATTTTAAAGAGGCCGAAAAAGTGATAAAAGTATACTCTTCGTAAAAAATGACCATTTCACCCGAAAAATTCAGTATTCTACACAAAAACTCAAAAATTAAACGTACTTGCTTTTAATAAAATAAAAATATTTTGAAAAACCATATTTTTAAAGTGAAAAATAAACAAATTTAAATTTCATTATTCGAAAAAACTTATAAAAAGGAGTTTTCCAAATTCATTTTTACCATTTGAGTTCAGAGTGAAAATTTGAGAGCTTTTAGCAAAAAACGTTCCAGAGAAGATTCCGGACAAACCGACCGTTCAAATCGTAAACTGTCTGCTCCAAGTAATCCACATTCTCTTTTCCTTGCTTTGCATCTGTTCATTTCCTTAATTTAGGGTTTAAAATTCATTTTTGGGGAAGAAATAGGTTGAAAATTCCGCTCACGGTGGTCCGCAGGTAAGACACACAGTACCTGCGGACCCTGACATTTTCTTACAAAGAAAAATGTCGTGGTCCCGCACTTTTAGTACAGAGCCCGTGCAGAGCTACGCACTGTTTCTGAAAAAAAGTGCGGGGGCGCCATGAAGAATTTAAAAACACATTTTCTCTCCAATTTACCCAAAATTTTCTTTTTAAAATGATTTTAATCTTTCATTTTGTTCATTGTAGGATATTTACAATGCTTATCTGGCGGGAACGTGAACATGAGGAGGCGGATGAAGCTGCAATGATTCATCCACCTACATTACAAGTTTTGAGAGCATGCGGATTATTAAAATTCTGGGCTATCAACGACATGAGAGCCCAAGTAGACCTTCTCACTTGGTTGGTAAACAAGTGGGATGTACAGGACCAGTGTTTTGTGATTGGAGGCAACAGGCTCGAAATCGAGTTGGAGGACATATAATTTCTGACTAGTTTGTCTAAAAGAGGCGAACCACTTTCTCTATTTGGGGCTAGGCCAGGTGGCCAGTCTGTCGCTAGCCTACAACTAGAGTTCTGCAATGATGAGGCCAATCCTAAAGAAAAAATAATTGATATCAAAACCATCATCCGTCCTGAGTTGAAAGTAGTTACATTTACTGTAACCAAGTTATGTGGAAGTGCAGCTTTGCGCGTTGCTACTGGATCTCAAATGCGGATCGCAGTGGACTGTTTCCGAGGCACCATATTCAACTGGTGCGAGGCCATGTTGGCGAATATCAAAGGCCAACTAACTAGGGAAAAGAATGGGAAGTTGAATAAATTCATATATGGATCGATTGTGGTTACTTTTGCTCTAGAGAGGATTCCTCTACTGGCCCCGCAACATATTCTAGTTGATCCTAGTAGAGTCCAAGAGCCTTGAATGGTCTGATGGGTTGCTTTAATGGCCCGTCACAGCGAGGGTGGAGAGATTGTTCGATTTACCCCGGCCTACTTACATTGTTTAGAACACCAAATCTTCGTGATAGAGGACTTCCCTTATGCTGGGATAGATTACCGCGATGATCGTGATATTTCATTGCCTCCAGGAGCTCAGTGGGATGAGTCAGGTAAAAAATATTTTTGACATGCTCTAATTTCTAATTTTTATTTTGTTTTTTAAATCGTCCAAAATTGATGAAAAAAATTTCAAATGCAGATGTGGGTCCACGTCGACCAGTCACTCTCCGCCCCTTCAAGAGGAGGCAAAGGGATGCAGTTGCAACAACACCACCACCACAGGATCAGGCAGCAGAGATCCTTACTGATTTGGAACACCATCTGGAGCGATTGATTATGGACATCCCAAAGACTACCATAGACAACATTCCACTTCGTTTGTAGAGATATGTCATTGGGGTTCCTGGACCATTCAGGAGATTCCTGAGCAGGGTGACACGGGCTGTAGTATATTATCATGATCATTACCACGGATATTGGATGATCAACTGTGTAGACTCATATCATTTTTTGTATCACTTTTTTCCGATCATAAGGCTTTTTGAACCTATGATCGAGGACGGTGTACTATTTTTTGAAACACTACTCTATGCTATGATATACTACTATTTACAGTTACCTGTCCAAAATGTTATCGAATGTTATTTTGATTTACTACTTTCATTATCGCAAATGTCTGTTTATAACACTAGAAGCTATTGCATCTGCTAATGTGTTTAAATTTCTTGGAATGTGTTGATACTCAATATAATCAAATTCTCGTTCCAAGAGACGAATTTTCAAAAATAATCTTGTTGGAACACCTAATCCTCCATGGGTAGGTGTGGAATGCGAAAAGTCACAATGGAGTCCAAGTGACCTTGGAAGATGAAACCAAGAGTCACACCATTGTACTATAAATGTACATCATGTATAATGGAAAAATAAGAAAGCCTCACGCTTATCCTTCATTGTGAGTTGAGTCTCTTGTGTGTGTGTTTATTCTTCCTCATACACCATGTGTGTGTTTAACATGGTATCAAAGCTGAAAAGTCCATAACCAGCTCAACCTTGAGTGAGCCATTTATGTTTATGGCCTGTGAATATCTGCAAAAATTTTGATAATTTTTGCAGCACTCAGATATTTCTACAACAGTCTTTTTGCCGCATTTAGAAAGGTGTTTTGAAGAAGAGCAGCATTGGTTTTGAGAAGGAGCAGCATTCAGAAATTGACAGCATTCATAAATTTTTGGAAGAGCAGCACTGCACATCTGAAGGTTGATCTCTTCCTGCAATTTCTGCATTTTAAATTCTGCACCATTTTGAAGAGCTGCTGGAATATTATTTAAATTGGGTTTTTGAAGAAGTTTATGGGTTTTTTTTCTGCTGAAATTTTGTGCATTTTCTGGAAGGAAAAATTCTAATGTTGCCCTCATTTCTGCATTTTTCCCAATTCTGCTGTATATCTAGAAAAATTTTGCAAAGTCCAATTCTCTGCTGCTGGGTTACTAGAAAAAAAATTCTGAGTTTTTACTGGCGAAATTCTGCCACATTTCCTGAGAAATATTTCTGAGTTTACTGCTAAAATCTCCTGAAAATTCTGCAAATTTATGGTGGAACAATCTCTGCAAGTTGTTCTACTATTTTTCCAATTCTGTTGTGTATTTAGAAGAAAAATCTGCTATTGTTTTAAAGTCTCCTATCTCTACTCTGCTATTTTTACATTAAAAAAAAAATAAAAATTCTTTGCATCTTGGCCTTTCGGCCCCCCCTTCACCTTTGCAACCCACAACTCTCACTGTTACACACCACTCTCCCTATATCCCAACCCGCATCTCTCAACGCACGGCTTAACATCCCTACGCCCTACGCCCTTTCCTCCCTACGCTCATCCCTACGCCCAGTCCTCCCCAACTCACCGCACAGTCCTTCCCTCCCACTACTCTACGGCCTCACCTGTGCGCTTTCATACCTCGCATCTTCATACCCTCGCTCGACTCTTACCCGAGCCCTACCTACCCACACTGCTCACACCACTCAACGCCTCCGCTGCACATACAAAACTCAATCCCGCCGTCCCCTACTGCTCCTCTCCTCTCCCTATTCCATTACCCACGCCCCTTCCCTACCCAACGCAAACTCCACGGCTTTGGCCGGGCCCCCCTCCTCACTCCCTTATAGCACTACGCTTATCCCCCTCTCTACGCCTCTTCCCAACACTCCCGCCTCCCTTTCGGCCCCTCGGCTCTACAACTTAACAACCCTCCCTATGCCGCTACCCGATCCCCCTTTCAACGCTCAGCCCTACCCTCCCTAATCTAAGCACACCCTTACCTCCCTCACACTACACTCCACCCCTGCTATCTGCTCACACGCCTACACTACTCCTTGTTTACTCCACCCTCCCCACCACTCTTTTGCCTCCCCTTTCCCACGGCCTTTCGGCCCCCCATCACAATTCATTTTTTAATACCAATGCCCCCCACCCCAAAATAAATTTCAAATTTTGATATTTTAATTATAAAAAAAAAAAAAACCTTTCGCCCCCCATCACAATTCATTTTTTAATTTTAATATACGCCCCTTCCATATAATACCCCCCCTCCCTTCTCAATAAATTTCCCTCCCCTTTTAAATTCCTTCCATTTTTAATTAATTTTTTAAATTAATTTTTAATTAATTAAAAAAAAAAACAGCAGAGAGAGAGGAAAGAGAGAATATGAACAGCATAAAAAGAGGAAATGACATGTGAGTAGATGGACTGAATACATAGAGAAAATTGTAGATTTGACATTGTGTGATTTGTGGTATAAGGGTGATTTTCTGAAGAAATTGACATTTGAAGACGAGTTGTTATTGGTGCAAAACAACTCTTTGAAGGAAAATTCAGCTGCCTTAAAGGCTTCTTGCACAAGTGTTTTTGCTGCACATTCAAATATTTTTGCAGAGATATTGACATTGTATTGCTTCTTCATAGTTGCAATCAGCACATTTTGTACTTTGAGATTTCCATAGTTGGAAATTCTTTGGAGTCATTTGTATTTGTTGTTGAATCACATTGTAAACAGGTGCATTTTCGGTTGAAGCCTGTTGTACCTATTTACCCCTGCCTGCAAACTTTGGCCTGCTGCCTCATTCAAATCCATTTTAAACCTCATGCTCTAGTTTGATATTACTATCTCCGCCCGAAAATCTGCTTTATAATGGTTAAAAACCCAAATTTAAATGTATCGGGCCGAACCCCTAATAGTTTGACTCCCTCCCGCTTTGGCTTCCATATCACCCGAATCTGAAAACCGTAAGCCAAAACGAAAAGGGGCCTGTTGTTTTAAATGATCGGGTGCAATGGTGGCCGTCCGATCGAAGTTCAAATCAACGGAGCGGTGATCATTTCGTATGGAGGGCCCCGCGCGTAGGAAACCGGCGGTAAACCCCCGCACCGCTTACCCGAGGCTGGCGGTATTATCCATCGGACCAGCGATTCCACTAGACAGGCGCCATGTGTCCTTGGTACGGGCCCTAAAACCACTTTCCCCGCGCGTTAAAGCCAGTACAATCGCCGGGCAGCGGAATTTGTTTGAGCCGTTGGATCTACTGATCCCGATCTGATGGCGGTTTTTCTCTGAAGTTGCTCGCCCGTTATTTCGTCTCCGCCGTGTCCTCTGGCCTACCATTGTGTCTCTTCCGTCCATTTCTAACTGTTAATTTGCGTTTGTAATCCGACGGTCCAGAGTTCAGTCCCCTCACCCGTTGACTCTGCCACATCGGCCTTCTACTTGTCCCTCGTACATCCACGTGTTTTGGTCTTGTACATCCGTAAGATTCCTCCGCGCCAATATATATATATAGGTGTGTTTATATGTTTTATTCGTATTTGCCGCCATTCTTTCCTCACGTCCAGACTGTGTCACATTTCGTCCATTCGTGAAAGCCTCCATTGTTTTTCTTCCGCCACCCTGAGTGTTCCCGTCTTCTGTCTGTGTCCACGTCATCACCTTCATCTCCACCTTCATACCCTACACCTATGAGTCTGGTTTTTCCTAATATGTTTATGAGTTTTGCAGGTTTCAAGATAACAGGAGGGCGTTTTAATTCACTGCCGCTGTTGCAAAAGCTTAAAGCCCATAAAAGGACACATTCTGCTGGTGAAATTTAAAGAAGAAGCCGAGGGTAGGTGTGAGAAATGACTGCCATTAAAGAAGACAAAGATATGGACCTACAGAACCCTCCAGAGAAATTCGCCTTGCATTAAAGATCCAGGATTCAGATCCAAAGCTAAGGGCCGAGAGTACAGTACAAAATTGCAGATTATCTCAAGGCTCTTACGGCAGCAGATTTTTCCTCAGCAAAAGGCAGAGGATTGTATATATTTTATTATTTGTGTCTTGTATAAAAGGAGATTTTCATCTCCCAACATTTATTTTTGTAGACAGATTGTAAAGTACATTTATTTATAGTTAGTCATTCATAGTGTGGGCGCGAATTCTTTTCGCCTTTTGATTCAAAATTAGTCATTAAATTTTTTCTATCTACCTCCTCCTCTAGAATTCTCCATCTCCCCTATAAAGGCCCAAAAAGAAGACATTGTAAGGGTTCCAGATTTCTATCAGCAAACGGTGCAGCGAAAAGGCTTTTGTATACATTTTGTAATATTTCTGTATGAAGGTTCAGAGCCCGTAGGGTCTCAGTGAGGAGGGGTTATAACTGTAATGAGGATTCTGGTCTCTGGTATCTCACAGTATGTAATTTCTCTTAAGTGTTAATACAATATCTCTTTTCATGCTACTTATCTTCTTGTATCATGTTCTAGAATGCGAGTGGCTCACTAGTTTGCAGTAAGTATTCATCCTTGTTGATGCCATTTCTGGAATTAGTCAAGCGCTTTAAATAGGCCTAGTCATGGTATACTGTTTCATGCTCACTTCATCCATATTTTCTGCTATATTAGTTGCTTGAGGGGGGTGCTTTTAAAACGCCATTGTCATATAAGGATTCATAAATTGGTATGCCCTTATATGGTCCTGTTGTGTATCTGGGTATCAATCTCATGTCAGCTAATATCTCCTTTATGTTTCCTCACTGCGCTCACTTCCTGATATTTGATTTCTGTGATATATTATCTGAACTGGCCCTCTTTACAGTAAGCGGTCTCTTAACTGTCTGATGCCTTTGTATGGGAGTTTTACATGATGTCCCTACACTGTTCTTATCTTTGTACCAGCTTCTGAGAGAGATTGGTCCCATTCAAAACTAATTTCCTTGTTCAAACAAGAGATAGTAAGTGAGTTCTTCGACTGACAACCCAAACTATAAAGGGCTCCTTGCTATATTAAGATGTCCTAGGCACTAGTCTATGGCAACTCTAGACTGTCTCTAGGGGGGTGAAAAAATCATCCACAACATCTTTCTGGCGCCGTTGCCGGGGAACGAATTCAAGAAAATCAATTTCCCTGGGTCTCGACAAATTGATTTCACTCTCTAATCAGGTGAGCACAGAGAGTTGAAGAGTTGCATATCTCTCACCTTGGCGACTCCACGTTGGTCTTTATTTGAAAAATCTATTGGTAGTCCTGGCTTCTCGTAAGCCACATTTGAGGTCATATACCTCACAGCCGAAAACACCTGTGTCTGACCTGGAGAATTTCACAGAAGAAGTCGGAAAGAGAAGAAATCAGTTCGTGCTGAAATTCCTGAATTGTCTGAAGGATATTATCCATCCTCTTCTTCCCAAGAAATCCAAGTAGAAAATCCCGACTCCACTGAGGAAAATCTTGAATATTACTCGGATAGCCCACCTAGGGGAAGCGCTAGAACCAAAGAGAACTTTTGTCCTACTCCTGAATGTGAAGTTAAAGAAGTTACAGAAGTAGCCCCTGTAAATCGTGAATTATTTCCATCTGCACCTCAAGCTTCTGTATAGTATACTCCCATTGTTATCCATACCCCACTTCCTCCTTCTCCTCTTCCTCCATTTGTACATCAAACTGTTATAGCCCCACCTCCTCCAATGGCTAATGTCCCTGCCTTCCTGTTGAACAAATATGCTCCACTGGCCTTACCTCAAGTGCTGAATGATATGCCACAAGATTATTTGAAGATTTTGCCCAGATTTAATGGAGAAAATGAGATTGATGCTCAGAAACATCTTGAGGTTTTCTGTGCCTTTGCAGAAAATTTAAATGTTGAACATTTGGACGTGGTATTAAGATTGTTTGTTCAATCTCTGGACGGCGAGGCACAAAAATGGTTTAAAACATTGGCAGACCGCTCTATAAATACCTGGGAAAGAATGGAAGAAGTTTTTCTCAGGAAATGGGGAGAAAAGAAAGATCATGGGCTTTGTCTTATTGAATTCAATACTCTGAAGAAGAAACCAAATGAGGGGGTGGCAGAATTTATTAAAATATTTAATAAATTGTATTTGAGCCTTCCTGCTGATATGAAGCCGCATCAAACTGCTGCTAAAGTTGTTTTTGTAGCAGCCTTTGACTCAGAATTTGGTTTCTGTCTGCGGGAAAGAATGCCTGTCACTTTGGATGATGCTTAGACAGATGCTTTAGAGTTGGAGGCAAATTTTGCTGCCACTGGTAAATCAAAAGGAAAAGTCGAGCAGGATGCCAGAAGAAGAGGTGAAGAGGAGGTATCTACTTCCAACCAAGATAAAGATTCAGACCGAATGGAAGAAATAAGTAAAATGATCGAAAAGATAGTTAAGCTTGAATGGGAAGCCCTGAATCCAGCCCCCAAAAATTTTCAGAATGTTCCGAACAGAGGTTATAACCCTCGGTATAGAAGACCACCATTACAAATATTGCCAAGGGAAGCAGAGGAGCATCATGATCAGGTACTACACCCATTGCACCTGGAAGGTCTAGTAGATGACTCCACCGAAGGCGCTGCCTATGGACTGGAAGATGCGAATCTTTCCTTTTCAAATAGTGACGGAGAAAAATCCTCTTTTGCTTTCAATTTACAAAAAGAACTTGAGAAGATCAAAATCCCAGTCCCCTTGAATGAACTGTTGAAACAACCAGCATATCAATTTCAAGCCACCTCTTTCATACTTCCTCCAGAAGCGGCACTCACCCCAGATAATATCGAGCACTGGCAGGTATTTGAGGATGAAGAACAGATGACGAGATTCCTAGAAATAGAAGGTGAATTCTCCAACATGGAGATTGATACGGATGAAAGAAATTTGACACCACTTGATAGTCAAAGAAAGGAGGAAGGAAATTCGGTGGAAGACTTTAATCCATGGAATGAAGAAATCAGGTCGCTGGAGATTATGTTGAATAAATATGATTCAATACAGGAAGAAGAACCTCAATGTCTAAATTGGGAATTGCAGGATGTAAAGATACAAGGAAATGAAGACAGTGAAGACTTCCTGGGTCCTGGAAGAGACTTAAGATTTCTGAGCAAAGAATTGGTGACTGAATCATCAAGTGAGACCATCGGGTCTTATGATTTCGGAACTGACAACTCGGCTGTGTTGACAGGTATTGCTAAAGACAATCCATCCTTTGGAGTTGTCTTGGATACAGATGAACTGTCGCAGAAGAAGGAAGGTGAAGCAATCAGGCCCCATGGGAAGGAACTTGCTATTACTGATAATGACAAGAATGAGCTGATGCGCCTGATAGACAAAGAGGAGACTGGAGGACAGAATTTTGGAACTACTACAGTGATGGGAAATCATAATTCCATTCTGATAGAAGAAAAGAGTCCAAAATATGAAGAACCTGATTTGATTGCCAGAAGAAATCAAGAGGATGAAGGACAATTACTGAAGATTGTCAACGAAGAAGAAGAGTATGCTAAAACAAATGTGCGGCATATTGATGAAATGCTTGAGAATAAATGGCTGATTTGTTTGCTGAAAACATTTAGAGAAGAGAATCAAATTGCAGACACTGAAGTGGAAGTGCCTGAAGTTGTGAAAGAAGTAGGAGTAGATACTAGTTTGCAGAATTTGAATATGCCTACTAGTACACAAGGAGAAATGAATAATTATGCTACTGCAGTTAAAGAATTAAAAGGTAATTTACTTCTTAAAGGTAAATTTGCAAGTGATGAGCAAGAGAATGTTGCAGAGGGAGATATCCTAAAAGATGTTCAGGAAGTTTGGGAAACTCACCTACCTCTTAAAAAAGAAAGGATTCCACTGCCTTTTGAAATACAAGTAGCAGAAAATCAGGCTTTCGAGAGCCATATTGAAGATGCAGTGGAAAGTGCAAAAATAAAAGCTTCCCAGGATGAAGACATGAGTGAGCAAAGTCAGTTCCAGATAAAATAAAGGCTGGGCATAGGAATTGACAGCATCATAAGACTGATGATGAAGGTGCCTCAGAAACAGCAGACAGCACCAAGAAAGCAAAGAAAGTTTGGCAATGGAAAAACAAGAACAAAATGTGAAAGCATAGCTGGAGGCAAATTGCAGAATAAAATAGGGAAACATGGAGGGGTACAACTGAAGAATAATGCAACTAATGGACACCAGCAAAGCAGAGTATGGGACCCGGGAGGCCAAGACAGCCTGGTGTATTATATTGTACATTAGTTTTCTTTTTGTTTCATCATTCTTTGAATAATGTAAATAAGTCGACGAGTCTTGAAGAAAACGCAAAGGGATTGTAGGATAAAATTCACACACAAGAGGGTCTGAGGTCTGCGTGTTCTCGATATGCCCGAGGACGAACATGCCGTCCCCAGATGGAGCTGATGTTGTACCTATTTACCCCTGCCTGCAAACTTTGGCCTGCTGCCTCATTCAAATCCATTTTAAACCTCATGCTCCAGTTTGATATTACTATCTCCGCCCGAAAATATGCTTTATAATGGTTAAAAACCCAAATTTAAATGTATTGGGCCGAACCCCTAATAGTTTGACTCCCTCCCGCTTTGGCTTCCATATCACCCGAATCTGAAAACCGTAAGCCAAAACGAAAAGGGGCCTGTTGTTTTAAATGATCGGGCGCAATGGTGGCCGTCCGATCGAAGTTCAAATCAACGGAGCGGTGATCATTTCGTATGGAGGGCCCCGCGCATAGGAAACTGGCGGTAAACCCCCGCATCGCTTACCCCAGGCTGGCGGTATTATCCATCGGGCCAGCGATTCCACTAGACAGGCGTCGCGTGTCCTTGGTACGGGCCCTAAAACCACTTTCCCCGCGCGTTAAATCCAGTACAATCGCCGGGCAGCGGAATTCGTTTGAGCCGTTGGATCTACTGATCCCGATCTGACGGCGGTTTTTCTCTGAAGTTGCTCGCCCGTTATTTCGTCTCCGCCGTGTCCTGTGGCCTACCATTGTGTCTCTTCCGTCCACTTCTAACCGTTAATCCGCGTTTGTAATTCGACGGTCCAGAGTTCAGTCCCCTCACCCGTTGACTCCGCCACGTCGCCCTTCTACTTGTCCCTCGTACATCCACGTGTTTTGGTCTTGTACATCCGTAATATTCCTCCGTGCCAATATATATATATATATGTGTGTTTATATGTTTTATTCGTATTTGCCGCCATTCTTTCCTCACGTCCAGACTGTGTCACATTTCGTCCATTCGTGAAAGCCTCCATTGTTTTTCTTCCGCCACCCTGAGTGTTCCCGTCTTCTGTCTGTGTCCACGTCATCACCTTCATCTCCACCTTCACACCCTACACCTCTGAGTCCGGTTTTTCCTAATATGTTTATGAGTTTTGCAGGTTTCAAGATAACAGGAGGGCGTTTTAATTCGCTGCCGCTGTTGCAAAAGCTTAAAGCCCATAAAAGGACACATTCTGCTGGTGAAATTTCAAGAAGAAGCCTAGGGTAGGTGTGAGAAATGACCGCCATTAAAGAAGACAAAGATATGGACCTACAGAACCCTCCAGAGAAATTTGCCCTGCATTAAAGATCCAGGATTCAGATCCAAAGCTAAGGGCCGAGAGTACAGTACAGAATTGCAGATTATCTCAGGGCTCTTACGGCAGCAGATTTTTCCTCAGCAAAAGGCAGAGCATTGTATATATTTTATTATTTGTGTCTTGTATAAAAGGAGATTTTCATCTCCCAACATTTATTTTTGTAGACAGATTGTAAAGTACATTTATTTATAGTTAGTCATTCATAGTGTGGGCGTGAATTCTTTCCGCCTTTTGATTCAAAATTAGTCATTAAATGTTTTCTATCTACCTCCTCCTCCAAAATTCTCCATCTCCCCTATAAAGGCCCAAAAAGAAGACATTGTAAGGGTTCCAGATTTCTATCAGCAAACGGTGCAGTGAAAAGGCTTTTGTATACATTTTGTAATATTTCTGTATGAAGGTTCAGAGCCTGTAGGGTCTCAGTGAGGAGGGGTTATAACTGTAATGAGGATTCTGGTCTCTGGTATCTCACAGTATGTAATTTCTCAGTGTTAATACAACATTCTTTCATGCTACTTATCTTCATCATGTTCTAATCATAAAAATTAATTAGTTGTTATGATTCATCCTTGTTGATGCCTTTCTCGGAATTAGTTAAAGAAATTTAGTGATGGTGTTGGAAATATGATGCAGAGTGTTGTCCTTGATGGCAACCCACTGAATGAAGATGAAGACATGCGCCTGTTGACATGTGTTGTCCTTGATGGCAAACCACCTGATGAAGTTATGCTTGACTTGATGGACTTAGTAAATGATGTAAATCTGATGTGATATAATGTTTGTTGACAATATGATGCTGAGTGTTGTCCTTGGAAGGCAACTCATCTGATAAAGATGATGACAACTTGCTTGATGAAGTTGTGCTTGATAGAATATGGTTTGATGAAGGAAATCTGATGTATCTACAGTGAGTACAGAAGGCAATGAAGAAAGGATTTCAGCATGTGCTAGATTCTATGATGAAAAAGAGTATGTCTCTTGGTATACGCGGATTGGCCTAGGGAAAGTCGCGTATGCACGCGGAAAAGAACATGCCAAGTCGCGTATGGGCTAAAGCGCTCAAAAAGTGCAAAACCAAGGGTAACCACCATGGTATTGACCCATTGTATTGGGTAATGATCCGCCTAATAGACCCCGTCCAGTGTAGTTTTGGGCTCATGGTATTGGTTTGGCCCATGGTATTGAAAAAGGGGCTCATGGTATTGACAAAGGGTAAACATATATAAGGAGAAGTAATTCATTGTGCAAAACAGAAGTGTGAGAGAAAGATGTCTGAGCTTGAATGAATACTTCTCTCTGAAGTATATCTGAATGGAAAGGGTTACACTTGAATGATAAATCTGAATGTATGATGCACCAATGATGAAGAAGGGGATCTAGATCTGAATTGCTCTTGTATTTGCTAGATCTGATTATGGAAGGCTTAGATTTGTGATGAGGCGAGCATCTAGGCGAACATATGTCTGAAGCAAAAGGGTAGATCTGAACTGAATATCTGATCTGATGAAGTATGCTGCTCTGTAATGATTGAAGATCTATACGCTACTTCGCCGCGGAGGAAGCGCGTATATACGCGGCTTCAGCGAAGAGAAAGCGCGTATGCGCAATAAAATATACACTGAGGTATACGCTGGTTTGGGTGGACGGAAGCGCGTATATACGCGACATCAGTGAAGTAAAAGCGCGTATGCAAACTAGGGTTTGCTGAAGCAAGGGGTATGAAATATCTGATCTGTTCTGCTGTGTTTCTGCTATCTGATCTGTGTTGATATGTATCTGTTGGTGACGTATGTTTGTGCTTAAAAGTATGGAAAGGGTCCAGTGTGAAAATTGATGAAACGTGGTCCAAGGTGGTGCTGAGGGTTGTAGCCTTCAGTCAGGGGGTCGTAGCTCCCTTCCAGGTGAGGCTGGTAAACGAGATCGGGGGTCGTAGCTCCCTTCCAGGTGAGGCTGGTAAACGAGATCGGGGGGTCGTAGCTCCCTTCCAGGAGAGGCTGGTAAACGAGTCAGGGGGTTGGAGCTCCCTTCCAGGAGAGGCTGGTAAACGAGCGCAGGTGGGTGCCTGCGTGCTGGTCAAGTCTGCGCCAGCACATATGTTGTAAGATATTTTCTCTATAATAAAATATTGAAGGCTGAGCAACTGCAGCGGTGGTTTTCTCCCGATTTGGGTTTCCACCTAAAAATCCTGGTGTTCATGGGTGTTCATGTGTGATGCTTTGTGTGATGGATTATTCTATTCTTACTGCACCTGTTTACTGCTTATTGAATATCTGAAGAATAAATGATGGAATGGTTTAAGTGAAGATTTAATGACATATCTAAATCTCTGTGTATACGCTAGTTTCATAAAGGGGATCCGCGTATATACGCTAGTTTACTGAAGTAAAGTAGCGTATGGGTTTTAAGGAATGAAAAAGTAAAAGGATTTGATTATGCAGTAAATACTGATTCACCCCCCCCTCTCAGTATTTTTCCCAACAATTGGTATCAGAGCGGGTCCTTGTGGAGAAGCTTGATCGCTTAAAGGAGATCCGTCGCAATGGGAAGTCAAGAAGGAATAATGTCTATAAAGCCACCTATATTCAATGGAAGCAATCTGATATTCTGGAAGGTACGTACAAAAGCATATCTGCAAAGTCTTGGTGCAAATGTATGGGCAATCGTGGAAGAAGGTTATCAATACCCGGCAAGTATTCCTACTGATGCAGCTGAAAGAAAGAAGTATGAAATCAATGCCAAAGCAGTGAATGTCTTATTGGGAAGCATGTCTGAATCAGAATTTGCTAAAGTGATGCAGCTACATTCAGCAAAATAAATATGGGACAAAATCATTCTAAGCTATGAAGGAGACACAAAGGTAAAAGTGCAAAACTCCAAACTCTTAGAATTGAATATGAAAATTTGAAGATGCATAGTGATGAAAGTGTTGCCAGTTTCTTTCTTCGTCTAGATGATATTGTAAATCGGATGAGAAATTTGGGTGAAACCATAACTAATACTACTCTGGTGGAAAAGGTCTTAAGATCTTTGACTTTAAAATTTGACTCTAAAGTTTCAGCTATTGAAGAAAGGCAAGATCTGCAAACTCTTACTATTGTTCAATTACATGGTACTCTGACTGCTTTTGAAATGAGACAAGGAGGTCCTTCTCAAATAAGAGAAGCAGCTTTTAAGGCATCTACAAGAAGAAAAGAAAAGGAAGTTGTCAAAGAATCCAGCTATATATCCGATGAAGAAGAAGCGAATTTCGTGAGAAAGCTCCAACTAGGTACCGGAAGATTCAAAGGTAAACTTCCTTTCAAATGTTTTGAGTGTGGAAAAGTTGGTCACTATGCTGCTAAATGTCCTTATAGAGAAAAACATGGTAAAGGGAAACAATTTGAAAAGAGAAAGAGTTATTATGCAAAAGAAGATGATGATGAAGTATCCAGTGAAGATGAAGAAGATTCTGACCAAGATCTAAAAGTGCTCATGGCTAAGAAGCAAAAGAAGAAGGTTACTCGAGGAAAGGAGATACCTCAGAAATCATGTATAGCAAAAATTGAAGAAGATGAAACAGATTTTGACGAAGATCTACAAGCACTCATGGCAAAGAAGAAAAAGGAGAAGGCCACTTGTAATACTCTTCTTTGTGCAAACAATAGTAAAGATAGTGAAAGTAAAGTTGTGGATCTAGAAGAAGCTCTCAAGATTAAAGAAGAAGAACTACAAAGTTCATACAATAAGCAAGAAACTATCTATAAAGAGATGATCTCACAAATGAAAGATCGAATAGAAATGCTGAATGAACAGATGGACAAGTATCAAAGGTTTCATACTTATGCATCCAATCGAATTAAAGATCTAGAAGCAGATTTTGAAAAATCAAGCAAGAAGAATGAAGGACTTGAAGCTGCAATCATTTGTCTTCAGGAATATTTAGAAGCATCAAGTAAGAAAAATAAGGAACCTCTACAATCATTTGAAAAGGAAGGCCTTGAAGCAGAAATCATCTCTCTCAAAGAAGATCTGGAAAAATAAAATAAGAAGAATGAAGAGCTGCAACAAACATGTGAAGAAAATGAAGATTGGTTGAAAGAAGAGATTCTAAATCTGAAGGATCAAGTTGAAGATGGAAGAAGAAAAGAAGAAAGCATGACAAAGCAATGTCAAGCCTTGGAAGTTGAGGTAAATATCCTCAAAGGTAAATTAGAAGAAAAGGTTAAACTTTTGAGGTTTCATGATAGTACTAACATTTTGGACAATATTCTGAGTAATCAAAGGTCTCCTGCTATCAAACATGGTCTTGGTTTCCATGAAATTGTTAAAGGAGAATCTAGCTCACAAGGAAGTGCCAAAAATTCAGAGGATGTCAATGCAAAACCTGAAGTGTTGAAAGAGACAAAAGCTCAACCAAAAATCATGAATTCTCAAAGGAATTCATTCAAGAACGTTGAATGTTTTAAATGTCATAAATATGGACATGTTGCAGCAAATTGCAGGAGCAGATCATTTCAGCCTCAAACAAAAAGTTCCTACATAGAAAGGTACTCTGGTTTCTTCAAAGGATATTGTTTTCATGTAACAAGTATGGACACAAAGCAACTGATTGTAAAAGGAGGAAGAACAGAAATACTCATTATGATTCTTATGCTTATTTTTCTGGACACATGAGATGTTATTCTTGTAACAAGTATGGACATATAAGAAAGGAATGCAGGTCGAACAACTATGAGAAATTTCAGCACACAAATAGAAAACAAATCTGGAAGAAGATGGAGGGATGGAATAAGAAACAATCTAGAGAAGAAAAGGATGTTTTTGTGGATGCTCTAGAAGACAATGATTTTCTTGAAGAAAACACTCAATTCAAGATGAAGGACCAATCAGAAACGTAGGGAACTCTGACCCTACTGCAGTCATCCGCTTCTGAAGCTTACTTCTCCGATTGACTGCAGGAATGATGTGGGATACATTATGAGATTTAGTAATGTATCGTCACAGGGGGAGCAATGCATGATGACTCTCATGGTTGATTTGATTATACTGGTTATGTTTACTTCTGACAGTGCATCTGATGTGGAAAGGACAGGTACAGGAGGTACTAGCTCAGGAGGAAATGAAGGGAGATGGAAATTTTCTATGCTTCACTTTCCATACGCAGGTTCCTTTAACTAAAGTCGCGTATACACGCGAGTTCCAGAAGACGCAGTCGCGTATGCCTTGATGATAAGAAAATTTATCTGATAGCTGAAGATCTGAAGCAGAAGTCCAGGGGGAGCATCAGTCTGACTGCTGATGATTGCACTGTTAGCATCATTCTAGTTATACTCATGAAAATGAAATGATGCATGGGTTCTTGTGTTGAAGATTATGGATGAAGCCTGGTTGCTTTATGATGAAGAGCATTCATTGTTGAGATGAAAGTCTTATAGTTCAGAGATGAGGACAGATTATGCAAAGATTGTTGTTGATGACTTGCTGTTGAAGGTGTCTCAGATTGCACAAGCTAAGGAAGAAGCACTGGTAGCAGGTTGAATTCTAATGGTTGCATTATCGGCAATATGATTGCTTATTCTTTGGTCTTGGTGATACTCATGATCAAATGATGATGATTTGGTACATGGATTATTATGATGAGATTTTGAGCCCTGGTTGCTCATAAGTATCTTTGTGTGGTTGAGTTGGATATCATTTGTTTCAGATCATGTAGAGTTTGGTTGCTATGGTTGAGATCTTTTGCCTACATATGTTACTTCATGTTACATCTTGAAGATCATGGTGATTTTGGACCACATGGATGATTGCTTGACTCTGATGTGAAGATGTTGTTCTGGTATGATAAACTTTCTTGGAAAGATTGTATTGATGGTGCAAAGAATCTGAAGGTTTGGTTACTAATGTGCCTTTGCTACAACTATTGGATGACGCTTGAAGACACAACTACAACGTTCTATCTATCTGTAGTCCAGGGAAGCACTCAAATGTCTCAGAAAGAAGCTGAACACTGTCTTTGCCTTACAAAGAATCAGATCTGGTTGAAATTTAGAAGATGTCTTGGGATACGCTGGTTTCCTGAAACACAGTCGCGTATATACGCGAGTTCCTGCACAGAAAACCGCGTATGGTTGGTTGCTGACAATTTTTGGTTGGTTCAGCTCTCTTCAGCACAACTGCAATGATGTTTGGTATCTCTGATACTGTTTGGTATCTCTGGTGGTGTTCCAGTTCTCATAATTCTGTTTCTAATGTTTTGATGAAGATGCCTTGATGATTTGTTGGTGGAAGTTTTCAGGATGCACAAACTAAGGGGGAGCCTTAGTCTTTTGGAAAGATTGCTTGGTTGCACAGATTCAGGGGGAGCATTAGTTTTGCTGAGTATAATGCATTGCTGGCATTATGGTGATTCTGATACATGATCTCTCTTGAGGTCTTTTTGGTATTAATTATGAAAATTCATATTTGTACTTTGATGAAAAGTTCTGGTTGAGACCCATGTTGTAAAATTGTAATATTCAGTCATGTAAGGACTTGTCAATTTTGTAAACCCACTTGGTTGGGTACTTGAGTCTTATATGTAAATCCACTTGGTTGGATATTGGATGTAAGTATGAGTCTTTGGTGATAGGAAGTTCATAGAGTCATGTACTTCATTGACAAATATGTTTGAAGATTCAGCATGAACTCAGGGGGAGCTTGGCCACTTCAGCATACATCAGATCTGCAGAACGCTTCTTCTACATGAGTGTGTTGGTTTTGATCCGCTGGTTTTGCCCTTTGCCCTTGATGTCAAAGGGGGAGAGTGACATGGTGTTTGTATGAGGAGAAGATAATGATGTCAGTGACATATTTGGGAGAGTGACATGGTATCTATCTGCTGTGGTAACCAAACACCATCATGGTTGCCATCAAGTCCAAAGGGGGAGATTGTTGGAGATATGATGCAGAGTGTTGTCCTTGATGGCAACCCACGAATGAAGATGAAGACATGCGACTGTTGACATGTGTTGTCCTTGATGGCAAACCACCTGATGAAGTTATGCTTGACTTGATGGACTTAGTAAATGATGTAAATCTGATGTGATATAATGTTTGTTGACAATATGATGCTGAGTGTTGTCCTTGAAAGGCAACCCATCTGATAAAGATGATGACAACTTACTTGATGAAGTTGTGCTTGATAGAATATGGTTTGATGAACTAAATCTGATGTATCTACAGTGTGTACAGAAGGCAATGAAGAAAGGAATTCAACATGTGCTAATTCTATGATGAAAAAGAGTATGTCTCTTGGCATACGCGGATTGGCCTAGGGAAAGTCGCGTATGCACGCGGAAAGGAACGTTCCAAGTCGCGTATGGGCAAAAGCGCTCAAAAAGTGCAAAACCAGGGGTAACCACCATGGTATTAACCCATTGTATTGGGTAATGGTCCGCCTAGTTGACCCCGTCCAGGTAGTTTTGGGCTCATGGTATTGTTTTGGTCCATGGTATTGAAAAATGGGCTCATGGTATTGACAAAGGGTAAACATATATAAGGAGAAGAAATTCATTGTGCAAATGATGAGTGTGGGTGCAAGATGTCTGAGCTTGAATGAATACTTCTCTCTGAAGTATATCTGAATGGAAAGGGTTACACTTGAATGATAAATCTGAATGTATGATGCACCAATGATGAAGAAGGGGATCTAGATCTAAATTTCTCTTGTATTTGCTAGATCTGATTATGGAAGGCTTAGATCTGTGATGAGGCGAGCATCTAGGCGAACATCTGTCTGAAGCAAAAGGGTAGATCTGAACTGAATATCTGATCTGATGAAGTATGCTGCTCTGTAATGATTGAAGATATATACGCTACTTAGCCGCGGAGGAAGCGCGTATATACGCGGATTCAGCGAAGAGAAAGCGCGTATGCGCAATAAAATATACACTGAGGTATACGCTGGTTTGGGTGGACGGAAGCGCGTATATACGCGACATCAGTAAAGGGAAAGCGCGTATGCAAACTAGGGTTTGCTGAAGCAAGGGGTATGAAATAGCTTATCTGTTCTGCTATGTTTCTGCTATCTGATTTGTGTTGATATGTATCTGTTGGTGACGTATGTTTGTGCTTAAAAGTATGGAAAGGGTCCAGTATGAAAATATGATGAAATGTGGCCTGCAAGTGGTGTTCTATTGAAGTTGTTGGATCCAGTGTGAAAATTGATGAAACGTGGTCCAAGGTGGTGCTGAGGGTTGTAGCCTTCAATCAGGGGGTCGTAGCTCCCTTCCAGGTGAGGCTGGTAAACGAGATCGGGGGGTCGTAGCTCCCTTCCAGGAGAGGCTGGTAAACGAGTCAGGGGGTTGGAGCTCCCTTCCAGGAGAGGCTGGTAAACGAGCGCAGGTGGGTGCCTGCGTGCTGGTCAAGTCTGCGCCAGCATATATGTTGTAAGATGTTTTCTCTATAATAAAATATTGAAGGCTGAGCAACTGCAGCGGTGGTTTTCTCCCGATTTGGGTTTCCACCTAAAAATCCCGGTGTTCATGTGTGATGCTTTGTGTGATGGTTTATTCTGTTCTTACTGCACATGTTTACTGTTTATTGAACATCTGATGAATGAATGATGGAATAATAGAAGTGAAGATTTAATGACAGATCTAGATCTCTGTGTATACGCTAGTTTCATAAAGGGGATCCGCGTATATACGCTAGTTTACTGAAGGAAAGTAGCGTATGGGTTTTAAGGAATGAAAAAGTAAAAAGATTTGATTATGCAATAAATACTAATTCACCCCCCCCGCATTTTTCCCAACACATGGTGCATACTATTTCATTTTCACTTCATCCAGACATTTTCCATGATAGTTGCTTGAGGGGGCATGAATGGCCATTGTCATATAAGGATTCATAACTATATGCCTCTATGGTCCCGTTGTGGTCCGGGGCTTCAATTCCTGCTGTCACGAATATCTCCTTTATGTTTCCTCACTGCGCTCACTTCCTGATATTTGATTTATGTGATATATTATCTGAACTGGCCCTCTTTACAGTAAGCGGTCTCTTAACTGTCTGATGCCTTTGTATGGGAGTTTTACATGATGTCCCTACACTGTTCTTATCTTTGTACCAGCTTCTGAGAGAGATTGGTCCCATTCAAAACTAATTTCCTTGTTCAAACAAGAGATAGTAAGTGATTTCTTGGACTGACAACCCAAACTATAAAGGGCTCCTTGCTATATTAAGATGTCCTAGGCACTGGTCTATGGCAACTCTAGACTGTCTCTAGGGGGGTGACAAAATCATCCACAACAAAGCCGACACCCTTTCATTTTTGAGCCTAAGTTGTTGAAAATGGCTAAAATCAATGAGGCATTAGATTTGTTGAGTAACCTCATTCATTCCAATGTTGATGATATGATAAAAATGAGCAAGAATGCTCTTTGTAATATTCAAAGTTGTTTGCAAGATGCACAAGAGAAGATTGAGTTTTTGCAGTTGGAATCTCAGCTCCAACAAGATGAACTTCAACAAAAGAGTCACCATTTTGAACTTGTTTCTGTTCAGAAGATTATGAAGGACTCTCATCAGAAGAAAGAAGATAAAGTTCCAGTTGATCCACATTTAGTTCCTTGCACAAGAGCAGATTTTCATGCAGATGCAGCCACTCAGCCCGCACTTCTCAAGCCCATCATCAGACCTTGGGAAGAGCTTGTCCACAACAAGCACAAAACCGGTCTTGGATATGACAAGGATGTGTCCTTTCATATTCCAGACTACACCAAGCCCATCATATTTCAGAGTGCTGGATTCATGTATGATAGTTCACCTGCAGCTTTTCCAGATCCTGCTCCACAACAACAATCATAGATCGTAAAATGCCAACACTGTGATCGAGTTGGCCATATGAAAGATCACTGTTTTGATCTTCATCCATGCAAGCACTGTGGTTGACACAACCATTCTTCACACAGATGCTTCAGACACAAGCCTCCTGCAAGAACAAAGATTCATCTTGGATGGATCGCTTCTTGGCAATGGGCATCAGCAGCCAAGAAGATGTTTAAGTCACATGTCAGAACATGTTCACAAATATTGAGAAAAATTGCAGTTGAGTTTTCGCCATCATCTCACCTTGTCCCTAACAGGGGGGAAAATGGTGGTCATGTACAAGCTTTGACGTCAGATCAAACGAGCCTGAGCCACAATCTATCATTCCATGTTCAGAGTTGTAGCCAGAGACACAACAGTTCAAGTGAGCTTGAGCCATAATTCGTCATTCTAGATTCAGAGATGTAGCCAGAGACACGGATGCCCATGAGCATGCCTTCGGTTGGTGGACAACCTTAAACCATCATCTTTGGTTGGTGGATAACCTAAAACCATCACAGGTAGTAGACCTCCCTTCTTTGAGGTTGAAGGTCTCCCTTTCATATATGAGGAACACTTCCTCTAGCAGAAGCCTTCAGCTTCTTGCCAACTTTGGTTGAGTTCCAGGAAATGCTTCAAGCATTCCAGAGTTGTTGGTAATCCTAAAACCATCACAGGTAGTAGACCTCCCTTCTTTTAGGTTGAAGGTCTCCCTTTCATATATGAGGAACACTTCCTCTAGCAGAAGCCTTCAACTTATTGCCAGCTTTGGTTGAGTTCCAGGAAATGCTTCAAGCATTCCAGATTTGTTGGTAATCCTAAAACCATCACAGGTAATAGACCTCCCTTCTTTTAGGTTGAAGGTCTCCCTTTTTTATGAGGGACAATTCCTCTAGCAGAAGCTTTCAGCGTCTTACCAATTTTGGAAGAGTTCCGGGAACTGCAACAAGTTTTGCGTCCCAGTGTTGGTGGTCATCCTTAAACCACCTCTTTTTTCCAACATTTCAGAGAGTTGATTCAGCCCAAGTGCTGCCATGTATACTTTGTAGATTTGTATTACAACTCTCTTCTTGGACTCACACATACCCCTTCGGATTAAGGGGGGATGTTGGAACACCTAATCCTCCATGGGTAGGTGTGGAATGCGAAAAGTCACAATGGAGTCCAAGTGACCTTAGAAGATGAAACCAAGAGTCACACCATTATACTATAAATGTACATCATGTATAATGGAAAAATAAGAAAGCCTCACGCTTATCCTTCATTGTCAGTTGAGTCTCTTGTGTGTGTGTTTATTCTTCCTCATACACCATGTGTGTGTTTAACATGGTGTTTAACAAATCTTAACAACACTGGGTTTCTAATTGCATATACTAGATTTAATTGTAATACAACGAGCTCAGAATCTAACCTAACAGTCAAACTCCAAATTCCAAATGAAATGGATTCAGACAATAACTCAATAACTACACTATATTCTACAATATTGTTCATCGTTTGACCGAGCCTTACCCCATTCATAGATACTAACTTCAGTGGGTGAATAAATAACCCAGGCTGTTGAATAAATGTTTCATGTACTGCGACAAGCACCATCAGCAAAACCAATGTATGTTTGAAAAGATGTTGACATCTGCAATATCAAGAGTAATCTAGATAAGCAGGAATAGTAGTAAAATCACACTTAAGCTAGGCACATGTTTCTAATCTACAGCACACCAGCTAAAAAAACTAACTAATATACAGGAAAGATCTTCACACAAAAATAAAGTGTAATATTTCTTCAGATAAAGCCCATTTCTAGGTTTGCCTAAAGAAACCCCGCCAAAATCAATCAATTCATAGGCCCCTTTTGCAAGTTGTCGCTTGACAATGTAAGGACCATGCCACATGGGTTCGAATTTCCCAACCCCTAGATTATCGTTAGCATGATCATATAGAAAAACTAGGTCTCCTTCTGAAAAAATACGAGGTGTAACACTTCTATCATACCGAGCTTTTATTTGTTTCGCATGAGTCTCGGTAGCTAATGCAGTGGTGCGCCGATTCTCATCTAATTGAGCTAAGTACAAAAAGTGTTTTTCCTCCTTAGAGGTAGCTGGTAGTAACTCTATGGCTAGTTTGAGTGATGGTATCTCGCATTCAATCGGTAATACCGCTTCTAAACCGTAAACCAATTGAAAAGGGGTAAAGCCTGTTGATGTTTTTACTGAGGTCCGATATGCCCAAAGTGCTGAAAAAAGCATGGTATGCCAATTCGATTTATGAATTCTGATGATTCGTTTGATCATGGTGAATAAAACTTTATTAATCGCTTCAACCAGACCATTAGCCTGCAGATAATATGGTGTAGAACTGTCATGGCGCAGGCCAAGCTGGTCAGTTAGTTGGTCATCATGATGTTTCGAAAATGGCTCCCATGGTCAGTAATTATCGCTTGGGGTACACCGAAATGAGCAAGCACATGTTTGAACACGAAAGTAGCTGTAGTTTTGCCATCTGCCGCAAATGTAGGCATCGCCTCAGTCCACTTGGTAAAATAATCTACTGCTAGAATAATATACCCATCCCCCCCAGCCGAGTGAGGGTTACATGTAATGAAGCCAATGCCCCATTTTGAAAAAGGACCGACAACAATTATAGGGTGAAGAGGAGCAGGTGGTGCACGCATATTTCGATCAAAGATTTAACAATTATGGCATTTTCGGATCGCATAAATACAATATTTGAATCAGGACGACCAAAAATAACCAGTGCGCAATATCTTTTGGGCTGTGGAATACCCAGACATATGACCGCCACATGCTCCAGAGTGATAGTCATTTGCGCAATATCTTTTGGGCTGTGGAATACCCAGACATATGACCGCCACATGCTCCAGAGTGACAGTCATTTAAAACCTGTTCGGCTTCTTCATGGGTGAGACAACGTCGAAAAACAGAGTCTGCACCGCGATGGTATAGTGTGTTGCCAACAATATGATATTGTTGAGACTGGAAACAGATTTTACGTCATTGTGATCGTGAAAGTTCAGGCTGAAAATATTGGTTCTGAAGATAAACGATGATATATCCATACCAAGGATCAATGGTACTAATAAGAAACAAGGATTTGTCTGTGATCGGTTGTTCCACCACAGTTTCTGTATCAGTACATGGGAAATCACAGATAAGTTCAGCAAATATCAATGATTTTTTTGATTTGGATTTTTCAAATTCCAAGTCAAACTCTTGTAGGATAACAATCCATTTGGAGTATTTACCCCCTAGAAATTGTTTGGTCAAGATATACATCATAGGGTTACAATCATAAATCATTGTTGTTTTGCGTAAAATTATGTAATGACAAAAACGTTGAACAGCTTGAATGGCTGCCAAGGCCAATTTCTCCACATGTGAATATTTGATTTCAGTCGGATGCAAATTGCGACTATGATAGTAAATCACATGTTCACCATGGTATTCATCTTCCTGAACTAGAACCATTCCTATCGTGGAATCCGAAATGGCGAGGTAGAAAAAGTAATCCTGGTTGTAATTGGGAGGGTGCAATAACGGTGCATGGGTCAACGCGTTTTTAAGAGCATCAAAATATCAATTAGAGATCTCGTCCCAAAAGAAAGGAATATTCTATTTCAACAACTTGGTGAAACCTTTCATTAACTCGGCGTAGTTAGGAATGAATCGATGTAAAAAGTTTGCTTTCCCTTGCAAAATTTGGAGTTGGCAAAGAGTAGAAGGAGGTAAATTGATGATAGCCTCAACCTTCGATGGATCGACACGAATGCCTGCCTTTGAGATAATAAATCCCAACAATCGTCCAGATTGTACACAAAAAACACATTTGTGAGGATTCAGACGAATCTTGTAATACCTACATCATATAAAAATGGCTTGTAAATGAATGATATGATCTAATCTGTGCGAGGAATGAGTAGGAAAATCATCGAGGTAGGGTTGCACAATGTGTTTAATGTCATGAAATGCATAAGACATTGCCCTTTGAAAAGTGGCGCCAGCGTTCTTAAGTCCAAAAGGTAATTTGCGATAAGCAAAAGTCCCCATGGACAAATGAAAGTTGTTTTAGTTTGATCTGTAGGGAGTATGTTGATTTGATTGTAGCCGGAAAATCCATCCATGAACGAAAACATTTCACTTCCAGCACAATCGTCAATAATTTGATCGATATAAGGGATTGGATAATTGTCTTTCAGACAAGCTCGATTTATATCCCTATAATCGATACATACTCATATTGTTCTTTGTTTTTTATTGATAGGAACGATATTAGATACCCAATCCGTTAAGAGAATTGGATAAATAAAACCTGCACGAAGTAATTTTTCAACTCTTGCTTTAATAGCAACAACTTTCCTCGGATGTATCTGATGTAATCTCTGTCTGACAGGTTTAGCATCCGGGTATGTCTTAATTTCATGAACAACAATCGATGGATCGATTCCGGGCATTTCTTCATATGACCAGGCAAAAATGTCATGGAATTCCTGAAATAGGGCTTTATATGCTTGGATTTCATCAGTCGTACAAGAAGCACCTATATGAATGTTTTCAACAATTCCAGTTTTTATTGAAATGTTAATGGGAACCATTGTAGAAATGTTTTCTAAATTCAATTCAGAATCAGAAGATGAGAGAGGATTCTTAGGTTCTTTGATGTAATCAGTAGTAAAAATGGAGGAAAAATCATTCTCAAAATGATCGAGATCAGGTAAAAATGAAGGCCTATGATGTAGATCTTCCCATGGTAATTCATCGACAGACAAGAATTCACGAATATGTTCATCAGTATTGAATACTTGCTGACCAAGATACGGAATTGATGTCGAAGCTGAGCTCGATATTGAAAATGACTCCTCATTGATCACATTCACTGGATCAGATTCAGTTGAAGGAGTATCAGAAAATGACTGTACTGCCTGATATGTTAACTCAAAAGGACTCAAAGGCACCACGCCATTGAAAGAATCCAGTTTTGATTCTGAAGGTACTATCCAAGGATCATCAAAGGAAATAGTACTTGATGTAATCATATTGATATTAGCAATAGGAGGCTGTACATTCGGAGCAGGCAGGGAAAACATTCCCAATAAAGCAGAATCTTTAATTAACCCTACCCCAACATCCTTATAAGGGATAGTCGATTTTCCGATATGTTGATACTATCAGTAGAGTCTGGGTCAGATGAATACTATGAAAGCTCATCTATTTTAACGATCTTTCCTTTATGAGGAAACATGATGAAACGAAATATCGATGATACAACAAAAGTCATGGCATAAGACCAACTGCGACCCAGGAGAAGGTTGTAATCCAGAGGGGCATCAACCACTTCCACATCCAGATCAACGGTTTTTCCTTCGACCTCTATTGGTAGATCCTGTAAAATACCATACGGTTGAAAACCTCTTCCATCAAAAGCTTTGAGGATAGTCGGCGATTGGTTAATTGTCAGAGAACCAAGTGATTTCCAACATTTTAACGACATAATACACGTAGAATCCCCTTCATCAAAAACAGTACGAAAAATACGCTTGTTTTTTACTATTACCGAAATTTGAAAAGCCATTTGATGGGGTACGACGAGGTGTAAAATTATCTAAATCGAAGATCATGAGGTTCGAATCCTGGATATCTACAGCTCCTAAGGCTGACAATAGCAATTTTCTTTGGGTTGGGCATGATTGCAGCATTTCCAAAGCCGACATTGTTGAAGGGGAAATTGCCAATTCTTCAACAATATTGTAATTATGAGCAACTCTCGCATGTGGATTGAAAGATGATTTACGAAGTACACCTTTAGCAGGCGGTTTGATTACTAAGTCAGGATTTTGTTTCTCGATATGTATCAGCTTAGAAACTGAGGGAGATGTAGTTGATGCCGAATTAGATGTTTCTGCTTCTTTACCAATATTTTTACTACCGTAATCTTGCGATCGCGTCGCAACCATGAAGATATCCTCTAGCGTATTTTAGGAAGATCCAATCATGTTACTATCTTGAGCAGGAAAGGGATCCTTCAAGATAGCAGGTATGGGTGAACTGTTAACGAATTTCGATACCTCGGCTCTACGTGGACACCCTTTCGTAAAATGATCCTCATCACAGATCAGATAAGGATAACGAGGTTTTCGTTTTTCATCAGTTGGTTCAGTTTTATAGTTTTTATCTTTTGAAGATTTTTTCTTTTTATTCTTACCTTTCTTCTTACCACCAGTTTTAGGTTTGGTTGTAGATGATTCTACAACATGAATATCGACGGAAGTTTCAATGGAAGAATCTCCTTTTGGTGAATCGGGTAAAGTGATAATAGGAGAAGTCGTCTTGGAAGATTTCTTCTTACTTTTATCAGTGCTAACAGAACCAATTACACCATCAGTGACATGAGAGCCGGAAGGAGTTGTAGTTAATTGACCAGGTCTTGGTAAATCAGGTATTTTATCATACAGAGTACCTGACTGTGTATATACAAGGTCAAGGTACTGAGCCTGAGCAATGACTTGCTCTTCTGTAACGATGCCTTCTTTAGCCACATATTCAGTAATTTTGGGCAATAACGATTTGATAAACCATTCAGCCAAAATTTGATTCGGAATAAAGACCTTCACTAAACGCATCCTACGTCTCCATTCATGAATGTGATCGGATATGTACGTAGACGTAGATTGTTTTAATGAAGTCAGCAATTCTGTGCCATTGTCGTATCTGACAGGCAACTGAAAATGGGTTAAGAAAGCAGTAGCTAGTGCATTAAAATTATTAAAAAAGCCTCGTGGTAACTCAATGTACCATTTGGCAGCTAGACCAATGAGAGTTCTCTGAAAAAAGACGCAATCGAATTGAATCATCGATTAGTGAATTGGATGCACACCAGAGGTGATAAGTCATAACATGATTAGAGGGATCCCCTCCTGATTTACCCTCAAACTTTGGAATATCACTGGGAAACTTGTTAGGCATCGACAGCCAATACGGAAGATAAAATATAGGATCGTTCGTAAGGCACGATAGATCAGGTAAATCTAAAGTTTCTATAAACGATAACTGATGGCTAGGGTCTTGATAACCTTGTGTGATCAAACCAGTTCTAGGAGGAGGATATCCAGGATATCCTGTAATTGGATGCGCATTGGGAATCATGAAACCTCCTGGATAACCAGGATTAACCAGACCAAACTGGGGTTGTTGAGGTACTTGATAACTATACCCAGGGTATGACTGATACTGACATACTGGATTTTGTGTAGCTTGTCCAAATTGATACTGTCCCTGGTACGATTGATAAGTAAATTGTGGTTGACTAGCGACAACCATTCTTGTACCAGCTTGTCCTGTAGGCATCTAGGTTGTAGTCTGAATTGTAGGTCCTGACTGTGGCATAGATACTTGATGAATTTGCACTAAAACATGGATAGAAGAAACAGGAGCCGCAGATACTCCATAAATAGGTGTGGTAGGTTGAACAAAAGTTGCAGCAACAACAGAAGTTTGAGGCAGAGTTCTAAGTGTACTAGGCCCAGGCTGTTGAACAGAACCAGGTATAGAGACTTGAATGGTAGGCTGGACAGGTTGCTAGGTTGGAACAGAACTTATAGGATGCCCAGGTTGATTAAGTAACTACACATTGGGTTGCAAAGTTTGTTGAATTTGAGATGGATCCCACACCATATTCATGCCGGGGTATTGACCCATAAAAGGTTGTGCATATGAAGGACCATAACCAGGTTGAAGATAATTCTGATAATTAACTGGCAAATTTCCAGTTCCTTGTAATAATGGTTGACCGCAAGGAGGTTGGAAACCTTGGGTTGGGTATTGACCTTGAGGTTGATAACCTTGAGGCATGTACTGAATCTGGGTTGATATTGACCCTGAGGAAGAAACTGACTCTAGGGTTGATATTGACCCTGAGGAATAAACTGAATTTGGGGTTGACCTTGGGGTATGTACTGTCCCTGAGGTTGATATTGACCTTGAGGTATGTACTGTCCTTGAGGTTGTTCCCCAGGCAGGTAATATTTTCCTACAGTTTGACCTAGTAAAAAATTACCCTGAGGTTTCCCTCCTGGCGGTAATTGACTACCTTGAGGTTTCCCCCCAGGAGGTAACTGACTTCCTTGAGGTTTCCCCCCAGGCGGTAACTGACTTCCTTGATATTGCCCCCCAAGCGGTAACTTACTTCCTTGAGGTTGAGGTTTTGGAATATTGCCAGACATCATAAAGATATGTTTTGTGTTCAACGTTTCAGTTTTAGTTCCAGTTATACAAGATGATAACACTTGTTCAATTGGTTGAGGAGCTGCCCTCGGGAAAGTACCAGAGAGCAACTGGTATCCCGAAGGAATAGGCAGACCACCATATAAAAATGTTTCCAGAGATTGAGAAAACATAGATGACTCACCCGACATAGCTAATGAAGGATGCTAACCTCTCGGTGTAGGGTGAAAAGGAATTCGGGGTGGTGAATAAGTAAGACCTGTGTTTTGTAAAAAATCTGTCAATGATAAATACCAAGCGTTAGTTCTAAAAGGGCTGTAGAATATT
Source organism: Pinus albicaulis (assembly GCA_034641835.2). Lineage (NCBI taxonomy): Eukaryota > Viridiplantae > Streptophyta > Pinopsida > Pinales > Pinaceae > Pinus > Pinus albicaulis. The sequence continues at coordinate 683,646,537 of CM076581.1, forward strand.
GATTCACGCTCCCTAAGATTCAAATTTTCTTGGTTTTCGGGAAGAACTACGTCTTTGTCTGGACCAACAAGTTCTTCAATACATATGAGATCAGAAGGAAGGTTTTCAGTAATGCGATGTCTTACCCTAGGTGAATCAGGATCACTAGAAGTCAGAGTAACAAATCCTGAAGATGGTTCCAACACAGCAGGTTCAGTTTCGGGCTCAGAAATTTTAGGTTCTTCAGCTAATTCTTTGGTAGGAGAAATAATACTAGTAACTTCGGAAATTGAAATTGGCTCTTGAATATATTATGCTGTTTGTGATTGATAATCAGGATGAGTAATTAAGGATGATTCTCTTGGTTCTATTAATTTAATTCTACTTGTAGTATGCGGGACTAAAGCTTTCAGTCCTTCAAGTTGTCTTGGTGTATACCCAGGGGGTTTCCCCTAGAGTCTACGCGATTGTCTTGGTAATTCAACCACAATTAAAAATTATTAATCACACGAAATCAAAGAAAATTTCAATGAAAACTCCTAAAGTCGCTAAGGAAACAAACAAATGAATCACGCGCCTAAAAATGTAGGATATCAAACCACACACAAACAATAACTTCCCACACTAAAAGCACTAGTTGGTGATGAAATCCAACATCGTAGTATTTTAATGTAGAAAGGGTGGTTGGAACAGTTACCCCGACAATCTGCTTAATGAAACAGACCAGTGCAAGTTTCTCCACTTAAAACATCTCGAGTGAAGATAACCCTTCAAAGAGTCCAAGTGAGTCTAGTCGACGTCTGCTCCAGGTACAGTGGGATCTTTCCTCCATCGTCACCTTAGGAAAAAACCGTAAAGATTATGGCCACTAAGGTTACCAACAAGAACTAATATACCTAGGGGAACAGTCTATGATCCGACATACGCGCAAGGGCAGAGTAACAAAGCTCAATCGCCTTGAAGGCTCCTTGACATAATCCAAGGTATATCGAAAAGTGACCCTAGGCTCCTCGACAATGGTCTATCTGAGGTTTACCGTTGTTAATACGTGCACATCTGCTATCATTCTCAATGAGATAGAATTTATTATCTCACTGATTTGGATATGACCTCGTGCTTGACTCCTTTAAGAGGAGCTTCCCAGAGCATACAAGTGACTATTATATTTTTCCTACCACAAGATCGACTACTTTTTTGTTTTAATTGTCTTGGAGAGTTAACTACTCCCTACCCCAAGACACTAGCCTAAGTTATGTTGGTGAAAAGAGCCCTAGAAATATAAAAATTACTAGATTGATTTTAATTTAAGCGTTGATTTTAATAGGCTATTGCTTAGGACAATAGGTGCAAAAGTGAAACTGATGATATGTAGTGACCCGACTCAAAACACACTAAAAATGCATCTTATATGAGAAACAATTCCATTCCTTTCAATGAATTCTATCTAAAAGAAAGAGTTGAGAAATGCAAATTTTTAAAACAATTCTTTCCTTCAAACAAGAATAAATGAAAAGAAATCTAGTTTCATGAGAACTCAAAATGATCAATTTCTCAAGAGAAATCCTTTTATCATTCAAGATCAAAACTACAAACAAAATTTTTCTCCAAAAGAACACTACAATTTCTAGAAAAAACACTCAAAACTAAAAAAAAAAAAAAAAAAAACTATATTTGAGATCTAAAAATTCTGAAGACTAAATCTGAATTAGAACTTTAAATATTTTGAAGATGTTTTACTTAGCTTGTTATCTAACTAAGAAATTATTTTCTTGGATCAGCAAGAACTCAAAAAACATCTAATTATGGTTTTTTAAGTGAAATTCCAAACTTATCAACAAAAGTTTTTTAAAGATTTGCAAATGAGAAAATGGGATCTAAATCTCATAAAACAATTTCTGCTATGAAGTCAAACTCAGCAAGAAAGCAAGGAAATACCAATGATCTAAAGGTATACCAAGGCTTCTAATCTTTGAGTGGGATAAAGACAAAGCAAAAATCACTATAAAATGCAGATCTTTCAGAAAATCATTCAAAACTTAAATACTAAAGCAAACTCTCAACCAAAGATTTCTGACAGAAAATACAAGTCTGGGTATACACTGAGAATATAACAAACTGATCCAGAAAAGAGAATTTTAAGGTTTTCTAAAAAATTTCACAGGGTCTGCATGTTTCAGTGTAAACAGGTGTGATCCCGCACTGTTTATACAAGAAAAAAGCGAAGATGCCCGCACTGTTTCTAAAAGAAAAGTTCGGATACCAGAAAACTAAGAGAAAAATAAAAAACTCTAAAACATTTCTCAGGGATTTTACAGGGATAAACTACCCAAGCCAGTATAAACCAATTAAAATCGGAAAAAATAAATTCACAAGTCAAAAATAAAAGAAATCAAAGTTCAAAATCTGTTCCTCCGTGGAGTCGCCATTTTGTTGGAAGGATAAGTCGTTTTTACTGACAAGACAGACCTCCGAAGTGTCCTACGGACATCTAGCAACAAACAGACAAACAAAAACTATTTTCTCTAGATAATATTCGATTCAGAATTAGCTACAACAGGGGTTTTGAAGACCTACCTGTAGTCCAACGTTGTTTGTAATGATCTTCTTTCCAGTTGCTTGAAAGAATCGTCTTCAAAGATCTACAATCACAAACATGGAAAGAATCAATAACACCTGCATAGTATAAACTAATTCACGAATCATATATCCATCAAGATGATCAAGGAATTCGAGAAATAAGCTAATTAATTAAATAAATCATTGATAAAACATAATAAACATGATACTTAATTAAAGAACTCATTGAGAAAACGAGATTCATTCGTATTATCTTTGATTAAGAAAGAGCCTTACAACCGTGTCCACCTTGATGTCGTACAGGCCTTCCTGGGGTCCGAAACAGGCGTTTCCTTTACTTTGACAAGCTTTTCACTCTCTCAGCTAAAATGCACATGGGTGTGTAATCATTCCCACATAATGATCAGTTAAGAGAGTTTGAGTTTCTACAACATTTCTCCTCAAAAATTCTCAAAGTCTAACTCCCTTTGAAGCTGCACTATGGCTTCAATTTATAGGAAAACAGAGGAGGTTACGGCTCCACATAAAAGGGGATAGAATGCTATTTTGAAGGCATTGAGCTCCATAAACCAAGGGGTAGGCTCCCATAATGGAGGAATGAACATACATGATAGGAGCGAACCTTCGACTGAATAGTTGCTTCTAGAAGCTTCCAGATTTGACTGTTGGGCTTCTAAATGTTACTTTCCGCCTTTATTTTACCTTTTATAGGGGTCCACACCCTTAATGAAGAAAAAGTGTGTTTAGCTCCGCATGCTTTAGAACAAATAGGTGTGGCACCGCAGGCAATGTGACGCAGGGGCATTAGGCTCAAGAAAATTCCATGTATTTTAATAGACTTAGGGGTTTTATGTTTTCAAGGGAATTGGTTTCTTATGTAATGATTTGAGCGATTTTAATGGAAAATAATTAAATTTTGTGAGGAATTTTGTAAATGTTCCTAAATGTTGGAGAACATGAGAGAATTAGGCTAGTTTAGAGTGTATAGGGAATGAGATATTTAGGAATTAATTATAAATCCTAAATTGGAATTGGTTTCATGATTTTTTGGATAAAAGAGGATCCTTAGGGATTAAGTAGTGATTTTAGGATTTTGTTGAGGAAATGGAGGAGCTGAAAACAAAAATAAATTCAGAACCTTTTGTATAAAATATAAGCCTCAAAGGCATAAAAAAATAGTAAGTAGAGAAGGTAGACTAGAAATAGGGCTTGGATTGTAAGCCTTTGGGCAAAGTAGAGGAAGAAGGCCACTGATTGAATATCAGACCGGAGAGGAAGAAATTCCTATGTAAATATTGGTTTTTAATACAAAAACTCAATTTCTGAGTTGTGTTTGAGTGTATATTGTGTGCAAGAGGAATTGGAAGGAGCAAAGGGAATTCTATCATTTGAGGTTCAACCTACATTTTGAGTGTATGAGACTGTGTGTTTAATTGGGATTACGAAATTGTGTGAATCAATCACAGAATGGATCGATTCCATTTAAGGATTTATTTGGATGTCTAAATTGAGACATAGACTGGCTTGGATGTATTTCAAAATGAGTTGATTTCATTTGAAGCATTAAAAGAAGAAATTAGGCGTTCTGTTGTGAGTATACAGTGCAGCGAGATCGGGTTTTAAAGTCAATTTGAGAGTTTATTGTATTTATAAAGATGATTATAAACCCATAGAAATTGAACAATAAAATTCAAACCATGTGAGGTTGAATGCCAGAGAGAGGGTTTGATTACACATTTCGTTGTGTAAACAAAATACAGTAAGATTCGAGAGAGGGTTGAATATTTAATGGAACCCTGGTCTGCTCGAAACCAAGTTAATGGGAGCAGAATGATGGTGCAAGGAGAAATCGTGAGTTGAACAAAAAAAAGACGGGAAAACGCAAAGTAATGGTGCAATAAAATGAAGCGATGGATGGTTTAAGGACGAAGGTGCGTATTGAAGAGTTGGAAGTGGAATTAAGAGTCAACGGTGCAGCGGAACCATGAGAGGTGAACAATGAAAGCGGTGTTTGAAAACCATAAATGGGTTTAGCGTGGAGTAAACTTGGTAAGTGGTTTTATTCAATTCGAATGCGATACACTCCAAGGAGTGACACGTAGCTTGGACGGTATTTAAATACTGCCAATTTCACATTGAGTTTGAGCGATAAAGTTCTAGAGCTAATGGAATGCGACATCCATAAGATATATGCATAATTCTTTTTTGGAGCGCAATGAAAGATTGACTGTCGGATCTATTCGATAGTTAATGCAAAGTAAGTTATATATGTGGTAGGCCCAAAAAAATGTTATGTTGATATTTGGGTTTCAACCCAATGTTGGAATATTAACATGGTCCGAGCATATTCGATGAATGACGAACGGTGGATGGGTAAGTTATAAAAGCTGTGGGCCGAACATAATTTTATGTCGGCAATTGATGTTATAACCCAAGGTAAGAACTTTGGTATATAATGAAATGTTACGCTGTGGGGCCAGATGTTGGTGCTTTGGTTTTTAACCAAAGTCAGGGTTTTAAATTAAATGAAATATTCGTGTGGTTCAGATATATGGTAGATTGGTAAAACATTGGCACATATATTAATGTGTGTGTTGGCCAAAGGATTATATTTTGGGGTTTTAACCAAATTTTGAAACATTGATTTCAATTTCATGAAGTGGGTTTTATTCTATGGTTTTAACCATAGGTTTTGAAAAGGTCGCTTCCGCATTAGAATTTTCCCCAAGTTTGGGAACAATTTTGGTTTATAAATGAACCATGCATTTTTAGATGCATTAAAGGTGAGAATGTGGTTTTTTCAGCTTTAGGCTGCTATCAAGTGGTATTATAGCTGGAAGAGCTCTTTTTGAAAATTAAAGTATTTTTTTTATGCATGTGTGATGGGAAAAAAAAAAGAGATTAGATATTAAATCTGATAAGTAGCAAATACACAAAATTGAAGTGAACGGGCATTTGCAGAAATGAAGGAAGGCAGTCCCATCAAATTACAAATGAATGAAGAGAACAAGATCATGCAGAGATTTTGAAGGTGATATAATTTTAATCTGGTTTAAAATTGTGATTGCAGAATTATGGTTGCAGATAAGATGAAGACAAAGTATTTGATGATGATGGCAGTGAACCTGATATTATAGCTAAAGGTTGGATAGGGAGAACAGCTGAAATGTTCTCAAGAGAAGGTGAGTTGAAGAGATAAGCCTAGAGAGATCAGAATAGAGTGCTCAAAAGGTTCCAGAGATAGAGAACCAGTGCTTTCCAAACGACCAAGTCCAAAGAGGGGATTGGTGAGGTAAGTGGAAACAGGGAGAGCTTGTTGTTGCAAAGGCTTAGTGAAACTCATAGTGAGTGAGAATCTCATGAAGGAAATGATCTTGGAGGATCAGAGAACAGGTTCTAAAGAATGCCACAGAGATAAGATGAAGGATAGAGAAAGAGAAATTGCAGTGATGAAAGTACAACTGGAGGTAGTACAAGAATGGCTACAAGAAGAGGAAAACTAGAAAGGAGGATGGATCTTTCCACTGAAGGGAAAGAAGGTAATTTGGAAACCATTACAAATGAAGTGGAGGCAGAAGGAGATTGCCTTATGGAAGGAAGAACTCGGAATTTTTGAGTCAAAGATGGAATTTGAGGATTCCACATGCAAATTTGTTCAAGGACAAATACTTGAAGAAATAAACGAGACTGAAAAGTCTTGTGTTTTTAAAACTAATGAATTATGTATTGTCAAACCAGGAGGTAACTCCTCAAATCAGAATGTGTATTAGCTGAAGAATGCATATGTATTTATACATGGAGGTGAGGCTATTGGGATTCATCTCCCAATGACTCTTGGCCTTCCTTATTTCCTACTATTATTTATTATACAAAATTAAATATCCACACCCATCCCATAGGATTAGGTGTCAACATTCCCCCCTTTAATCCGAAGGGATGTTGGTGAGCCCAAGCATCGATCTGAACTTTTCAAACTTTTCTCTTCCAAGTGCTTTGGTGAAGATATCAGCGGTTTGCTCATTTGTGGAACAATGATGTAGATGGATGGTTTTGGCCTGAACATGATGTCGAATTAGATGGTACTTTGTATTGATGTGCTTTGTTCGATCATGGAACTTTAGGTTCTTGGCCAACTTTATTGCAGAAGTGTTGTCGATCATGAGTGGTGTGGAGTACATTTGTTTCATCTGCAAATCTTCCAGGATTTTCCGGAGCCACACAATTTCCTTTGTTGCTTCAGCTGCTGCCACATATTCTGCCTCGGTCGTGGAATCTGCTGGAACTGACTGTTTGCGTGATCTCCATGAGACAGCTCCCGATCCAAGACTCATGGTGTAACCTATAGTAGACACCCCTGTTTCTTTGTCGCCATCAAAGTCTGAATCAGAGTATCCGATCAAGCTGAAGTCGCCTACCTATGTATATTTGAGTCCAAAGTCTTGAGTCCCCTTCAAGTACCTTAACACTCTTTTTGCAACAGACCAATGTCCTTCACAAGGTTTTTGCATGAACCTTGAGAGGATTCCAACAGCAAATGAAATGTCAGGTCTGGTGGTAGTCAGGTAGATAAGACTTCCTACAAGCTGTCTATACTTAGTTGCATCCTCAAATTCCTTCCCTTCAATAGATGTGAGCTTCAAGTTTTTTTCCATTGGAGTGGCCAAAGGATTGCATTCATCGATGCCAAACATGTTCAATAGATCTCCAATGTACTTCTTTTGAGAAAGAAATATAAATTTAGGATGTTGAATTACTTCAATACCCAAATAGTAATGAACATGACCCAAATCACTATTTCAAAACCTTTCAACTCTTTCTTCATGGATGCAATATAGCTCTCATTGTTTCCTCGTTATCAAAAGATCATCTACATATACCACAAGATATATTAAATCTATTTTTTCCAACTTTCTTAAATAAACAAAGTCGCATCATCAAGATCAAAAAATGTTTGAAGTCAAGTTTCAGAAGATGCTCCTGCTAATTTCTCATACCAGGCTCGTGGTGCTTGCTTGAGGCCATACAAGGATTTTATAAGCTTGCAAACTTTGTGTTCTTGACCCTTTACCACAAATCCTTCTGGCCGGGACATATAAACTTTCTCCTTTAGATCTCCATTCAAAAAATTCGTTTTTACATCCATCTGATGGACTTTCCATCCATTCTGAGCTGCTAGGGCAAAGAGAGTGCGGATGGTGGTCCATTTTGTTGTGGGAGCAAAAGTTTCTTCATATTCGATTCCTTATTTTTGTGCGAAAGCTTTTGCCACAAGCCTGGCCTTGTGCTTGTCAAGTGAGCCGTCTACCTTGTACTTGTTCTTGTAGACCCACTTACAGCCAATTGGTTTTGTTCCCAAAGGCGGATCAACCAGCTTCCAAGTGCCATTCTTTATCAAGGCATCATACTCCTTCTGCATCGCTTCTTTCCATTCATCATGAGAAGCGGCTTCTTTGAAGGAAGTTGGTTCATGATCTGTAAACAAACTCAATTCACAGTTATACGCAATATCCATATCAACAGGGGAATCAGAATTATCTACATCACCTTCGATTTTTTGAGTGGAACTTCTTGTTCCTGTTTTTCCAACCTCATCAGGATGAACATTCTCCAGTGTCTTTGTCATCCATTTGGGAGGACCTTTCTGAGATGGCCCAGGCTGGTCATTTGACTGAGTTGGGATTGATTCAAGATTCAATCTCCCAATTCTGTCAATCACATCATCCAATGTGTCATCCATGGTTGTTTCTTCATGTGGGGGAGAGAGTGCTTCAGGACATGATTCCACAGTTTGATTCAATATCGGAATCCCCCTTCAAGATGTGGAATCACATTATCAAATTCTTGGAAGGACTTTGCATGTGTGAATCTATCCAGGCGATCAAGTTGCCGCTCAACAACCTTGTCACTCTTGGAAGATTCAAGAAATATGACATCTATTGCTATTACAAATTTCTTATTTGCTTCATCATAGAGACGATATCCTTTGGAGGTATTGGAGTACCCCAAGAAGATACATTTTCTACTTCTAGCACCAAGTTTGTTCCTTTGACCCTTGGGTATCAAGACATAACAGGTGGACCCAAAGACCCTGAAATGCTTTACCGAGGGAATGTGGCCATGCCACATTTCAAAAGGAGTTTTGTTTCTAATTGAACTTGAAGAAAACCTATTCTTTATGTAAACAGCACATAGAACTGCATCAGCCCAAAACATCAATTTCACATTCTTGAAAAATAACATGGAGCGAACCATATTTAAGATAGTTCTGTTCATTCTTTCAGCTTCACCGTTCTGTTGGGGATTATATGGCACAGTTGTTTGATGTTTGATTCCATGTTGACGAAGATAATTTTAAAATTCGTTTGAAGTGTATTCTTTTCCATTATCAGTACGTAGAGAGCCAATATATGTTTGTGCATCATTTTCAATCAATACATGAAAATTCTTGAAAGTTTGAAAAGCATCAGACTTATTCTTCAATAAGTAAATCCAACACATTCTGGTGTAGTCATCAATAAATGTCATCATGTATTTATTTCCATTTGCAGAAGCAATAGGCATAGGGCCACATAAATCTGAATGAACAAGCTCAAGTTTTCTATGTGCTCTGGAGTGTGAATCATGAAATGGCTGTTTACTATGCTTTCCTAGAATACAAGCATCACATTCCTTAGGTTTTCTAGGAATTGTAGGCAGTCCATTAACACCATTTTTCTTCAACAAACGAATGCTTTCATAGTTTAAGTGTCCAAATCTAGCATGCCATAAAAGACTTGATGGGAATGTACCTTCATCATGATGTGAACTGAATGCAAAGTTTTGAGCATGAGCAGATGAACCTTTCAGCTTCAAGAGTCTCCCTTCTTCTATTCCCTCCATGACAAGTGAGTGATCCGATGCTTTTCTGACCTCTGCCTTGCCATCAAACAAGTGAATGGAGTGTCCTTGCTGGCGGATTTGGACCAGGGACAACAAGTTTCTCCTCAACTCAGGGAGGTATAGAACCTCATGTAGGATATGATTTGGAAGACCAGGCAGTTTAAGCCTGACTGTGCCAAGCCCTGATGGCTTGAGTTTGGATTTATCTGCGAAATATACTGCTCCATCAACTTTGTTAGTGAATTCTTCAAAAAAATCTTTTCTAAATGTCATGTGACATGTTGCTCCTAAATCTAGCAACCAATCATCTCTCCATGAAGTAAATGAAACATCAAACAAGTCTTCAGTTACTCCATTGTTACAATGTGCTAGAACATAGTGAGCGGATTCAAGTGCTTTACCTTTATCTTTGTCATTAGTTTTACCTTTGTCTTGATTTCTTTGCTGCTCAATTTCTCCCAAGGTGTTCTGCATTTGGATGCATCATGTCCATCTCTATTGCAACATGTGCAATGAAGATTGGATTTGTCAGATTGTCTGCCCCCCCTTTCTGTGAAGTTTCTTCTTCCTCTTCCTCTTTTTCCACCTCTTCCTCTGGATGAATCTGGAGCATGACTCTTTTCTCTATGTGCCAAGTATGCAGCCTCTTCGAAAGACGAAGGGACTGTCATCTTCCCGAAAGCTTTCTCTCTTTCTGCAAACTTTTTCTCAAGTGTATCAAAGGTGATATGCTCAAGGTTCCCACTTGCTTGCAAAGACTCAAGATAATGTGAGTAAGTCGGATATAATTCCTTAACATATGCTATGAGAGGTATGTCCATTTTTACACCAGTGCTATCAATATCATGCATGATCGATCTAACTTCTGAAGCTAAGGCAAGGGGATCATCATTCTTCATTTCAAGACTGAACAACTTAATCATCAATTGAACATTTTCTAATTCTGAATGTGATTCATAGAGTTCTTTTAGCTTGTTCAAGGCATCATAGGCATTTGAGAAAGATGAAATGTGGCGACTCACCTCTTCATTTACGGAAGCTGCAATCAAGGCATAGGCCTTGCAGTTCTTGTTTTCCCAAATGGAGAGCTCTTTGTCTGCAGTGGGCTTTGCTGGTGGCTTTCCTTCTTTTCCTTCACAGATTCCTCTCCACAACTCATTAAAAATGAGTGTGTTTAATCTTCCGAGACCATTCAAGATAGTTCTCTTTGCCGGAGAGAACCACCTCAACAATAGAGATGAGAGAATGCATTAGTTTGCTGGAAAAAAATATTTTGAAGAGGAAAAAATTCTGCTAGAAAAATTTCAACTTTGGAAATTTGCTCAATTAAAGGGGACAAAAACTCTTTGCTGCAAATACTGAATTCTGCACCAAAAAAAATATATGTATTTTTTTTGTGTTTGAAGAAGGAAAATATATATGTATTAAAAATGTGGAGGCGGTATTATGAATATGAATGGGGCGGTATTATGAATGTAAGAAGTGGTATTAAATATGACAGTGGGAGGGGGCAGTAATATGGTGCTATTGTATACGAATGGTGTGGGCGGTATTGTTAAGAATGGTGTGGGTGGTATTGAAAGATGGGAAGGGCGTATTAAAAAATGGGCAGTATTGAATATTATGAAGGGCGTATAGGAGATGGGAGAGAAGCGTTGCAATGGGTATGACAGCGCTGGAGATGTATAGAAGGCGGTAATAATGGAGTTGACAAAGCGGTATTGTATATAACCAAACGATGTATTATATATGTGAAGGCGGTATGTAATGTATGAAGGGCGGTATGGAGGGGCGGAAATATACAGTCAACGCTAGTATTGAAAGTGGTAAGGTGGAGCATTGTATTGTATATGATACAACAGAGCGGGAGAGGGTCCTCAAGCGACAGGGCCGTAATGGAGGTAATGTATGCGTGGAGAGGGAGCTCCAGTCGGAGTTATGACAGCATGTTATGACAGTGGAACAACGTGTTGTGAGGCATATTATATATGCAAAGGGCATGATTGTATTATAAGTGACGGGGTGTATGGACAACGCTGTATTTAATGGTATGAAAGAGCGGAACGGAAAGGGGAGAACAGCCGAGTGACAACGTATTGCTGGAAGAGATGTATTGTATTATGAATATGGAATAGCATGGGAATGTGTGCAGCATAAATCGATAGGCAGCGTATTGCATAGGCAGGATAATGTTCTATGAGGAGGGGCGGACTGTATCGACAGATAGCATATATATATGACAGCGCTATGTATATTGAATGGAAGTGGTGTATGTGTTGGGGAAGAGGGTAGATATGGAGAAGGCGATGGGGAAGGCGTTGGGGAAGAGGGGAGATGTGAGGTGCATTGAGTAGAATTCGTTGGTGAGTTGGTGTGGGGAGAGGAGCGTGGATGGGGGAAGTGTGAGAGAAGGAGGCCGAGAGGCCTGTTACAAAAAATCTCGAATAGGATCTTTGCAGGACTGCAGAGGGATGTTGCAATTTGCAGTGTTTCAGGAACTGCAGGATTGCAGAATCTTCAGGAGTTGCAGGATCTGCAAATGTCAGAGCTATGCAGAGAAAAAAAAATGCAGAATAACAGTATAGCAATAAGTAGGAGCAGCAAAAACTATTATTAAAAACTGACTGAGCAAAGGAGAGGGAGTTACACCACAGGCAAAAATGCCAATAGTGGGACTGGCTTTGATACCATGTCAAACCAGGAGGTAACTCCTCAAATCAGAATGCGTATTAGCTGAAGAATGCATATGTATTTATACATGGAGGTGAGGCTATTGGGATTCATCTCCCAATGACTCTTGGCCTTCCTTATTTCCTACTATTATTTATTATACAAAATTAAATATCCACACCCATCCCATAGGATTAGGTGTCAACATGTATGATTGCAGGTACATCACAGGATGATGAACAAACTTTGAATTTTGTTAAGGAGAAGGTGCTGAATCTAAAATCTGTTCAGATTAATCTTGAGATAGCAAGATCTCAGGAAGAAAAGGAGACAGAGGGGTCTCATGAGAATATTCAGCAGAATATTGAATTAAAGGAAGATGGACCATCTGATGATTGGTCAAAAGCAAATGAAGGTATGGAAAGCTGTGTCAAGTTTCCATGTTATACTCCAATTGAAATTGTTGAATTATATAGAAAGTTAGATCTTCAGAGAAGAGAATTGGAAAAGTAGAGGATCTACACTCAAAATAAATTGTTGAATGTGAAAGACAAAGAAATTGTCTTGAATTATAGTTAGGAAATAGAGGATAAAGATGTAAGAGTTCAACAAAGTGAAATTACAGAGAAAGAAGTTCATTGTTGTGAACCAGATCAGGGAAACATTCATAAAACAAATGAAATGGAGGAGAGACTAGCTGACAGTCTCATGGAGAATTTAAATCAGCATACTGATGTGCTGACAAAAGATTTGGAAGAAAACTTAGAGCAACATACTGATATGTTTCCAGAGGAGGAAGAGGTATTGAGACCTTGTATTTTTAATACTGATAATTCATGTGTTAATTATGCAGGCAAAGCAGGACAACAAATGAAAAATGCGAGAAAATTTAATGAAAGGGAAACTATGTTAGCTGAAAACATAGTGGAGGATCATCATTCTATCATGGTGATTGGAATAAATGCGATAACCTTGGAAGTTGGGAAGAAAGACAGTGAAGATTTTCTGAGCCTTGAAAGAGACTTAGAACTGCAAAAAGAAGATTTGGTGACTGGATGATCAAATGAGACCATTGGGTCTTGTAATTTTGAAATTGACAATTTGACTGTGTTTACAGGTATTGCAGAAGACAATCCATCTCTTGGAGTTGTCTTGAATGAAAATGAATTATTGCAGCAGAAGGAAACCGTAGATTCCTTATTTAGTAAGGAGAGCATCTACAAGGAAGGTGAGATAGTTATGTTTCATATGAAGGAACTTATTGCTGTTGATGACAGGGAGGAGTTGGCTTGTCTGATTGGGCAAGAGAAGACTATGGGACAGACTTTAAAACTGCCACAGTGATGAAGAATTAGAATTCTATTCTGATAAAGGATGAAGATACAACATTTGAAGAATTTGAATTGATTGAAAAAATCAATCAAGGAAGTGATGGACAATAACTGAAGATTGTCAAAGAAGAAGAAGAAGGATATGCTAAAACTAAATTGCAGCATATTGATGATGTGGAACGAGTTCAAAGGGAATGGTTGAAATGTTTGCTGGAAACATTTGAACAAGAGAAAGGAATTGCAGACATTGAAGTGAAAATGCCTGAAGTTGTGAGATAAATAGGAACAGATACTAGTTTGTCAAATTTGATTATGCTTACTAGTATACAAATAAGAGTGAATGACTATGTTACTGCAGTTAGAGAATCAAGTGATAATTCATTTTTTAAAAGTGAATTTGTAGGTGATGAGCAGAATAAGAATGTTGCAGAGGGAGATATCTTAAGGGATATTCAGGAAGTTTGGGAGGAGTCAAAATTTACAGCTACAACAACAAGGATGATATATGTAGCAACATCTACAACAACAAAAGCCATAGAAATTGAAAGCAGTAGCAAAAGGCAGAGTAATTTCCAGACAAAAGATAAACTAGACATAGAGATTGAAAACATAAGAAGATTGAGATGAAGGTGTCTCAGAAAAAGACAGCAGCAAGAAAGAACAGAAATAACAGCAAAGGAAAAACAAGAAAAGAATGTGAAAGCACAGCTAGTGGCAAGATGTAGAATAAAGTATGGAAGCCTGGAAAAGTGCAGTTAAAGAATAATGCAGCTATTGGACTGCAGAAAAACAGAGTATGGGATCTAAGAGGCAAAGATTAAAAGCACATGATCAAGAGATCATGATTATTTTTTACCTTGGGAGTCTGATGCAGGGGCATTAGGCTCAAGAAAATTCCATGTATTTTAATAGACTTAGGGGTTTTATGTTTTCAAGGGAATTGATTTCTTATGTAATGATTTGAGTGATTTTAATGGAAAATAATTAAATTTTGTGAGAAATTTTGTAAATGTTCCCGAATGTTGGAGAACATGAGAGAATTAGGCTAGTTTAGAGTGTATAGGGAATGAGAGATTTAGGAATTAATTATAAATCCTAAATTGGAATTGGTTTCATGATTTTTGGGATAAAAGAGGATCCTTAGGGATTAAGTAGTGATTTTAGGATTTTGTTGAGGAAATGGAGGAACTAAAAACAAAAATAGCTTCAGAACCTTTTGTATAAAATCTAAGCCTCAAAGGCATAAAAAAAAAGTAAGTAGAGAAGGTAGAATAGAAATAGGGCTTGGATTGTAAGCCTTCGGGAAAAGTAGAGGAAGAAGGCCACTAATTGAATATCAGGCTGGAGAGGAAGAAATTCCTATGTAAATATTGGTTTTTAATACAGAAACTCAATTTCTAAGTTGTGTTTGAGTGTATATTGTGTGCAAGAGGAATTGGCAGGAACAAAGGGAATTCTACCATTTGAGGTCCAACCTACATTTTGAGTGTATGAGACTGTGTGTTTAATTGGGATTACGAAATTGTGTGAATCGATCACAGAATGGATCGATTCCATTTAAGAATTTATTTGGATGTCTAAATTGAGACATAGACTGGCTTGGATGTATTTCAAAATGAGTTGATTTCATTTGAAGCATTAAAAGAAGAAATTAGGCATTCTGTTGTGAGTATACAGTGCAGCGAGATCAGGTTTTAAAGTCAATTTGAGAGTTTATTGTATTTATAAAGATGATTATAAACCCACAGAAATTGAACAATAAAATTCAAGCCATGTGAGGTTGAATGCTAGAGAGAGGGTTTGATTACACATTTCGTTGTGTAAACACAATACAGTAAGATTTGAGAGAGGGTTGAAGATTTAATGGAACCCTGGTATGCTCAAAACCAAGTTAATGGGAGCAGAAAGATGGTGCAAGGAGAAATCGTGAGTTGAACAAACAAAAGACGAGAAAACGCAAAGTAATGGTGCAATAAAATGAAGCGATGGATGGTTTAAGGACGAAGGTGCATATTGAAGAGTTGGAAGCGGAATTAAGAGTCAACGGCGCAGCAGAACCATGAGAGGTGAACAGTGAAAGTAGTGTTTGAAAACAATAAATGGGTTTCGCGTGGAGTAAACTTGGTAAGTGGTTTTATTCAATTCGAATGCGATACACTCTAAGGAGTGACACGTAGCCTGAACGGTATTTAATTACCGCCGATTTCACGTTGAGTTAGAGTGATAAAATTCTGGAGCTAATGGAATGTGATATCCGTTGGATATACACATAATTTGTTTTTGGAGCGCGATGAAAGATTGACCATCGGATCTATTCGACTGTTAATGAAAAGTAAGTTATATATGTGGTATGCCCAAACAAATTTCATGTTGATATTTGGGTTTGAACCCAATGTTGGAATATTAACATGGTCCAAGCATAACGAATGGTGGATGGGTAAGTTATAAAAGCCATGGGCCGGACATAATGTTATGTCGGCAATTGATGTTATAACCCAATGTAAGAACTTTGGTATATAATGAAATGTTATGTTGTGGGGCCAGATGTTGGTGCTTTGGTTTTTAACCAAAGTCGGGGTTTTAAATTAAATGAAATATTCGCGTGGTTCGAATATATGGTAGATTGGTAAAACATTGGCACATATATTAAGGTGTGTGTTGGCCGAAGGATTATATTTTGGGGTTTTAACCAAAGTTTGAAACATTGATTTCAATTTCATGAAGTGGGTTTTATTCTATGATTTTAACCATAGGTTTTGAAAAGGTAGCTTCCGCATTAGAATTTGCCCCAAGTTTGGGAACAATTTTGGTTTATAAATGAACCACACAGTTTTAGATGCATTGAAGGTGAGAATGTGGGTTTTTTAGCTTTAGGATGCTATCACAATGTTAAAAGAAAGTGCAGTACAAGTGTTTTTAATACTTTTATGAGCTTTTCCCTCAATTTCAAGGCTTGATTTTAGGAACTTTGATGTTGTAGACTTCTAAGGGAGTACTAAAAATTCATGGTGACAAATTTCAGTGTAACATATGGTTACTAATGTTTTAGGAATATTACTTTGAGATAATTATGAACCCGGGGAGATTAAATGCTAGACTAGACCACTTGTCTTGAATCGAGAGTGGTGAAGAACCAACCAAACTAGAGGAAGGATTGCCCGATGTGAAACTATTTGCTATTAAGGTGGTTGATGAGAAGTTTTACAACTTTATTCAATTCTTAACTATGGGGATGACACCTGTAGAATATTCGGTACAACAAAAAAAAGAGCTAGTAACCCGCACAATTGACTTTACCATCATCACGGGTCACCTATATAAGCTTGGAGCCGATGAGGTACTGTGAAGATACGTACTAGAGCATGAAAGATAAGCCATTTTAGCAGAAGCCCACAGAGGCATAGCAATAGGTCACTACACAGGAAAAGCGACATCGCAGAAGATCTTAAGAGTTGGGCTGTGGTGGCCCACACTGCATAGCGACTCTCACAACTATTGCAAAGCTTGCAACACATGCCAACGGTCCGGAAGACCATTGCGTAGGGATGAAATGCCCTTACAACCACATATGGCCTTGCAGGCATTTGATAAATGGGCAATAGACTTCATTGGGCCCATCAACCCACCAGGTAAGAAGACAGGTGCCCGATACATCCTCACTACGACTAATTGTGTAACCAGATGGACAGAAGCCCAAGCTATGAAGGATTGCACTATAGATACCGCTGCGGACTTTATTTTTGAAAATATTTTAACCATGTTTAGCTGTCTGAAGATCTTGATGAGCGATAGATGTACACATTTCATTAATGACACAACTCAAGATTTGACTGAGGAGTTTCAAATCCACCATGCAAAAAGTACCCTATATCACCCATAGGAAAATGGAACGGTAGAAGCTTTTAATAAAATTCTGGAACAGGCGCTTACCAATTTCTATAATGTTGATCGAAGCGATTGGGACGTGCGCATCCTATTATTCCTTTGGGCCTATCATACTACGTGTAAGAAATTTATTGGGAAAATGCCATTTCAGATGGTTTATGGAAAGGAGACCATTATGCCCATGGAGTATATCATTCCTAGCCTGCGCATTGCAGCCTTTACAAACTTGGCGGAGCTCGATATCATGGAGGAATGCTTAGCGTAGCTAGTTGCCTTGGAGGAGGATCGATTCATTGCTAACTTTCATCAGCAAGTTCAGAAGGCCAGGGAAAAATCCTGGCACGATAGGCATATCCGACGGAATTTGTTTAAAGAAGATGAGCTAGTATTATTATATGACAGCCAGTTTGCACGCCACCCAGGGAAATTCCGCCAGCATTGGTTGGGACCTTATATCGTAACATAAATTATGAATGGCGGTGCGGTGAGATTAGCTACGCTACGCGGGGACCCCTTGCCAGGATAGTTTAATGGCAGTCGTCTCAAAGCATACCAGGCCAACTCGACACATACCAGATGACTCTATGGCAAGAGTATCTATATTAGGATGCATACGCATAGGCAAGAGGAAAAATGCAGTTAGGCCTGTTATATGCGTAGGGGTCGTCCGCAGGTCAGTAAGCATGAAAAAGAGCGTTGGGCACGTAGGGGTAATACGCAGCTACAAAAGCTAGCCATTGGAATAGTAAAGTTGGGTAGAAATCCAATTTTACTGTTGGAAGGAGCGGGCAGTTGGAAATTAATGCGGCGAATTCAGAGGATTTTTTACCATTTCCTTGATGGTAAGTTTCAGCTAAGTTTCATCTGACCGTTGTTCACTATCCAAAGCTATAAAAGGAGGAGGACATATCAGAATTGGGTTCCGTACATCCTGAATGTCTTGTGACTTGAAAATTTCGGTAATTATTGTGCTATGTTCATGTCTGGCAGTGCTACCCCCTCTAATAGCAGCAACCCCGAGTTCATCTTCCAAGTAAGAATGACTACGACCAATCCCGTTGAGTCATCGCAAGCCGTAGCCTCTACTGAATCTGATGAAGTACTGGAAGTAACCCCTGAAGTAGAAGAAGTCGTGTCGACACCAACCAAGGAGAAGCAGGTGGAGAAAAAGAAAAATAAGGGGAAAGGCAAGGAGCAAGGGCAGGAGAGGCCTATGAAATGGGCTGGGGTGAAGCCACGCACATCCCCTCCGAACATGCAATCCCCCCAAAAGGTGCCTAAGGCACGATCGCCTAACCCGGTGAAGCAACCTCTGTCTCCCCAGGAAGAAGCTCTGCTAGCTGCCCCGCTGAATTAGCTACTACCCTATATTCGGCCTAAAGGATCCTCAGTGCGCACGCCCAAGAATCTCGATGTTTTTCACTCCTATCTGCAAATGCTGCTGGTTCCGGATGACATCCCCATAATTGGAGAAGAATTTGGCAATTTCCCCTCAGTTAAGTTTGACGATCACAACCTTACCAACCTGGAGGCCTTTCCAAAATTGGCATCTGAGCTATATCTCGAAAGATTACTGGAGGACGATGTGCTAAAGGTAGTACCAATGCCATGGGTGCACAGTTTAGTAGGTTTAGGATTACTAAAATTGCTGCGGATACCTCACTTTGGCTGATACAATATAACGAACCTAGTTGTGCGACAACTGCTAGCCCTGATCCATGACGGAAACTTGAGGATCCAGGGTCACATTCCCGTCAATGCTGCCTTAATTAACTGCATTAATGGTCTCCCCATGAAGGGGTCGAATCCCATGGAGCGCTTCGGCAATAATTATGAGCAACAGATTGCCGACAAGGTGCGAGAAGACTACCATGTTGAGTGAAACAAAAGAGGGTTCCTGATCGGAACCATTATTGACCCTAGAGTGCGCATGGGTACCCTGCTTCTGGCTTGTAAAATGATGCACAAGTTCCACGCCATGGCTATCCCTACCTATGTAATTCGGCTTGCTGGCCGCTGCGAAAAGGGGGTTTGATTTAACTGGTCATAGTTCCTCTGCACCGAGTTCTAAAAAACATATGGGAGGCCTAGGACCACAGGAAAGCATTTTTTTACTCTTGGCTACTGCTCCTAATTGCAGTGGTCACATGGGAAGCCCCTGAAGTATCGGTCCTCCCCGAGCTCGAACCAGACATGTGTGAAGGGGCACGATACACAAACTTTTGGGATTCAAAGGATGCAAAGAGTATTGAAAAAAACAAAGTATTTTGGGTACTGTTTGATGGCGCGCTCGCAACAGCAATTCACTCTCGGCCACGCCTACCACCGACGGTTTATGGAAAGTATAAGAGCATCGTAGTATTCCAGGTTATGATGCACAACGTGCATATTTGGGGCTGTAAGGATCCTATTTGGATGTCACTACCTTACATGGTCACCGATGAGAAAATCGATTGGCTCATCGCCAATGGAAATTAGGATTCAAATCGGATGGCCCTATAACGACCGACACTGCTGGTACAAGCGCAGCTCCGAAGACCACCACCCCACCTAATACTACCAAGAACTCAAAAGGCCGTCGCCTGAAAGGCTCCATCAGGGCATAGGTTCCCCCAGATGTTTCACAGGGCATGGAGCAGGAGTCGCAGCGGGACATGGAGACTGAGGGCCTAGATGAGCAGGGCATTGGTTCCCTGCATGGCATGAAACGAAAAGTTGAACCTATAAAGGGTCGGCGAACGAAACAACCGGCTACGAGGCCCGATAGGGAGATTGAGGTTACTTTAACCAAGGAATATTTGGAGCAAATTGCAGTTGCGGTCACCATTGCATCGGAGGACATGTGGCTTTCCTTGGAAGAGCAGCAGAAGGTCGTAGTTGCCGCATTACAGTCTGAGATCCAAGCTCTTCAGCTCAAAGCTGATACCCTGTAGACGAGCATGGTTCAAGTGAGGCTGCCTCAAGCCACCAACACTGAGTTTATATCCACGACCGAGAGCCGCCTCTGCCCCCTTCCAGGCATAAAAATCACTATGAGTCCACCCATCTTATGTGTGCAAGTCCAGGCCTGCATAGAAATACATATGGACTTGGCCCGGCTTCAGGGCAAGCCACTGCGGGCTCTCCACACATCCCTCTTTGATGAAATCCATCACAACAACCGACAGGCGCAGTAGCATCTAAGTACAACCGAGCATACCATCGTAGAAAAGACTACCGAGGCGTCCTAGGCACATGTCACGTGTATCCTTGCCACCGCACAGCAGACCGAGTTGGAACATCTGATCAATAGACTCTACGAAGATGTGACCGAAGACATTCCGGCCTCTACCACCCACTAGGCCAAGATTGAGGGACTCATCGTAGCCCTGAAAGCTTCTCAGATCAAGATCCAGAGCGTTAAGGCCAAGATGGAGCAACAGATTGCTACGTTGCAAGCTAAGTTGCAGCCGGAAACCCCTCCTGAGGTACATGCCCAGAGATCTGTGCTGGTCACAAAAGCTACAAACACCATTACAACACAAATTTCTCAGTGCGCCGAATTGTTTGAGACAACTATGCATATGTGGTCTACGGTGCAGTGCGACCCTCTTCTGTGCGATTTTACCCAAGAATTGCACCAGAAGGAAGAAACATTCGAGCAAATGGAGGCTACAATGCCCACTTTGATCCCAGCCCAACGATTGGCACGTCGACGAGGCATCTATGCGCTCAGGGATGACCTGGAGGGGCTTCACCACAAGAAGAAGGTTCTGAGTGAAAACCTTAATCCATGGGCCGATGAAGCCCTCAAGTTATCCCAGAACTTGGACGTCACGATTAAACAATTGAAACAGACCCTGGAGAGTGTCATCGCTGCCATAGAAGACCTAACTTCGCAAAATTTGGTGGAAATTGCGTAGAACTCTACCGCACAGATCGAAGGAGTGTTTCCCCCTCTGGTCGATGCAATCAAGCAGCTCCAGGCGAAGATGCAAACCCCACGACCGCTGTGACTCGGGACAAGTCACAATATTGTGTTGGGGGCCTGTTGAAACGGGGTCCCCTAGCTGCGTTTTGATATACATTTTGTAGTAATTAGTCTAGTAAAGGGGATTTGGGGTGGGTCAAAGCCCCCAATGTATTGTAACAGGTCAAAGGGTAGACCTAGAGTCTGCAAACCACGGTTTGCGGACCACAGGATAGCGCAAGATATGATGATATAAATAGATGGATAGTTTGAGTCTAAGACTAAGTAATATTGATTCTAAGTATGAAATATTGAGATCTGTTTTGGGTGGTATTGGGTAAGGACTCCTGCTGGCTGTGTGCATGGAGATCCTTAGTCCTGCTATGTGCGGACGTCGCTGGCTGTGTGCACGGGTTGTGACTTGGGTTTGTAACTCGGTTTTGGATGTTAATGAATGTCGAATCTATTGAAGTATCTCTGTGTTACCTGAAATAGTCGTGTTTACTGTTGAAGTATCTCTGTGTTATCAGAAATAAGCTGCGATTGTGTTATTCAGTGATGATAATTACTGATGCGCACATGGATGCGAAGGTGTTGCTAAGATCTACTTAATAATAGTAGCTTTGTTTTATGTTTACATGCTGGCTATGAGGTTATAAGCTTCAATTTTTATACGGTTAAGGGCTCTACAATAAGTTTGCTTATGTGCGAACCTGATAGATCTCAACAGGATTTCCTTAATTACCTGCTTTCTCCTACGGTGCGGAAACCTAGTTCCAACACCCACCCATACTACTTCGACTGAGACCTTGGCCTGCGAAAGTAGGTCATTTTCGAAAGGGCAATAGTATAAGGGTTTGTTGGCAAACCTTAAATCCGAACCTGGGTCAAGACCCCTCAAGCCAACACTCAGTTTAAGTCAAACTAAAGGAACATTATGTTAACATCATACACAATCACCAAAAAAAAATTGACTTGGTTGAACATGCACATATATCAAATCATTATTATCTCAAAGGTCCCTAAGCTTATGAGTATTTTCATTATTGCATCAATTCCATATATTGGTATAGTTATCACCATTGGAGAGTTTCACCACCTTCTTGAGATTGAGAGAGAGGGAGAGAGAGAGAGTTCCTAAATAAATCAAAGGACCTTCCTTAATAAGCATGAAATAAAATCATCAATTCTATTATCTCTTCTTTATATCTCTTTCAAGGCCACCAAAGCCTCATTCCATTTTCAATAAAGAGAATATATACATCGAATATTTTGAAAAATACCACAAAATCCTTTCCACTAAAACTTAAATGGTGGAAAAGGTTCGTTTATGACACCAACATTAACTGGCCACATGGAAGACAAATTTTAGAATATTTTTCCAATCATCTAAACTATAGATCTAATCACATAAAGTTTACAATATAATTAGAGGAAAAAAATTAGATACCATCTTGGATGTTCTTATCATGAAAATAAATGAATGATCCTTAACCCATTATGTCTATATAAAGAAAACACATATTAAAAAATACTTAGATGTGGATTCACACCATTATCTTGCACAAAAACTTGGCATAATAAACACTTCAGTAACAAGGGTCATTAGGGTCTTGAATGATGATCACTTGGAACAATAAATGGAACACTTTTCCACTGCTTTCATGATTGATATCTATAATAAAAAAATTGGTCATAAATTGATCCAAAAATCACAAAGAGGAATTTGTAGACAACCTAACAATGATAGGGGTGGAAGAAGGTTACACTACCATGTATCAAAGGAACTACAATTATACGAGCAAGAATCCTATAAGGAAAAACGTCAAGGTAACATTATCACACCCAAAATCCATTGGCAAGATGATCTAGATTCTTCAACGACCTATGGACCCAATAAAATAGGAATACATTTATAAAATTTCATGTTGATGTGGTAAAACATATATTGGGGAAACATGTCGCTCAGTTTAAGTCAAACTAAAGGATCATTATGTTAACATCTTACACAATCACCAAAAACAAAAATTGAATTGGTTGAACATGCACATATCTCAAATCATTATTATGTATGGAAAAGGTCAAACTTAATGAAAAATAATAACATTACATGAAAAAAAAAATATGAGAAGTTATTGAAATAGAAAAATTCCTAATAATTTGAATAGGGACCATGGCCTTAAGATAAATGATTCGTGACTCTCATGATTTACCTATTTAAGTACCAATCAAGTAAGTTACAACTCAAAAAAAAAAAATATTAATGAATGGCTAGTCATCAAACCACCCCTTAGGAATATCTTCTCCAAAATATGAGCCGAACTAGTGGCTCAAAAATGTCCGTGAGAAAATTAAATATTGATGTAGATATTCAAATATACACCCCTTCATTGTTTTTGTTTTTCCTTGGTTACATACACGGTAGTTTATATTTTCTTAATTAGGCAAGCTTATTCCCATTTGAAACTAATTCTAACAATTATTTTTGTGTTTTTGTATTGCAACTATACTTTAGAACAAAGTGCATTTTTTTCTAAGCACTTGGCAAAGTCCACAAAACAAAAATATCATGTATTTAAGACATGGTACACAAATCCCAATGCAGGGTGTATGTGTAAATCTAACCTCTTCACAATTTGTTAGGTTATGCACACCAAACATTTTCTTCTAACAACATCAAAACAAAAATTAATTTTTATGAATTACCTAAGTTTTACCATTGGAGAACACTCTTACCACTATTAAATGTGGCAATTTATAAATAGATATTTCTTAGATCTCTTGGTTAGATACAAGTAAAAGTAATGGATAACTTATGGAAAGGGGAGGTGAACTTCCTTTATTGGCACTTGAAGTCATATATGATTATGTAAAACATCTTTAAATTGGTCCAACTAACTTTCAAGAGCTAGGAATCTTCAGTATTTGTATTTGAAATCTTGTAAGAGGAATATTTGCTTAGAGATACCACCTCAACACACTATTTTATTACCCATTTTTTTTATTTTTTTCTTTGATTTATTAGTCTCTTTCTTTATATATGAATTTTTAGCATAGGAATTAGGGGTAAGGACCTTTTCTAATCATTTTACATAGCTCAAGCTTTATCATATTTATTTTTTTACTTTCCGTGCTCTTCACCTCTAGCATTTTTTTATTCACTTGATTTAGGCTTACATTGTTCTTCAATTTTCTTGAATAAACATTGTTGGATGACATATGATAAATCGAACATGAGCATGAAAATATTTTTTTTATGAATGAGATGAGAGTGAAAAAAAACGAAAAATGTAAAACATTAAGTATGGATAGGATATGCAGTACATTGACTCAACTATATATCAAATAATATGACTTGACCCAAGTATTAACGACACTCATCTAAGGAAAATTATGTCCCCCATGGTACAACAAAGTAAATAGTAAAATTACTAGTGTTATGAAGTGTTATTAGATCATGCTTTAATATTTACCTGTTCACAACTAGCTTAAAAGTATAACACCATGTCTAAGTATCAAACCCATATATGAGAGAACTACCATTTATAATGAAAGCATAATATATCTCATCTAATATGTAAGGATGAAATGAGTTGATACCATGATTAAGGTATATGTGGATGATATGAGTTGTAATCATCAGGTAATTGAAGGACAACAAGGAGAATTTTTGCATATAGATGGCATGAGTAAGAGACCTCATGCAAGCTAGAACACACCATGTTGAATGAATTAGTGGCTTTAGGAATGCTACCCTCGAAGAGGAAACAAATAGGTGAGGTGAACCATTAGGGAAAAAACATGTCTCTAAGGGCTTAGAACCTTGGTGGGGGTATGAAGCACCCACTCTTTATGAACCAATCAAGACCCATTTAACAAGGGGTAATATTTAATATGATACTTAGGCCTTTGGCAATTAAAAAATTCAATATTCATATTGATATGTCTAACATGTTGTTTCAAATTTGATCCCAAACCTATATATAGATCGAGTTATTAGGGTTGTTTTGAAATTTATATTGAATCCATATTTAGTTGTTGAACCTTGGATGGAATACCCCTACAAGATCATAACGAAAATAAATTCAGATATATTGAACCAATTTTTCCACAAAATTTTAATACTTGGTAGGAAGGTCGTGAAACTTTACTTAAATGGGACAATACAATTAGGTTAACACCTAATACATAAATTCTCGCTCTAATGAGTAAACCTAACTAGGGAATTCTTAAAAATATATGGGCCATGTTACATTATAATCTCACATAATATAGTCCTTAAATGTGTGAAAACCCTCAATGAATTTTTTTATATTAGACACCTACCAACCATTTTCCTCCTAAGTTTTTTCTCGTCTAAACCTAGACCATACGTTTTGAAGAGATGCAGCAAATAAAAGACATTGAAAAAGAGAGAAAATATGGTATAATTAAGAGAAGCATTTTCATATTCACGAAGAGTAATTTTAACTACATCTAGCAAGTGAGTAGAGACATTACCTCATGGAATCTCATGGGTACAAACTTATAGGAATTTTCACCATTTTCATATACATCTATTTCATTAAAATGACCAATAATGGGACTTTCGACCATTTTTATGCCATGCTCAATTAGTAGAAATATACAACAAAGATCTAAATTCCCAAAGATCTAAAGCTTGCAACATAGTGTGATAATTAAGGAAATACTAATGACTCATGTTGTCAGTCAGAAACCCTCAAAGAAAGGGTTCAACTTCATTTACATCTAGAATCGACCTTATAAATGTAAACCATATCATAGGTAAGAAAATATAAATACTCATAATATATTTGAAACAACAAGTACTAGCTCTTTTCAAAATGATTCCAATAACAAAGTTATCTAATTAAGAGATGCACATCTTGATATTCATCTTAGTAAATTACTTGGGTTTGGAATATTAATTCTCTATTAAAGCATATACTACTCACTTGATATCCTCTCTATTATAAATTATGAATTTTTGTGCATATATGTATATGTGCCTTTGTATACTTTAGCAGTCAAATTGTGGTGTGAAAGTGAGTCCTTTGTCTCACGAACAGTTGGGTCTCATACACCAATTTGATATCTAGATTAACCATGACTTCAAAATTGAATTATTATTATTATTATTATTAAAAACTAGCTACAAACCCTTGTATGGGATGTGGAACAAATATCAACAATGGGATGGATTGGTTCCATTTCCATCACCCCACTCAGTAGAGGGGAGGTGTGACTACCTCCCTCCCACATCTATCTATCATATGGTGTGTATGATAATTCATACATCCAATCTCGTCATTCTCACATTAATGTCCTAGGTTTTCATTCCAAAGAACAGTCTCGAAGGTGTTAATTCCATAATGGAACCTGAGAGTGGGATGGAGCTAAGTATCTGCAACTCAAACTTGGTGGTGATAAGCATGTCTTTGTGGCTTATAACTGTTAGAGAGGGATGTTTACTTAAGCACATTGTTGTTTCTATTTCTTCGAGGGGGGAAGGTATAGGTCCTCCCGACCTGTACTCCCCATTTGCTTTTATTTTAAAGTAATACTTTAGGTCAAGATTTGGTGTGGTTGTGTGCTAGGAACAAGTTGAAAATCTCCTCGGGTCTTTCAATATGCCATTTTCAATTAGCTTTATGTTTTAGGTATCATCAAAATTTGATAACAACATCAGTGTCTTCAAGTTTGAATTACCACGTTGGTTTATAGTTATTGTGTTCATTTCAATTTTGCTTTCCCCCATCTTCATTTATGGTCTGCATGCTCGAGATATATGGCTTGGATTTTTATAGTTGTATTCAAGAGGTTATTCCTACTTTATGCCTTTCTCTACCCTTGGAGTCTCCCCTCATCTATTGTTCTATGCATAACCTGATGGTTTAGTCGCTCTTCCCCCTTGGAATTATCTGTTCCCTCACTCTTTTTTTCTTCGAGATATGGCCCTTTGTTCCCTCCACAATTCCTATGCAATAATATCGAAGCCATAAAGGTTCCTCAAGAGAGGTGGAGGGTATCTCTATAGCTTTCCTTTCTGCTCACTCTACTACTCGTTGTTTTCACTTGCATACCCCCTTGAACTCTAGGAAGAATCTAGCAAGCAAAAAATAAAGCCTCCATTAATAAATACAAATTCATTTATGTTGAAGTTGTGGCTTTTATGGCCAACTAGGTGATAGATACTAGCCACACCAAGGGTCAACAAAATTAATACTTATACACCATTGAGTTGTATTATCATATGAAATCTCTTCTGAGTAAAATCCTCCTTGAGAGGAATAAGGAAGAAAAATAGTCTTCCTCCTATAAAATTCTTCCCAAGAACCCCATAATTCTATCACTTAGTTTGTCACTAAAGCCAAAAAATCCTCTTTTATTGAAGCTTCCATTCACAAACATCTTATCTCGCATACTCCCCAAACCCATAAGATTTATGATAAAAAAAATACACAAACCAAATGTGCCCCTTAGACCTATTTTTAGTGACATCGTGGCCCCAACCCATGCTCTTGGGTGGTATTTGGCCAACAATATCCAAGATTTTGTGGGGTCTACCTCCTCTTTCATCAAATATTTTGTCGATTTCATCCTAAAAACTAAAAACATATAAGTTGACGAACAAGACATCTTGGTCAGTTTTTATGTCGTTTCCCTATTCACAAAATTCCTAGTTCCTGAAGCTCTAGATTTTATCTTGAAATTGGTTGACATTGAAACCCTTAACCTAGTTCAAATATTCCTTGATTTATGAACTGTCCAAAGGGACAACTCTGGGCTCCTCCTTATCTCCAATTATGGCTAACATCTATCGTTGGAACACTTTGAAACCTTATCCCTCAACTTGTGGCACCAAAAACCGAATGTTGGTCCCGGTTTGTAGATGACATTTTTTTCATTTGGAAACATGGTTTTCCCACTCTTAACACATTTCTCTCCTATCGTAACAATATTTCTTTGCTTATTTAAATTATCATGGAGATTGAGTTTTACCATTCCCTACCTTTCTTATATGTCCTCATTACCCACCTCCTTGATGGCTCACTAAACCATTAGGTTTATATAATAATGACCCATAAAAACTGCTACTTCATGCTCATTCCCACCACCACCGATCCCAAAAGTTAGTCGTTCTAAAAACTCTCATTTCTGTAGCCTTTAAAATCTCCCCTCCCCAATTCCTACCCAAAGAAAAATCCCACCTTATTCAGGCATTCACAGCCAATGATTACATCTCCTCCCAGATTAATAAATCCTTTCATTCTACCTGTAAACCTAAGGCCACATCACAGGGGCGTCACTCAATTAACCTATGGCATAGCACGTGTGTTCGTGGCATACTAAAAAATACCCTTAATTTGACTACATATTGGAAAATACCTTTAAAAGTCACTTTATTTAACCCCCTACCAATACTAACCCATTGCATTTTCCCAATTTAAAAAACCCCTACTTTCACTAGATATTGTAGGTATCTGTTTTTTCATTAACATTTTTTACACCCCTTTATATTTATATCCTTAATATAATGACATGATGCCTCTCTTATGACCCCACATGCATTCTAAAATTCACCTTTCTTCTTGTGATATACATAAGAGATGCATATTAGTATTCCCACAATGTGATTACTCAATCCACACTCAAGCACATCTCACTATGATTTGTGGCATTTAATGGTCTAAGGCATACAAAGATCAACCATGTTTTAGGAATATTGATTATGTGCATGTCTATAAAATGACGTAAATTTATCTATATGATGATGAAAAATCAATTGATCAATCTTTATGAATATGTTTGCACCAAATAAGGTGTTCAATCACAAGTCTACACCCTCTTCCCTTTGAAAGCTTCTTGTTCAAAAATCCAACTACAACCTCATGTACTCAAACTAGTGTCTTATTAAGGTGGAACAACAAAAGTTACAGTTTCGAAGAGTTATATAGAGAAGAAAAGGCAAGGTGAGGATGAGAGTTATGAGACCCTCCCTTTGCTTTAATGAAAAAAAAACATTGTTCTTTGTTGTTTTTAATTTAAGTGTTTTAATGAGAGCCCCATGGTATATTTTATTAGGACATCATTTGGAAACGACCCATGTGGATGGCATTAATTGTTTTTTAACCTTGGTAATGTGATTTAACGAGCTCTTACCACTAGATTTCTTGTTTTCAGGATTATCAAAAAGATTTTGTAAACATTGTAGACAGATTCCCCCAAGTTCAAACAGATGCTATTATGTGGCTATGTTTTATGAACCTTCCCAACATCAACATGCTAGGTAGGTATACCCCCAATTTTTTCAGTAAGCATCTTTCAAAGATTGGATTTCACATTTGGAGGGATTTATGGGGTCACAACGCTATCTTGATTGGATTGGAGAATAATTAACCAATATTCACTAGCTTAAGACAAGAATGTGTTTTCAAAATCATACTAGAAATTTCAAGGCCCATTTGGAAGCACTGGAGATGTAGTCATAATTACTGTAACAACTATACTCAACAACCTCAATATGAATCTTCAACAGTGTTCCCAAAAGGGGATCATTGTCACCATGTCACAGAGAAGATTTTTGTTATACAGATGCCAAGGTTATTGTGAAAAAATCAAGATCTGTCATGTTGTCATTAAACATTAGTATACAAATGTGAAACAGGGTCACTCACTGACACATAGGTCACAGTCTATAGATTACTTCCCTTGACAGTCTCATTATTAGCTATCCACAAGATTACTATAAATGTCATTTTCAAATCAAGTTATCTTATGTCACCAAAGGTGTTGAGACATCGTGACGATATTAAATGATCAATCACCATGCTCAACCACATTGCCTCAAGAATCAAATCTTGCAGCAACCAACTGAAATTAAATTTGTTAATAAGCTTCAGAACAAGCTATCTATGATACACAGATAGACTCAAGACTTATTTGCATCTAGCTAGACAACTCAATACATCAAAATCCTAGACAATTGTATACTTTAAGGCTTGGTCATTAACGTGGAGTAAGTCCTTCAAGTGAGATCGAAGTCTTTCTTATATATAGGTATTTCTCTAGGTCGAATTGCTAGCTTTAGGCCGACTTATCCTCTCATAGAGGTCGACTTGTTCTTTGCACTATGATGAGGCCTTGGAGGATCTTTGACTGAAATAAATTTTCTTTACAATATGTAACATTCCCAAAAGAGTCTTCCATACATGACAATGACTCAACTGACTTGTAGACCAAATGACAAAGTCCTAGAAGCACTCAACGAGTGCTTGACCTAAAAATAAATTTCCCTTAAGCATGAAACCCATGCCTCAAGAATTTAATAATAATAAATTTATGTTCTCTTTACATCAAATACATAAAATCATGATTACATGTCATTATGAAGACTGAACCTAATTACTTATTTCAACATGGATTACCCCCCTCCCCTGCGTCATCATTCATCGCATATATATGTGAAAATTTAAACATCTTTATTGCATTACCCATCATTATAACCATGCAATTGCATAATCATATACTCTAACAAAACATGATTAGGTATCCTCACATCAAATGTTGTTGAGCCCCAACAAGTTAATAAACAAATACAAACATTGGCATACATCATAATATAGGTCTACCCATCTAAAGGTAAAATGTGGAGCATTAAAATGAGTTGAACATTGTAAGGTTTATCCTAGGATGTTTTCGTTGACATTTTGGGATATTGCCTCCATAAACATTTTGGGATTGTTGACCATGTCAGCCTCCTATTAAATTTTGTCAAGCAATCTCGCTTAAATTCTTCAAACCCCCTCTTTCTACTCTGAGTAATCCATTTGCTGCTTATCGTTACTTTCCTACCCTCCCCCCCAAATTACATTAAAAATGGTTGCAAACCCATATTTGAAAATCTGCAAGGCCTAGCCCTTTCGGTCCTAGCCCCCCCCTATCTTTTCCTCCACATGACCAGAAGTCAAAACCAAGTGCTAGCCGGGAAGGCGCTTATCACATATATAGGTATCGGGCACAATTATACTTGTCGATCTGTACAGATCCGACGGAATTCGCAAGTCTTCATCGCGCCCGTGGCCCACTCCATTCATCGCCCAAATCGCCCGTCCGTCATCCGATCAACCTGCAAAATCAACGATCCACAGCTCACCCGCCCTTGTGGTCCCCACTCCGTGCACTGTACAAAATCGGTGGTTTATATCGCACCGCTTTTCAGAGGCGGGCGGTATTTCTCATTTCGGAGCAATTCCATACATTGTTCGCCGCGTGTCCCCGCGTACGACCCAAAAACCGTCGTTCATCGTGCGTTATCGTTCGTCCGTAGACACGACGCGATATCCATGAGAGCCATCTGATCTGGGGCGATCCATCCGACGGTAGTCGCTCCACGAAGCTGCATGGGTGTTAATCCAAGTCAATAGTGTCCCTGGCCGAAGATTTCATCGCCCTCCGATACATTTTCCACCGTCGATCTCCTCATGAGATCTGACGGTCTAGATCACTTACCTCTCTGCTAGTCGACTCCGTACCTCCATGTCACCCGTTCCACGTGTGTTCACCCCACGTCCATCTCATATACATATTTCATTCCAAAGCCTATTTCTAAGGTTTTACGTGTAATATTATGCATTTCCACCAACCTGCAACCAGAGTATTTCTCTGTCATTCCACTGTGTTTCCGCCATCACCATTCCACCATTTCACCATCCCCACGCATGATTTTTCTTAACAAGTTTGCGGGTTTTGCAGGGTTACAGTGGCGGAAATCTGCCATGATTTACAGCCTTTATTACAGTAACAGATAAAACATCAAAGGACCATTTTTCAGAGGCTGGAATTATGGAGAAAGGCCTGGGAAGCTATGTCGACAAGACTTCCATTAAAGAAGCAGGGTTGAAATCTGTCAAACCCTTCATAGTCATTCAAAGCACAGATTGTGCAGATGGAGATATTAATGGAGCCGCAGAGAAATATCAGGGAATGATCGAGGAATTCAACATTCAGCATTGAAAATCTTAAACCGTAATTCAGGGTTTAGAAGGCAGAGGGTACCATTCACAGAAAAAAATACCTTAAAGCTTTCTTTTCAGCACCATTTTCTTTCAGGAAAGGACGAAATGTTTATGTGATTTTACTTTTTGCCGTGTTCCTGAAGATTTTTCTACCCAGTGCATTTATTTCTGTAAGCAAGCAGCAGAGTACAAACAGCATTACAAAGTCATCGAACAGTATGGGTGTGCACGTTTCAGCCATCTTGTTTTAATTAGGCAAATTAAATGATCATCACCTACTCCTTTTCGAGTTTTCTTGTTCCCCTATAAAGCTCCCGAAAAACAGATGATTCAAGGTTCCAGATTTTATCAGAAAATTATGCAATGAAAGGATTTTTGTATACATTTTTGTTGAACTCTTGTATGAAGGCTCAGAGCCCATAGGGTCTCAGTGAGGAGGAGTTCCATCTATTAAGAGGATTCTGGTCTTTGGTATTTCACAGTGTGTAACTTTCTCTCTTATGTGTTATTTTAATAGATCATTTCATTTCATCCATCTTTCATGTATCATGTTTTGGAATGCGAGTGGCTCACTGATTTTTGGTATGGATTTATCCTAGTTGATACCCATGCTCGAATTATTCAAGCGCTTTAAATATGGATCATGCAAGATATTATGTTCCATTATTCATCTAAACCGTATTTCTGCTATATTAGTTTCTTTTGGGGGTGTTTTTAAAATGCTATTGTCATGTATGGATTCTTAGATGGGTAAGCCCATGCATGGTGGTATTGTGTATCTGGATATCAAATCAATGATAACTAATATATTCTCAGTATTTCATTCACTACATACACCTTCTAATAACTTATTTCTGTGAGGTATTTCTGAATCGGCCCTCTTTACAGTAAGTTGTCTCTGAATTGTCTGTTGCTTTTATATTGGATTTTTGCATGTTGCCTCTGTAGTATTCCTTTCTATGTGTCGGTTTCTAAAGGTCTTGGTCCCATTCAGATTAGTATTCCATGTTTTACAAGAGATAGCATGAGAGCTTTTTATTTATAACTTCCTCTGTTATACCATATGCTCCTTGCTATATAAGATGTCCTAGGCACTGGTCTATCACAACTCTAGGCTGTCTCTAGGAGCGACAACATATTTTTGGCGCCGTTGCCGGGGAACGAAGTTGAGAAAATTCAAATCCCTGGGCCTCGAAAAAATATAATTCACTCTTCAAGTAGGTGAGTATGGAGAATTGAGAGTTGTAGATCCCTCACCTTGGCGACTCCACATTTTTTTATTATTAGATAAACCTATTTGCAGTCCTGGCTCCTCGTAAGCCACACCTGAGGTCAGATCACGGGGGTGTCACTCAATTAACCTATGGCATAGCACGTGCGTTCGTGGCATACTAAAGAATACCCTTAATTTGACTACATATTGGAAAATACCTCTAAAAATCACTTTATTTAACCCCCTACCAATACTAACCCATTGCATTTTCCCAATTAAAAAAACCCCTGCTTTCACTATATATTGTAGGTATCTGTTTTTTCATTAACATTTTCTACACCCCTTTATATTTATATCCTTAACATAATGACATGATGCCTCTCTTATGACCTCACATGAATTCTACAATTCACATTTCTTCTTTTGATATACATAAGAGATGCATATTAGTATTCCCACAATGTGATTACTCAATCCACACTCAAGCACATCTTACTATGATTTGTGGCATTTAATGGTCTAAGGCATACAAAGATCAACCATTTTTTAGGAAGATTGATTATGTGCATGTGTATACTAGCAATTGCACCGGGGGTGCAAGGGAACGCCGGAAGGAGGAAATGTGAATCATTTTGTGGTATATGAGAGGTAAAATGTGTAATAACTGAAGGAGATGAATATTTTGTTCATTTGTGACGATATGGAATATTGGATTTTATTTTTAATAAAAATAAAAATTATTAATTTAATATTATTAAATTTTAATTTATTTTATTTTATTTTTATTTAATTTTATTTGTTTATTTGTTTATTTTTATTTTTTTTAATCTTTATTTTTTTTATTTCTATTTATTTATTTATTTTATTTTTATGTTTTAATTAAAAAATTTATTTATCTATTTTATTTGTATTTTTAATTTTATTTTTGTTTTATTTTATTTCTATTTATTTATTCATAATTTTTTTTTTTTTTTTATATGTCGATACATTTGAAATCTCCCGGGCCCACATCAACTTATAACACATGCCTTGTTAAATTATTTATTATTGAGTAGTTTTTTTGTTAGATAAATATGTAAATATGTATAAAAAATATAATTGGTCAAGAATAATTAATGGAATTGTTTTTAGTGTTTTTTGGGTGTTTGAATTACACTTCGATTGTGTAAAGGTTATTCATCAAATTCTTGATTTTAGTAAATTTTTGCCATATGATAGAAAAATTAAATCCACAAGAAAACTTTAAAAAAATCAAACTAAAAACAACTAAATAATTAAATTTATTTTATATTATTATTGGATATAATGGACACTGGCAATCTGGTGCTGAGATGGTGCAATGAAGTGATTTACTGGGAAAGCGGAACTAAAGAGCAATTTTCTTCTTCAAAATCTAGTAACACCATTGGAGTAGTTTTACAAGGGATTGGAGTTTTTGGCCTCTTTGATAGACAAGGGACCATCATTTGATCGAGATATAGTGAAGATTATACAGACCCAAATGTTAATTTGAGACTTTTGAGGTTGGATGCTGATGGGAACCTTAGAATGTATTCATGGATTGAGAAACTTCAGGTCTGGAAAGTGGCATGGCAGGCTCTGGAGAATCAATGTGATGTTTTTGGTACCTGTGGT
Organism: Pinus albicaulis; assembly: GCA_034641835.2. Classification (NCBI taxonomy): domain Eukaryota; kingdom Viridiplantae; phylum Streptophyta; class Pinopsida; order Pinales; family Pinaceae; genus Pinus; species Pinus albicaulis. The sequence goes on from CM076581.1 coordinate 683,681,673, forward strand.
TTGTATGGTGTCTGTAGCTTTAATGCCACAGGACCCTTTTGCAAATGCCCATTTGAGAGAGAAGGATCTAAGGCCAATGTTAGTTTAGAAATGGGGTCCGAAGGAGCCTGCAGGAAACTGATGAAGTTGGGCAGTTGCAATGAGGGGAACACCCTAATGGTGATGAAACAATCACATGATCCATCAAACAACCAACAAACATGAAACAATGTCTAGTTACACATAATCTCATATGATCCATCTTACCAGCCAATAAAAATTGTTTTATGGAACGAGGGAATTTTTTCTAAGCACTAAAAAGCATGGATTTTCAGGTTTCATGTCAGTCCCAACTTATGTTGCCTCTTGATTTACTTATTTCCAAGTCATAAAATCCTCACAAGTATTCATAGTTTGAAGAACATAAGTAAATTGGGCACTTTTTTGTGAATGTTACAACGAATGCAATGGTCTCCCATCAAATTAAGATCTCCTAGGGGAGCAATGATCCATTAAAAAAAGAGCACAATCATCCATAGATAGTGGGGCTCTAATAATAACAAAATAACACTCGCAATGATAAAAAAGAACACATTCACCCATAGACAGTGGGGGTTTAATACTTACCAATACTTACCTGACAGTATAAAGACTGCAACCAATTCAACAGGACCTAGACTATCTGATTCTTAAGAGGCCCTCCCTGCGAGTGTGCATTGGACAACTATTTTGCTGCATCCCCAGAGGCATCTGCGAAACTGCTATTTGACATGCAGTTGAACTATAGGCCGTGAAGAGTAGATGCAGTCATCTCTTCAGGGTAGTATTTAAGTCATTTGAACTCTTGTTCCTATCAATGGTATATTGCACAACATGATTCAGACAATTTTTTTGTACTTGAAGCTTCGAATTTTTTTTGCAGATTATGTATCTCTGGGTGCAAGTAAACCTCCCTATTCAAGTTACTTCCAAGCAGATTTTTCCAAGCAGTGTGTCATGCAATTGTTAGATTTCCGTTAAACCAAACACCTGATAAATCATTAAGCTAGCAGATTGCAGATCTACTGAATAATTTACATAGCTAGGTTCTTAACTTAATTAGCGGAAGCAAAAATAACATAACCAATCTCACAAAAACGACACACTAGTTGTGCCCAATCAAAGTTTTTCATTAATAATCCAAACTTACTTGGGCTCCCATCTTGGTATAATAGCCCATTTGAGGAATTACATACAACCCTGGAACTGTTCTAGCTGGTCAACCCTCTTTGGCTAATCTGGATCTCCTTGTTGCCCTCCTCGGACCCAACACTCACTGAGAACTTAGTAGTCTCTCTTAATCTTGTGTTGTTGTAGTGTATCTTTCCCATCTCCCTAGTCTTGCTTTTATAACTTTACATTGAGCTAAATCCCTAATGCTAATCTCCAAAGTAATTGACAGCCGAAATTAAATCTCGGCTCACTTGAGATCAAGGACCAAAGTTAAATCATATTGTCTAAAGTAATTTACTTTACTTTTCTTAAGTTTTTTAACTCAATAAGCCAACATAATATGTTTTTTCCTAAGCTAAACTGAGGCTAAGTTGCATTAGCAACTTGTTCACACTAGAGCAAGTACCTAAGGGGACTGTGTGCAAATTCTGCACCCTTACACACATAGGTCTTGTGCAAAAGTACCTGCCCGAGCTACAAACATCAACATTGTTTTGATTTATGTAAAGCATACAAGAGACATTTGTAGAAAAACAAATCCTCCAACAAGATCCAATAAATAGAACAATGTTTCTAAAGCAGTTCAGGGATAAAAGTTAAAGCGAGAGAAATTATTTTGAAACATTACAAAATACTGGTGAAGTGCCTAACCCATTTAAAAGAGGAAAGAATGTTATCTGTTCCCCTTGGAAAAGGCTAGTGATTTCACAGTTTGAAAATTTTATTTTCCAGTCTACCACGAAGATTGCAATCATATAAACTGTTCAGCATAATTACATAACAGTAAATAGGAGCTTGCATGAGCCCCATGTCAAGGAACTGATCAAGGGTACTCTAAATTTGTGCACCGCAAACCAGGCATGAAGCCATACAAATATGCATGATTTTAAATGGCATATGCAACAAACAAGCACAACATACACTGAGTCATTGCATATCTAGTGAAAATTTATTGTCTAGATAAGATAAAATGTTACACTTAACACGTCCACAATATTAAATCCATTTCCAAGATCAAGATGCTTACATGATTTAAAATAAGTAATGGATTATATAATCTGCGAGGTGAATTTCCCTGTATGAATGGACAATTGTGACCATCCATTTCCATTTTTACATCTGTCAAAATTGAAGACCCTCAGCTTCCAGCAAGTACAAGAAACTTCCATCTTAAAATTCCAGATGATAAGGTCCTAGAGGAGAGGCAAGAAAAGCTAATGGGCTTTATTTATGTCCATGGAAATTTACAATTTTCCATTTCCACAACTCTGTAGCAAAAACAATCTTGTTCAATATCTGAGAAACTGCATAGTTTAAACCTTATAACTAAAGATTTTACCACTATCTGGGAAAAATTCACAAATTTGCTCGCTGAGTCAGCAGAAAGTTAAGATGAGTCCCCGACAAGTGCTTCCAGATCTCTTTTAGAATCCAGAGATGATTTTCACTGTTTCTGCAGTTCCAAAAACCTATCCACATCAATTTTTCTCTTCTTGCACAGCTTCCTCTGCCTCCGAAGGAAAAGTCTCTTCATGAAATCTTGATAAGTAGGATCTCTTAACATAACAAGAAAATACATATAGCCAACAATAAGTCCACCTGTGGTGCCAAAAAATGCTATGGGTTCCATGACATCCCAGGAAAATTCCCAAAATGTCAAACGGAAAAATAATATGGTCACCACCGATAGGGAACCTAAACCTGACCATAAAACACGGCGAACATGCTTATGTGCAATTCTATCAATTTCTTCCTTCTCTTTCTGCAGCCTTTCCATCTCTTGCCTTCTAGGATCATCTTCTACCGTCAATGCTAGAGGAACTGCATTTCTCACCAGCTCTACAACCTGAAAACACAAACCCTTGCAAAAGTCAGACAACTTCAGAACAGATCATATTCTACAAATCTGAATTGTAAACAATTCAACATGAAATTTTTGCACTCCCTGCTGATCATTTCTAGATTTGGCAATGGTGCATTTCTAAAATATCCAATGTTTAACTTGAAATATTCATAGTGCCAATATTTGGCTTAATGTTGCTCATTACCAAATCCAATTATCTTGAAATTATAGAAGAAACATAATTTTCTCCTCAAAAGTATACAATTTTCAAGTTTCAACGTGAAATGAACGTTTATCTTGAAATTTACTGGCTAAAAAGAACATTTCTGAAACATAAATGTTTAACTTAAACTCAAGTCTTCATAATGCCGACATTCAGCTGAATGTTGCCTACTTATCTTGAAATTCTGAGAGAAACAAAAGCTTCAATGTTGCTCATTACCAAATCTGGTTATCTTGAAATTTGACAGAAGCAAAAGCTTCAATGTTGCTCATTACCAGATCTGGTTATCTCGAAATTTTAACAAAAACAAAAGCTTCAATGTTGCTCATTACCGGATCTGATTATCTTGAAATTCTGGCTATAGTTATCTGTGTAGACTGAACGGTCGAACTCATGAACGGTCAAACTCATCCCTGTAGCAGCGCAGATGAGGGTTATCCTTTCGCCAGATCTCTATTCGCATAACTAAAATGCCTACCATTCCGCCAGATATCTTTGCCCATAACTGAAATGACTGAAATGGAAATGCCTACCATTCCGCCAGTAAATGAAGACTGTGACGGGTAACTATGGTTGGTAGTCTATTTCTCTCATCGCATGGCCAAAGAAACAGGTGTCAAGGTACAGTGAAAAGTAGAAAAAACATGTGTCATCACGAGAATGAATATGTTGACGAACAAAAACTTGATCTCTTTCAAAAGAGAAGGCCTATCGGCCTAAAAATAACAATCATGTTTAGACTGTAAATGTGCTCCCTCACACATTATTCATTGCTATAAGGACAACGACTTTCAAATCTGAGAAAAAAAGAACAACTTTCTACCAGAGGAATAAATACACTACCCAATGATTACTGCCCAAACAAAAAGACTAATATGTTCAATGCTTGAATCCTGATTTACTGCCTCCTAGTGATGCTAATCAAAAAAATTGACAGACAATAAGATTTTGTAATGGAGATTCAAACCAACAATCTAAGGAATTAGTAGTGCATTGCTCGGTATATATACATCTCACTCAATAAAAAAAGTTGCAAATTAGTTGTGGGAGCCGAATCGATCTCCACCCATTCATAACACATTATCATAATAACAGATTATCACATCGAATCACAAAAAATAAATTGGTTTATTGTAAGAGCGTAGCCAACAGGTAGTGACTGAGCTTCATGAACTGTAGAGAATGTCCTACACTAAGGATTAATACAACACCAGAAACCCAACTCGGGAAAACTAGCCTACAATGGATAAGTTTGTGTATTATTATCAGTGTTTTAAGAGAATTGCACAGTATGACTCTGTCAAGGCTATCAGCATTATGCTCTGCAGGAAATTTAAGCGTCTCTGCCAAACTATGTTCCTATTACCTGGATTCTATAGACAAATTGGGGCGTTTCCTGGTGGAATTCAAAAGGAGCATTGTATTTTACATACTCAATGAAATCAGTCCCAATCATCATCTACTTAACACACTGCAAATTTCACATGAACTATCTTCCCAAGCGTCTTTCAAAACAAACTGCCTCTTGATATTACTTGTTTCCAACCCATAAATTTCTCACATGTAGATTGGGTAGATTGGATATTTATCATATTTTGCATACATTCAAACAAGTTTCCCAGGAAAAGATAGAGATGGGAAGATAAAATGGGACTCGAATTGTACAACCACCAAAAAGAACTATCATTACTTTTTTCATGCCATATCAAAATCTTATATTCACTGTAAATCCTCCCTAGTGTGGGGAGTACAATATTTGAGGTCTGACCAACATTGCCCGTTTGCTTGTGCAAACACAACAAAAAACTTATTTACCAGCCAACAAGTTTGCAGAGATTATTTCTCAGACAATAGGCCATTTATAAAAACCTCCAGGAAAGCACAAATCAATTAACCAATCAATGTAATAATTGTGATACCTACACACTATCCTGAATTTCTTAAATCCTTAAAGGGACTCAGAATTGTGATTTATCCAGTCCTCAAAATAAGGATGATCTAGTGCCTTCTTTGCTGAGATTCGCTTGGATGGCTCATAAACCAGCATTTCCTGCAAATCACCGAATTTAAATTTATTTGGTTTACTATTCCAACAAAAATGCAAAGAAACAAAGAAAAACAAGGTTTGAGGGAGAGAGTAAGACTCTTGCAGACAACAGATCTAAACCGCTTGGTTCCAAGTCTGGAATAGAACAACTTATATCTTGAGGTTTCCATTCGAGGTAGATATGACAGTCCTTCAATTTAGTCACTCCTGGCCACACTTCTTCATTGGGAGTTCCTAGAAACCTGTTGCATGCAAAGATTGGAATAAGTTATGGCGCATCAGAGAAGAAAATCCAATAATCAAATATAGTGTCTTCTTTGTTGAAATCATAACCTGAAAATGTTCATAAGTTGTTGTACTTCAGAATCTTTCCTCCTCACGATGTGTATGACTATTTCAACACCAAGGCTTGCATGGAAAATTGGGTCGAGGACAGGTCCTGTGTTGCTGCAACAGCCTTGAATGATGGGTTCGACATCTGCAGGATCAAGAGGACTAGTTTCATCAGTGGATATCATTACATCTTGGTTCCTGCAATCTCATTTGTAAAGGTATGCCTTACACCAGAAGCAGTAAACAATCAGATTATTTCCATGTATCCTCAAACATCAAATTCGGACTCATCTTCCTTCTCTTCATTACCTTCAGTTTCAAGCATACATGGTCGCATCTGCATTGTAAGATCAGTCTTGCCAATTGTGCTTTTTGTTCTTGCCATACAAGTAGGAATAAGTTGGTATGTTTTTAAAAGAAGAAGAAGAATGTAGGGGATGCTTTTTGTACATCAGTAAAGAGCATGTTTAAACTGTTAGTATATATGGCTCTACATCTCTCTGTTTTGCATATTTAGATTTGGATTAAGCAATTATTAAAATCATGTTTTTGTTTTAAAAACATTTGGTATATAATGCTGTAAAAGCATAAACAAGAAGAAAAATTGTTGTCAAGGAGCATGTATAGAGAGAGAAAATGTAGAGACTATACTATGGAGTAAAAACAAGCTAATCATGCCTTTGTTCATTGAAAGAGTAAATGCCTTCTAAAAAAATCTACACTTTAATTTGTAAACATACAGAAAAATCGAGGTAAGTTCATGTGCCCATTAATGTAAGAAAAGACCCAAGGCCAAACAATGAGCAAAGGATTTGAAGTGCAAGTTGAGGAATCCAATCTCCCTTGGAGGATAGAAAAGAAGACAAGTATACTAGGATTTCTACCACGAGGGTGGTACCTATAAATGAAGCCCCATCATGAAGAATGAAGAACTCGATAACTCTACATCCAATAAGGAGTTTGCACCCCATACGTATTGACAGGTGACTAAATTGGCATAATTTTAGCACCCATCTAATACCTTTTTGCCAAAAATTTTCCCACTTTCTATCCTTTCTTATTATCTTTTCCAACCATATTGATACCATTTTGGTTAAGATACAAATACCCTTCTATGTGCCATTTTAAATTTTAATGCTTATTCTTATGCATTTTTTGAGAAATTGTTTCCTTTCTGTACTAATAGTGGCATATAGGATACAAAGATTGCACAAATACTACTTACCGCGAGTGTCTCAACAATGGTTGAAATTCCTTATAGGTGTTGCAACTCTCCTCGAGTAAAGGTTTAGTTGTTACAACTCTAAGAACTAACCATAATTGTTGCAACTCCACTGTTGTTGCAACTCTTCACTATTATTGCAACTCTTCATTGTTGTTGCAACTCCAGGATGCAATTGCAAAGAGATACAACTCCAGATCGCTATCATCGTTGTTGCAACTCAAGTGCTACGATTCCTGTTGCTACGACCCGTGCTACCCCTAACATCGTTGTTGCAATTCATGCTATCCCTCCTAGTGTTGTGTCGTTGCAACTCCCTGTTTTGTTTGTTGTTGCAACTCTAACGACAATGCTGCAACTTTGCGCATGTTGTGCCAGTGTAGTCAACCATCCAACTACTAGTTTTGGACCAATTAGGCAATCAAAAAATAGTTTCTCATGCAAGAAAACATCATGAGAAGGTGGATGACCAAGAAAACAACAAGAGCAAGTGGATGACCAAGAAAACAAGATGACCCAACCACTACCTGTTGCATAGTTGAATCAAGTCAGTCAATGCCTGTTGTTTACTTTTCTGAGAATGTTGATGTAACCGTATGAACAATTTGATTCTCATAGTTTTCCATCCACCAATTTGATTTATTTAGACATAAGACATCTTGTATAAAAACCCTCTCCTCTCCTTGAACTAGTAACCAGAAACGGAGAATTGAGACAAAAGAACAAGCTAATGTACTTTCTAGTTTTTTGCAATTTAATTTCCTTTTCACTCCAATTTGAGTTGTGGTGTGTTGAGCATTCACATCCTTTTGTTTTTATAACCAATGCCTTGTCTAAGGAGGTAGGGCCCCCTCTTTAGTCAAGTATTGTTTGTATCCAGAGCATAGATATAGTTGTTATTTATGTTTCTATCTATTTCTACATTTACTTTGTTTTTCCAAAATGATAACAACCATGTTTTCCTGCAGGCTTTGTTGTAGTATTAAAAATTTCTCTATTTCCAAAATCATAACAACCTTGTTTTTCTTAACAATTTGGATTGGTTATTTTATCAAGCATTTGGTTTATGGTTACGTTTTCCTTACAAGGAAGTGTGAATTAATGGTTTGTGATTGAATGCATTGCATTGCACATACAACTGTGTATTAGTTATACACAGTACCTAGGGAATCCGACCTAGGTCTTGTTGAAGGACAGCCCAAGGAAATTTCATAGCATTCTTGAGGAAACTCACTGGCCTCTTCTGGGGAAATTCGGTAGCACCCCTGAGGCAAAGTGCTCCTGGGAGTGAATAGAGCCTTTTTCTCATTAGTCGCCCACTAAAAGCTTCAGATCCATGAAGTCAGGGTGATTTGGTGGTTGATGTTAAGGTTCTACATCCTTGTTTATCCACAAGAGGGAGTTTCAAACCTTGAAGAAAGTAACCGTGTAGCTTGTCTCTGCGATATTTTTGCAGGAGGAAGGATCGATCCCTAGATTAACTCTGAGGCTAAGTAGCAACCTTGTCTATGCAGTATTTCTACATGAGGAAGGATTGGTCCTTGAATTGAATAACACTATGGCTAAGTAGCAACCTTGTCTCTACGGTATTTCTACAAGAGGAAGGATTGGTCCCTGAATTGAGTAACTCTATGGCTAAGCAGCAATCCTGTCACCGAGGTTTTCTGCAGAAGAAGGTTTGGTCTTTGAGGCCAAAGTGATCTTGTGGTTCGCAGATTTTGTCCATACATCTGCCCATAGAAAGGGAACCCGACCCCCTAAGGCAATAAGAATAGAGTAGGCTCAGTAGACAGTAACTAGTATAAGACTCTGGATTCGATATTGCATATTTATAGTTATATGTCATTTTACTGAACAGTACCATTGTAAACTGTATCGGTTTGATTGTTGGTCAAATGTAATCTAAGTTATATTGGGCAATTAATCCTGGATCATTGTGATTTTATTATATTGTTGTCGGATTTTATACTCACTTTTCAAAAAAGGAATCCTATTGTTTATGTATATTGTTGTTCATGTTTGTTAAAGAAAAACCCTATATAGAATAGCGAACCTATGGGAAAGATTACCCAAGGACACTACAGTGGTATGAGTGGTAGAATCCTGTCAGCGTGTGAGTGTATAAGCCTCGTATGCTTCGAGGGGATCCAAGTAACATTACAGTCAGAAGAAAAGAATTAACCACAATACAGCAATGGGGAAGTGGTAGAATCCTGTCAGCGTGTGAGTGTATGAGCCCCGTATGCTTCGAGGGGATCCAAGTAACATTACAGTCAGAAAGAAAAGAATTAACCACAGTACAGCAATGGGGAATAGGGAAGAATGAGGAGGACTGAATCCCAATGATCTCTTACATGTGCTAATTCATGGCCAGACAAAAATAACTAATTTGTTAATACAAAGGCAGCAACAGGGATAGAAGGAATTGACACAGCTCCTGCAAGCCATAAACAATATTGGTAATAATATGACTAATGGTTTGAGTGTTGGATTCCATTCCTTTGCATTTTGATTTTTTTGAGCAGAACAAGAATGAATCAACTCACAGATTTAGGTTTCTCAACAAAAGCCATGCTTCAAAATCGCATTTTCTTCCTCTCTAAACCTGCAACAGTCGAACGCGGTCCTTGCTCTGCTCTAAACCTGCAACAGTCGAATGCCCACGACCCTCCTTGCTCTACCTGCAACAGTCGAACGCCCGCTCTAAACCTGCAACAGGGTCTTTGCCTTCCCACGACCTCCTAACTGCGCTTGGCCATAGAAATTAAAAAAAAAATACCCCAAATTATAAATATTTTATATAATAAATAAAAAAAACCCCTCCCCCTAGTTATACATGCAATATAATGTTTTTTGATTTTTTGATTTTTTTTGCCCCAATATGAACACACGTGATAATATATTGGTTTTTCAGTGACGCCCCCGTGGGTCAGATACGTCTCAGCCAAAGACACCTTCAGTGTCTGACCGTGAAAAGATCATACATAGAAGAAGTTGGAGGGAAAGAAAATCAGTCCACTCTGAAATCCTTGAATTTTCTATAGAAGACTTTCCATCCTCTTCTTCTCAAGAAGCTCAAGTGCCAGATCCCGAATCCACTGTGGGAGATACCGATTATTACTATTCAGATAGTCCACCCCGAGGAGGTGTCAGAAATAAAGATAATTTTCACCCTACTCCTGAGATTGAAGAGGTTAAAGAAGTCACTGAAGTATCTGTTGTTAACAGACCATTATTCCCCTCAACACCTCAAGCTGTTGTTCATTATATTCCTATTGTTATTCATACCCCACTTCCACCCCCTCCTCCTCTTACTCATAAATCTATTGCACTACCTCCACCCCCTCCAATGGAAAATGTTCCAGGCTTCTTGCTAAATAAATATTCTCCTCTGGCATTACCCCAAGTGTTAAATGATATGCCACAAGATTATATGAAGATTTTACCCCGATTCAATGGGGAAAACGAGATTGATGCTCAAAAACATCTTGAGGTTTTCTGTGCTTTTGTAGAGAATTTTAATGTGGAACATTTAGATGTGGTCTTAAGGCTGTTTGTCCAATCTCTCGATGGTGAAGCTCGAAAGTGGTTTAAGACATTGGCAGGTCGTTCTATTACCACTTGGGAAATAATGGAAGATACTTTTCTCAGAAAATGGGGAGAGAAGAAATACCATGGACATTTTCTTAATGAGTTCAATACACTCAAGAAAAGACATAATGAATGGGTGTCAGAATTTATCAAGAGATTTAATAAATTGTATTTGAGCCTTCTTGCTGAATTTATGAAACCTCATCAAACTGCTGCTAGAGTTGTTTTTGTAGCATCCTTTGATTCAGAATTTGGTTTCTCTCTCAGAGAAAGAAATCCTGCTACTCTGGATGATGCTCAAGCAGATGCACTAGAGTTGGAAGCAAACTTTGCCTCCACAGGAAAATCAAAGGGAAAACCTGAACAAGATACTAGAAGAAGGGGCAAAGAGGAGGTATCTACCTCCTACCAAGACAGAGACTCAGCTAATGATAGAATTGAAGAATGAGAAAAATGATTAAGAACCTTTCTGGTAAACTGGTAAAGCTTGAACTGGAATCCAAGAGTTCAGCCTCCAAGAATTTCCATAATGATCAAAACATAGGTTACAATCCTTAGTATAGGAAACCAACCCTGCAAATATTTCCAAGGGAAGCAAAGGAACAACAAGATCAGGTACCACACCCATTGTACCTGAAAGGTCCAGTAGATGATTCTACCGAAGACACTGCCTATGGACTGGAGGATGCAAATCTTGATTTTTTAAATAGTGATGGAGAAGAATGCCCTTTGCAAGGGAATGATGGAACTGAGTGCTCATTACAAGAAGAAGAAAAGGCCAGAGACACAGAATATGCGGAAATTGATCATTATTGTAAACAATTTGTTGATTTCATGCAAGCACAGTTCAATAGAAGATATGATCTCAGATCTTCTAGGAAGAGGACTCGTACTCAAGATCAAGAAGAAAAGATACCCCAGAACGAAGCACCTGCTCAGAAGGAATCAACAATACAGAAAGTCACAGACAAAGGTAAGGGACCTCTAAACAAACCTTTGCAGTCTAATGATCAAATTCCTTCCTCTTCAAAAGTGGTCACTCCCCCTAATACCAAGTCTGAGTCAAAAGAGGTTAAACCCTCAGCTGAAAATAAAGAGTCAAAAGAGGTTGTAATAAAAAAATCTTCTCCTATTTTCAGTCTGCAAAAGGAACTAGAGAAACTCAAAATCCCAGTTCCCTTGACTGAACTATTGAAGCAACCTGCATATCAATCTCAAGTCACCTCTTTTATGATCCCTCCAGAAGCAGCACTCACCCCAGATAGTCTCAAACTTCAAGAATAAATACCCATGGTTGTCTTTGGTCCACATGTTGAGGAATTAGATGCTTCTACCCCTCCCTTTTATGTGTCTCTAGTGATTCATGACCTGCTATTACACAACTGCATGCTAGATTCTGGAGCTTCCCATAATCTACTATTTTTGTCAGTCATCGAACAACTAGGATTACAAATCACCCGTCCATACAAAGATCTCTATTCATTTGATTCTAAAAGGGTTAAATGCTTGGGGATGATCAAGGATTTGGTGGTCAATTTGGCCCAAGTCCCAGCAAAAAGTGTGGTAATGGACATAGTGGTGGCTGACATCCCAACTCGCTTTGGCATGTTATTGTCAAGGTCCTGGGGAAAAAAAATTGGTGGATCAATCAAGCTGGATTTAACATATGCCACTATTCCAATTTTTGGTGGCCAAGAGAGGAGGTTGTACAGGGAAACTAGATTTGTCAAGACGGTGACTAAAGCTGACAACTCTGTTAATTCACCTGTATACAGTAAAGAAGGAGATTTCTCATGCTTGATGCTGGAAGAAAATCAAGATTATGCTCAAGAACCATCCTTCTGTCAGATCAAGACTGAGCAGCCCTCAGAGAGCCATGAAGCAGGAATCTGGACACTTCATTTTGATGGAGAAAATTCAAGACAAGGTAATGGAGCTGGAATACTACTGATTTATCCTACAGGGAATTGGGTCCCATTGTCCTTCAAGCTAGAATATGAAGCTACTAATAATGTGGTTGAATATGAAGCACTTCTGTTAGGATTGCAGACAACCAGGAACATGAACATACAAAGTTTAAAAGTTCTGGGAGATTCAGAACTGGTGGTTAGACAGGTCCGGAATCAATGTCAGACCAAACATCCTCGGTTGAGGGCCTATAGAAATGAAGTTTGGGACATGGTAGAGAATTTTTTCCTGGCATTTAATATCCAGTTCATGCCCTGAGAACAGAATAGGATGGCTGATTCTCTTGATTTCGCCGCCAGTACATTTAGTCCACCTCAAAACCCTCTTTTAAGATATGAAGTTGAGGTGCGTTATTGGCCGTCAATCCCAGATAACATCAAACACTGGCAGGTATTTGAAGATGAAGAACAGATGAAGAGATTCCTGGAAACAGTGGGGGAATTCTCCAATATGGAGATTGATGCTGAAGAAGGAGGTGAGTCTGAAGATTCTTCAAAAAGAAATTGGGAGGAGAAAGTGGCAGGTAATAAGGTGTTGCAGTTAAAGGGAAACATTATACCTAGAGGACTGGTACCTCTAGAAATATTATTTGATAAAAATGATGTCCCACTGCAGCCAAGAAAAGCGGTAGAAGAAAATCAGGTAGAAGACCTGAATCTTGGTACTGAAGCTGACCCCAAGATTGTCAAATTGTCCAAGAAAGTCCCAGAAGAATATAAAAGGCTATATCAAAAATTATTTCAGTCTTACAAAGATGTGTTTGCATGGTCCTATCAGGATTTGAAAACTTTTGACATCAATATAATGCAGCACAAAATTCCACTAAAGGGAGATGCAAAGCCTCATAAGCAGAAGCTCACACAAATAAATCACCTGCTACTCCCTTCTATTGAGAAGGAAATTAAGAAGTTGTTAAAGGCCAAAATAATTATGCCATTGAGGTACTCTGAATGGGTGGCAAACCTAGTCCCTATCCGAAAGAAGAATGGAGAAATAAGGTTGTGCATGGATTTCAGAAATTTAAACAGAGCATCCTTAAAGGATAATTATCCACTGCCTAAGATGGATCACATCCTGCAGAAGGTGGTTGGGGCTTCTAGGATGTCAATGATGGATAGATTCTCTGGTTATAACCAGGTGGCTGTACTTCCAGAAGATCAAAAGAATACTGCTTTCACCACACCATGGTGTACATTTATGTATGCCAGGATGCCTTTTGGATTGATTAATGCAGGGGCCACTTTTCAGAGGGCTATGGACATCGCTTTTGTTGGGGAGCAAGATAAATTCCTGGTAGTCTACCTCGATGATATCATTGTATTTTCAAAGAATGATACTGAGCACATTGAGCATCTACATAGAAATTTGAGAAATGCAGAAGGTATGGTCTCTCTCTAAACCCTCAGAAGTATTTGTTTGCATTAGAAGAGGGTAAAATTTTGGGACACGTTGTAACAAAAGACGGGGTGAAGATAGATCCTAAGAGGGTAGAGGTTATAAATGGTATTGCTTTTCCTAGAAATAAGAAGGAAGTACAGGTGTTCCTAGGGCGCATCAATTTCCTGAGAAGGTTTATTCCTAACTATGCTGAAATAGTTAGACATATAACTGACATGCTGAAGAAGAATAATGAAGTCAAATGGTCCCAGGAATCACGAGAGGCCTTTACCAGAATAAAAAATGCTTTTGCAGAAGCCCCTGTGCTAGCTGGACCAGATTATGCTAAACCTTTCATGATCTTTTCTTTTGCATCACCTCATACAATAGCAGGAGTTTTATTGTAGAAAAATAAGGAAGGGTACGAGCAGCCCATTGCCTTCTTCAGTCAGGTGCTCCGTGATGCGGAATTGAAATATAACATATTGGAAAAGCAAGCATACACCCTAGTAAAATCCCTCAAATCATTCCGCATGTATATATTGCAGTCCCATATCACTGCATTTGTGCCTACAGCTGCTGTAAAAGATATTCTTATCCAAGGGGATAGTGAAGGAAAAAGGGGGAAGTGGATTGCCAAGATACAGGAGTATGAATTAGACATCCGCCCTACCAAGCTGATCAAAGGACAGGGGCTTGCCAAAATTTTATCTGAATCAAACTATCAAGCTCTGGGAGTAAACTTGTCCACAATAGCAGGTGAGGAATCTGAAGAGAAAGAAGAACGACAGGGAATTGGGGTAGCTACTCTGAAAACACATATAAAGTACCTCACCAGTCAGTGGTACAAAGGGATAGTAGAATATCTCCTCACACTCAGCTGCCCTCCAAGCTGTGATAAAGCTAAATACAGAACGCTGAGATTGAAATCACAGAAGTACATAGTCACCAATGGCCTGCTATACTGGCAAGATCCCTCAGGAATCCTACTCCTATGTCTCACAGAGGATGAGGTAGAGAGTATCATAGCTGAATTTCACGAAGGAATCTGTGGGGGTCACTACAGCTGGAGGGCCACTGCTCACAAAATCCTGAAGGCTGGTTTCTATTGGCCCAAGCTTTTTGGAGATGTTTTTTCCCGGATAAGATCCTGTGAGAAGTGTCAGAAATTTGTTGAAAGACAGAATATGGCACCTTTTCCCATGATTCCCATGCATGTGGATGAACCATTCCGACAATGGGGAATTGATTTTATAGGTGAAATACATCCTCCATCAAGTGGTCAACATAAGTGGATTTTAACTGCCACTGATTATTTCACAAAATGGGTGGAAGACGTACCTGTGAGGAACGCCACAGATACTTTCATAATAAAGTTCATGGAAGAAAACATCATATCCAGGTTTGGCTGCCCTGCCAGAATAGTGACTGATAACGCACAGGCCTTCAAGTCTGCAAAGTTTGTGAGCTTCTGTCAGCAGTATAACATCACACTAAGTCACTCTACAGCCTATTATCCACAGGGAAATGGCTTGGCAGAGTCTTCCAATAAAACCCTGGTAAGGGCACTGAAGAAGGTTATTAATGAAAATCAGAAAAATTAGGATTCCCAGTTGAAATTTTCTCTATGGGCCAATAGAATTACCAGCAAGAGAGTAACAGGGAAATCCCCATATGAGCTAGTATATGGGAGGGTAGCAGTATTCCCTATACAGTTAGCCCTACCAGTAGCTCGATTCATGCAGGAAAGTCAAGGAGAGCCTAATGATATGATCAGGAGAATAAATTAGCTGGTAGAATTGGAGGAAACACGGAGCCAAGTGAATCAAAGGCTGACAGAGTACCAGGAGAAGATGAAACACCTTTTTGATCAGCATGCTAAGGACAGGAATCTGCAGATTGGTGATTTAGTACTCAGGTGGGATATTCGAAGAGCTGAAAAAGGAAAACATGGTAAATTCGATCCACTCTGGTTCGGTCCCTTCAAAATTGTGGAACAGGGAGGTAACAACAATTTCAAGTTGGAAAATTTACAGGGTGACTTGCTTGACGCCCCTGTAAATGGTCAGTTTCTTAAACCCTACTTCCAGTTCTAATTCGGGTAGAGATAGTCTGATGTATTATACTGTATATTAGTTTGTTTTCACTCTTGTTTGAAATAATGTGGGTGTCGTGATGAATTATAAAAAATAAAAATAAAGTAGAAGTGCTGAGGTGCATAGTTCACACAGAAGATCATCAGGTGGTCTGCGAAGTTCTCGACACGCCCAGGGATGAACGTGACGTCCCCAGGTGGAGCCAATGTTGACCATGTCAGCCTCCTATTAAATTTTGTTAAGCAATCTTGCTTAAATTCTTCAAACCCCCTCTTTCTGCCCTGAGTAATCCATTTTCTGCTTATCGTTACTTTCCTACCCCCCCCCCCAAAATTACATTAAAAATGGCTGCAAACCCATATTTGAAAATCTACAAGGCCTAGCCCTTTCGGTCCTAGCCCCCCCCTATCTTTTCCTCCACATGACCGAAAGTAAAAACCGAGTGCTAGCTGGGAAGGCGCTTATCACATATATAGGTATCAGGCACAATTATAGCCATCGATCTGTACATATCCGACGGCATTCGCAAGTCTTCATCGCGCCCGTGGCCCACTCCGTTCATCACCCAAATCGCCCGTCCGTCGTCCGATCAACCTAAAAAATCAACAGTCCACAGCTCACCCGCCCTTGTGGTCCCCACTCAGTGCACTGTACAAAACCAGTGGTTTATATCGCAACGCTTTTCGGAGGCGGGCGGTATTTCTCATTTCGGAGCGATTCCATACATTGTTCGCCACATGTCCCCGCGTACGACCCAAAAACCGCCGTTCATCGCGCGTTATCGTTCGTCCGTAAACACGACGCGATATCCACGAGAGTCGTCCGATTTGGGGCGATCCATCCGACGGTAGTCGCTCCACGAAGATGTACGGGTGTTAATCCAAGTCAATAGTGTCCCTGGCCCACCATTTCATCGCCCTCCGATACGTTTTCCACCATCGATCTCCTCATGAGAACTGACAGTCCAGATCACTTACCTCTCTGCCAGTCGACTCCGTACCTCCACGTCACCCGTTCCACGTGTGTTCACCCCACGTCCATCTCATATACATATTTCATTCCAAAGCCTATTTCTAAGGTTTTACATGTAATCTTATGCATTTCTGCCAACCTGCAACCAGAGTATTTCTCCGTCATTCCACTGTGTTTCCGTCGTCATCATTCCACCATTTCACCATCCCCACGCATGATTTTTCTTAACAAGTTTGCGGGTTTTGCAGGGTTACAGTGGTGGAAATCTACCATGATTTATAGCCTTTGTTACAGTAACAGATAAAACATCAAAGGACCATTTTTCAGAGGCTGGAATTATGGAGAAAGGCCTGGGAAGCTATGTTGACAAGACTTCCATTAAAGAAGCAGGGTTGAAATCTGTCAAACCCTTCATAGTCATTCAAAGCACAGATTGTGCAGATGGAGATATTAATGGAGCAACAGAGAAATATCAGGGAATGATCGAGGAATTCAACATTCAGCATTGAAGACCTTAAACCGTAATTCAGGGTTTAGAAGGCAGAGGGTACCATTCACAGAAAAAATACCTTAAAGTTTTCTTTTCAGCACCATTTTCTTTCAGGAAAGGAAGGAATGTTTATGTTATTTTACTTTTTGTCGTGTTCCTGAAGAGTTTTCTACCCAGTGCATTTATTTCTGTAAGCAAGCAGCAGAGTACAAACAGCATTACAAAGTCATCGAACATTATGGGTGTGCATGTTTCAGCCATCTTGTTTTAATTAGGCAAATTAAATGATCATCACCTACTCCTTTTCGATCTTTCTTGTTCCCCTATAAAGCTCCCGGAAAATAGATGATTCAAGGTTCCAGATTTTATCAGAAAATTATGCAGTGAAAGGATTTTTGTATACATTTTTGTTGAACTCTTGTATGAAGGCTCAGAGCCCATAGGGTCTCAGTGAGGAGGAGTTCCATCTGTTAAGAGGATTCTGATCTTTGGTATTTCACAGTGTGTAACTTTCTCTCTTATGTGTTATTTTAATAGATCATTTCATTTCATCTATCTTTCCTGTATCATGTTTTGGAATGCGAGTGGCTCACTGATTTTTGGTATGGATTTATCCTAGTTGATACCCATGCTCGAATTAGTCAAGCGCTTTAAATATGGCTCATGCATGATATTCTGTTCCATTATTCATCTAAACCGTATTTCTGCTATATTAGTTTCTTTGGGAGGGTGTTTTTAAAACGTTATTGTCATGTATGGATTCTTAGATGGGTAAGCCCATGCATGGTGGTATTGTGTATCTGGATATCAACTCAATGATAACTAATATCTTCTCAGTATTTCATTCACTACATACACCTTCTGATAACTTATTTATGTGAGGTATTTCTGAATCGGCCCTCTTTACAGTAAGCTTTCTCTGAATTGTCTTTTGCTTTTATATTGGATTTTTGCATGTTGCCTCTGCAGTATTCCTTTCTATGTGTCAGTTTCTAAAGGTCTTGGTCCTATTTAGATTAGTATTCCTTGTTTTACAAGAGATAGCATGAGAGATTTTTATTGATAACTTCCTCTATTGTACCATATGATCCTTGCTATATAAGATGTCCTAGGCACTGGTCTATCACAACTCTAGGTTGTCTCTAGGAGCGACAACAGGGATATTGCCTCTATAAACATGTTGAAAGCTCCAGACCTTGTCTAATGATCAACCCTTATAGGCGAAGGGAAATGCTTAACTTATATTCCTCTTTATGAGTATCATGCACTTTAAAGGCTAATTTGATATTTCTCATCCATGTATGCATTCCAACATCACCTTCAAAATCATAGGGATTGCATTTTGTCTTTCTATCATTTTCTCGACCTGCCTTAGTCTTGCAAGTTGTCATGTGAAAAAATGTCATTTAGAATCACCAAGTGATTATTTTTCGTGATTCTTTGTATTTATCAAGATTCGAAGTTTGATTACTTTTTGCCAAAATCTCAGCCTTGTAGCTCGTAAACCAATTCGTATGCATACAAATATGCACTACTATTGCAACTACGATAGTACAAGAAGAAATAAAATAACAATAAACCCCAAATAAGTAGAAAATGACAACAGGAAAAACAATGTTTAGAGGCATCCAAATAATATCGAGGAAGAGCTCTGCAATGTAGGTTGTTAATTGTATTGATCAAGTAATGAGTTACAAAATAAGGGGAAACCCTTGGTTATACAAACAGGAAGAAACCAGAACTTCAAGCTCAAGTAACTATTAAGTGTCATGAGACTCTTATTACATGAAAGTGGCCTTTTACAACTGTTGAAATAAGACACCATGAGACCTAATACTAGAACATTAATACATAATATGAGCTTATGAAAGTGGCATGTTATAATTATTGAAATTAGAAACCATGAGACCTAATACTAAAATATTAATAAATGTACAAGTCTACATACAAGATAGCTCATATTCATACATTTTAATACATAATAAAGATGGAATGGTTAGATGCAAAACCTTTTACCCATACATACATATATGGTGAAGTGGAGTTATGTATAAGCTATATTAGATTAGCTAGGAGATGGTGATGACGAGATGGCATGGTAGCTATAAACTACACAAAACATCCCAGACTTAATCATGGAATTTTTATAGTAGATTGAGCATGCAATTCAGGCTAACTACCATAAATAACCAGCCTCTCCTTCACGCTCGTGTTTCATGGGTAAGAATAAAAATAGAAAGGCCTACTCTGGCAAGAAGAAATCATCACTACTTATTTCTAGGCCATTTTGTATGAAGAGTAGAAAAATGTGATTAGATATTACAATTAGCATTTTCTACTTTATCGATTTGTGCCCTTGGCCATTGCTATCCCTTTCCCTATTTTAACCATTCATATTGAATTTTTTTCCCACCCACTCACTGAAATATTCATTAAGTAATGAATTCTCACTTTTCATGTCTCAAAATCCAGACCAAATACATTTAATGATTTTGCTATATTCAAATACATTATTGTTGGCCCTTCCTCAATGCTTGCCCACTTGAAGTTGCACCCTAAAAACAAACACGTGGAATTTCATTACATAATAGTCTTGTAAAAATTTCACGTAGAAGTAGACCTATTAAGGAAAGTCTCATAAAACTATGGAGTAGATTCAAATTAACAATTCAATCAACTAGTTAATAAGACCAATAAAAACTACACTGTACAAATATGAATAATTCTGTTCTAACTTCTAAATTTATGAAATTTATTGCAGTATATAATTGGATATACTTACAACATTAGACAATTGGTCTCTTATGTCATACATAGATCTCAACATGGCCTCCAAAGTGTCTTTCGTTATCTGAAATTTGACATCAGTTTCTCCAGATGAAGATTGTGTAGTTTCCTGAAGCTGCGTGTGTGGAGCACATATAAATGAATTTTAGAAAGCATTCTAGTGTAGAACATTTCTCTTAAAAATAACCAATAATCAATCATATTTCAAGCATTTTTTTCATATGAACCTATCCTCTATCATGAATGTTAAGCCATTCTTTGATGAGCATCAAAGATCTAAGTGTCTTTGACATCCACACAGTTGACCCAAAACAAAAGGCATTTTATCTTATGTTCCAAAGACATTGAAAAAAAAACAGATGATGTTCTGCTTTGCTTGCATACGATGGCATACAATACATATATTAGTATGGAAAAAGAAGGAATTATACAAAGTTGTAAAAACAAAATTGCATGAAGCAAAAATACATATAAAACGTAATTTTTCACTCATTTTTTCCAGTGCCAGTTTTGTACATATATATGTGAGTTATTTCATAGCCACTGCCTGACCAAGTTTAAAAAATCTGAAATTTCTAGTTCTCTCACAAATAGACAGATAGCATGTAACTGTCAGTTATGCAGTAAATTTTTGTAGTGTCTAATAATCAATCTCATTGTCTACAATAGAAATCACAGATCTTGCCCCAAGTGGCCTCTTATTATTCATAAATTATAGAGAATATTAGCCATCATTCTTGTGCAAAAACACTAGTCTTAAAGTGAGTCCAGAGCACTCTCTCATGTCCAAAACCTTTAGGTTTGATAGTTGATCAAATTCTATGGGAAGGTCCTTCAAAGAGTTGCACAGTGAAATATCAAGAAATTCTAGTTGATGAAGTCTGCAAATGGAAGGAGGAAGCATTGACAAGCTTGGACTTGCAGAAAATCTCAGCAACCTAAGTGACCTTAAATTTCCCATGTCATCAAGTAACTTTTGGATAAGATGAAAATCCGTGAAAAACAACCTTTCCACGAAAATTAAACTGCATATGTTTGCTGGAAATTCCTCCAAATCGCTACAATGATCAAAGATAATTTCTACAAACTTAGGAAACTCTAGGACTTGCCCCTTGTCAAATAGAGTCATATTTCCCAATTTCTCCTAGGATCGACAATACTTGTAAAGAGGAGGTAGTATAAACTTCTCAAGGAATACAGACTTGAGCTGGGTAACTGACAAAAGTAATGACATGCCTTTAAGTACTGCATGCTTTGAATTGTAATTGTACATGATAAGAACCTGAAGTTTTGGCATGGTATGTAAAAATGTTGGAAGACAGTATTGACTTGCATCAAAGAACAAAGCCAGAGCTTTCACCTCAGAAAAATCTATTTGAGATCAATCTTGTTCTTCCATTGAACCTATAGTAATGTCCCAAAAATGCAAAAGTTAGAAAGCTGAGATGCTATGCTCATAAAAATGCTTCCTTATTAAATTTGAAAATTTAGTAAATTGAACAAATAATTATTCAATGCTTATGCAGGGAAAAGAAAATAAGTTTCAGGAATGACCTGTATGAATTGAAACAAATTGAACCTGAGATGTATGCTCTAGTGCCAACCAGTTCGTGGAATTTACCATCCTCTTTAGCAGGCATGAAAAGCCTCTTATGAACGGCACTATACTGGCTAGCCAGACGCACGGCTAAATCATGCATCACTTCATGTTGAGTAAAGAAAAGCTCACTATCATAATCAAATGAGATGCCTAGACTCCTGATACATAAAAACTTGTATTAACCAAAGGTAGTGATCTGAAAAACACCTTTATCTTTACCAGCTAACACATTGATTTATCTTACCTTCTTGATTTCTGATTTTTTTTTGCCTCAAATTTTTTGCAAAGTTGGTGCTCATAAAGACTTTAAAATTAAGTTGAGATACAAATATGAAGAATAATAAGAACAAAAAAATCAGAAAATTTATTGAAGGCAGCAAATCTAAGCCAGTTCCTCACCTTGAATCGCTTGTGAGATTTAGGAGATTTCAACTTGCAAGTTCTAACAAGACCACAAAAGTATCTTTCCTATCCATTCCACGGGCATATACCCAAACATCCAACAATGAATCTACAAATATCTTTCTACCCTTGGGAAATTCCCCCAAGTCCATAAATCAGTCCTTTGTTTCATCATCAAGGACATCAATACTTGTTTCCAAGCAATGGAGTAGATCCTCTCTATGATGTTTCGATATAGATTCTGCTCTTGAAAGTTTCTTCTTAGCCTTTTCCCAAACTGGTTGTGGCTCATTGCGCAAAGAGCTTCCAATCACCTTGAGGGCAAGTGGTAAACCCATACAGACTGCTTCAATTGACAAATATTTTAGCAGTTAAACATGTTAATCTTCTGCAGAAATATAGAGCATTAAAAAAATTTCTGGAGTTGTTAACTCTCCAATTTTAGACCTATAAAACAATTTATCTGTCAAAGGGAAATGAAATCAATCTGAGTTTGAACACTGTATAATAGGATGCAAAGCATTCAATCAGGATAGAGAAACAAGTAGTTCAAGTATGATATTTTGAATAGTATGTCATATTCATACATGTTTAACAACAACTTCGTCATTTCTTGTTGGAATCGAAGGCTGTCCAAAGGCCCAGAAACAAAAATGAGACAGGGCATCATCCTTCTGCAACATGGACTCTATTTTCTCGTAAGTCACCTATTGACCCTAATCACTTATCAGCCTCATGAACAAAGACAAATCTGTGAACCCTAGACAAAGTATTTACCCTAATCACTCATAAGCCTCATGTACAATTACAATTATGTGAACACTAAAAGAAATGTTCTGTACAAAAAAAGTGCCAAACAGCTTAAACTCTTTCCACCAATATATCCCAGTCAGGAAAATGTTTACGAGAATAGCCATATGAAACCTTAGGCAAAACCTTATTAGAAGGATCAAAGTTGGCATCAAACCTTGAGAAATGGAAATTTGAAGAAAAAGGCCCAGACGAAATATAATCAGCAACTCCTCCATCCAAATACCCTTCTCCATTCCGTCCATCAACCTGTTGAGCTACCAAGATATCATTCCATTTTGTTATGTAGGAATTCCCATGCAGGCGACCCTTTGCATTCATATAAGTCTACCCCAGCACTCCATGAACTTGTGATGAAAGGAAAACCTTCTCCATTTCCATAGACAAATGAATAAAAGCATCATCATCGTACCAATATCCCATTCAGACCCAATATGATGAAAATTTACGTCCTTCGAAAACAACAATGATCGAATAGAAAGAACTTGTGGTATTGATAGTTATCATAAGATATAACGATTTGACCATCTAATGACCTATAATTCTCTCCTTGTTTAAGATGAATAACTGCACCATCCACTTCAATGTTTTGTAAGAAGCCAGACCCATTTGGCTCACGTCTGATCCTTCTATTGTGTGCAATATGAGTCTATGAGACCAAAAGAGAATTGCAAGAGCTTTTATCCATGTTCTTTGTGGGATTGTGGATTCCACAGTGCCTGCTAACTGCATATTCATGTGAAAAGTTTGGTCTGAGATAAAACAGTAGATGGATTCAGGTTTTCCACTGAAATCAAAATGCACTCCATCCCAACCTGTGAAGTGAGGGTCACCAAATACACCCGGGACAACACTGCTCTGTGCATAAACATTACTGGACAAGAAAATGAAAAATATTTGACTTCTAATAAAAGTTATCTTCATATTATATGGTTTAGGTAGCACTTTATGATATATAAATACAAATAAATATCAAACTCTAAATTATGCTATCTTCTATCAGACCAACTAAAATTTCTATCCAATGGTCTAAGTGACTATCAAAATTCTTCTGCGATAGAATTACAAGATCTCCAACTGGCAGAATACTTCAAGATCTGTCCAAAGGCCCATAAACAAAAATGAGACAGGGCATCATCCTTCTGCAACATGGACTCTATTTTCTCATAAGTCACCTATTGACCCTAATCACTTATCAGCCTCACGAACAAAGACAAATATGTGAACACTAGACAAAGTATTTACCCTAATCACTCATAAGCCTCACATACAATTACAAATATGTGAACACTAAAAGAAATGTTTTGTACAAAAAAAGAGCCAAACAACTTAAACTCTTTCCACCAATATATCCCAGTCAGGCAAATGTTTACGAGAATAGCCATATGAAAACTTAAGAAAAACCTTATTGGAAGGATCAAAGTTGGCATCAAACCTTGAGAAATGTAAATTTGAAGACAAAAGCCCAGATGAAATATAATCAACAACTCCTCCATCCAAATACCCTTCTCCATTCCGTCCATCAACTTGTTGAGCTACCAAGAGATCATTCCATTTTGTTCTGTAGGAATTCCCATGCAGGCGACCCTTTGCATTCATATAAGTCTACCCCAGCACTCCATGAACTTGTGATGAAAGGAAAACCTTCTCCATTTCCATAGACAAATGAATAAAAGCATCATCATCAGACCTTAGGTCAGGAATCTCAGGACCTACAATTACATGAATCTCTGCTACGTCCTTCAGAAAAACAGTGTAGTGATTAGATGGCAAGAACTTGTGGTATTGATAGTTATCATAAGATATAACGATTTGACCATCTAACGACCTGTAATTCTCTCCTTGTTTAAGATGAATAACTGCACCATCCACTTCAATGTTTTGTAAGAAGTCGGACCCATTATGGCTCACGTCTGATCCTTCTATTGTGCGCAATATGAGTCTATAAGACCAGAAGAGAATTGCAAGAGCTTTTATCCATGTTCTTTGTGGGACTGTGGATTCCACAGTGCCTGCTAACTGCATATTCATGTGAAAAGTTTGGTCTGAGATAAGACAGTAGATGTATTCAGGTTTTCCACTAAAATTAAAATGCACTCCATCCCAACCTGTGAAGTGAGGGTCACCAAATACACCCGGGACAACACTGCTCTGTGTATAAACATTACAGGACAAGAAAATGAAAAATATTTGACTTCTAATAAAATTTATCTTCATATTATATGGTTTAGGTAGCACTTTATGATATATAAATACAAAGAAATATCAAACTCTAAATTCTTCTATCTTCTATCAGACCAACAAAAATTTCTATCCAATGGTCTAAGTGACTATCAAAATTCTTCTGCGATAGAATTATAAGATCTCCAACTGGCAGAATACTTCAAGATCTGTCCAAAGGCCCAGAAACAGAAATGAGACAGGGCATCATCCTTCTGCAACATGGACTCTATTTTCTCGTAAGTCACCTATTGACCCTAATCACTTATCAGCCTCACGAACAAAGACAAATATGTGAACACTAGACAAAGTATTTACCCTAATCACTCATAAGCCTCAAGTACAATTACAAATATGTGAACACTAAAAGAAATGTTCTGTACAAAAAAAGTACCAAACAGCTTAAACTCTTTCCGCCAGTATATCCCAGTCAGGCAAATGTTTACGAGAATAGCCATATGAAACCTTAGGCAAAAGCTTATTGGAAGGATCAAAGTTGGCATCAAACCTTGAGAAATGGCAATTTGAAGACAAAATCCCAGATGAAATATAATCAGCAACTCCTCCATCCAAATACCCTTCTCCATTCCGTCCATAAACCTGTTGAACTACCAAGAGATCATTCCATTTTTTTCTGTAGGAATTCCCATGCAAGCGACCCTTTGCATTCATATAAGTCTGCCCCAGCACTCCCTGAACTTGTGATGAAAGGACAACCTTCTCCATTTCCATAGACAAATGAATAAAAGCATCATCATCAGACCTTAGGTCAGGAATCTCAGGACCTGCAATTACATGAATCTCTACTACGTCCTTCAGAAAAACGGTGTAGTGATCAGATGGAAAGAACTTGTGGTATTGATAGTTATCATAAGATATAACGATTTGACCATCTAACGACCTGTAATTCTCTACTTGTTTAAGATGAACAATTGTACCATCCACTTCAATTTTTTGTAAGAAGCCGGACCCATTATGGCTCACGTCTGATCCTTCTGCTATGCGCAATATGAGTCTATGAGACCAGAAGAGAATTGCAAGAGCTTTTATCCATGTTCTTTGTGGGACTGTGGATTCCACAGTGCCTGCTAACTGCATATTCATGTGAAAAGTTTGGTTTGAGATAAGACAATAGATGGATTCAGGTTTTCCACTGAAATCAAAATGCACTCCATCCCAACCTGTGAAGTGAGGGTCACCAAATACACCAGGGATAACACTGCTCTGTGCATAAACATTACAGGACAAGAAAATGAAAAATATGTGAAGTGAGGGTCACCAAATACACTCGGGACAACACTGCTCTGTGCATAAACATTACAGGACAAGAAAATGAAAAATATTTGACTTCTAATAAAAGATATCCTCATATTATATGGTTTAGGTAGCACTTTATGATATATAAATACAAAGAAATATCAAACTCTAAATTCTGCTATCTTCTATCACACCAACTAAAATTTCTATCCAATGGTCTAAGTGACTATCAAAATTATTCTGCGATAGAATTACAAGATCTCCAACTGGCAGAATACTTCAAGATATCCAAGTGGAAGAATACTTCAAGAAGATTTGTAGAAGTTGCAAACACCAAAAAAATGCAATTCTCAAAAGACCTAGATGGTTATACAAACCCAAATTGCACTAAAATGTTGCTAGCTTGCTCCCTAAAATATCAAAGGGATTGTGGAACCAAAACAATGGTATGAAGGAATAAAACCCAAAAAGTTGGCTGTGATGCAGAGAAATATGAACAATAAAATCAGTTTCTCTACCATGCAATGATTCATTTTGCTGATATTATTGGCACAGGATATAAGGGCCCTACTTATGACAAGTTCAGGTAAGCAATTCTTCAAAAGGAAAAGAGAAATAACAACACCAGATTGGAAGACCTTAAAAAGTAAAGGGAAACAAAAGGTGCACAATAATGTCTTGATAGGAAGCCAGTCCTATGCGCGATATTACCTCCCTAACCCTCTCCTCCTACCTCCTCCACGATGGTTGATAGGAACCATACCAGTCGAAGCAAAAAATCGAAGCCAGTCCTCCATGAGTCCTCCGCTCGATATTACCTCTGTAACCCTCTTCTCCCACCTCCTCTGCGATGGTTGATAAAAATAGTCGAACCAGTACAACCACGATGGTTGATAGGAACAATCGAACCAGAAAATCGATGGTTGATAGGAACAGTAAACTAGAACAACCGCGATGGCGATGGTTGATAGGAACAGTCGAACCAGAAAATCGATGGTTGATAGGAACAATCGAACCAGAAAATCGAATTTACATACCTAACCCTCTCCTCCCACCTCCTCCGCGCTCTTTTTCGGCCTTCACTTACGCGCTTGGCCCAAAAAAAAATAAAAAATACCCCAAAACATTTATATTTTATATCATAAATAAAAACCCACCCACTCCTAGTTATATAGGCAATATAATGTTTTTTGATTTTTTGATTTTTTTTACCCCAATATGAATGCACGTGATATAATATTGGCTTGTCAGTGGCGCCCCCGTGGGCCACATTAGGGGAATTTTGAGGTATAAAATGGGCCTCCTAAGGAAATTATAAAATAATAGTGGAAATAATAAAATAAGATTACATTACATCATCAAATCTTAGAGGGAAAAAAGAAAAATAAAAAGAATAATAAAATAATAAAACTACTTTTTCAACTTATCTCCCTAAATGTTTACTCAAATTTCGAGTGGGAGTACTTGTTGGATGCAAAATTTAATTCCTCATCCAAGGAGTACCCATGTTGCATACTTTCAATGGACCATGCTACACAAAAAATGAAAAATACATGAAAAATGTGATTATATTTCCAATTTTTTGTGTAGAATTGTTCATCGAAAGTGGAAACATGGGTACTCCTTGGATGAGGAATTAAATTATGCATCCAACGAGCACTCCCACTCGAAATTTGAGTAAAAACTTAGTGAAATAAGTTGAAAATACAGGTTGAAAAAATAGTTTTATTATTTTATTATTTTTTATATTTTTAATTTTTTACTCCAAAAATGGTGAATCATCCCCCATGGTTGACATCATCATCTTGAATCCTATTGGTTCTTATAAAGTTTATTTTGCTAGATTGGAGGTTTCTGTGGTGTAGTTTTTCAGATGTAAAACTCGGAATATCCACAGTGGTCATTTTTAGTCTATGTTTCGAATCTAAATCAAGACTCGTCTTCAGGACAACCTGCTAAGAAGAGAATAGATCAGGGTCAATAAATAGTGGAAAGACAGAGATGAAAGGGCTGACCAGTTCTTAAATTTTTTAAATTAATTAGCTATTTATTTTAGTTTAAAAAAAAAAATTAATTTTATTTATAATTTAATAATGACACATTAATTATTATTATTATTATTGTTTATTAAATAATTTATAAGCTATTCTACCCTATTTGTTATTATTATTTTATTAAAATTAATATTATTTAAAATTATTTTTATTAAAACTTTTATTTTATTTGTTAATACTAAATATTAGTGGATAAATGTTTGAAATATTTAGGTAGTTTTGTTAGAAACATTATAAGATGGTAAACATATATTATAATGGGTAAATATAAAATTTTATAAATTATTGTAATAATGAGGAGATATTATAAGGTTTTATTTATTATTATTTTATTAGAATTAATTGTATTAAAAAAAATTATTCAATTTTATTAATACTAAATATAAGAGGTATTAATAATTAAAGGTAGGTTGTTACTAAAAGTAAGGAACAATATTAGGGTTATTTTAATAAATATATTTAAGATGGTAAGTAAAGGGATGCCCTATATTATAATGGGAAACTATAAATGATCCTAGATATTTGTGATAATTTGGAGTTTATTATTATTAGTATTAGAAGGGTTATTTATTAGGCAGTGTAGCCTTACTATTATGTTATATTTTATTGAAAGCAAAGAGAAGGGTTTAAGGCAGGATTAGGAGTGTTTTAATATTTAAAAGAGGTTTAGAAAGGTAGCAGGTTAGTGGGAGGAAATGTGCCATGAAATGATTTAGGAAATAGGAAGATAGAAGGTAAGGGGTGGTGTGAGGGGAGGAGTATTATGAATGGGATACGTCAGGAAAGCGTGGAAGGACAGTGACGAGCGGGAGGATGGACAAGTTGTCAAAAAACAGTGTCGGGGGGGGGGGGAGAGATTATTTACGGGAAAGAATCTGAATACAATTCCTGCCAATTTCTACGCCTCCATCTCTATTGAGGTTGTGAGGGTGTTTAATGATTTCCAGGGCTTCACGCACTTTACGCTTAAAATTATGCTTCTCATTGGTAATGACCACTGCATCTTCAAGGCATATGTGGTGACATGTCTTATTAGAGTGTTCTGCCAAAGCCGAGGTTTTGGTTCTTCCCGGTCTGATGTCCGCACCATTGACCCTGATCTATTCTCTTCTTAACAAGTTGTCCTGAAGATGAGTCTTGATTTAGACTCGAAACGTAGACTAAAAATGACGACTGTGGATATTTCGATTTTTACATCTGAAAAATGTTTATTTTGGTTGTACATTTTTCTTAGGAGGCCCATTTTTTACCTCAAAATTCCCCTAATGAACCATTGTTGTTCCTATCCTCCCTCTGGCCCAGTTTCTCTCCCATATAAAAAAGGGACCATCGATCGCATTGTAAATATATTGGCCAAAAATAACATAAAAACTATTTTCAAACCCCATAAAACTCTTAAATTGTATGTTGGTTAGCCAAAGACAAGTATGACCCCATGTTTTGTTCAGGATTCTACCAAATCCATTATTCCTACGGAAAGTGTTACATTGGCCAAAAATGATGCCCCTTCAAAGCCTTTCTTAAGGAACACGTGTTGATACCAACCATGACCAAATATCAAAGTCTTCCATCATAGAGCATTCATTTAATTCCAAGAATCTCATTTGATTTAATCAATACAAAGTCGTAGCTTCTATCCTTTTTACAACCCTTGGATCATTCAGGAAGCCCTCAAAATCGAGAAGCACCCCAAAAAAAAATCAATAGGGAAGATGGCTATAGGCTAAGCTAATCTTGGAAGTCAGTCATCCACCATCTCACTCATTGGGTTCAATCCTCTTTATGGTTACATTTCACTCCTCCCTACCCTTTATTTTTGTTTAGTGTTTGTGGTCCTCTTGATCTATTTATTTTTTTTAATGTTTGTGATCCTCTTGATCCCTTTATTTTCATTTTCCTTCTCTCCCGCCTTCTTCCTGCCACCCCCCTCCCCATTTTAGTTAAGAACTTTAAACTTCTTTCCTATTTCTTCTTGTGCTTTAGTCATTGTGATTCATATTTTATTGTATTAATTTAAATATATTCATATAACTTCATACACCTTCATTTGAAGATTTTCACATATATATATATGGCCTTCTTAATAGTACTATTTGACTCTAATCGTCATACTCTTTTATCCCTCTTAATAGTATAATTTTTTCATACATATAATTGTATTATATGTTCATAATGTCGTGTTAATTGATTTTCTTAGTCTATGTGTTTAATATAATTTCATATTCCTTATTTGAATTTTTGACCTGAAACTCTTCTTGAACGACCACTAGGTGGTATTTTTCTAATTTCATTATATGTCCATTAATGTTCGGTTAATTGATTTTCTTAATCCTTCTGTTTAATATAATTATATTCCTTAATTGAATCTTTGGCCTCAAACTCTTGGCTTCTTTAATGGCTACCTTATGGTATTTTTCGAATTAAAGGCTCCTTAGCACTCATTTCAACATCATTAAGCATGCAGGTCCTTGATGATGGGTGGAGTGTCCACCCAAAACGTTGGACAGTTTAAATATGCTACAAATTTGTCCTCCAAAAATTCTTGACAATGTGAGTAACTGTGAAAATCTACATACACTTATAAAATGACAGATGCTTTTGTAGTAAGATGAACTCCTCGCATAACATTGGGACATGGCACTACATCTCGCTTGCATAGAATCCATCCTTGCTTGTTTGAAAGGCCCAGTTTCTATATGCACCCTAGTGTATCTGATTGAAGTGTCCACTTCTTCATAGCATGTTCCTAACTGTTACGAGTTCTTAGATACATAGCTATCTCACTTTGTATAATACAACCAACACTTTGAATTATGTTAATGTTTTCTAGTTTTATATGCATTATTTTAACTATTTTTATAAATTGTATTATAAGCTAAAACACTTAGTATTCGAAAAATATAAAAAACTAAATATGTAATTATTTAAACCTCATCTCTCTTTCTTCGAACTAAAATCCTCAAATTTTCCCTAATAATAAATCACAACATTAAATAAAATGTTCTCCTTATTATTTATTATTTATAATTAATAGAAAAGTCATTAAACAAAGAAAATCTACAATTATTATATAACCATTATACATTTTAAAATTATTTTTATGACAAAAAAAACTTCCAATTATATAAATTCCACAATAATTTAACTATTATACATTTTAGAATTATTAAAAAAAAAAAAAAAAAATCCAATTATATAAATTCCATATTAATTTTAAAAACATTTTCATAAATGCAAAACACTTACATCCCATAAAATAATCAAAATACACCTACATGGTTATTACACCGAAGGTGTTCTATTGTGGAGCTTTTCGTAGCGACACTGTAGAGATTCGTCATCTTCGACACAATCTCTGACACGTGTCAAGTACCACCTGTCTAGTTCGGGCCCTGTTGTTGGCTCCTTGGGGTTTGACTTGCTCTGCGCAGACTTGCAATCTGACGGTCGATCCTCACGGTTGATGACGCCAAGGAATAATGCCTTGAAAATCCATGAGGCGAATTCTGAAAGAGCCAGTTCTGGGTGAATTTCCATAAATCTTTGTCTCTCCATGAATGCTTATTCTCGGCGAATAAGTGGAATACGTTGTTCCAGTTCGGAGCGGGACGAATAGAGACTCTGTCAGAATCGGGCTTTGTTGGTTCAAGGAGTATCGAACTCTATCTATGGTGAAAATGATGTCATTTTGTTGTTGAAGGAGTGACCCTGTTGGGACGTATTAACTGTGGAAGGAAGCAATTGACAAATCTGATGAAGCTTTGATACAAGAAAGGCTACATGGAAAATAGTTACAACTGACAAAAATGATGAAGCTTTGATACAAGAAAGGCTACATGAAATTAATCTGCAGTAAATAAATGCATTCAGTTGCAGACATGTGAGCATCACCACCAGAATGTGAAGCGCGCAGGAACTGCATGCACCACGATCCACTCATTAGAAAAAGCATCAGGGTTCTTGAGACGGACGCCATTGATGGAAAAGGGATTGGTAGATGTAATCATAAGCCGCTGGCCCTGGAGCAGGGTATCAAATACAGTCCCCACAGCAATCGAAAGCAGGTCTGCGTACAACAATTTTTTGTTGGGAAGAATATGATACCTCACATTGTTCACGAAAGCCTGGCCATCTGGGGCGAAAATCGAATCATCATTGAGCGTGAAAATGGTGAGACTGTGCAAACCCACAAGCTCAGGGGATTTGATCGGTAGGCCCAAGGCCAAGATGTTGTAGCCCCGATTCCTCAACCCAACGATCGAATCGAATTTCAAGTCATTAAGGGTCTAGTTTGTCAGAGGATCGGTTCTTTTGTTTAAATTTGTTTTAGCGCAGATTTGGCTATGTTTCAGAATAATGGTTACAATGTGATGCGATGAAGTTGTGGGGGCGTTCTAATTGCCTGTGTATGGTGTGAAAACAAAAAAACGTTGCTTTAAAATTTAGTACCTGTGCAGATATAGTGACTACACAGCTTGACATAACCTTCCCTTCACTTGCTCTTTGCTCTGTGATTCAACAGTCACCACATCTGAAAATCCCACCTTATTATCCCACATGGCATCGTTCGGCGCTTTTGCGAGTCCATTCTACATACGAATTATGAAGAACTCTGTGAACGCAGAAATCTCCCTAGGGACGAGTTTGGAATGAATGGTGTTGTACAATATATTCTTTGATAAGACAGTGAGACGAAAATAAAATGCAACTTAAATTAAATGGGCAAATCCGATCAAGCACAGCAAAATCAAACTACAGAGAGCGTTGCAGGACTCCATGACCTGTCAAAACCGTACCTTTCTGGTTGATCTCAGTGCGTATTTTTCCCTCATATATGCGCGTATAGTGACTGTGTTTTATCAATGCCGTAAACTACAAGGATACTGCTCACCAGACACGACAAACCCACATCCAGTCAATTGGTCCATCGGGCAATGCTGGTCCAGATCTTGGTGTTCCGAAAGAAAGCGGAGGTGGGGCTTCTGCAAGAAAACGATTTATGCCAAACCGCTACTCCATTGATGTAGATTCTTGGATGCCAAGAGCTCGAGGTCAGACGCATTCGCCTTGGTGATTACCAGGCCGTTTCCAGCTGGGTTCCGTCGGAGAGCCTTTCCAGGTCCTGGAAGCTGAAAACCCCCTTCACAATGTGGTGATTCAGGCGAGTAGTAGAGAAATCTTCTGGCGGGACCGAAAAATTCATGCAGACGGCTGAATCGCTGGGAGCAAACAGAGTAACAGAGTCTTTCCGAAAACCACCCTGCCATTCTGCACTGCTTTTCCGGAGCAGGCGGTATTGAACAAATCACAGCGATTCCATAGATTAAATGACACGTGGCTAGACCACTGTTTCAAAACCGCCGGGTAAAACGCACCTTCGCGCGTTATACATCGGTTGAAGATGCCGTGCGAAATGTGTACAGACCGTCGATCTGGAGTGTCACCATCAGACGGCGGACGTTTCACGAAGATGTGCGAAATTTAATAAAAAAACCCGGAGGTTAATATTGGATTACAGTTACAACCTCAACTAATGGTGCCAAACAATAAACGAAGTGTATAGCTTCAGAATTGGGATAAATGACAAATTTGTTCATTGAGCAGGGCTTGCATTATTTCTTCTATATGTCTTCAGATCCATGCTTAAACATCGCTTCCTCTTCTGCCCTGTTCATTGCAACCAATTAAGGGGTCACCTTAGATTGAGCATATATAGGCGATTCCCAGTTGGAGATCATATTAACTCATGAAATTTCAATGGTGGTAATTAGATCAGAAGCTTTAGCTCTTAAAATGGTGATCGCAGTACTCTAGATTCAAATTTCATGACTCCCTCTAACAAATAGAGACTAAAATTGGAATTTTGAGGTCAATATCATTCATTCATGAGGCTGTGCACTTCTATTTCAATATGTATCAAAATGGGTATTTTAAAATTAGTACCTGAGTGGTGTAAATCGCGAATTCAACGCCAACAGTGGGCTTACACTGATGGGAGAAACAGTTGCGAGTCACTCTGGAGATGATGTTGGACTTACCCACGCTGGAGTCCCCTGTGAACATCACTTTGAATAAATAATCATAGTCTTCATTGCATCTGCGGTCCATTTAAAAGCAAAGCAGTATTATTATTTATATTCGTATTCCCTGCTGCTCCTATAATTTAAAAATGTATTAAGGTTTATGGATCAATAAAAGTATGTCGATGGACATTTAGGCTCATTTCATATTTGGGTTCCTTATTTTTCCATTCCATATTCCGGTTCAGAAATACATTGCAAAGTCTCCCTTTAACAAATGCCAGATCTGTCCATTCTTTTTATAGCAAAAAAGTGGTGTAAAAGTGATGAAATAAAGTTCAATAAAAACAATTAATTATATATATATTTTTTATTATAAAATATGAAAAAAATAATTTCTTTAAATACTTTTAAAAAATGTATTTTTGAAGCTATATTTTTTAAATTAATTAGTCAAAAGAAATTAATAAACTATATAAATTAAATGATAAAATAAATACATTTTAAAAATTGGTCTTTCAATAAATAAAGATTTAATATATTTTTATATTTAAATCATATTATAATTCTTTAATTCTTTAAGAATAAATTAATATTAATAGAATTAGAAATAAATGAAAAATAAAAATATCAATTTTATAATTTTTAGAATACAATATAATTAATTTTTATTAATTTTATGCACAAAAAATATTAAAATTAAAATTATCAATTAAAATATATATATATATATATGTGTGTGTGTGTGTGTGTGTGTGTGTGTGTGTGTGTTTTTTAAAGAAAAAAAATCTCAATTTTATTTAACTTGTAATAAGGAATAAAATTAGCTCAAAGCATTTGGTATTTTATTTTATTTTAAATTATTTATTTATTTTATTTTTACTTTCAAATTACAAATTTAATTTATCTATTTTATTTTTATTTATAATTTTATCTTTATTTTATTCCATTTCTATTTATTTATTTTCTTTATTTCTTCATATTTTATTTCTTGATTTTCTATTTAGTCCAAATTCATTTTTATATTTATTATTAAACAAAGCATGTACATGGATTCACTTGACACACTATTTAACATTTTGTTTTCTTTTTTTCTTTTTTTTTCTTTTCTGTAACTAACAATAAACTGAAAAAAATTTCAAAATAAATATTCTTTGATATTTCTACCAAAACTTTAACAATCAATCATGTTTATTGTTCTTATTATTCAGTTAACTTTCTTAATGTCTTTCACGAAGCAAAAACAAAATTCACCCCCCTTCCCTTGCCTCCTACTTCCTCATGCCTTCCATCTCTACATCCTTGTTTCCTCCAACACTACCTCTACATCGCACTCAATTCATATGCATTTCTATTTAAACTATAAATAGTATTTCATTATTCTTAACATTTATCTTATTCGAAAATGTCAATTCTTAATCTCAATCAAAACACGCACGACCAGGCCAAACTCTATCATAGGCACAAATAGTTATTACAAAGTCGACTCCTTCGGTGTACCTTTGCACCCTTAAGGGCAAATGCTAGTTATCCTTTATATCAACATATTGTTAAATTTGATGTTTTCTCGATGTGAATTATTTCTACAATTAGAAAAGAGTTCTTATACATTACTACATTTTATTATATACATTTTTCATGTTTATGGGAAGAATATGTCTTCTATTTTAATATATTCTATTTTCTATATTTTTTATAACTTTTTTAACAAAAGCTACATAATAGCTAATACCTATCGTTTAGCATAAATACAATTTAATTAAACTAAAAAATAATAAAAATAAAAATTCATTACAAAAATATAACAATTTATTGTTAAATGTCTTCACCAAAAATTAATAAATACATGATTAACTAATATTATTTATATATATATATATATATACTAAATGATCTTAAATTGAAAATATGGAGAAAAAAACTATAATTCATGAAAATGGAAAAATAGAAAAAGGAAAAAAATCAAAATAAAAAGGTTAAATAAAAAGGAAAATAATAATAATGATTAACGCACACTAAGACCAATGCGGCTTATCGAACCTCAAGAAAGGAAAAAGAATCTGATTGTGATTCTTCAAAATCTTGTTTCTATGATCAAAGAGAAGGGAAATAAGTGCTCCAAGATCACTATAGGCGGGTTAGCTTAATAAGTCAAGAAGATTAAAAGTGTGGGAGATGTTAGGGAATTGAGAGCAGATGTGAGTAAGAGTCAGGCAGTCTAAAAGGAAGTGTTTTTCATCTTCCACCTGCTTAGTATCACAAATCTGACAGATTCTATCATTTCAAGGAGTCTTGGGAATAGACCATCATCCGGTCTCACTTTGAAGCTCATGAGAATTATCTCTTATCCTAGCGATGTTCATTTTTCTTAGTGTTGGTCAACGCATAGAGATAATTCTAATTATCAAGGGTGGGGTTGATCACCTCATTATAGTATCTTAGCTTCGTTTTACCCTCTAACTCCTTATCATCTCACAACTTGTCCTTAAACTTGGAGGTAATAGTATTTTTGACACTATCTTTGCTTCCCATACTGAGCTCCTCCTTAATTCCCCAATGGTTGAGCCAAGACTGGGCATCCTTATGCCACTCACGCTTGATGCGAAGGTGGGGTTTTTGACTAAAGTTAGAAGCAATTTTTGGGAGCCTTTTGGATTCCATGTTGTAAAGCTTCTTCTTATACATCAGATATCTAAACGGAATCGTACTTTCATTGTGGGACAAAACATCTTTGATCAAGAGGATAGGATAGGGAGTATTTCCCTTGATCTTTAGGTTGTAGGTTATGAATTGATTTTTAATTATCCCAATATTCCTCCATGACTCTCTAGATATACTGCAACCCCAAACTTCACATCCGTATAAGACAACAAGGATGACGAGAGTCTCAAAGAGGAACTTCTTTTTACTCCAAATGTAAAGATCTACCGACTTACAATTTTTTTCAAGCTCATAATCAGCTTTCCAGCCTCCAATCATCCTTTTCTTGATGCTATAATTCTAATTGAATTGATGAGGGAAGACAATACCCAAATATTTATAAGAAGAAACCTGCTCGAAGCACTCGTTATTATAAACGAAACTACCACGAGTGATGTTTTTGGATTTAATGATCATGACTTTAGTCTTGTCGGTATTAACTGTCATACCCATCTTGGAGCGGTAGACATAAAGAGTCTGAAGCTGCTCATCTAAGTCATCATGGATTTTTACAAGAAGAACGATATCATCGACATAAAGGAGAAGAGTAATAACTAATAGAAATAGAAGTTACTAAAGAAACCCACATTAGCTGATAAACTTACAAATAAATAAATTTAAATAATAATAATAAAATAACAAAAATTGAATTCCCATTATTAAACTATGAATAAATAGCATAACTTTTTAATCAAAAATAAACTAATAAACAGTCAAAAACAAAACTATATATATGATACCATACTTGTTGCAAGTGTAATAATAAATTGTCCACATCTCTAACTATATTTTTTATTTATTTATTTTCAGCTCCGACCAAATCAAAATCATTATTAAAAAAAGTAGTACGCATGTTTTCGATCATCCGTATATCATTGTCTTTTATTTCTAATTTTTTTTTGTCTTTTATTTCTATTTTTTTTATTGATTTATTTTCATTAAAAAAAAATCAAAATCACTTCCAACGGAAATGATAGATATATACCCTTTTATATTTTTATATTATCTTGTCTTCATCTCTAACCACGTTTTGCTCTATCTTTATTTTATAAAAAATCAAAATCACTTTTTAAAAATATTGAGACATATCTTATCTTGTTGCTTAATTATTTATAGATCATTTCCTTGGAGCAATTGTCAAAATTAAAATTATTGTTAAAATATAAATATTATAATATGTTTGTTAAAATTGTCAAAATGAAAATTATTGAAATATTATAATATGTTTGTTTTTAACGTTAATAACTATAGTATTTTATGTAAAAGAAAATAAATTATATAGTGTTAAAAAAATATAATTATTGATTGTTTGTTTATGGTTAGAATAGTTTTTCATGATAGATGAGTTATGTAGCCGGCTAGGTAGAGTATTTAATAAAATATGAACTATTTGAAAAATAAAAAGTATAGATGAGTTGTGTGGTAGGCTGGGTAGAGTATTTAATAAAATATAAACTATTTGAAAAATAAAAAGTATGGAAACATATTGGGTTAAACTAATTTGATATTGAGTTGAGCTAGTCTCTTATGTGTATTGATGATGTTTGAGACATTTTTTTAATGTAGTTATTTTTTAAACATGAGGTCATTGTTTATAATGACAGGATTAGATAGAGTGTTTTTTATATTTGGAATCCTTATTTCTTTTTTATTTTTTCATTGTTATTTTCTTTTATCTTAAAAACTATTATGTTGACACAAAAGATTATTTTGAATATTGTTCTAAATATTTTAAAGTATTTTGTGTTCTAGTGAACTTGATATTAAAGATTTAATTTGTTGATGGTTTTGGAAATCTGTCAACCAAAAGGAGTCTCTTCGATGTGAAGTCTCAATTAGACTTCACACCATTTGGAGTAGGAGCTTCATCCAGAGTATCGACCTAGTCATCGTAATTCTAAGATTTGTCTTGGTTACAACGATTCACATAAGAGAGTGTGCACATAACCTTTGAAATCAACAAGTAAGTTGACACTGTGAAACACCAATTGCAATGTGTAAAAAGAGACTTTCACGAAATGCAAGTAAGAGTGAGTCTCTAGAAGGAAAGTAACAGTACTATCCTAAGGGAGGCTGACGAGAACAAGGAAAGATTTGTTAGTTATCTAGCAAATTAGTTCAAATAAACACAACGAACAATAAAGCAAATACAACACACATTCAACAAGATAAGTACCAAAGCCACCGAAATAGTTCAAGGTACGTGTGAACAAAACATATATTGCAAACATACAAAGAATAGTATTACTACATTCACAATACATGCATGAAAATGTGTTGGCTCATCAAGATTATGATTACAAGTGAAATATCCAAGTACACAGTTACATCGACGAGCCACTAGCTCCAATAATGTAACATTAAGTCACTTCTTGCTTCTCCAAAGAATGATCTTCTCTCATGTACCAAGCTAGAGAAGCCAGGGTTAGCTCTCCAAATTCTAAGCCTTTAAAATCCCTTTGCTTGAGTTATGAGCGAGTATTTATAACAAGAGAAATGACCTTACATATCCCCATGACCCTTGAGCTTTCCTCATGACTCTTAAACTTCTAATGTGACCTTTGTACTTCTATATGACTTTTGGGCTTTTCCTAAAGAATATTTTGTCTATATATGATTATGTGACTTTTCATATTCCAAATATGACTCCCGAACTTCCACACATTACATGTTTTCCTTTCCTTTTGATAATTACATCATTATATCCATAAATGACGTGGAAATACACATGGAGACACATGACATTGTGATGGAACTGGTACAAGTCACAACTTGACAATGATGACATGGACTCCATGATGAAGTGGCAATGCCAAGTTGTTTCTCTTGTTACTTTGTATTAAATATTCATGAGAGGT
Organism: Pinus albicaulis; assembly: GCA_034641835.2. Classification (NCBI taxonomy): domain Eukaryota; kingdom Viridiplantae; phylum Streptophyta; class Pinopsida; order Pinales; family Pinaceae; genus Pinus; species Pinus albicaulis. The sequence goes on from CM076581.1 coordinate 683,721,734, forward strand.
TTGTTCAATACTTCCTCTTCATGAAAGATCTACTTTGTTGCTCATCTTCACCCTCTAAGGGGTTGAATGGTGTGGATTCTTTATGTGGCCTTGATCTTTGGTCTTTTTTCGTAAACTAGTGTCCCTTCCTCTTCCCGCTTGGTGACCTATTTCACGTTTTCAGCTTCAGAAGTGTCTTTTAGCATAGTCTCATTCTCCTCCTCTTCAGGAATCATCCTATCAAGTCTTGATATAGTACCTGAAGTGAAATCCACCCATGAAAAGACAAAATCAGTCTGGAAACCTCCTAGTCTAACTCTCTTCACGCAATGCATTGGTTGATCTGGAACAAGTTACTAGGCTAAGGAGGAGGCTCGGGGATTGTGCAGTTCTAGAGGCCAAGAGTGAGGTATTGATGCTTGTGAATGCGCAATGTGCAACACTGCAAGCCTAGGAAGAAATACTACGCAGTTGAGGGTCTCAATGAGGCAGGCTTGAGCCTTGATACTGTGCAATGCATAGTTCTAGAGGGAGATTGGTCAGTGGATTGGGTATTTGCGTAGTTCAAGGACTCAGAGAAATAACTTGATGATTAAGACTGTGCAATGTGCAATAGGAGACTAGATAGGAGGTAGGATTGTGTAGTTTCTAAGGGTAGGGAGGCAGTCCTTGAGCACTGTGACTATGCAATGTGTAGTCATTTGAGGCAAGAACTGCACATTGCACAATACCAAGAGGCAGGGATGCATGCTTGAGGCTTTCCACTGCGTAATGCGCAGTTCGGGGAGGTTGACTAAGGTTAAGTTGATCAGACAAGAAGTTTTTTGAAATTTGACTAAGTGTGGGATAGATGAGGAAAAGATAAAATCAAGATAAGGCTTATACATGATCACACATTCAGAACAATTAACAACACAACATTAAACACTCACACCCATCCTATCATGTCTAGATATAGTACCTGAAGTGAAATCCACCCATGAAAAGACAACATCAGTCTGGAAGCCTCCTAGTCTAACTCTCTTTATGCAATGCATTGGTTGATCTGGAACAAGGTACTAGAATAAGGAGGATGCTCATGGATTGCGTTGTTCCAGAGGCCAAGAATGAGGTATTGATGCTTGTGAATATGTGGTGCATAGCACTAGAAGCCTGAAAAGTAAGACTGCATAGTTGAGGGTCTCAGTGAGGCAGGATTGAGCCTCGACACTGTGAAATGCATAGTTCCAGAGGGGGATTGGTTAGTAGATTACATATTTGCATAGTTCAAGGACTCAGTTAGACAACTTGTTGATTGAGACTGTGTAATGCGCAAAAGGAGACTAGCTGGGAGGCAATATTGTGTAGTTTCTAAGGGCGAGGAGGCAGTCCTTGAGCACTATGACTGGAAAATGTGTAATCCTTTGAGGAAGGAACTGCACATTGCATAGTACCAAGAGACAGGGATGCATGCTTGAGGCTTGCCACTATGCAATGTGCAGTTCAGGGAGGTTGAGTGAGGCTAAGTTCATCAGGGAAGAAGTTTTTTGAAATTTGACTAAGTGTGGGATAGATGAGGCAAATATGAAATCGGAATAAGACTTAAACATGATCACACATTTAGAACAATTAACAACATAACATTTAACACTCAACACCAAAAATAAACATGATCCTGTTAGGTCTCTGTAATTTGCAATATTGGAAAATACAAACTGCAAAGCCTACATATGAACCACTTTGGGATTCTAGGATCTAGCCCTCCTGAATCCAGAGAGGGATCTCTCTATAATTGCAAAGATTGATTTATCTTTAAGGCTTTTAGGTGTGATATTAGGCTAGTTATGAAGAACAAGGTTTTTTGTTTGTTTTGGTTGGGCAAAGATAAATGAAGGTGAAAGAAGTCAAAATGAAGGGTGAAGGTGTATGAAAGTGAAGGAATGATTCAGCTAATAAGATAGGCAAGGAGCAGCTTCAATCCATTGGGCTATGGAGTCATAGAGGATTTAATTGAAACAGCAAGGTTCAAGAGTGGTCCATGGGGCAAGTCATCTATGTCAAAGGATCTCTTTAAGTTGATTTTATGGAATGGAATGAAACAATAAGAAGGGGAATCAAACAAATGAACAGTAAAGAGTAGCCTAAGGTCAAGTAAGTACTTTGAAACTATCCTACTTTTGGCATACACTTGAGAAAGACATAAAATTTATCTAAGATCAGGTAAGTAATTTGAAACTAGCCTGATTTTGATGCACTTTCAATAGAAAACATTTAAAAACACATAGAATAGCTTAAGATCAAGTAAGGACTTTGAACCTATCCTGCTTTCAGCATATTCAAAGGGGAAACATTCAAGATAAACACAAAAGTAGTCTAAGATCAAGTAAGGACTTTGAACCTATCCTGCTTTCAACATACTTCAAGGGAAACTTTCAAACAACCTTTAGAGAAAGAACTAGGAGACAGGGCAAACCATAAACTTTCCTAGTTTAACTCTACTTAGCAGGAAATGAAAATAACATTCAAGAATGATGTTTAAAGTTCAGACAGTAAGACGTGGGAACACCAACATTCCTTGTCTGCTTGGAATGTATTAAATCATTCCTAAATACACAATTGGAGGAAAACATAAAGATAACTCTTATCAATGAGAGTAGGGTACTTGTAAGAGTAAATCCTAGCTCTATATTTGATGTTCTTTATCAGAGAAAGTGGACATAATGGAAACAAAAAGGAAAATTACAATTTAAAATAAGAAAAACATCACCATTGACATAGACCAAGATCCCATAAATCAGCTTGTATTTGATGCTTCAAACCAGTTACAATCATCAAGTCCAGTGGGTCTCTACACCTTCAAACTTCTCATCTCAACTTAGGTATCTTCAATTACAAACAGAGCTTACAGCAGCTTCAGAAAACTATTTACATGCAACAGATATTCAGAGACCAACCTTTTACAATGTGCTCCTCAAGGAGATTTTATAAGAAAATGAGGAGGTGGAAGAGTTTCTAGGGTTCAAGTATCATTAATTCCATAATCAATGCAATTCCTAGCCTTGAAAACCATGCAAGGCATAAGGCAGGAATGCATTCTACCTATAACTCTCCTTCATAACTCTGTTTCTGCTTTTTGAGGCTTAATGGTTGAGAAAATTGACTTTAGGGCTGCTTCTTATCTTTATAATAACTCTGTTGACAGTTGTAATAAGTTCCTTTGATTTGTAATAACTGTTCAGAGATCTTTAGGCAAATATATTTGAAAATAGGCAATAACTATGCCTTCTTTGATTGCTTTGAGGCTGCAGGTGGATTTTGGTAGCTGGAGAGGATTCAATTAACCTCTGATGTGGCAGTGGAGGCTTCTCAGACTGATAGATTTCTTTGTCTTTCCGTAAAACACATTTCATTTACTTTAGATCTGTGTTTTAGGCCTGATTAGGCTTTGATCTTCTTTTTTGGTCTTCATGTTCTCTTTAACTGTGTGGATTAGGCCTTTGATAGTCGAATTTATGCCTTAATCCTTCAAAATTGTGTTTAAATCCTTTAATTATTCATCTCTGTTGTGATTCTATGCTGTAAAACTGATACTCTCTATACAATTAAGGTTTTTTGTGCCTTTGTTGTTTTTTTAGGCGCGCGGAGAGTTTTATAATGTTACCAGTGCTCATGTGGCACAGGTAAAATGACAATTCAAACCCTGCAGATCCTTGTCTTCATGGATAATGGCCTGGGGGATCATCATCCCCGACCCTTGACTTCATTTAAAAAACTGTGGAAAAGCTTTAAAACCTGCAAAAAATGAACAAAATTAAGAAAACCCGGCGAAAATAGGTCTGGACAGCTCTGGGGCACGAGATTAAATCGTGACCGTTGGATGAAACTAACCAACGGTCCAGATCACTCACTGGGGTCAATCGGGGGGCGGTTGGATGAACGGAGGGAAGATTAAGTCTGAGCCGTTGGATCAGATTGATCAACGGCTGAGATCATTCGGTAAAACTTTGGGAGCAAAGGGGAAGGGCGACGAGTTGGTGGGGAGGATTAGTCAGAGCCGTCGGATTTAAATATCCGACGGTGGAGATCTCTCGATAAAACCTTCGGAGGATAGATGGAGGGGGAAAGGTTTGGGGTTGAGAAGTAATATGAGCCATCCGATTTAGATGATGGACGGTCGATATCGAGCAGTGGAATGTTTTTGGGAGAAATAAGGTGAAAAGCGAAGTGAGGGCGTGGTTTAAATCAGATCCATTGATCTAGAATGATCAACGGTGGGGAAATGTCGTTTGAAACGATCAGGAGATTATATGAAGGGCGAGCGAATGGAGGTGAGAGAGAAAAAGATCCGTTCGATCAGGAATATCTAACGGTTGGGATCACTTGGCGAAATTCTTTGGGAGAAAATTAAAATGGAAAATGGATGGGGAACGGGTTAAGACATGACCGTCCGATCTTATAAATCGACAGCTCGGATTAAATCTGAAAAGACATCGCATGGGAGAAAAGTGGTGAGGCAGAAAACAACTGGTGGTATTCGCGCGGCATTGGAAGTGGTTTATGGTTTTCCAAAAATTTACGCAATTCCACACGTTGCTTGACACGTGGATTTACAATACCACCCTCATCGCGTAATTTTTAGGCGTTAAACCTCATGCACAGAAAAAACACGAAATGTAAATATGACCGTCAGATGAATGGGCGCAGATCCGACGATGCGGATCGTGTGCGACGGAGAAAGCTGCGCGTCGGGGAGATAGTGGAGTCCAGGTGTCAACTCATGAGTGGACAGGAGTTTGTACATGGTGGAGGCAGGTCTCGACAGAAGTGGGTCTATCGGGTTTCATTTCGACCATTGGATTTAATGAACGGACGGTCAGATTTAATCTTCAGGGCAGAGTTATATGGGTTGAAGAAAAGCTTAGAGTGGAGATCGGGTTTGATCCTGATCGTCAGATCTTAGACATGAACGATCAGGATTTAATGATGGCACAGAGTCAAATGAGCAGAGGAGAAGGTAAGGGCGGGGATCGGGTTTAACAACAACCGTTCATCTATAAAGATCAACGGTGGATATCCACCGAAAACTCAAACCGTCGGGTTTTATAAAATAATAAAAGAAATGAAGGAAAAAGGGTTCTGATGGGGGTTTTAAAGGTTTTTAGGCCCTTTAAGTGCCCAGTTGCGAGGCTTAAGGTCCTATGGAGCAAAGGGTTCACCAGGGTTAAGCCCTCAGGGGCTAAAGACATTTATAATGTTTTTATAATGTTTTAAGCCTTAGAAACAGTGTTTTTAGGCCAAAATAGTGTTTCTGGTAGAAGGGAAAAGAGCTTTTAAACCAAATGGAAGGAGACCAAATGGTTTTAAAAGGGTCTTGGAGTGAATTTGAAGGTTAAATGGAGGCTTATGGAGGGATTTTTATGCAGGAAAAGGGGATAAAAATGGAGGTCAATTATGAGTGAAAGGAGGGGTAAAATGATAGGAAAATGGGGTTTTTGAGAAGTCTTCTTTAGGCAAACAGTAGATTTTTCAGGATTAATGGGGGAAACAGCAGTGAAGATTAACTAAAGGGTTAATCATCTTCATAAGACTTCAAGAACTCACAATTTTGAACATGAATTGTTTCTTAAAGGCTACAAAAAAATTTACCCACCATTTGATATGACAAATTTTATAGGTGGCTAACAGCGGCTCCAACTTGGGATGGAAACTCCTTGGAGGTGTCAAGAACCTCAAATCAGTATTCTCTGGAAGCTGATCAATGCCTCATCCATTGGGCTGCAACTTTCTTTACCTTCGCTAGTCTTCTTTTGTTCTGATAATGTTAGCAGCCATTAAAAACAATGGAATTCTATCAAAACAAGCTTTCTACTTACCCAATCCTAATGATCTAACATTTTTTCTTCTTTCCAGAGTGCATTTGGATTGGAAAACTCTTTTTACAAACATTTTATTCTTTTGAAAACATAAATCTATTCTATTTCTACCCTTATTTCTCCATGAAATCAGATTAAGCAGTTGAGTTCATAAGTTTCTCTACCTAACTAATATCTTGTCAGGATTAGATTGTCTGACAGATTTTCTTCTCTAAATTCTAAAACAGAAATTTAAAAGCAGACAAGTTAGGATTGAACAGTCTAACTTGTTGCTGATCTATGGCATAAAAACAAGCTGCACATAGACTAAAATTTGCAGAAAATTAAAGCAAAATGGTGAAGGCTTAAGATCTAAAAATCAAAACTTCCTTCATTATTTTTCAGCTCTGTTTTGGATTTGTTTGAGTTGTTCTCTCTTTGTTCTCTACTTCAAGTTTTGGGCATATTAGAACCAGTTTTCTTCTATCCTTGGCTCAAGATTTGATCTAGTTAGAGCCATTATTTCTTTTTGGAATTCATAGGTTCAGATTTTGAGCTTGTTTGAACCCTTTTTTCTTCTATCCTAATCTAACTAACTGATAAGCCAAGATTTTGTTGTTTGTCAAATCTATTTCACTAACCTATCAGCAGTAAATTTAAAACTAATTAGTCATGATTAGGCTGTATGACTAACTAGCAGTGTGTTTCTTAGGAGTGGCATTTGAGCTTGCACACTTTCATATTTTGTTTCTCTTTTTTGGTATGGGGTTGTACCTTTCTTGTTTTCACAATCTGCCCTCTTTTCTATCTTCATTGTTTTTGTATTTTTCTTTTTCTTCAAAGCAGAAATCAATCAACTAACTAAATGCTCAAGGATGAGATTTATTGGCATTCCTATGTAACCTATTCTAACTTGGAATATTTACACTTTTCATATGATAGAAAAGTGCCAATGTAGCTAGTTGAGTAGTGACAAAAAGGAAAAGAAATTATGGTTGCTTGTCAGGGGCATCCATAGTACATTTTGAAGATTAGTCTTCAAAACCAAGGCTATCACAGATGGTGACAGCTCTTCATGCATTTGGCTCTTGCAAAGGATCCATGCTTGATAATTTGAGCCATTTGGGACTTCCACACACTCTTCCAAAGGATCAACAAAGAAAAGATGAAGATTCTCTTCTTTTTGGCCCTCCATGGTTGGTAGATTATCTGCTTCTAAGACATCAGCTTTGAGAAGTATATCTTCAATATGTTGCTTGGAAGCATCATCATCCTTAACCTGCAAAATAGCAAGCAGAGAAATTTCTTCTTTCTCTAAATCTATGCTTGCTTCTGATATAAATTCAGGTTCTTTGAGTGACAGATTGATATCAATGATGGGAGAAGTTTCTTCTTTAAAAGATGATATATCCTCAGTAGGACAGTCTTCTATTTGTTTTTCTCCCTCAAAGGCTTGCTAGTATCTTTTATTGTTTGGGACAGCTGGTCTGAATTTTTCTTGAATTGTATATTGTTTGCTCTCCCAAGGTCTCAGACATGTACTAGCAACAAGGGCTAATCCACTAGCAAAACTATTTTGGTCTTTAGGAACAAGGATAAGTTGGAATTCTTTGAAATATTATAACAAATCCATGGCATCATCCTTATAAGATCTAAGTCTGGGATTTTTAACCATGCATTCTTATTTCACTTGCCTAATCACCAATTATGCATTTCCATGAACTGTTATCTTCTGGGCTCCTAATTTCATCAATAAGTGTAGGCCTAAAAGAAGTGCCTCATCCTCTACTATGTCAGTTGTGCATTGAAAACTTAATTTATATGAATGGGCTTCAGAATGATTGTTTCCTGTATTGTAAAGCCATATTCCTGCACCTGCACTAGTTTTAGTACATGATCCATCAAAATTCATACTCCAAAGAGGACTAGTCCCAATATTATCATAAATTTCCTTACTATCCTCTTTGTCTTGAGTGACATTGGATTGTTCTATGGAATAGGCACGATGTTCATGATTGTCTTGTTTAAATGAAGGTTTGGAGGGTAGCTTCTTGCTTAGTATTTGATCAATTTCTTCTTCTGTGAAAGAAGAGATCTCTCTTTCAGCATAAGCAGAAAAACAGCTGCCCTCTTTCTCTTGATCAACAAAAGAAATTTCTAAATATGTACAACAAATTTCTCTATGTGAATGAGCAAGAGTATTTATTTTACAAAAAGTTTTAGAGATTGGCTATTTATTAATAGTCTGATCTATTTCTTTTTCTGTCAAAGGGAAAGATGTTTCTATGTCCTTTTGAACAGGAGTACAGTATTTATCTGTCTCTCGTGAAGACTGATTTTGACGCTGGATGTCTTCTTGAGCCTCATCTATAAGGGATGATGAATCATTGATTGGGTTTTCAAGAATATCTTGAGGAATGTTCTTTATTTCTTGGATGTTTTCTTCCTCAAATGATTCATCTATGTTCTTTTAATTTTTCAATAGGATATTAAACTCGTGAATGGCTACTAAAATATCTTCAGGATGTATTTGTTCCAAATCTTCATCATTGTCTATAATATGTTGGGTGATGTTTTGTGATGGATCATAATGTAATTCAACCCATGATAATGATGTAGTGTTTCCTTGGTAGTTCTCATAAAACACATGTTCAAAGTCCTTTAAAGAAAACAAACTACCAGATCTCAACCATTCATACCAATCCCTAGCTTTTCCTTCTAATGTTAAAATGAACATTTTCATTAGGCAATCTTCATGCCATTCAACTTTCAACCTCCATACATGTATATGAAATTTGATGAGATGTAATAGAGGGTCATCAAACTTTTCACCTTGAAAAATAGGTGGGTTGTCATCCCAATTCACTTGGGGCATTTTATGTGGAAACCTAGGGATATGATCTCTACTCATTGGGGCATACCTTCGTTGTATCCTTGGAATCATGTTTGTAAATCAAGAAAGAGGTCACTGAGTCTGTTCAATCAGTTCAAGGTCTTCTACCAGTGGAGTCATTTGGTCTTTTGGGAGTTATAGAGTGTGGAGTTTCCAGGTGGAAAATTTTTAGCTCTTAAGGAGGTAAAATGTTTTATGGTTCCACCACCATGTTTATTATGATGCCAATCTAGAGTTGTTTTTAGGTTTTCTGAGTTTTTTTAGTCCTATGGGTTCTAAGAGTGTCCTAAATATATTTCAACACTTAGCTAGGGTGATGAGACAAAAAGAGTTTACTCGTATGGCTTAGCTAGCTGATTTCTTCAAGGTTTGATAAGGTTTATGAGAATCCTAAGGGTTACTTAGTTTGTCACTAATTCAAATAAGTTTTGTCATTATTACCATTTTCTTTAGTAGTGATTGAAGAGAGCTGCTTATACTGCACTGAACACTGAGTGTTTTGTTTTAAGGATTTACTCAGAAATCCCCATCGGAGTCGCCAGAATGTTAGGTCTCTGTAATTTGGAAGATTGGAAAATACAAACTGCAAAGACTAGATATGAACCACTTTGGGATTCTAGGATATAGCCCTCCTGAATCCAAAGAGGGATCTCTCTATAAGTGCAAAGATTGATTTATCTTTAAGGCTTTTAGGTGTGATATTAAGCTAGTTATGAAGAACAAGCTTTTTTATTTGTTTTGGTTGGGCAAAGATAAATGAAGGTGAAAGAAGTCAAAAGGAAGGGTGAAGGTGTATGAAAGTGAAGGAATGATTCAACTAATAAGATAGGCAAGGAGCAACTTCAATCCATTGGGCTATGGAGTCATAGAGGATTTAATTGAAATAGCAAGGTTCAAGAGTGGTCCATGGGGCAAGTCATCTATGTCAAAGGATCTCTTTAAGTTGATTTTATGGAATGGAATCAAACAATAAGAAGGGGAATCAAACAAATGAAGAACAAAGAGCAGCCTAAGGTCAAGTAAGTACTTTGAAACTATCCTGCTTTTGGCATACACTTGAGAAAGACATAAAAGTTTTCTAAGATCAAGTAAGTACTTTGAAACTAGCCTGCTTTTGATTCACTTTCAATAGAAAACACATAGAATAGCTTAAGATCAAGTAAGGACTTTGAACCTATCCTGCTTTCAGCATATTCAAAGGGGAAACATTCAAGATAAACATAAAATTAGTCTAAGATCAAGTAAGGACTTTGAACCTATCCTGCTTTCAACATACTTCAAGGGAAAATTTCAAACAACCTTTGGAGAAAGAACTAGGAGACAGGGCAAACCATAAACTTTCCTAGTTTAACTCTACTTAGCATGAAATGAAAATAACATTCAAGAACAATGTTTAAAGTTTAGACAGTAAGATGTGGGAACACCAACATTCCTTATCTGCTTGGACTATATTAAATCATTCCTAAATACACAATTGGAGGAAAACATAAAGATAAAGCTTATCAGTGAGAGTAGGGTACTTGTAAGAGTAAATCCTAGCTCTATATTTGTTGTTCTTTATCAGAGAAAGTGGACAGAATGGAAACAAAAAGGAAAATAACAATTTACAATAAGAAAAACATCACCATTGACATAGACCAGGATCCCATAAATCAGCTTGTATTTGATGCTTCAAACCAGTTACAATCATCAAGTCCAGTGGGTCTCTACAGCTTCAAACTTCTCATCTCAACTCAGGTATCTTCAATTACAAACAGAGCTTACAGCAGCTTCAGAAAACTATTTACATGCAACAAATATTCAGAGACCAACCTTTTACAATGTGCTCCTCAAGGAGATTTTATAAGAAGATGAGGAGGTGGAAGAGTTTCTAGGGTTCAAGTATCATTAATTCCATAATCAATGCAATTCCTAGCCTTGTAAACCATGCAAGGCATAAGGCAAGAATGCATTCTACCTATAACTCTACTTCATAAATCTGTTTCTGCTTTTTTAGGCTTAATGGTCGAGAAAATTGACTTTAGGGCTGCTTCTTATCTTTATAATAACTCTGCTGACAGTTGTAATAAGTTCCTTTGATTTGTAATAACTGTTCAGTTATCTTTAGGCAAATATATTTGAAAATAGTCAATAACTATGCCTTCTTTGATTTCTTTGAGGCTGCAGGTGGCTTTTGGTAGCTGGAGAGGATTCAATTAGCCTCTGATGTGGCAGTGGAGGCTTCTCGGACTGATAGATTTGTTTTTCTTTCCCTAAAACACCTTTAATTTACTTTAGATCTGTGTTTTAGGCCTGATTAGGCTTTGATCTTCTTTTCTGGTCTTCATGTTGTCTTTAACTGTGTGGATTAGGCCTTTAATAGTCGAATTTATGCCTTAATCCTTCAAAACTGTGTTTAAATCCTTTAATTCTTCATCTCTGTTGTGATTCTATGCTGTAAAAATGATACTCTCTGTATAATTAAGGTTTGTTGTCCCTTTGTTTCTTTTGTAGGTGCGCAGAGGGTTTTATAATGTTACTAGTGCTCATGAGGCAGGGGTAAAATGACAATTCGAACCCTGCAGATCCTTGTCTTCATGGATAATGGCCTAGGGGATTGTCATCTCCAGCCCTTGACTTCATTTAAAAAACTATGGAAAAGCTTTAAAACCTGCAAAAAATGAACAATATTAAGAAAACTCGGCGAAAATAGGTCTGGACAGCTCTGGGGCACGAGATTAAATTGTGACCATTGGATGAAACCAACCAACGGTCCAGATCACTCGCTGGGGTCAATCGGGGGGCGATTGGATGAACGGAGGGAAGATTAAGTCCGAGACGTTGGATCAGATTGATCAACAGCTGAGATCATTCGGTAAACCTTTGGGAGCAAAGGGGAAGGGCGACGAGTTCATGGGGAGGATTAGTCAAAGCCATCGGATTTAAATATCTGACGGTGGAGATCTCACAATAAAACCTTCGGAGGATAGATGGAGGGGGAAGATTTGGGGTTGAGAAGTAATATGAGTCATCTGATTTAGATGATGGACGGTTGATATCGAGCAGTGGAATGTTTTGGGAGCAATAAGGTGAAAAGCAAAGTGAGGGCATGGTTTAAATCAGAGTCGTTGATCTAGAATGATCAAAGGTGGGGAAATGTCATTTGAAACGATCGGGAGATTATATGGAGGGCGGGCGAATGGAGGTGAGAGAGAAAAAGATCCGTTCGATCAGGAATATCTAACGGTTGGGATCACTTGGCGAAATCCTTTGGGAGAAAATTAAAATGGAAAATGGATGGGGAACGGGTTAAGACATGACCGTCCGATCTTATAGATCGACGACTCAGATTAAATCCAAAAAGACATTGCATGGGAGAAAAGTGGTGAGGCAGAAAATAGCCGATGGTATTTGTGTGACATTGGAAGTGGTTTATGGTTTTCCGAAAATTTACGTGATTCCACACGTTGCTTGACACGTGGATTTACAATACCGCCCTCATCGCGTAATTTTTAGGTGTTAAAAATCATGCACAGAAAAAACGTGAAATGTAAATATGACCGTTAGATGAATGGCCGCAGATCCGACGGTGTGGATCGCACGCGCGACGGAGAAAGCTGCGCATCGGGGAGATAGTGGAGTCCAAGTGTCAGCTCATGAGTGGACAAGAGTTTATACATGGCGAAGGTAGGTCTTGACAGAAGTGGGTCTATCGGGTTTCATTTTTACCGTTGGATTTAATGAACAGACGGTCAGATTTAATCTTCGGGGCAGAGTTATATGGGCTGAAGAAAAGCTTAGAGTGGAGATCGGGTTTGATCCTGTTCGTTGGATATTAGACATGAACAATCAGGATTTAACGATGGCATAGAGTCAAATGAGCAGAGGAGAAGGTAAGGGCGGGGATCGGGTTTAACAACGACCGTTGATCTATAAAGATCAACGGTGGATATCCACCGAAAACTCAAACCGTCGGGTTTTATAAAATAACAAAGGAAATGAAGGAAAAAGGGTTCTGACGGGGGTTTTAAAGGTTTTTAGGCCCTTTAAGCGCCCGGTTGCAGGGCTTAAGGTCCTATGGAGCAAAGGGTTCACCAGGGTTAAGCCCTCGGGGCTAAAGACATTTATAATGTTTTTATATTGTTTTAAGCCTTAGAAACAGTGTTTTTAGGCCAAAATAGTGTTTCCGGTAGAAGGGAAAAGAGCTTTTAAACCAAATGGAAGGAGACCAAATGGTTTTAAAAGGGTCTTGGAGTGAATTTGAAGGTTAAATGGAGGCTTATGGAGGGATTTTTATGGAGGAAAAGGGGATAAAAATGGAGGTCAATTATGAGTGAAAGGAGGGGTAAAATAGGAAAATGGGGTTTTTGAGCAGTCTTCTTTAGGCAAACAGTAAATTTTTTTCAGGATTAATGGGGGAAACAACAGTGAAGATTAACTAAATGGTTAATCATCTTCATAAGACTTCAAGAACTCACAATTTTGAACATGAATTGTTTCTTGAAGGCTACAAAAAGTTTTAGCCACCATTTGATATGACAAATTTTATAGGTGGCTAACAGATCCCATTGTTGCGACGACAAAACAACACTTTTCCCCAAGTACGACACTTAGGATACACTTTGTGACGACACTTGTACGACAATGCTCAAGACTTGGGGAATATGTTTAATTCATGTATTCATGATGAATAGGACAGTAGTGTAGGAGAATGCATCAGAACTACCCTTTAATAATGTACAATTGACTCCCTTCGACTAGGTGTGACACTTAAGATATGCTTTGTGACGATGGTGATGAAACTAGTACGAAATGCATGAAACTTTGGGAATGGATATAATATATATATATGACCCATTGACACCAAATTTTCCCCTTGAAATGAATCATATATCTGCCTTTTTCGATGTGCAACACTTCCCATGCCAAAAGATGACACTTACAAAAGTAAGCGAAAGGTGAAAATGACACTTGAAAAAGCTTAAAGAAAGCATAAGAGATACATTACAGAGTGAATACAACATGAAAATGACACTTATCAAATTGAATTAAAGAAAAAACAATATTTTCGAATGTGAAAGTGACACTTGAGGAAACAAAGGTGTGCCATAACGACAACTAAGAAAACTCACTAAAATGGAATTTCAATTCTAATCGACTTGAGGGATACTATAAACGGAGAGTGCACACTAACTGTCAATATGTATTGTGTAGTACATTGTGCTTATGAATTGTGCAATCACTATCACTAGTGATTTCACGAACCTTACTTCCAATAGTAGTGCACCATCTATGTAAGTTTGTGTCAAGAGAAGTGCACTTGTGAATTATTCAAGAATTGATCATGCATAAGAAAGTGACTTTGACACTTCGAATTCGAGGGAAGACTCAAAATATTAACAAAGCATCATTTGACCATAAAGTGAATATGGAATAATTGATCACAAGATCCACAATAGGCTCCAAAATTCAAGTGTAGACAAAATTTTGGATGGTTGTCGCAACGAAAACACTTGGCGACACACTGGTGGAAATATAGCTTCTCTGCCCTCGTCTAGATTAATGCAGTTTCACAATAAGTGTTGATTCATTGTGTGGATACTCTGGTTTTTCTACTTAACACAATTATATATGTATTCCCCTTCATTCCTTTCTCGGTTGAACACATTCACACAACTAGTTGTTATCATAATTGTTTTGATGCAAGATGAGGGTAAAATATAATGGCGAGTTTAAGATAATCAAAGTATGATTTTTCATATGTGGTGTTGCTTCGCTAGCAAGCCTGGACAGTACCCTGTTGGAGTCACTATAGGAACACAAGAATTTCTTCGTTACCAGAGAGCCTGGAAAGTACCCCGACGAAGTTACTTGCTTCACCTCTTTGCATAGGAAGCATTTCTTTTCTTTCACCCTTTATTTACTTTATATATTTTTAGGATTGTGCTTCGACACTTATTGTTTCACTCAAGTGGAAGAGGGATCCTGAATTATTGAGAGAAAAATAGGTTGTCCCTTCAAAGAAGCATAATTTTACCTCTGATATAGGTTTTCTCACTATAAATTTTCCCCTTGTCCTTCTCTACTTGATTAGATCAGCATGCAAAACATCGAAATATTACAACACCAATATTTATGAATGAGGTTGCTAAAATAGATATGGGTATCGTGGTTCTACACAAAGCTTTCATCATGAAAGGATCATATTTTTAATTAAAATGTCATTGACCAAAAGATATAAACCCAAGATATAGAAGAGGATAATAGATAATCCAAGCACTGTATGTCGTCACAATTTCTCTTTTCAAATTTTTCCACATTGTCTTTTGATCCAAAGGGAACATCGTTCATGCAAAGTATTATTAAACAAAACATAAAATAAGAGACAACACATAAGAAGGAAACAAAATCAAAATGAAAAAACAAATGGAGGCTAAACCGAAAATAGGATGCGAGACAAAAGTAAGAAAAAATAAGAAAGACTACAAAGAGCGAGTGTAGGATGAGTGTGCAAGGGAGACTAGTATGCAAGTAGACTTACTCCTAACCTAACCAGCTAGAAGGTCAGGGTCAAGTGTAATTAAATTTATAATGTATCCATCATAACTACTCCCAGCCTGCATACACAAAGATGCGAGCAATCAAAATAGATATAAAACTATGTGCAACAGAAAAGATAAGAGCTTGAATGACTTGCAGAATAAATTGAAGGTATTTCGTGGCAGCGGAAAGATATGTCATAGCCACTACTTCTAACCAACTTGCAATATTACCTTTTCGATAAAAACCATAATAAAAAAACCCTTGAAAGCTTCTTCTTGTGAATGCATCTTCATATGTACTATTGTCCTTAGTAAGGATGAGAAAATATCGAAGCTTTTTATTAGCAAAAGGGCTTTATAAGTATGATACTTGCAATTCATCATAGATTGGATCATGAAATTTGAAACTATTCTCTTGAAACCATGAAATCCTTGAAAAGATGAATTTTCAATTAAATGTATGGGCTGAAGATGAGAATATTATGAGGGAAAATGAATTTGATCATGTTCAGAAATCTCGTCAAGATAGTGAGGAACTGAGATAACCATCAATGAGTGTTGAAGTGCTTCAACTAATTGAAATAGTATCTGAATCATGAGATGATAAACCATAAATATCAAAGGATGTAGAACAACTGTTGTCGGAAAATATGTTGGCGGGAAAATGAAAATTTGAATGACAGTTATCAGGACCATAATTATGATCAGATGCACTGAATAAAGCATAATATTCTTGATTAATAGACAATAAAGATAGGCGAGTTTGAACATATTTGCAAATTCTTTGAATAATAAAATCACTTTCCTTGTGTAATGAATGTAACAAACCATTCCCTTTTATCTAGTAACAAACTGCACTAGCATCATAATCATCAAAATAATTGAAAAGGAATGTCAATAGAGCGAATACATGAAACCTGTCAAGATGTAGTGGATGTAAAAGAGGAACTTGATTCACCAAATAACTCAAGCATTGAATAAAACTCAAGAGGAATTCAGGTGCGATGAAGAAAAGGATGAATTGTACAACATTCACAAGAAAAAATAGGAGTTGGTTATTTTCAAAAGAACGTTATAGGCATGAGTCCTTCGGCCAATGATAATCTTTAAAATGATCAGCTTCATAGCTCTTTGCGTCCATGAAAGGTATACATTACAAACCTGAATTTGGTACAAGAGATTTTCATGAAGATGAACTAACTGAATTAGAATCTTCAATCCGATCAAAAAACAAATCTTGAAAGTTAAAAGGGCCATATCTAAAATACCAAACATCTTTTGAGAGGGAGTTTATATCCAATGCAACCATGCTAAGGAAATAAATTTGTGAGAAAATCCAAATATTATTAGTTCAACGATATTACCAAAGTTATGAGAACCTGACATAACCATCAACGAAAATTGATGTTCCTCGACTCCTTGATGAGCCCTGAAACTTTCAAATATTGTAGAATCACATTGTGAAGATTGAATCAGATCATGTGTTGTAACTTGTTTTACATTTGATATGTTTGTATAAGTTTGTATTTCCTTAAAAAAAAAAACGAAAAAAAAGGAAAAAATCGAATATGTATATGAAAAACAAAAACAAAAAGAGACAAGCATTATTGTTCAATTTTGAATTTTAAAAAACAAATAATATTTATGCTCTAAACACTTGTCGGATAAATTAATGCAGCGGAGGTGGGAATCGCCATTAGACAAACCGGGGTTAACAAGTGATTAAGCTACCAGACTAGGACCGTTGATGAGACAACCCCAGCACAATGCCGCAAACCCGACATCACAAATAGCGCAGAGGTTATCACAAGGAGTGCCTCTACAGAGGATGTTGACTCCCACCCTTTGACCATAGATAAGCGGCTCATATTTACTACGGGGGCACATCTCTGAAGGTCTTCCCATACAGTGGAGTCCCCCCGCAATGACATTAGCAGGCGAGCCAACAACTTCAGCAAGCAAGCCCGCTTCATCATTCTTCCACGTCATCGCACACATCATTTCATTTGTCATCTCACATGTATTGTCACGCTTCATATCATTCATTCCATTTCCCTCATAACGTATTTTCCCTTTGTTTTCCTTTCATCTATAAAAATCCCTTTCCCATTGTCTTTTCCCACGTCATCCTTCTGAACTGGGGATGTTCATGAGAGAATTCATTAGCATCCAGTCACCTTTCCTCGTTAGCACCAGGTATTTACACGCAATTTTACTTAAAATTCATAAAATCTCAAAGAGAAACGTGTTAGTCAGGTCATATACACACATTCCTCTTATGGATATTGAACATGATATTGTCGATACCATCTGCACAGATGACCACGTGCAATTTTATCAGCATGTCATGTTAAACCAGTCCAAGTGTCCATTTTACTCTACCTTAGTCCAGTTAGGGGTTTTGTCATATTTTGTTCCTCAAACCTATCTATTTCCAAATTTCATTCATTGGTTAGTCTCAGCAATGTATCCTCGAAAATGTTTCGTAGTGAACCAGTTCAGAGAGAACATTTTTCAAGTTTCTTCCCTCTTAATTCGACAGTCTCTCTGCTATCCTTCTGCAAGTTCATACGTTAGTTTTTCTGATGAGTCTCTGACCACATACTTCCAATACTTTCCTGGACCTAAATTTTCCCAAATCCTTTTTCTTCTAATGCCTGAAAAAGCATAATTTTCTCTGGATTCAAGTAATTTTTCTTTAGAATTTTTTTTTAATACATGAGACCAGTCCTTCAGGTTTTAGCTAAAAATTATGGAAAAAGAAGATGTTTTTATGTTGGATAAGTCATTTTTGGGAATGTTTTCCCTCATGATGAAGCCTGGAGTGATTCTTGATATACCTACTTATTTGGAAGATGATGTCAATACTCAATTTATGAACCTATCACTTACTGGTTGTTTTAGGTTTCCCTCCCTTGTCACTTATTTATTTATGTACATTCATGTGGAAAGTTTCACAAAGTTGGGATCGAATGTCATGGATATAAATAGAAACAAACAATCAGTTTTTTTCTGGATAGATGTAATAAGGAAGGGAGTTCGGAATGAAGGCCTGTTTGATTTTACTTCTTCTTTTCTCCCAATTGTCCATTCAATTCTGAATGGTTCACCTGCACCATTTTTTTCCTCGGGCTTAATCATTCTTACAATTGAGAAAAGATGTGAAATTTGGGATTGGTTTGCCTTTGAAGATCATACAGAAATAATGTTATATGGAGCTGATGTTGAACCTTTTAGACTATCTAATTTTTTTCCAATGAGAATTTTTTCTTTGGAATTCATAAGGCAAATCCTTAATGTAGATCAAATTCATTTTGTTCCTATGAAAAAGGGTCATTTGTTCAAGTTTCCCAGAATTGTGGGCCCATTTATTGTGAATACTAGGCAAGCAGTTGAAGAGGCCCAAAAAATGTTGGAGGGTATGCATTTACTGTTAGGAGAAAAATGGGCTTATGACCCATATCATATAATTTCAAATCGCAAGATGGAGAATGGATATGCTCCTTTTCATCATGAATCCAGACCAGAAATTGAGAAATTGGAAAATGGAGGACAGACTTCTGTATTTGGGAAGATAGAATTTGAAACCCCACATCCCACTGAAAAGAATCTTAAAAGGGGAAGAGAAGAAATAATTGATTTGGATGGTGATATAGAGAAAGAAGCCAAGAGGACAAAAGCAGTTGATGGAACCAACTCATCAGTAGTGTCGGGATATTCTTTGAAGTTGGGGGAAACCTCATGGACTCCCTCATCCCCTGTTCTAGAGGATACACATCATGACTTTGTACCAATGAATAAGCATACAATTTCACTGATTGAAGAGAATAAAAAAAAGATAAGCGAAAGAATAGAATCTCAATGACATGCTCAAATATCTCCTAAGCAAACCAGATTATTATCAGCAATGGATTTTAAGAAATATCAACTAAGGATAGTTGTTTCTCTTCCTTCAACTATGATTGTAGCATCTTATGTTGGTTTCAATACTGTTGATTTAACAATTGACACAAAGAAAATTCCTCTTCCAGATAAAATTAATCTTCATATGCAGACTGGTCAGTTGATTTTTAATGATTGTTAAGAGATTAAGGAGTTGAAGGAAAACGTAAAAGGGAATATGTCCCATATACATGCTAGGGAGATTATATGGAATGATATCATGACACTGTCAAAAATGTTTGGGAATTAATCATTATTGTTGGAGAGGAGAAAAGTATTGTTAGAGATTTGGAAGGGATTATTGTAAAGAATTCAGAATTGGTGGAAGCAAAGAGAAAAAATGGGTCTACTTATGAGAAAACTGCAATCCTGAAAGGAGCCACTATTGTCAATTATTTGCATAAATTCTTCCAACTACTATGGATGATGAATACCTTGTTCGCTGAAAAACCTTCATATTCCATAATTACTAATTTCAGAATGGCACATGTAAATCTTATTAATTTCCCAAATTCAAATGTGGATCTGTGGAGGAAATGAAAAGAATGGGTGACTCCACAATCAAAGGAGACAAAGGTAGGAACTTCCTTCATTCAGGATTCTCAAGTTTTCAAATGACATAGTGTTTATGTTATATTTTATTTTATTTTATTTCTTGAAATAATTGTATTTTCTATTTCAAATGTAATAATCAGACAAAAGTAGTTTAGGAAGTTGACATTTTTATAATTGTCCATTTTGAAATTTCGTATATAAGACTTATCTGAAGAAGAAGAGAGGTTCTGGATTTTTGGACATCAGAAGAACCAAAATTTTGTACTTGATCTTTATGATGATGAATAAATCTTATCATAAGAATTTCCAGAAATTGTTGGGTACAATTAGTTTTTCCTACTTCATCATTTGTTTTTATTTCTTCTCGGAATGAAGTAATGTAGTTGTTGGTCTCTAATATTACATTTGTGATTTAGAGTTAAAATCCTTAATAAATTTCTCTTTTATTATGAGTGTCATTTCTTCATAAACGTTTTCTTATCAAACTAAAGATAATAGATTCTGTAATACCAACCTATTATTAGAAGTTTTCCACCCTCATCTTCAATCTTGTTTCTGTTCATTTGTATCCACCATTTGAAGGCATTTGATGAGTTTTGTTCTGTTATAGATATTAAAGGGTTTTAAATATTATATTTTGGGGGTTTCAAAATGATGGGGAAACAATTTTTTTCATTTCTAAATTATAGTGAATGTCTTGGGCACTGATCTCAAATACAACCTTGAGATTTTCTCCCAAGGTATAGCATCATACATGGTGTGTGGAAAACTACCATCAATAAATTCAATTATATCACTACTATCCAATTGGAAGCCATCTACATTA
Organism: Pinus albicaulis; assembly: GCA_034641835.2. Lineage (NCBI taxonomy): Eukaryota > Viridiplantae > Streptophyta > Pinopsida > Pinales > Pinaceae > Pinus > Pinus albicaulis. Next base: position 683,742,281 of record CM076581.1, read on the forward strand.
CTGATTTGATAGGATTTTAAAACTTCAACAACCAGCTTAATCAAGTCAAAATTTTCTTATAATTGGACATATAAGGATGGATAGATTGGATCAATATCATGAGTAACCCAAATAGAAGAATTTTCTTCATGAAAGGCTATAAATGGCAAGGGATATAATGGATACTCAATTATTTGATTGGTCACTTCTTCATCATGGATGACATCATTGCCTTATGAAAATTCATAATTTATTTTGTTGATGGAATATCAAAAAAGTGAGACATATAAGCAATAGGACAGAAGGAATGAGGGACCGAAGTAGAAGCTTCCATGAGAAGATATTCTTTGGCTGAAGCAGACTCTTGATATAACTATTTTAAATCAAAATATTCTCAAGAAACTGAAAGATGTGATTGGTGCACTTGGGAATTCATTATCGCATACATCAATGAAGTCATCATCATCAGAATTATGGTTGCCCAATACTATAGATTAATTAATAAAATTAACTTCATTTGATTTACTATTGAGATTAGTAGATTAAAAATCATCCAAAAATCAAATAAAAACATCTTTATGTAGAGGGTTTTGAAAGGGGGGAGAGATATCAAAAGTATATTCACCTTTTTTCTCCTCTACCTTTGTAATATGAACATCTTGTACTTGATCACAATTTGAACCAACAACTTGAAAATAAAGAGACTAAAGAACTAGTTGGTGGACTAGATTGATCAAGCGGATAAAGTTGAAAAGAGTCATGGCATGTAGAAGATAGAGGATTATAGGTGTCCCTTAAATAAGTAATACTTCTAGTGGAATCAGACTCAAGATTGGGGTTAAGAGTGCTAATATCATCTTGAGGAATGGAAGGATTAATATCCACCTTGGACTCTATGAACCATTCCAAGGTTTCCTCCATTGGATCTGAATCATGGGAAGTCGATGAAGGTTGAAGAGACGGATCATCAATATGATTTTAATATTTTCTTATTTGAATAGGTTCAACACAAGGCATAGAAAAAGGAGGAGGACAAGGAATTAAAGGAATAGTAGGTTATGCCTCTAAAATTACCGGTGTCTCATGTATTTTAAAATTTGGGAGAGAATAATCATCAAGGGGTTCAAACTCACCATGTAAATAGATATAAACCAAACGCTAAAAAAATTTTTTAAAGAAATCTCAATTAGTATCTTCTTCAGGAAATTCATAACAAAGGTGAAGGAATCAATTAGAAAAACCCTCAATTGATTCATTAGGCTTCATTCGTAGTTGAATAATCCTTTTAAGAACATCTCGGTAATCATACCTATCAAAGGATTGATGAATATCCTTGAGGAATTGATCAAATGAGTGGATGGAAGAATACGGTAAGGTATGACACCATCGGTTAACTTGACCTTCAAGGGTGAGAAAGAAAAGTATAAGAGCATAATATTCAAAATCGATTTCATAAAATTCACAAAAATACAGAAAATTAGAGATGTGCTCAGCTATGGATATTTCACCCTCACCATCAAATTTCAATTGAGACAAGTTATAAAGAGACTCAGTAGGGATTAAAATTTTACCATCGTATTTATTAGTGAAACACCCCAGGAGTATGGTTTGGGGATGAGCCATTTAAGATAAGAGATTCGAAATAGACTTAATGGGCACAACTTGTCATTTCACCCTCCTTCTAGTGCAAACTATTGACGATGTTGGAAATCCATAAACCAAGGGGGTATCCCTGATGTGAATTCCTAATTAGACCTCACACCATTTGGAGTAGGAGCCCCATCCGGAGTATCAGCCCGACCACCATAACTCTAATATTTTTATTGGATTCAATGAATCACATAAAAGAGTGTGCACATGGCCTTTGAAATCAACAAGTAAGTTGACACTACAAAACACCAATTGCAATGTGTAAAAGGATACTTTCACGAGATGGAAGTAAGAGTGAGTCTCTAGAAGGAAATTAATATTACTATCCTAAGAGAAGCTCACGAGAACAAGGAAATATTTGTTAGCTATATAGAAAAATAGTTCACATAGACACAATGAACAACAAAGAAAATACAACAACCATTTAACAAGATAAGTACCAAAGCCACTGAAATATTTCAATTCCCTTAGTACATGTGAACAAAACATATATTTCAAACATACAAGGTATGTCTTACTACATTCACGATACATGCATGAAAATGTGTTGGCTCATTGAGCTTCTAATTATGAATGAAAGATACAAGTACCCAGTTACAACGACAAACCACTAGCTCAAATAGTGTAACATTAAGTCTCTTCTTACTTCACCAAAGAATGATCTTCTCTCTTATGCCAAGCTAGAGAATCCAAGGCTAGCTCTCCAAAGGCTAAGCCTCCAAAATCCATTTTCTTGAGTTATGAGGGTGTATTTATAACAAGAGTAATGGACTTACATATTCCCATGAATCTTGAGCTTCCCTCATGACTCTTAGACTTCTAATGTGACCTTTGGACTTCTATATCACTTTTGGAATTTGCCTAAAGAATATTTTGTCCATATATGACTATGTGAAATTTCATATTCCACGTATGACTCTCAGACTTCCACACATTACATTTTTTCCTTTCCTTTTGATGATTACATCATCATATCCATAAATGACATGGAAAGACACATGGATATACATCACATTGTGATGGCACTGGTGCAAGTCACAACTTGATAATGGTGACATGGACTCCATGATGAAGTGTAAATGCCAAGTTGTTTCTCTTGTTACTTTGTCTCTAGTCTTCATGAGAGGTTTATTCAATACTTCATCTTCATGAAATATCTACTTTTTTGCTGATCTTCGCCCTCCAAGGGGTTGAATGGTATGTATTTTTCATTTGGTATTAATATTTGGTTTTTTGTCATAATCTAGTGTCCCTTCGTCTTCCCACTTGATGACCTCTTTCATGGTTTCAGCTTCACAAGGGTCTTTTAGCATAGTCTCCTTCTCCTCCTCTTCGGGCATCATCCTGTCATGTTTAGATATAGTAGCTGAAATTGTAATCTACCCATGAGAAGATGAAATTTTTTTGGAAACCTCCTAGTCTAAATCTCTTCATGCAAAGCATTGGTTGATCCAAAATAAGGTATTAGATTGAGGAAGAGGCTCAAGGATTTTGCAGTACATAGTTCCAAAGGCCAAGAATGAGGTATTGATGCTTTTGATTGCATAATGCATAGCACTAGAAGCCTCGGAAGCAAGACTGTCAAGTTGAGGGTCTTAATTAGGCAGGCTTGAGCCTTGAGACTGTGCAATGTGTAGTTATGGAGAGGGATTGGTCATTGGATTGCACAGTTTCATATTTCAATGACTCAGGGATATATCTTAAGGACTAAGACTGCACAATGCCCAACAAGAGACTGGTTGGGAGGCAGGATTGCGCAATTTATAAGGGAAGGGAGGTAGTAATTGAACATTGTGACCATGCAATGCGCAGTCCTTGGAGGCACGAACTACACAATGCACAGTCCCAAGAGGTAGGAATACATGCTTGAGGCTTTCCACTACGTAATGCGTAGTTCAGGGAAGTTGAGTGAGTCTAAGTTGATCGGGCAAGAAGTTTTCTGAAATTTGACTAATTGTGGGATCGATGAGGTAGAGATGAAACCGAGATAATAATTCAACATGATCACACACTCAAAAAAATTTACAATACAACATTGAACACTCAACACCTAGAATCAACATGATCCCATCGTTGTGACAACAAAACAACACTTTCCCCTCAGTGTGATACTTAAGATACACTCTGCAACAACAATGACGACACTTGTACAACAATGCTCAAGACTTGGTGAATATGTCTAATTTATGTCTTCATTATGAATAGGACATAGTAGTGTAGGAGAATGCATCAAAACTTCCCTTTAAGAATGTATAATTGACTTCCTTCGACTAGGTGTGACACTTAAGATATGCTTTACGACGATAGTAATGACAATAGTACGACGATGCATGAAACTTTGGGAATGGATATAATAAATATATATATATATATATGAAAAATATGATACATTGAGACCAAATTTTCCCATTGATACGAATCATAACTCTGCCTTTTGTGATGTGTGACACTTCCCATGCTAAAAGATGACACTTGCGGAAGTATCTAAAAAGTGCAAATGACACTTGCAAAAGCTTAAATAAAGTGGAAGTGAGACATGCCAAAGAGAGTATAATATGAAAAAACACATATAAAAGTGAATGAAATAAAAAACAACAGTTGTGAATGTGAAAGCGACACTTGATAAACTAAAGGTGCACTAGAACGACAGCTAGGAAAATTGACCAAATTGAAAGTGAAATTGCAATTTAAGTGAGGGAGACTAACAATGGACAATGTGCATTAACTATCAATATGTATTGCATAGTACACTCTTCTTACGAATTTCACAGTCACTATCACTAGTGATTGCGCAAGCCTTACTCCCAAGATCAATGCACTACCTATGTAAGCTTGCGTCAAGAGAAGTGCAGTTATGAATTCTTCAAGAATTGAGTATTTATAAACAAGTGACTTTGATGCTTATAATATGAGGGAAGGCTCAAACACTTAACAAAGCATCAATCAACCATAAAGTGACTATGGAACGACCGATCACAAGATCCATAGTAGGCTCCAAAATTCAAGTGTAGACAAAATTGTGTAGGGTGTTTGTCACAGTGACAACACAACCTTTAAAATCATGTTCTATCTATTCTTTGGTCACTGTGTTTCCTTTAAATATTCCATATTTTACATTTCCTCCTTTAAATTGAGAGGAAATATAGATTGGTGGAGATGCTCATCTCTAAGTGCACCTTTATATTCTTAGGTTAGATAATTATAAGAGCCATGATAACTAGAGTTTCAAGAGGTATATTTAAATTTTCCCTGTGCCCCTTATTAATTAGTACAAGGCTACTTCCCATGGGATTTATTACCACAATTAACCACCCAAAGGAGGAGAAATAGCCAACAGGCCTAGGTAAGTTTTCTAATAAGAGAAGCTATACAGGAGGAATATGATTTGAGGAGAACCTAGATGCATAGGGGTGTTCAACATTAGTGAAATTTTGAAAAGAAAAGCTTGACAGAGTGATCGTTTTGAATGATAGAGTTACCCGCTTAATCTTAGGACAAATTAATGCATGGAGTGAGCTATAAGGAGAACAATGCCTCCCTTTTAGAGGGTCTAAGAAATTTTGAAAAGGCTTAAACCATGTCCTCCGTAATAAAACCAAGTATTCAAATACATTAATCCAAATTTTATCCTTCTTATCAGAGTAATTAAAATATCTAAAATGTTGAAATAATATAATAGCATGCAATACCTAAACCAAGTGTGAATGTCACTTTTCGATGCCATGGATTGGACATAACAAGCCTTTGTCCAATTGCACTCATGATGAGTTCTCTATCCTCGATTTTTCTCTCATCATTATGAGAACTATCGTCCAAATGGTTTGCTATCACCATGAGATGTCACCTCCATTTCATGTTCTCTTGCTCTCTCATTACTCGAACATGCATAGAATGGATCACAATGATTTCCCAGTGTATAGTTCATCCCCTCAATTATTCACATTAAGAGTGTTGTAACAACCCCACTTGTCAACTCATTTAGACAGATAACATAATATTTTGTCTTTACACCTAACTACGATTTGATTATATAATTTAATTTTTAAAAATGAAGAATCAAAATTGTTACAGTTAAATTTGGGTAACACTCCCAAAACTTAGATCAGTACAAACAGTGTCTATCATACCCTAAAGTAGTTGCTACTTGCCTTAAAAAAAACATCCCATTGCTGGCTTTTATCCATGAAAGTTTCACTGCTTGAAGTCTAGCTGAAATTCTCCATTGAGCCACCAACACACCCTTAGACTGTAGCAAGTGTTTTGCAAAGCACTTACTCCCATGCAAAGCAGCGTTGCAGAGCACCTAGGCCCACTTAACAGTGCACTAGTCGACTTTGAGTGAAGTTTTCAAATGATTCCGAGAATCTTCCCACTTTCTAGTGGCTTCTAGAAGTGGTTCCAGCTATCATGTTATATGATAACTTCGAATATGAACATCATGGAGCCATTAAATCACTTATCCTCTTATCCCATTGAACAAGGAAACTCCCTCATCCATTTATGTAAAAGCCATTAAATGACCAATTAATGCCAAACTACCCTCATTTCTTATAAATTGAGCATTGATCATAGTGCAAAAGAGAGCTAGAATTTTTTAGTGTTATGCTAGTGAGATTATAGCGCTTTGAGGTATTGTTTGCAAGTATTAATGTTATGCTACTGGAGTAATTCTACTAATGTGATGAGGATGTACTGAAGCTGGAGCGATTTGACATCGAATCGATCTAAATGATTATAACTTCTCCTTCCATCTTATAATAAAGAGATTTTTTTTTTTTTTTCCCAATACATGTGTTCATGCTTTTATATATTTATTTTCAAATGCAATCGATTCAGTTTGATTAAGATGAATAGATCATATGCCTTTATGTTGTTTTCCGTCTTCTGTTAGTAATTACAGGTACTAATCAAACGAGTTTAGTTTGATTGGGAGCGATGGGAGCGACAAAAGGGAGACGAAGAATAACGAAGGATCACAAGTAGGTGTTCTTCTCTTATCTGTTTATCTTAAGGAAAAGGTCAAATGTCTTTCATCTGTTGTTCTAGGTGCGTCTACCACGCTTAGTGAAACTTATCTATCCGTAGGTTTGATTTTCGTAAAACAAAAATTATTGTTAAGTTATGAATAATATAAGATCATATGTTCATACTTAACTATGATTTCATTATTAAAGTTTCAATTAAAGGGGAAAAAATGTTTAAATGCATAAATTTGGGTCAATTTTACTCATTTTAAAAATATTGAATAACAATTTTCTCAAAATAATTAAAATAAAATAAACTATATATATATATATATATAGAGAGAGAGAGAGAGAGAGAGATATATATATATATATATATATATATATTAAATAAATTTATTTATTTTATCTCATTTATAATAAATTACTTAAAAAATAGGGGTAGGCAAGAGCGAGAGGGGTCATTCTTCGTCGTGATGAAGAAATAGAGACGCAATTAGGGTTGGGGCTTAATAAGTTAAACTAATAATCAAGAAAAATTTCTATCTTTATGGCAAGGCTTAGGGATAGCAATAGCAAGGTAGATACGACATTTGGTAGCTTTGGTGACTCCTTGATTTTGATTCAACAAATTCATAAAATCAAAGAGATATCATAAAATTACCTCTCTTGTTTGATACTTAGAATCAACTTGCAAATCCAAAAATTTGAAAGCATGGAATTTTATCATATCAAAAGATAGAATAACCAGGTGATAGATTCATCAGACAATCAAGGAGTTTCCCTTGAACAAGGTTTTATCATCCAGGACCAAGGTGCCTCAACATTAAATTTCATTCCATGATCAAAATCCTAGATAAACCTTGGGTTTTCATACCTTGAATCCTTTGAATGTGGAATCTAATAGACTATGAAGCAAGGCGCGTCAGGACAATTAATGGTCACTCTAATCAAAAAATATTGAGGATAAGATAATTATGGCATTCTTCATCTAAGATGAATGACACTAGTGGATCCAACAAATGGGTTTCTAGGGTGAAAATCACCATGCTCCTGGATAGGTGGAAGGTGCTCTTCATTGTTTTAGTATGCATGATTATGGATGAGCATGATTGCATCCCACTAGTTCAGTAGTTGTTAAATGCGCACAAATTCTACAATAGAGAATATGATACAGTCATGGCTTATCTTGTCAGGCATAGGTAGAAACAGGACCCAAGCATTGAATGTTTACATGGACACATTGGATGGAATGACTATGGAACTAGTGCTTATATATGGAGACTCCTTGTTGTGGAGTACTCATCGAATTTCATTTAGGTCCTCTACATATCAATGGATTGTCCAACTAGCCCAGAGAGAGTCGATGAGTTGCAATTCCATCACAATTGGCCAAAAGCATGACCTATATTTATTCGCTCATTTCAAAACAAGGTGAATTCGTGGTCACTAAGGTGAAGGCACATTTTTACCTAGTGATTCATAAGCTTGAAATGTTGCAAGTTGAGGTTGATTGGTTGAAAATTTCAATGGACAACTTAACTGCCAAAATGGAGAGTATTGAGTTAACTATTGAAACAACGACCATTGTAATTCTTAAAGAAGTCTGTCAACTAGTAGGCGATCCGCCAAGTGAATCGAGGGCTCGACAAGAGAATGTGGGACTTATGGAACTAACTATGGACGAAAAGAGAATGGAACTGATTAGTTCTATCTAAGTGTCTTAATATATGTTTTTCAAGTACATAATGTATCTAGGAGTCTTCTGGAGACTAAAAAATAAGTGCAGTAAGAGTCATAGTTATTAAAAGGATGTCTTGTTTTGCAATTTTGGAACACAATAGTTGAAGATCATGCTCTAAATGTAAAGGTGTTGGCCTGCAAACTAGTTGAGTTAATATAAAATAGTCATTCCTTTAAAAAAATTACATAAAAATTAATTAATTATCTTAAATACTATAATTTTTAAGCTAGGGACGAGTAACAAGTTTATGGGTGAATCACATTTTATTAAAGTGAGTCATACATTGATATAATAAGAAATGACCTTTGTTTTTATCTTCCAAGAGGTAGGAATGACTCTTCATATTTCTCCTAAATTTTGATATCTATAATATGCCATAATCATAGGCATTAGGTATCTAACATATCCACCCACCTTCCCTGGCCCAATTCAAAGGGTCTTTGTAAGTCCAAGTGTCTTTCTAAAATTTTCAAACATTTTTATTCCATGTGCTTTTGTGAAGTTGTCTACAATTTTCTCCCATGTGGAACAATGTACTAGTTGAATGGTCTTGGCATGTACTTGATGTTGAATCAAATGGTACTCCATGTTGATCTGCTTTCACAATCATACAATCTAGGATTCTTAACCAACTTGATTACATAAATGTTACAAAAAAAAAAGTGGAGTAGCATTCACATGTTTCTCCTCCAAATACTTTATATTGTTTTTGAGCCATGAAATCTCTTTTGTCACCTCTACAATAGCCACTGTAGCAGCCACATACTCTACTTATGTAGTGGAATTTTTGGTATGGATGGTGTTATCTCCAAGAGATAGTTGTTGATCCAAGAATCATGAGGTATCACTAAGTAGACACTTCATTCTCCTTATCCCCATTGAAGTATGAATTTTTATGTATGAGTAGTTTGAAAACCTCCATATTAGAGTATTTGACCCCAAAGTCTTTAATTCTCTTAAAGTGCCCTAGAAATATCTTTACAACACATCAAATTCCTTCACAAGGTTTTTTGTGTGAACCTATAAAGAATCCCAACTGCAAATGAAATATCTAGTATTGTAGATGTGAGGTAGATAAGAATCCCCACAAGTTTTCTATATTTGGTTGCATCCTCAAATTCATTCCCTCCTTTTGAAGTTAGTTTTATATTTTTCTCCTTTGGAATAGAGACATGATTACAATAATCCATGCCAAATTTGTTCAACAATTCTCAAATGTACTTCTCTTAGGAGATGGTCACATACTCTAGATTCTAAGTTGCTTTTATACCCAAGTAGTAGTAAAGATGACACATGTATATCTTCTCAAAACCCATCTTCAATTATTTCTTTAAGGATGCAATATACATTTTTTTGTTCCTAATATCAAAATATCATCTTCATGGACCACAAGATATACAATAGTTTTTATATTTTCATTGACAAACAAAGTTGCACTATCAAGATTAAAATTCATAAAATCTAATTTCAAAATATGCTCAATTATCTTTTCATAGCATGCACAAGGTGCTTTCTCTAGGCCATATAAAAACTTTATGAGCTCTCATATTTTATGTTCTTAACCCTTCATAGAAAATCCTTTAGGTTGGGACATGTAGACATTCTCTGTCAAGTCTCCATTCAAGAATGATATCTCCCATCCATGTGATGAGTATTCCACCTATTATGTGCTTCCAAAGTCAACAAAGCACAAATAGTATCTTGTTTGGATTTGGGGGAATGTCTCCTCATAGTCTATGAAAATCCTTTTGCCATAAGCCTCACTTTATGATTTTCAAGTGATCTATCTGATTTGTACTTGTTCTTGTAGACCCACTTGTAACCAATTTCTTTACTTCCAAATCAAGGATCCACCAACTTCCATGCCCCATTATTGATGAGAGCATCATATTCCCTTTGCATGGCTTGTTTCCACTCATCATAAGAAGAAAATACTTCAAAATAAGTTGGTTCAAAGTAAGTACATAAATTAAATTCATAATCTTTTGACAGGCTGAAATGTACCACCAACAACAAGGGGGTCTCCCCAGTGAGAAGTCCCAGTTAGACCTCATACCGTTTGGTATAGGATCCCCATCCGATATGTGGGTCCGACTGCCACCATGAACTTTTTCGCTCTTGACTGTCAGATGAGAAGGTGTCAGAGTGGAAGCAAGATTGAAATGCCCAAATAATGAAACAAAACTAGTCTAAGATTGATAAACTACAGACAGAGATACAGACAAGTCTCAACAACAATAAGAATGGGTATGCCATGAGAGGGATCAAAGAGCCAAAACCCAATTAGACATACATGAACAAGAACATGCCAGAAATTAATTACAAATAAGTTCACAATAGATCACTAACATGGAAAGGAAAATGTAAACACATATTTGAAAGAAAAACATACATGCAACCACTATGAATCATTCCATAACATATTGCATATATGAAAGCACACATACAAGACATAGTGAAATATCAGACAACCAATACAACCACCATGAGTAAGCATGGGAATTAGTGATGAATAAAGAGAAAATCTTATTAATGTTGTTGCAACTTCAAGTACATAACTTGCAACTGGTCAAAACCCAACAATGGGACATGGGATACTCATACCATTTCCTGATGCAAAACCTTAGCCTCACTACAGCTCCCTCTCCTAGTTACCAAGAGTTGAGTGCCTTTAGCTCTTAAGCGCAAATCCATTATCTCAATCCTAGCCTCAACTCAAGTGTTAAAATTCCACTTATAATGAGGCATGAGGGCTCATTTATAGAGATGAGGTGATTGTTCACCTAATGTGACCCTTGACCTCACCTCAGGACTCTTGAACTTCCTCACAACTTTCTCCTGCCTACTAATTTTTACATGCTAAAATCAGTCCTAGCATAGTTGTTGACATTATGGTGAGAAATATTTACATTATAATGAAGGAGAAGAGAGGGATGTCGAGGGTTCTTGGAAACCCTAGAATTCTTGTTGCCCATATGCTGCGATGATGTGGTTCCTAGGTCCTGAGACATACCTATTTTCTTGCCATTGTGCCTCATTTGCACTCATTCATCTTTCTGTGATGTGCCTTTGAGTTTCTTGTGAGACTCTTGCTTGCTGAAAGAGGCCCTAGTCACGCACACTCCATGAGAAACCCTAAGCCTTCTATATAGACCAACATCCCATTTCCTTCCTTCTACCTGCAGGCCAAACAAAATTAGCCAGGCATCATTTCAAAGGATGATACTGGAAACATAATAAACTACTTGACATAATGACATTAATAAATAACTAGTTTGGACTCGTGTGTGGTATATTGCTGTGCCACTTTGTTCTTAGAGAGAGTGGATTTTATAGGATTTCCCTGAACTTTTTTATTCAATGTTTCCATGTACGGGCTTTCTCTCATCCGTGGAACAAGTGTTAGATGCAGTTTCATTGCCCTAACATGCACATGCACCTGTAAATATTATCTCACCACGCATTAATTAAATCAAACATTGACTGATACTGAGGCCAATCCCTGTACCTCCATAAGTTCGAGATGTAGAGTTGTATGCGTGCATAAATAGGGTGAAAACTTGATGTTGTGCAGGAAGAGGAATTCCAATCGTTGTATCTTCCACACTAACTGTGAGCTTTAAAACATCTCCCAACCTTGCAGTTCACCTTTCTCTATCAGATTCAGAAAATAATTCATCACTGCCAACTTCATGTAATATCTCGAAGGATTCCTAGTTGTTTCTGGTATGTGTAGCTTCTGAACCACTTAGGGTATTGGATGAATTGTAATTATTTCTGGCAGGATCCTCTCCAATTTTGTGGGCAGAGATCCTGTGTGTTAGAATGCCAATTTCCCGTGCAAGATGAACACAAACAAAATGTGCCCATTCTCTATAAATTTGACAGTATTAGGAACTAGATCGATCACAATCTATTGAAATCAGCAGCCTCGGCACATCCCTCAAGTTCTTCCATTTCCCTACAACCTTCTTCAACGTTTTGTTTTAATACAATTCATAACCGCAAACAAAGTATGTCCCACAAGAATGATAATCACAAATATGCCAAAAGATGTTTTGATGGCTGTATCTAGAAGTTTTGGATCATCCGGGAAGAAGCCATGCAGTTCATGCTTTATATCAGGATTTCCAAAATACAGTTCGTTTATGTGGTAGCCATTAGAGATTGTACCATACATCAACACAGGAAAAGACTCATTGGTTGTGTCATACACGTATAAAATAATGGCCAAATTTCCTACACGTTGGTTTAACAAATTCTCCACCAATGGCTCTACGCCAAAGGATCCACCTAAGTACCCCCACATTGGCACAACATGGTCGCATGGTTGCATAGAAATATGGGTCGCGCCTTCCATTTCCTGTTGAGGCCGCGACTTAGCGACTTGAGTAGCTCGCCCAGTCGCATTTTATTGCAGGTCGCATTTCTGATGGCTGGTCTGACACTAGCAACTGCGACTTTGCGACTCGTGAGGATATACGACTTGAAATGAGGTCGCACGGCTCACAATGGGGCTAGGTAGCGGAGTCCACTGGGTCCCTTAATTGCGATCTTGCGACCAGTCGCATCGAGGAACTGCGACTTGTGGAGGTCGCATTGGTCGCCAGGTCGGGTTGGTCGCACCCACCATTGCTTCAAAAACCTGTGACTATGCGACTTGATCACACAATATCCTCTTGCAACACCCATTTAACCATGGTAAAGTTAAACACTTCCTCTTCTGGGTGTGATCCTCATTCAAAAACACCAAACTAGGCTAAATGTGATGTCATCAATTGATCGAGGAATCTTAGTGTAAGAGTGTTGACAGAACGGTGAACCATTCAACCAGGTGTTAAGCGTAGAAGATAGTGTTACCATGACAATATTTCATGTCTGTTTCTTCTCCAGCTTCATGGATAAATTACCATCCGGAAACATACATGAAGTCGTCATTGCATCAGTAGGTGAGACCTTCATCTATAAATCTGGTGATGCGACTATTTTTGTTCATGCTCCGGGGTCGCAACAACACCAGAGAATCCGAAACTGTTGAGACTGATAAACAGAACAACATCCACTTGACACCATCATCTTCTTGGACATGGATGTTGAAATTCTAGAACAGATTTCCACCGTGTTTACTGCAATCAAAACATTTGACATGGATTGCATGTACACCCATTCCAACCCTTCACATTTCCTTGTTAAATTTCGGATGGCGCATAGTTTATATCGTTTACGCACCATGCTTTCTCAGTAGATTTCCTTTTGTGAATGTTGTAACGTGTATTGGCCAATCAGATTATTACACTTTTGTTGATCAGCTTTAAGGCACCCAAAGTCCCCTCCCTTTGTCGCACAACTGCATCATTTCTCATTAGTTGGGAACGCCTTTTGAAACATCTGTAGAGGGCCTTTCATATATAATATATTACTTGCTCCTCCTTTCCATCAAAATCACGAATTTAATTAAGATTCCATCATGCATTCTTCTTTTGTTTAATTCAAATGCTTATACATGTCCATTAAGTAGGCCCATTTCCTTATCTAACTCAAAACTCCATGTAATAAAGAATGTGCCATTTGTCTAATATAAGCCTTATTTATTATGCTCAAAATACTTTTCTTTGCAAGTGGTGTCCTTTTAACACATAGTTTGTTGCCTTCCTTCATTAGTATATCTAAGATTCTTTCTTTTAAAATCCTCAAAAGAGTAAGTGAGGTTCAAATGCTAAATTACAGCCACCATCTTTATATCAACTTAGTGATGTCACGACAAGGGCTTATTGTACCTCCATGGAATCTTCAACAAATTCCCTGAAAAGAAGGTGGAATGAAATTAGGTTAGCTTATAGTAACGGTTTTTTCATGTGAGAATATAAGCAAACCATTTTCATGTGAGAGCATGAAAGAAAAAAACTAATAGCAAAGTAATTCATTCAAGTAGCATGAACTATAAATAATTCAAATTACGATATTATGGGTTGCATGGGTTGAGAAAGTCATGATTAAATTTTGGAAATAAATTTTAAACTAGGCATTTAATGAAACCACCAATCGTGATTTTAATATTTTTGTTTCCCCTAGTGATGAAGTACTTATAGATCAAGTGCCTTGAAGCGTTATGTGAAAATAGTTGTAGATAATGAAGATTAATTCAAGGCATGGTGGGATTCTTGGTCATAATAATTCAAGGTTCCAGAGGTGCATAAGAGAGACAACCTTTTACATAACCTAATGACGCTCAATCAATGCCCTAGCCATCAACGCAAGATGTCTTCACTTCGCTTCAATGCATATTCCAAAGAAAAAGGGGACTTGCAAGTGCAGAGAACCTTTACGACATCACTAAAGCAATAAATTTCATAAAAACCCTAATGCACATGTTGAGATGGGGAAACCGACCTCGAAACTAAATTGCAATGATATTCAATGATCCTTACCATTATTTCATGCAACACCAATGAGAATTCACTTCAGGGGAATAGGGATCAAGTTAAAATAGGATGGGGACAATCTCTTGACAAATTAGGGTTTCTCCCAAACCCTAGTACGATCAGCATGATGCAAGCCAGCCTGGAGCCTTGTCTGTCCTGGATCAATGCTCCCATTACTTGGTGCTGACTACAATGGATAACCTAGCTTTGAATTCATAGAGGAACTCTTAGCGCTCTTTGATGCATCAAACCCCCAAACCCTAATGCAATCATGAGACAACAAGACAAGTGAGTGTGGTGTGCGTCGCACGAATGGGCACAGTGATAGGGTTTGGTAGGAATATTTCATGTGGATATTAAACGACTGAAGACCAGGTTGAAACCTTAATGGGATAAGTGAGTAGAGGAGAACCCAAAATTTTGAATATGCCCCAAATTTTGGTTGTTGTTGTAGCATCTACAACAATTGGCAAACCACTAGTAGAATCCAGCATCTTTGCCAACATCCCTACAATAGTCTGAATCTGGATAGTGATGCAAGGGAATATTGAACAGGCACTGTGGGTACCTCTTTTGTTACTTTTAAATTTACTGATATGCCTTCCCTTTGTACCTTAGTTGGCACTTGCTAATCAGTAAACACCCAAGTAGAAGTTCACACATGTTAGTATTTGATGATGATGCAAATAACTAGGTAGAGGGATTATTATGTTTAGAATTTTAAAATAAGTTTATGGTGATGCTCCACTGTGAGTAGGCCTGGATAGTACCCTGACAGAGTCACTTCAATAAATCACAAACGTTGTTCTGCTACCAACGAGCCTGGTCAGTAACCTAGCATATTCATTGCATTACCTCTCTGCACGAGAAGCCATTCTTGATCCTTTACCCTTAATTTAATTTCATTTTCTTTTATGTGCACATTAGCACTTATTACTGGGCGTTCATTGCACCAGGGCAAATGAGGGATCCCAACTTATTTTACGGGCAAGAGAGGTTTTTTCTTATTTGACATAAACTGAAAGGTATTATGTTTTAGGTTTGCCTTCATGTCGAGCCTCCACATCCCATCTTTAGTTAACAGGTGAAACATGAAAACAAGTCATTAAGATATTAAATACCATGTTGAGCACAAGGTTTAGGTTATGGATATAGGTCAATCAAACTATTTAGGGTTCCCCCATGAGAAACCTCCTCGTATCTCCCTGACTAATGAATTAGACTCGTAGGAAAGATTTCTAGGATGTGACTCTGATTATCGGTTCTAAGAGAATATACCTCTTGGAGTAAATATCAAAACCTCGCAAAATGAATAGGGTTAGGGTTTCAACATTAGGGCAAGGTGACCAGGGAAGCTCCTCTAGGGTTTCGGCGTGTGAAAATATGTAAAAGAAATCCCTCGGGCTTCGAGCATGTGCAAGTATGTGTAAGAAATCTAGTCATGACACCAAAGGTTCGAAGGATCTAGGTCCAATGAAGGATTATGCAACATAACTTGGAGACTCGACACAGGGGTCCGAATAACAATATGAGCTATATAGATTTCGTTATAGGTTATATATCTTTAGTGAATATGCACTGTGTGTACCTCTTGTGTTACTTTGATCTTTACAAATATTCCTTCCCTTTATGCCTCAACTAGGTCCTGCTAATCAGTAAACACCCAAGTAGAAATTCAGGATATGGATATAGGTTCAGGTTATGGATATAGGTCACTCAAACTGATTAGGGTTCCCCACAAGAAACTTCATGTATCTCCCTCGCTAATGAATTAGACTCTTAGGAAAAATGTTATGGACATGACTCTAATGATCGGTTCTAAAAGAAGTTGCTTCTTGGAGTAACCATCAAAACCTCAAACAATCATTAGGGTTAGAGTTTCAACCTTAGGGCAAGGAAATCAAGGAATCTCTTTTAGAGTTTCAATGTGTGTGAAGAGGTCAAATAAATCCCTCAGGGTTTGACCATGTGCAAGCAGGCATGAGAAATATAGTTATGGAACCGCAAGGTCAAAGGTTCCAGGTTCATGAAGGCTCATGCGGAGGTATGAAAAATAGTGGAAAATGAAAGGCTAGGTAAACAACTAATGTACATTGTGTCAGAAGGAAAATGCATGATGTAATGCAACAGGTAGGGCTTACAATGCAATGCAATGTTGTGTGTGGAATAAATCAGCTAATTGAAGATAAAGAGCAATGCAAAGTACATGCAGTGATTATATGAATTTCGTGCAGCAATGAGAAAATGCAAGAGTATGAGTGCAAGCTAGCATAAAATCATAATGCATGACTAAACTACCTACAACAAATAAAATACAACAGACATAATTTAAAACATAAAGCAAGTCCTAGGAAGTAAACACTACTTAAAAACTTAAACAAGTAAACTTTAACTAACAAACCATAGCTAGCCTAAACCTAAAACCCTAATTTAACCGAAGAGGCAGTTGGGTCATGTGAAATCAGACTTTCAGTGCAGCCATCGCATCAGTTCCTGAACTGCAAGAACAAGGATGTCTGCAATCAGAACAAACATAAAAAATTGTGCACCAACAACAAAGATTACCTGTAAAACATGCACAAAAGCAAGAAGGTCATGGCTACTTATTGGAGAATGTGCCAGAAAATGTTGTTCAATCTTGACTGTGACCGAATCCTGATAAACAGGGAGATGTAATTGAAACCTATAATCATCTAGCCATGACACACACCCATTCATGTTTAACCCTAAATATGGTGCTAGTGAGGTAAGATGTTGTCTACTTGTAAAGAAATTTGACGGATAACATCCTTCAAGCAGAGAAACAACCTTATCATAACAGTGAGGATGATAAATTTGATGGCATGGAACAAATAGGCATTCACGAGGTGAAAATGAGATAATTTAGGATTCAAGTGCAGGAACCCTAATTTTAGAAACCCTAGTTTGAAGTTGCTCGTGGGTTCGGTCTAGGGCGTGAGGAACTAAGATACCCATTGGCGAGATTTGGAGTGCCTCACCACCCTAGAAAAACTCTGAACCTTAAAACAGGGAGTTATCAAATTTCAGTGGTTTCATGAGATTAACTAATGAATGCATGTGATCATCAATTGCGATGACTAGATAACTATTTGTGAGCATATTGTTAGTTCGGTCAATAGTTCGCATACTGATAGATTGACAGTTCAACAGATCATTTTCTTTATACTACTAAGGATAAGAGGAATTGACCAGAAGACATTCATACAATAGAGAGGTTAAGTGATTGGATTGTAAATCATCATATTCTTGTACCTAGCTACAATCTGTACCGGCTGGGAAGTAGTAAAAAATATATGAGCCAATGGTCGTTGCACTCCCTTCAGCAAACCAATTAGGGTATAGAGGTTGATGCATATCAATTTTTAGGGGGAAAAAATATCTGCTCAGAGAAACATCACTCGAATCATAGGCTTGCCAAGATGAGCTGGCATCTGACACAATTATGTTGAGAGGAGTGTGGCGTGCAGAAACCCTAATTTGACTTGGTTCAGGGGTCTCATCAGGATCGTGAGAACCTGACATAACCATCAGTGAAAGCTAAAGTGCCTCAACTTCCTGATGAGTCCCTAAATCTTTGAAAGGTGAATCATGGAATTCTAGTGGCTTCGTGGGATCAACAGATAGATACTAATGACAATCACCAGAGGTGTGAGTGAATAAGTTTTCAAAAAAATCACAATCGTTGAAACCACCAATTTGAGGTTGGGTATCTGGCATACAAGGATCTCACTACATTAATAGTAGTAATGAATCGATGAGAAAAACATCCTGAATTTTCCGAGACACAAGGTCTCCTTATACACCAGTTGACGATTGCAGATGGAAGAGATCATGAATAGAAGATTCATCATGTGGTTGTGAAACATCACCCTCGTGTTCATCATTACAACCAACACCAACAGGGCTGGTATAAATCACTGGTGTTGTTGACTATGAAATAAATCATGGTGTAATGGAAAAAATGGTTCAGATGAGGGGGCACCAATCATACCAGGCCCTCATCCTGCGTATTAGCGTTAGCCAGAGGGAGTAACGAATCAACATGTATGTCATGGTCCATGAGCTTTATAGGACAATCAAATTCATCCGGGACAATATCCAAGCCATTTCCAACAAGTGAATGAGATTCATACTTACATCTAGGCATATTTTTAATGGACTCGAGATTGGTTTCATCAATAGGGAGAGATGTTAAATCAACTTGATATTTAGGTTTCGGTTTGAAAATATGTATGGGAGATTCAGAGGCGATAGAGGTTGATCCATTTCCTTGCAAGCAATTTTCATCACCTAAACTATTCGTGACCAAATCTTCATTAGGTAGCAAATCAAGAGGAGGATGAGAAATGTCACACACAATAATTTCCTCCTTGGAGGCTTAAAGTTGTTCCAGATTCAAAGAGATAGGCAAGACAATAATAGGGACAATCTTGATAATTAATAACTTGAATATTATCATGACAGTCATAAGGATTGGGGTTTGTTTCAAATTGAAGGGGTTGCAGAAAAAAAAAAACCCAACTATTGAAATTGTTTAATTAAATATGCCCAATTGACATCTCTTTCAGGGAACTCAAAACAAATATGGGAAAATCTAATAGAAAAATCCTCAAGAGATTCTTCAGGTTTCATTCTGATCTCATTTATCCTTATTAACAGATCTTGAAAACCATACCTATGAAAAGCTTGTTGAAGCTCACTGATGAGTTGCTCGAACGAATGGATGGAAGTTGTTGGCAACATGTGGCACCAATGCTTAACGTGGCCTTCAAGGGTGAGGGAAAAGAGCACACAAGCAAACTCCTCATCATCAATTTCCTAAGATTCACAAAACTCAAGAAAATAAAAAAATTGCTCGGTTATAGAAATTCCATTCTCACCATCGAACTTTAACTGAGACAAGTGATAGAGAGGCTCATCGGGGATTAAGAATTGACAAATAGATAAATTCAATAAACTCCTTGGGAGAACAATTTGGGGACGAGCTATTTACAGATATGAGACTAAATTACAAGATCCAAGGGCTCAACTTGTCATCTGGCCCTCCTTCTAGCACCAATTTTGTTGACGAGCTAGAATGTACTGCCAACAAGGGGGTCCCCGGTGAGAAGTACCAATTAGACCTCACAATATTTGGGATAGGAGCCTCATTCGGTATGTGGACCTGGCTGCGACCATGAGTGTTTTCTCTTTTAACTTGCAAATGAGAAGATGTCAGAGTGGAAGTAAGAGTGAAATACCTAGATAGTGAAACAAAATCATCCCAAGATTGAAAAACTACAAACAAAGATACAAACAAGTCTCAACAGCAATAAGAAGGGGTATGCCATGAGAGAGATTGGCGAGCCAAAACCCAAACAGACATACATGAACAAGAACATGTTAGAAGTTAATTGCAAAGCAGTTCACAATATATCACTGACATGGCAAGGAAAAGGTAGACTCGGATTTGAAAGCAAAACATACTTGCAACCACTATGAATTATTCCATAACATATTTCATATATGAAAGCACACATAGAAGATATAGTGAAATATCTGACAACCAATACAACCACCATGAGTAAGCATGGGAATCAGTGTCGAATAAAGAGAACATCTTATTAATTTTGTTGCAACTTCAAGTACATAACTTGCAATTGGTCAAAACCCAACAGTGGGACATGGGCTACTCATATCATTTCTTGATGCAAACCCTAGCGTCACTACAATTCCCTCTCCTAGTTACCAAGAGATGGGTGCCTTTAGCTCTCAAGCACAAATTTTCAATATCAATCCTAGACTCAATTAAAGTGCTAAA
The DNA here is from genome assembly GCA_034641835.2 of Pinus albicaulis. Lineage (NCBI taxonomy): Eukaryota > Viridiplantae > Streptophyta > Pinopsida > Pinales > Pinaceae > Pinus > Pinus albicaulis. Next base: position 683,762,861 of record CM076581.1, read on the forward strand.
AGTCCAGTTACAGTGAGGCATGAGGGCTCATTTAAAGAGATGAGGTGATTGCTCACCTACCGTGACCCTTGACCTCCCCTCAGGACTCTTGAACTCCTCACAACTTTCTCCAGCCTATTGATTGTTACATGCCCACATCAGTCCTAATGACATATGGTGAACAATATTTACATATAATGAAGGAGAAGAGGGGGATGTCGAGGGTTCTTGGAAACCCTAAAATGCTTGTTTCCCACATGCTATGATGATGTGGTTGCTAGGTCCCGAGACATTCCTATTTTTCTTTCCATTGTGCCTCATTTGCGTTCATTCATCTTTCTGTGATGTGCCTTTGAGTTTCTTGCGAGGCTCTTGCTTGATGAAGAAGACCTTAGTCACGCATGCTAGTGAGAAACCCTAATCCTTCTGTATAAACCAACATCTCGTTTCCTTCCCTCTACCTGCACGCAAATAAAATTAATCAGACATGATTTCAAAAGATGATACTGGAAACATAATAAACTAATTGAAAGAATGCCATTAATAAGTAATCAGTTTGGACCCCTGTGTGGTCAATTGTTGTGCCAATATGTTGTCAGAGAGAGTGGATTTTATAGGATCTCCCTTAACTTCTTTATTCAATGTTTCCATCTGCGGGATTTCTCTAATCTGTGGGACAAGTGTTAGACGCAGTTTCATTTCCCTGATGTGCACAGGCACCTTAAACTTTATCTCACCGCCCATTAATTAAATCAAGCATCGACTAATACTGAGGCCAATCCTTGTACATCCATAAGTTCGAGATGTAGAGTTGTATGCCTGCATAAATAGGGTGAAATCTCGATGTTCTTCAGGAAGAGGAATTCCAATCCATGTATCTTCCACACTAACTATGATATTTACAACATCTTCCAACCTTGCAGTTCACCTTTCTCTATCAGATTCAGAAAATAGTTCTTCACTTCCAACTTCATGTAATATCTCGAAGGATTCCTAGTTGTTTGAGGTATCTGTAGCTTCTGAATCACTTACGGTATTGGATGAATTGTAATTATTTGTGGCAGGATCCTCTCCAATTTTGTGGGCAAAGAGCCTATGTGTTAGAACGCTAATTTCGTGTGCAAGATGAACACAAACAAAATGTGTCCATTCTCCGTAAATTTGACAGTATTGGAAATAAGATCGGTGACAATCTGTAGAAATCAGCAGCCTCGGCATGTCCCTCGGGTTCCCCTACAACCTTCTTCAATGTTTTGTTTTAATACGATTCATAACCGCAAACAAAGTATGTCCCACGAGAATGATAATCGCAAATATGCCAAAATATGATCTGATGGTTGTATATGGAAGTTTTGGATCATCCGGGAATCCACAATGCAGTTCATGCTTTATATTCGGATTTCCAAAATCCAGTTCATTTATGCGGTAGCCATTAGAGCCTGTAACATACATCAGCACAGTAAAAGACTCATTGGTTGTGTCATACACATTTACAATAATGGCCAAATTTCCTGCACGTTGGTGTAACAAATTCTCCACCAATGGCTCTACGCCAAAGGCTCCACCTAAGTACCCCACAGTGGCATAGCATGGTCGCATAGAAAGATGGGTCGCGCCTTCCATTGCCTGTTGTGGCCGTGACTTAGCAACTTGAGTAGGTCGCCTAGTCGCATTTTATTGCAGGTCGCATTTCTGATGGCTGGTCTGACAATTGCAACTGCGACTTTGCGACTCGTGGGGATATTCGACTTGAAAGGAGGTCGCACGGGTCTCGTTGGGGCTGGGTTGGGTAGTCCGCTGTGTCCCATAATTGTGATCTTGCGACCAGTCTCATCGAGGGACTGTGACTTGTGGAGCTCGGATTGGTCGTCAGGTCGGGTTGGTCGCACCCACCATCGCTTCAAAAACCTGCAACTTGAATCGCACAATGTCCTCTTGCAACGCCCGTTGAACCATGGTAAACCTAAACACTTCTTCCTCTTCCATGCGCGATACTCTCATCCAAAAACACCAAACTAGGCCAGATGCGATGTTGTCAATTGATCGAGGAATATTATTGTAAGAGTGCTAACAGAACAGTGAACCATTCAACGAGGTGTTTGGCGCAGACCTTCATGCGCATTCATTCTCCAGCTTCGTGGATTAATGACCATCCTGCAACCTCGATGAAGTCATCATTGCATCAGTAGGTGCGAACTTCATTTATAAATATGGTGATGCCACTATTTTTGCTCATACTTCGAGGTCGGAACAACACGAGAAAATCAGAAACTGTTGAGACCGATAAGCAGAACGACACCCATTTGACACCATCATCTGCTCGGACATGGACGTTGGCAATATTGGTTGAAATTATGGAACGGAATTCCGCCATTACTGCAATCAAAAAATTTGGTGTGGATTTCACATATACCCACTCTAACCCTTCGCATTTCCTTGTTAAATTTCAGATGGTGCATAGTTTATATCGTCTATGCACCTTGCTTTCTCGGTAGGTTTCCTTTTGTGAATGTTGTAACGTGTATTAGCCAATCAGATCATTATATTTTTTTTTATCAGCTTTAAAGCACCCAAAGTCCCCTCCCTTTGTTTCACGGCTGCATCGTTTCTCATTAGTTGGGAACCCCCTTTGAAACATATGTTGAGGGCCTTTCATATATAATATATTACTTGCTCCTCCTTTCCATCAAAATCCTTAATTTAATTAAGATTCCATCATGGGTGTCTCTTTTTTTTTAATTCAAATGCTTATACATGTCCATTATGCAAGCCCATTTCCTTATTTAACTCAAAACTCCATGTAATAAAGAGTGTGCAATTTCCCTATGATAAAGAGTGTCATGCAACACCAATGAGAATGTGCTCCTGGGGAATAGGAATTGGGTTAAAATAGGACGGGGACACTCTCTTGACAAATTATGGTTTCTCCCAAACTTTAGTACAGTTGGAATGATACAAGCTAGCCTGAAGCCTTGTCTGTCTGGGCTCAGTGCTCCCATTACTTGGTGTTGACTACTATGTATAACCTAGATTCGAATTCACAAAGGAAATCCCAATTCTTTTTGAAGCAACAAACCCCTAAACCCTAATGAAATCATGAGACAACAAGACTAGTGAGTGTGGTGTGCATCGCACAAATGGGCGCAACGACAGGGTTTGGTAGGAATAGGTCATGGGGAGATTAACCAACAAAATACTGGGTCGAAACCTTAATGGGTTGAGCAAGCAGAGGGGTACCCGAAATTTTGAATATTCCCAAAAAAATTGGTGGTGTTGTAGCAACTACAACACAATCATATAAAATATATGTATTATCTACATTGTCTAAATCTAAATTATCATTTGTGTCATCTTGTCTTTCTAAGATTTTCGCTCCTATTTTTCCAACTACATCAAGACAAACACTTTCAAGTGTCTTTATGAGTCGCTTTGGGCCTTTCTACCATGGTCTAGTTTTCTCTAGATGGTGCTACATTCACATCAACCTTTCAATTACCTTAATCACATCATCCCAATGAACTAGTTGTTTTGATGAAGTGGCTAGATTTTCTACATGATGGGAGATGGCACTTCAAAAGGATATTTCAAAGATTGATTCAAGATAGAGATCCACCCTGATGTTATAAATTAATTAGCGGAGCAATGAAATACACAAAATATTGTGGAAACACAAATATAGAAACTCATAAAACAAGAGTGACACAAATATATGTGGTTCACTCAATTTGGGCTACGTCCATGGAAAAACAACCAGTCTTCCTCTTATATTATCCAACAAATTGAAGAGATACAACCTACATCATATTCATTTAAATTTATTCTTTTCTCTCACACAACCTCCTCTCTCTCTCTCTCGCTCAGAATAATAATACACATCCGTAATACAATTCTCTCATATAAACCTAGGGGTTGCCTTCTAGGGAACAAAACCTTAAATTAACATAACTTCTACCGTCAGATCATCTGCCTAATTAATGGCCCAGATTGACTACAAAATTACAATATTTTACGATATCCCCATTAGGAATGGGGATCCAATGCAATTGAAACAAAAACCTCTGAACAATTAGGAAGATAACCAAGCTCCACACCCAACAATCTCCCACTTAGAGGATGATTATAACAACTCCACCGCTACTTCACCTGTTGGACAATGCTTCCACTTTGGACCTAGTTGTTTCTCATCTTCATCATCATACTTAAAGACCAATTGAAACTTAAAAGGATCTCAATTTCTCCCTAGTTACAACTTTTGTTAACATGTTTTCAGGATTCTGGCTAGTGTGTATCTTTTCTAGCTTCAACTATCCATCTCCCAACACTTACCGTATGAAATTGTACTTTAGTTTTATATGTTTATTCTTGGAATGAAATGTTGAGTTATTTTCAATAGAAATGGAACTTTGGCTATAATTGTATAACCTACCCATATCCTGCTTCTTTCCTAACTCATACATAAACCTTTGTAACCAAATCGTTTCTTTACTAGCCTCTGTAGCAACAACATACTCTGCTTCAGTTGTTGAAAGTGCAACAATGTTTGCAACTTTGAAACCCAACTGGAAATTGTTCTAACCTACAGTAAACACATTCCCTGTGATGCTCCTCTTGTTACCTCTATCACCTTCCATATCTACATCAACATATCCATGTAGAGAAGTGTTTGAACCACCAAATCATAATGTTTGATTTGTGGTACCTCTAAAATACCCGAGAATCCACTTCACTGCCATCCAATGCACTTTTCCTGGATTGTTCATATACCTGCTTACAACTCCCACTCCATGTGCAATATTAGGCCTTTTGCATACCATTGCATACATTAATCTTCCAACTATTAATGCATATGGAACTTTACACATATAATCCCTCTCTTCCTGAGTCTTGGGACACATATCCTTAGTTTTAAATGGCTAGCCAAAGGTGTACTAACTGGTTTTTCATTTTGCATATTAAATATTTCTGACACCTTTTCTATGTACTCACTCTGAGACAATGTTAATTTGTGATGTTTCCTGTCTCTAGTTATTCTCATACCAAGGATTTATTTTGAAACACCCAAATCCTTCATTGCAAATGAATTTTCCAATTTTCCTTTGAGCACATTTATTTCTTGCATGTTAAACCCTGCAACAAGAATGTCAGCTACATACAATAGAAACATAATATAGTTTCCATCATTTTGTTTCTTAAGATAAACACAATGATCAAATGACATCTAGTATAACCTTGTTCATACATAAACCAGTCAAATTTTAGATACCATTTCCTGAGAGCCTGTTTTAGTCCATACAAGCTCTTCTTCAACCTGCACACTAAATTCTCCTTCCCTTTGACCTCATACCTGTGTGGCTGTTACATATATATTTCTTCCTCCAATTCCCCATGGAGAAATGTTTTCTTTATATCTAACTGCTCAAGATTCAAATATTTTATTGCCGCTAGAATTAAAATAGTTCTAATTGAATTCCTTTTAAAAATAGGAGAAAAAAATGCATCAAAGTTTATACCTTTATTTTGTGAAAACCCCTTCACCACAAGTCTAGCCTTATACTTGTGTTTACCTCCATATTTTTCCTTCAACCTGTAAACCCATTTATTATGCAATGTTGTTTTACCTACAAGCAACTTGACTAAGTCCCAACTATGTTTATGCATCAAGGATTCCATCTCTTCTTCCATGGCTTGCTCCCACTTCTTCCTAGTTTCTACCTGCATTGCTTCTTCATATCTTTATGGTTCACCAAAATCAGTCAACAACACATAATATAATGAAGGAGAGTATCATTCAGGGGGTCTACTTATCCTGGTAGATATTCTAACACCACATTCAAGTGTTTGAGGTGCTTGTTGTTGTGGTTGTTTTTGTTTTTATGGCTACTCATCATTATGATTTTAAGGAACCTTTACTTTTTTTGTGATCTCATCAAGCATTGTGTATTCTTTATTTTATTTTTCTTGTTTCTTTCCCTGTATCTGATCCTTATACAAGGCCTTTTCATTAAATATGACATCTCTAATCCTAATGATTTTTTTTTTATTTTCATAATCATATAAGCGATAACCAAAATATTTAACACCATGTCCAATAAAGGTACATTTCTTTGATTTTTCCTCAAGATTTGTTCTATTTTCTTTATTAATGAGAACAAGGGATTCACAACCGAAATTATTTAAAAATGACTATTTTACCTTTTTACTTGTCCATGCCTCCTTTGGAATACCACCATCGAAGGAAATTGAAGGCCCTTTGTTTCTTAGATAAACAACATTATCTACAACATCTGCCCAAATTTGCTACTAAAATATTGCATGCAATATCATGCACCTTGCACGCTCCATGATTGCCATGTTCATCCTTTCTGACACACCATTTTCCTGTGGTGTTCCTGGAACTGTCTTCTCTCTGCGAATCCCATGCTCTAAACTGTAGTTATCAAACTCTTTGTTGCAGTATTCACCTCCATTGTCTGATCTGAGACACTTCAACTTCTTTCATATCTCATTCTCAACCAAATCTTTCCATTTCTTGAAAGTATCAAATACATAAAATTTATTTCAAATACGATAAATGCATATTTTTCTAGTTGCATCATTAATAAAAGTAACATAATAGCGAGATCCTCCAAGAGACGACACATGAGCATGTCCCCATACATCTGTATGCACAAGCTCTAATATTTTTATCTTCTTTTCCTTCCCAACTCTGATAAATATGACTCTTTTCTGTTTTCTGTAAACACAATTTTCACAGTAATCCAAATCAACATGCTTCAAACTTGGCAACAAATTTCTTGAGTGAATAATTTGCATCCCTTTCTCACTCATGTGCCCGAGGCTATGATGCCACACTGTCGTATCTTCTCCTGTAAAGGTAAAAGCATTAACATAATAATAAATACCATTGCATAAATACAACGTACCAACCTTTTCTCCTATTTTCTATTATGAGGGCTCCTTTAGTGACCTTCCAGGGTTTATCTATTAATGTAGTTACACAACCTTCACCACCTAACTGCCCTGTTGAAATTAGATTTTTCTTCAAATCTGGAACATGCCTTACCTCCTTCAATAGCCATTGGTTTCCATTTTATTTCTTTATAAAATCCTTACCCGTTCTAACAATTTTATATGGTTTATCATCACCCAAATGAACATGTCCAAAATATCCTTGAACATAGTCATGAAAATTTTTCCTATCAGATGTAGCATGGAATGAAGCCCCTGAATCAACCACCCATGTATCAATAATATTTTCTAAGAATAAAAGCATCTTTCAACAAATTACCTGTCACATTCACTTCATGATTATTCTCTTGCTATCCATCTCCTTCTTTTCCTTTTCGAGATTTGCAGACTTTCTTCAAGTGTCCTTTCTTCCCACATTTCCAGCACATTGTCCTTGATCTGGATTTGGATTTGCATTTTATTGACTTACTACGATCTCCTAGGCTCCTTCTTCTTTCCATTTTTCTTCCCCTGGTCTCTGCAGTCAAAGCATTACTTGATGTCTCGCCGGATCTTTTTCGTCACATTTCCTCGTTAAGGATGGCACTGTCAACATCATCAAACTTTAAAATACTAGATCCATAGATAGAGTTATTAATAGCCATAATTAAGTCATTCCAACTTTCTGTAAATGAGCACAGAAATAACAAAACCCTAAATTATTCATTAAAATTTACCTCTACAGAACTTAATTTACTGGTAACCGTGTTAAATTCATTTAAATTATTAGCAACAAATCTGTCTTCTGACATTTTCATATTAAATAAACACTTCATAAGAAATACCTCATTTGAGGCCGAGGGTTTTTCATATGGTTTGGCCAATTTTTTCATTAAACCTTCTATTGGCATTTGCTTTGAAATTTTAAATGCCACTGATGTTGCCAAACATAACTGTATTGTTCCTAGTGCCCTTTTGTTGAGAATCTCCCATTATGCATTTGTCATACTCGTTGACTTATTTGATTTTCCATTGAATGGTAGGTACAGATATTTTTTATACAGATAATCTTTCATTTGCATTTTCCACATCTGGTAGTTTTGATCGTTCAATTTCTTGACCCTAAACCTAACATATTTAGCCATTTCTCCAACTCGAACCAGGAATCCTTCTCTCCTATGAGTTTATCAACCAAATAGACCTTTGTCTTTTTTTGTCGACAGATATTGTCTCTCCTAGAGACAGTCTAGAGTTACCATAGACCAGTGCCTAGGACATCTTAGCATAGCAAGGAGCATATAATAAAACTTGGGTTTCAATCCAAAGGCTCCCCTGCTATCTCTTGTAAACAAGGAAATTGATTTAAATGGGACCAGAACTTACAGAAACTGCCACAGGAAAAGTAATGTTGCAGAGACAAGATGCAAAGCTCCAACACAAAAACATCAGACAGTTAAGAGACAATTTACTGTAAAGAGGGCCGATTCAAATAATATGCCACAGAAATCAAGTATCAGAAGGTGTATGCGGTGAAAGAAATATAAGAAGATATTAGTTAACCTTGGTCTGATACCCAGATACACAACATAACCATGTATGGGCTTATCAATCTAAGAATCCATACATGACAATGGCGTTTTAAAAGCACCCTCCCAAAGCAACTAATATAGTAGAAAGATGGATGAAATGAACATGAAACAATATATCATGCCTGAGCCATATTTAAAGCGCTTGACTGATCTAAGTATGGGTATCAACTAGGATAAATCCTTACCTAAAATCAGTGATCCACTCGCATTCCAGTACATGATACAAGAAGATGGATAAAATGAAATGTTGTATTAAACACATAAAAGGAAGTTACATACTGTGGGATACCAAAGACCAGAATCCTCTAATACAAATAGAACTCCTCCTCACTGAGACCCTACGGGCTTTGAGCCTTCATACCAGAGCTTATACAAAATGTATACAAAATGCCTTTCACTGCACAATTCTCTGATAAAAATCTGGAACCCTTACAATGTTTTTCTTCCTGGTTTTTATAGAGGAAGAAGAAGAAAAACCGATAAAAGAAGTCGGTGAAAACATTAATTTGCATAATTAAAACAAAACTGGAGGAAACATTTGCGCCCATATTGTTTGACGGTTCTGGAATGCTGAGCGTACTCTGTAGCTGGCTTCATGAAGTAAATGCACTGGGTGGAAAATCTATTCAGGAGCACGACAAAAAGCAAAATCACACCAACATTCTGTCCTTTCCTGAAAGAAAAATTTACTGCAATAAAACCTGGAGGGTTTAGTTCTCTTGTGCATGGTACCCTCTATCTTCTAACTTTGAATTTGAATTTAAAATCTTCAATGTCTGGCCCCGAATTCCTTGATTTTTCATTAGTATTTCTTCGCTGCTCCATTAATATCTCCATCTACTCAATTTGTGTTTCGGATGGCTCCAGAGGGTTTGATAGATCGTGACCCCTGCTTCTTAAATAGTTGTCATGTCGCAACAGCCTCCCAAGATTTTCTTCCTAAATTTTCCTCTGAAGAATTGTCCTTCGAAGCAGCATCGGCTTCTGTAATGGAGGCTGTGAATTATGGTCGTTCTCCACCGCCATAAACCTGCAAAACTCACAAACTTGTTAAAGAAAAACAGACACATAGATGATGGACGTGGCAGGGTTGAATGGAGATGATTGTGCAGGCGAGTGGAATGGCGAAACAAAACAGGGTGGTGGTGAAAAACTCAGCGCAACAATGTTGGGTCGAAGAGTGAGGGTTTTTAACGTGAACATTATAATCTGACTCAAAAATAGAGCACATAAAGGGCCGAGGAAAATATGACAGACACGTAGATTATTGATAGGTGAACGTACGACAGATTGTATGGAAAGGATGACGTGGAGGCAGACTTGGTCAACCAGCGGAGCTTGTAAATGATTCTGGACCATACGATCCGCAAACAAGATCAACGGTTAACAATAAATTGGAGACCGATGGAAAGGCGGGCCCGGGACCTTGTACATTGGGCTTAACACATGCACATCTTCGCAGCGCGACGACCGTCGGATGATGCCTTTCAGATCGAACGGCTCACGTAGATTTCGCTGCACGTCTTTATCCGGATGATAATGCGCGATGAGCGGTGGTATTCAAACAGTGACCTGGGACGCGTGGCATATGTTGAATGGAATCGCTGGGATTTGGAGAATACCGCGTGCTGCTGAAAATATGTGCGATGGAAACAGGCCGGTTTTGAGCAATGAACGCGGGCGCGGGGACCACCATGGCAAGCTGTTTTTGGACCGTTGATTTACTTTTGATCGGACGGCTAGGGGTGTGCCCGATAGCCTCTCATGCTAAGCGCCTTTCAGTCTGGCACTTGGTCTAGCACCCGAGTCGTATGGGGAATAAAATAAAGGGGGCTGAGACTGAAGGGGCTAGGCCCGATATATCTTTAAGTGCAGATTTTAGCCTTCGTCTAATGTATTTCGTGGGCAGGAAGGGTAACGATAGGTAGGATATGAAGGTCTTAGGCCACAAAAGAGGTTTTAAACATATTCAAACGGGACTGCAAACCAGAAACTTGAATGGAGGGGCTAATATAGTCAACATCAGCTCCATCTGGGGACGACACGTTCGTTCCTGGATGTGTCGAGAACTTCGCAGACCTCTTGTTTATCATTTTTGTAAATCCTGTTCTTCAGCCCCTCAGTACTTCACTCCATAATTTATCAGCACGTCCACCTGGATTAAACCAAAACTGGAACAAAACTTATCTACAATATGGTACATCAGGCAATCCCTGCTTGAATCAGAATTGGAAGTATGGTTTAAGAAACTGACCATTTACAGGGGCATCTAACAAATCACCCTGTAAATTCTCCAACATAATAGTGTTATTATTTCCCTGTTCCACAATTTTGAAGGGACCAAACCAGAGGGGGTCGAATTTTCCATGCTTTCCTTTTTCAACCCTCCGGATATCCCATTTGAGCACTAGATCTCCAATCTGCAATTTCCTGTCTTTTGCATGCTGATCGAAAATGTTTTTCATTTTTTCCTGATATTTAGTTAGTCTCTGATTCACTTGATCCCGTGTTTCCTCTAATTCTACCAATTGATTGATTCTCCTGACCATATCATCTGGTTCTTCCTGACTTTCTTGCATAAAGCGTGCCACTGGTAAGGCCAACTGCACAGGAAACATTGTTGCTCGTCCATACACCAATTCGAATGGGGATTTCCCAGTTGCTCTCTTACTGGTGATTCTACTAGCCCATAGAGAAAATTTCAATTGGGAATCCCAATTCTTCTGAATTTCATTTATAGTCTTTTTCAAGGCCCTCACTAGAGTTTTGTTGGAAGATTCTGCCAAGCCATTTCCCTGTGGATAGTAAGCTGTGGAGTGATTCAATGTAATATTATATTGTTGGCATAAATTCACAAATTTTGCAGACTTGAAGGCCTGTGCATTATCAGTCACTATTTTAGCAAGACATCCAAACCTAGATATGATGTTTTCCTCCATGAATTTGATTATCACAGTATCTGTAGCATTCCTTGCAGGTATGGCTTCCACCCATTTTGTAAAATAATCTGTGGCTGTTAATATCCATTTATGCTGTCCACTTGAGGGTGGGTGAATTTCACCTATAAAATCTATTCCCCATTGTTGAAATGGTTCATCTACATGAACTGGAATCAAGGGCAGAGCTGCTAATTTTTTCCTTTCAGCAAATTTTTGACACTTATCACATGCACTAACCCAAGAAAAAACATCTCCAAATAGTTTTGGCCAGTAGTAACCGGCCTTTAAGATTTTATGAGCTGTGGCTCTCCAACTATAGTGTCCTCCACAGATTCCTTCATGAAATTCCATCATTAAACTTTCTACTTCATCCTCTGTGAGGCACAATAATAGGATGCCCGAAGGATCTCTCCAATATAATTGGCCATTAGCAACTATGTACTTTTGTGACTTCAGCCTCAAAGCCCTGTATTTTGATTTATCACAGCTGGGTGGACAGCTGAGTGTTAGGAGGTATTCTACTATCTCCTTATACCATGGACTGGTGAGGTATTTTATATGTGTTTTCTGAGTGGCCATTTCCAGACCTTGCTGCTCTTTCTCTTTCTCAGACTCTCCATTTGTTATCATAGACAAATTTATGCCCAGAGCCTGGTAGTTTGATTCTGATAAGATCCTTGCTAGCCCTTGTCCTTTTATCAACTTAGTAGGGCGAATATCCAGATCATACTCCTGTATTTTTCCAATCCATCTCCCTCTTTTCCCTTCACTGTCTCCCTGAATCAGAATGTCTTTAACAGCTGTAGTGGGGACAAATGCAGTAATGTGGGACTGCAAAATGTACATGAGAAATTCTTTGAGGGATTTTACTAGGGCATATGCCTGCTTCTCTAATATGTTATATTTCAGCTCTGCATCATGAAGCACCTGACTGAAGAAGGAAATAGGTTGCTCATATCCTTCTTCGTTTTTCTGTAGCAGAACTCCAGCTACTGTATGAGGTGATGCAAAAGAAAAGATCATAAATGGTTTAGTATAATCAAGCCCAGCTAGCACAGGAGCTTCAGCAAATGCCTGTTTTATCCTGGTGAATGCCTCTCTAGATTCCTGAGACCATTTTACTTCATTATTATTTTTCAGCATATCAGTTATATGCCTAACTATCTCAGCATAGTTAGGAATAAACCTTCTTAGAAAATTTATGCGACCTAAAAACACCTGCACTTCCTTCTTATTCCTGGGGAGGGAAATAACATTAATAGCCTCCACTCTTTTAGGGTCTATTCTTACCCCATCTTTAGTCACAATGTGCCCTAAAAGCCTGCCTTCTTCTAATGCAAATAAAGACTTTTGTGGATTGAGAGAAAGGCCATACCTTCTGCATTTTTTAAAAGTTATTCGTAAATGCTCAATGTGCTCATTGTCATTTTTTGAAAACACTGTTATATCATCAAGGTATATCACCAGAAATTTATCTTGCTCACCAACAAAAGCAATATCCATAGCCCTTTGGAAAGTGGCCCCTGCGTTAATCAGCCCGAAAGGCATCCTGGCATACATGAATGTTCCCCATGGTGTAGTGAATGCGGTTTTCTTCTGATCCTCTGAAAGTATAGCCACCTGATTATAACCATAAAAGCCATCCATCATTGACATTCTAGAGGCTCCCACCACTTTCTGCAGGATGTGGTCCATCTTGGGCAGTGGATAACTATCTTTTAAATATGCTCTGTTTAAATTCCTGAAATCCACACATAGCCTTATTTCTCCATTTTTCTTTCGGACAGGGACCAAGTTTGCAACCCATTCTGAGTACCTTAATGGCACAATTATTTTTGCCTTTAGCAACTTCTTAATTTCCTTTTCAATGGATGGAAGCAGCAGAGGATTTATCTGTCTGAGCTTCTGCTTATAAGGTCTTGCATCTTCCTTCAGAGGAATTTTATGTTGTATTATACTAATATCAAAAGTTTTAAGGTCCTGATAGGACCATGTAAATACATCCTTGTATGACTGAAACAATCTCAAGTATTTTTCCTTATATTCCTCTGGGACCTTCTTGGATAATTTGACAATTTTGGGCTCAACATTAGTACCCAGATTCAGATCTTCTACTTGATTTTCTTCTGTTACTTTACTAGGCTGCAATGAGACATCATTCTTATCAAATAATCTTTCGAGAGGCACCAGCCCTCTAGGTATCACATTTCCCTTCAACTGCAACACTTTACTTCCTGCCATTTTCTCATCCCATTTATTTTATGAAACATTCTCAGCCTCATCTTCTTCACAATCATCAATCTCCATATTAGAGAATTCTCCTACTGTTTCTAGGAATCTCTTCATTTGTTCCTCATCTTCGAATACCTGCCAATGCTTAACATTATCTGGGATTGATGGTCTGTAACGTACCTCAACTTCATACCTTAAGAGAGGGTTCTGAGGAGGACGAAACGTACTAGCAGCCATAGCAAGTGAGTCTGCCATTCTATTATGTTCTCGGGGCATGAACTGGATATTGAATGCTGAGAAAAATTTCTCCACCATGTCCCAGACTTCATTCCTATAAGCTCTCACCCGCGGATGTTTAGTTTGACATTGATTTTTGATCTGTCTGACCACCAGCTCAGAATCTCCCAGAGATTTTAAACTTTGTATGCCCATGCTCCTGGCTATCTTCAATCCTAGCAAGAGTGCTTCATATTCAGCTACATTATTAGTAGCTTCATATTCCAATTTGAAGGACAGTGGGACCCATTGGCCTGTAGGAGAGATTAATAATACTCCAGCCCCATTACCTTCTCTTGAATTTTCTCCATCAAAATGTAGAGTCCATACTCCTGCTTCATGGTCTTCTAAAGGCTGCTCAGTTTTGATTTGACAGAAGGAAGGTTCATGAGCAAAATTTTGATCTTCTTCTAACATCAAACATGAGAAATCTCTTTCTTTACTGTAGACTGGTGAATTCTCTGAACTGTCATCCTCAGTCACCATCTTGACAAATCTGGTTTCTCTGTACAACCTCCTCTCCTGGCCACCAAAAACAGGGATAGTGGCATAGGTTAAATCCATCTTGAGTGACCCACCATTTTTTGTTCCCCAGGACCTTGACAGCAACATGCCAAAACGAGCTGGAATGTCAGCTACCATGATGTCCATTACTACACTTTTTGCTGGAATTTGGGCCAGATTGACCACTAAATCTTTAATAATCCCCAAGCATTTAACTCTTTTGGAATCAAATGAATAGAGGTATTTATATGGACGCGTGATTTGCAAACCTAGTTTCTCCATGACTGACAAAGGCATAAGATTATGGGAAGCTCCAGAATATAACATACAATTGTGTAACAGCAGGTCATGAATCACTAGAGACACATAGAAAGGAGGAGTAGAGGGGTCTATCTCCTCGACATGTGGGCCAAAAACTACCATGGGTCTTTCTTCTTGAAGATTAAGACTGTCTGGGATTATTGGTGCTTCAGGAGGGAGCAATAAAGAAGTGACTTGAGATTGATATGCAGGTTGTTTCAATAGTTCAGTCAAAGGGACTGGGATTTTGACTTTCTCAAGTTCTTTTTGCAAATTGAAAGCAGGAGGGGATTTTTCTATTACAACTTCTTTTGATTCTTTATTTTCAGCTGAGGGTTTAACTTCTTTTGATACAGACTCAGCATTAGGAGGAGTGACTAATTTTGAGGAAGAAGGAGTTTGATCATTAGACTGCAGAGGTTTATTTAGAGGACTCTTACCTTTTTCTGTGACTTTCTTCATTGTTGACTCTTTTTGAGTAGGTGTTTCCTTCTGTAGATGCTCTTCTGCTTGATCTTGAGTCTGAGTCCTCTTCCTGGAGGATCTGAGATCATATCTCCTATTGAAATGTGCTTGCATGAAATCATTAAACTGTTTGCAATAGTGATCAATTTCTGCATCTTCTGTGTCTCTGATCTCTTCTTCTTCTTCTTGCAATGGGCATTCTATTTCATCATTGCTTGAAAAGGCAAGATTTGCATCTTGCAGTTCATAGGCAGCATCTTCATTGGAGTCATCTACTGGGCCTTCCAGGTACAATGGGTGTGGTACTTGGTCCTGTTGCTCCTTTGCTTCCCTTGGCAAAATCTGCAAGGGTGGCTTTCTATACTGAGGATTGTAACCCCTGTTTGGAGCATTTTGAAAGTTCTTGGAAGCTGATTTCTTGGTCTCCAATTCAAGCTTGACCAGTTTATTAGAAATATTCTTAATCATTTTGCTCATTTCTTCAATTTTATCTGAATCCTTATCCTGATTAGAAGTAGATACTTCTTCTTTGCCTCTTCTTCTGGTATCATGTTCAGGTTTCCCTCTTAATTTTCCAATGGAGGCGAAGTTTTCTTCCAACTCAAGAGCATCTGACTGAGCATCATCTAGGGTGGCAGGCTTTCTTTCCCTGAGAGAGAAACCAAAATCTGAGTCAAAGGCTGCTATGAAAACAACTTTGGCAGCATTCTGATGAGGCTTCATATCTGCAAGGAGGTTTAGATATAACTTATTAAATCTCTTGATAAATTCTGACACCCCTTCATTATGTTTCTTCTTGAGTGTATTAAACTCAGTAAGACAC
Organism: Pinus albicaulis; assembly: GCA_034641835.2. Classification (NCBI taxonomy): domain Eukaryota; kingdom Viridiplantae; phylum Streptophyta; class Pinopsida; order Pinales; family Pinaceae; genus Pinus; species Pinus albicaulis. The sequence continues at coordinate 683,778,916 of CM076581.1, forward strand.
TGTCCATGATATTTCTTTTCTCCCCATTTCCTGAGAAAGGTACTTTCCATATCATCCCAGGTGGTTACGGAACGGTTTCCCAATGTCTTGAACCATTTTCTGGCTTCACCATCCAGAGATTGCACAAACAGTCTTAAGACCACATCTAGATGTTCAACATTAAAGTTCTCTGCAAAAGAGCAGAAAGTCTCAAGATATTTTTGAGCATCAATTTCATTTTCCCCAGTGAATCTGGGCAAGATCTTCAAATAATCCTGTGGCATATCATTCAACACTTGAGGTAATGCCAGGGGAGCATATTTATTTAACAAGAAAGCTGGAACATTAGCCATTGGAGGAGGTGGGGGTTGTGCAACAATCTAATGTACAAATGGAGGGAGAGGAGGAGGTGGAGTATGGATAACAATAGGAATATATTGTACAGCAGCTTGAGGTGTAGATGGGAACAGTTCACGATTAACAGCAGCTACTTCGGTGACTTATTTAACCTCTTCGACCTCAGAAGTAGGGTGAAGATGAGCTTTAATTCTAGCACCTTCCCGGGGTGGGCTATCTGAGTAGTAATCTGTGTCTCCCACAGTGGAGTCGGGATTTTCTATTGGAACTTCTTGAGAAGAAGAGGATGGATAATCTTCTACAAAATATTCAGGGATTTCAGCACGGACTGGTTTCCTTTCTTTACAACTTCTTCTATGTATGATCTTTTCTGGGTCAGACACTGAGGATGTCTTTGACTGTGATGTATCTAACCTCAAGTGTGGCTTACGGGGAGCCAGGACTACAAATAGATTTATCAAGTAAACAACAGTGGAGTCGCCAAGGTGAGAGATATGCAACTCTTCAACTCTCTGTGCTCACCTGATTAGAGAGTGAATATGATTTGTCGAGGCCCAGGGATAATGATTTTCTTAACTTCGTTCCCCGGCAGCGGCACCAGAAAGATGCTGTCGACAGATATTGTCTCTCCTAGAGATAGTCTAGAGTTACCATAGACCAATGCCTAGGACATCTTAGCATAGCAAGGAGAATATAATAAAACTTGGGTGTCAATCCAAAGGCTCCCCTGCTATCTCTTGTAAACAAGGAAATTGATTTAAATGGGACCAGAACTTACAGAAACTGCCACAGGAAAAGTAATGTTGCAGAGACAAGATGCAAAGCTCCAACACAAAAGCATCAGATAGCTAAGAGACAATTTACTGTAAAGAGGGCCGATTCAAATAATATGCCACAAAAATCAAGTACCAGAAGGTGTATGCAATGAAATAAATATAAGAAGATATCAGTTAACTTTGGTCTGATACCTAGATACACAACAGAACCATGTATGGACTTATCAATCTAAGAATCCATACATGACAATGGCGTTTTAAAAGCACCCTCCCAAAGCAACTAATATAGCAGAAAGCTGGATGAAATGAACATGAAACAGTATATCATGCCTGAGCCATATTTAAAGTGCTTAATTGATCCAAGTATGGGTATCAACTAGGATAAATCCTTACCTAAAATCATTGAGCCACTCGCATTCCAGTACATGATACAAGAAGATGGATAAAATGAAATGTTGTATTAAACACATGAAAGGAAGTTACATACTGTGGGATACCAAAGACCAGAATCCTCTAATACAGATATAACTCCTCCTCACTCAGACCCTACGGGCTCTGAGCCTTCATACAAGAGCTTTTACAAAATGTATACAAAAAAATGCCTTTCACTGCACAATTCTCTGATAAAAATCTGGAACCTCTACAATGTCTTTCTTCCTCCCTTTTATAAAGGAAGGAGAAGAGAAACTAATAAAAGAAGTAGGTGAAAACAATTAATTGTTTCATTAAAACAAAATGGCGGAAACATTCGCGCCCATGCTGCTCAATTAATATGTTGTGTTGTAGGTACTCTGAGGTCGGCTCTCTGAAGTAAATGTTGTAGGTGAAAATTTCTCCAGGGATAAGACATGAAGAATAAAATATGTAACATTCGGTCCTTTCCTGAGAGATAAATCTGCTGAAATGAACCTGGAGAGTATTGCTACTCGTGCATTCGTACTCTCTGTCTTCCAACCTTGAATTGGAATTTAAATTCTTCAATGTCGGACACTGCATTCCTTGATTTTTCATTGGTATTTCTTCGCTGCTCCATTAATATCTCCATCTACTCAATTCGTGTTTCGGATGGCTCCAGAGGGTTTGATAGATCTTGACCCCTGCTTCTTAAAGAGTTGTCATGTCGCAACAGCCTCCCAAGCTTTTCTTCCTAAATTTGCCTCTAAATAATTGTCCTTCGAAGCAGCATCGACTTTTGTAATGGAGGCTGCGAATTATGGTCGTTCTCCACTGCCATAAACCTGCAAAACTCACAAAATTGTTAAGAAAACCGGACACAGGGATGATGGCATGGTGGATCCAAGGATATGGTGGTGTAGACTTGTCGAAATGGTGAGATGAGACGGGGTGGTGGAAAACACAGAGAAATAGCAGAGGAATGAAGGGTGGAAATAAAAATACAGTGGGACGACGCTAAATGAACGAGGCGAAGACACACAACATAAACACTGAAATATAACACGTAAGCGGAGTATATGAATGGTGGAGGCGAACGCAAATGACACATGGGCGTATGAAAGGCTAAGCGGAAGGGACGACGTGGAGGTGGACTTGGTCAACCAGCAGAGCTTGTAAATGATTCTGGACCATACGATCCGCAAACAGGATCAACGGTTAACAATGTATTGGAGACCGATGGAAAGGCGGGCCCGGGACATTGTACATTGGGCTTAACACATGCACATCTTCACAGCGCGACGACCGTCGGATGATGCCTTTCAGATCGAACGGCTCACGTAGATTTCGCTGCACGTCTTTATCCGGATGATAATGCGCGATGAGCGGTGGTATTCAAACAGTGACCTGGGACGCGTGGCATCTGCTGAATGGAATCACTGGGATTTGGAGAATACCGCCTGCTGCTGAAAAGTTGTGCGATGGAAACAGGTTGGTTTTGAGCAATGAATGCGGGCACGGGGACCACCATGGCAAGCTGTTTGCGGACCGTTGATTTACTTTTGATCGGACGGCTAGGGGTGTGCCCGATAGCCTCTCATGCTAAGCGCCTTTCAGTCTGGCACTTGGTCTAGCACCCGAGTCGTATGGGGAATAAAATAAAGGGGGTTGAGACTGAAGGGGCTAGGCCTGATATATCTTTAAGTGCAGATTTTAGCCTTCGTCTAATGTATTTCGTGGGCGGGAAGGGTAACGATAGGTAGGATATGAAGGTCTTAGGCCACAAAAGAGGTTTTAAACAGATTCAAACGAGACTGCAAGCCAGAAACTTGAATGGAGGGGCTAATATAGTCAACATCTTTGATACCAGTTATTAGAAATTAATTAATGGAGCAATTAAATACAAGAATATTGTGGAAACACAAATACATAAACACATAAAACAAGAGATACATGCATATACGTGGTTCACCCAATTTGGGCTACATCCACGAAGAAATAGACAGTCCTTCCTTTTATATTATTTAAAAAAATAAAGAGATACAACCTACAACAAATCCATTGTAATTTCCTCTTTACTCTCACACAACCTTTCTCTCTCTCTCTCTCTCTCTCTCTCTCTCTCTCTAAATAATAATACACAACCGCAATACAATTCCATCATATAAATCGAGGGGGTGCCTTCTAGGGAAAAAAACCATAAATTAACATAAATTATATCGTTAGATCACCTACCTAATGAACGACCTAGATTGAATATGAAATTACAATATTTTACAAGGCAAATTTTCACCTATTTTTAGCTTGGGGGGGGGGGGCTCTTAAAATTCATCATTTCCCACCCCCTACTACAGCTAAACAAATAGTGTTGTCGCCCCATTAGGAATAGGGATCCAACATGAAAGAAACAAATACCTATGAACAATCAGGAATATAATCAGGCTCCACACCCAACACCTTCATGATGTGGAATCTCATCATCGAACTCATGATATATCTTTGCATGGGTGAATCTATCCAAATTATCTAATTTTCGCTTAAAGTTTTGGAATTCTTGATTGATTAAATAAAAATCACATCCATAGAAGGAAAAAATTATTTATTTACCTCATCCTAAATATGATATTCCTTAGTGGTGTTTGATAACCCCAAGAAGATGCACTTTCAACTCCTTAAGCCAAGTTTGCTTCTTTTCCCCTTGGGAATTAAGGCATAATAGGTGGAACCAAAATATTGAGATATCTCATTGAAGGAATGTATTTATACCACATTTCACGAGGAATCATGTTCCCAAGAGAATGAGATGGACTTGTTTTTTCACATATGTTGCACATAGAACTACGTCAACTTTTCATTCTTGAAAAATAAGATTCAATGTATCATGTTTAGGAGTTTCTTGTTCATTCTTTCTACTACACCATTTTGTTGAGGATTGTATGGAATAATGGTTTGATGATTGATCACATGTTGGGGAAGATAGATTTCAAATTCATTATAAGTGTACTCCCCTCCACTATAAATATGAAGAGCACCACTATGATATTGAACTTCATTTTCAATCCATGGATGAAATTTTAAAAAAAAATTCAAATGTTTAAGATTTTTGTTTTAATAAGTAACCCAACACATCTTGGTGTGGTCATCAATAAGATTCATGGTATATTTTTTACCAAAGGCATATGAAATAGGCATAGGGCCACACAATTTAGAGTGTATTAAATCTAGCTTTTTTCATATTTTTTAAGTGAAATCATGAAAAGATTGCTTGTAATGTTGACAAAGTATGCATGCCTCACATTGCCTCAAATACCTTAGAATAGTGGGAAAAACATACACACCATTTTCTTCAACATATGAATATTGTCATAATTGATGTACACAAAGTTAGCATGCCACGAGAGACTATGACAATGTCCAATTCTGTGCTCGTGTAAATATCCCTTTCAACTTCAACAATTTGTCATCCTCCCATCCTATCATGATAATAATGTTGATATAAGACCTCCTTATTTCAACTTGTACATTAAAAATGTGAATAGTATGGCCATTTTTCTAAATGAACAAAAGATACAACAATTTCTTTCACAACTTAAGAAGATGGAGAGTATTATGCAAACAAATCAAGAAATTCAGAGAATTTGAGCCTAATGGTGCCAATTCCTGATAGGTTTGAGATAGGTGTCTTTTGCAAAGTTTAATGCACCCTCTGCATTATCGTTCAAATTTTCAAAGAAACATTTACAAAAACTAATGTGGAAAGTAGGAATAATTCCAAGAAACCAAGCATCTCTCTAAGAAGTAAATAGGTTTTAAACAAATCTCATTTATGGAAACATTGCAATGAACAATAATTGAATGAGTGGATTTAGTATCTTTAATTTTTCATTCCTTTTTTTCATGTTTGTCTTTGGTATTGTCTCATGGGATCCTATATATCTTATCCTCATGTCCATTCTTGCAACAATGAACATAGTGAATATTAGATCTCTCATCTTAATTATGCCTATCCCCTACCTTTGAAATCCTTATTTTTGTGTTCTCTCTTATTTCCTTATCATATAGAAGAATCATGTGATTCATTCTTTCCTTTTTGAGCAAGACACATACTCTCTCTAGCATCTTGATTTGGGCTCAAAGCTAGATGTGTGGGCATCCCAAAAGAATTTCCTAGTGTCTAAGAAAGAGAAGTAACAGGTGCAAAGGAACCACATGAAAGTGAAGGTGTAAAAGTTGAGGACAAACTTAAATAAAAGTAGGTGAAGGAGGGAACTATGGGAATGGCCACCCTATGGATGTAGGTTTGAACCATGTTGCAGCTGCAATTGAGGGCTCTAAGTTGAATCATAAATAATCACTGAATATTAAGGGATGTATTAGAAACCGAAACCAAAAGTGTGGGTTGACCTTCCAAGTGTTAAACCTTGGAAAAAAATTGCTGAAAATTTTAAACTCTATCTCATCTCCTCTTTCCTTGCAGACCATTCAACATAGGGTTTCCATGTTAGTAATTTTTTTGTGATTTTTGTTTGAGTAAAATTGATTTGTGATTAGGGGTCAGATGGGACAATTATTTTCAAATTTAAGGGTCCATGTATTTTGCTAATATTATCACTGTAGCCACGTTTTAGATGGATTTAACATGCATTTGTATCAATCGATAGTTGTAGTATTGACATGTCCACTTATTACAACAATTTTATAGCAATTGGAGCTCTTAGAGCCATTTAGAATTGGGTTTTTGGGCCAATATTGATTGGTAATGAATACACAACTCCTTCAACGATTTCTAGTTGACATTATAGGTAGCCACCATAGGCGCCAACACCATTACCAAAGAATATTTAAAGAGTGTTGTGCTTAGGAACAAAAAAGCTACATGGGTTCCTCCCTCTACAAAGGAAAGTTGATGAGAAACAATGGCCAACAAGGAGAATGAGCTATTTAGTGGTTGAGGTTATTGACTAGATTTTAAATTTGCTAGCAAGAATTCACGAAATGAGGGATTTGGAAAAGAATGGAGAAGTGAAGTAGATGATGGAGTTATCAAATCAACTTAGCTCCAACATTGTTGTTGGGATAGGGATGAATAACTCCATGGATGAATTTTATTTGATTAAAATGATCTAAAACAATGAGAAGTGACCTTTGATTTCATCTTCTGAAATCAATTTCAGGCTAAGGATGAATAACTCCATGAATGAATCACATTTTATTAAAAGGAACTATACGTTAACCTTGACATTTTGAGCTCAGACACAACTATCACGAAGCCTTAATTGCAGCGGCTATTGAAGTGGAGGAAAATTATGAAAAGGCTTTCGAAGAAGATGCCATGCTAATTGCTCAATCAGTTCTTCCAATAAATAACGGGACAAAGAATACAAAGAATGTTTATGACGGACACACCAAAAAGTCACAGGCAGGAACAAACGGCCATCGTAGAAGAAAACAACAAAAGGAACACGCTTACAGTCCTGCAACGACAATCAAAGAAGTGCATATGGAGCACGATGATATCTGGGTAAGGGTCGTTAGTCTCTAGAGAAGAGCCCTCATAGGTTGATGGATGTTCGATGACGGAAAAAATATAAACATGGTGGAGTGGGTACAAAAGAACTAGAAACCTATTCTAGGATACGCTCTGAAGGTGAGCATGTTACTTAGTAAATGGTTCAGCATACATTTCATGAAGGAGGAGGATATTAAGAAGATCATACAGAAAACTTGGGTGCATGGGAAAAGCTTTATCTAGTTAGTGAACTGGTATCTGGGATTCAATCCCGTCATGGAGACGCCAAAAAAGAAAGTGATTTGGGTGAAATTGCCTGGATTTCCCCTGGAATTCTGGACAATCAAATCTCTGCAAGCTATTGGAGATTCAATCGAAACCACCAAATACATCGATCCAAAGATCATCGGTGCAACAGAAAAGCGCATTGCTTTGTTGTTGGTAGAATTCAACTTTGCAGGAGGCTTACCCGGGGATATCAACCTCATATGGGGACAGCGCAGGCACAGGCAACGCGTGGACTACTGGGGAGTCCCTTTCCGGTGTTTTATCTGCCACAAAACTAGACATCTAAAAAAACGTTGCCCCTTTTGTCACAGGAGACACTGGAATTTGGACTCTGATAATGTTATCGTTGATGAGGAGGCCGGGAGAGATACTTCCACTCATGAAGAGGACACTAGTGCTGCGCCTTCTCTCCATATCCCGAGTAACCTACTTTTACCTTCATCTGGCGATGAAGAATATGCCACTGACAAGGAAATTTTTGTAAATGAAGGGCCATCAGATGACAACCTTCTTTTAGCCCCATTGGATGGTGCCCTGCCCTCCTCGATTTCGCTGACTTCAAATCTTACATCTTTTCTCTAAAATTCCATTCCACCTTCGGAACCTCTTTATGATAAGACCTTCCCTTGTATGCCTCCATCCTATTCGCCTTCACATCACACCAACCATGTTGATGATAGAAAACTTAATCCAAATCTGGCGAATCTGGGCACATTCCCGAAGCCATATTTTACCAGCCCTTCCGGAATTCCAGCCATACTGGATTGTCCTTCTGAACCTCTTCCAATCAGGACGAATTTGGGCGATAACATGGGAACCTCTTCCATCCATCCCTCGGTGTCTGCCCCTGATAGACACGATTTTTCTTGCCATCCGGATCTGCTTCTCGTCGTCTCTCCCTCAATGCCTCCATTAGAATTGGCATTGCTATCTCCTTCCCATCCAGACACCACCTCGAACATCCTTGAATCTCCTCATAACACTGTTGACTGTGATATTGATGCTCTGGTAGACAATCCTGCACTTGACCTTGCGGCTCTCACCGTCTTTGACACTATTCCTAAACAGGTAGAGATCTTTATTACTCCACAGGATGTCGTGAATATCACCGTTCGCAAGAAAACAAAGCATGGCTCTAGACACTTTAGAGGAAAGCATAAGGCAAGGACTCTTTTCAATGAAGAGATATTGGAACTAACTGACATTCCCATCACTTCCATCGAGGATGAAGGGGCGCTTAGAGCAAGCAATCCCCAGCAGGTACCAAAATGAGTGTGACCCTCTCGATAAATTTTCGGGGCATGGGCGGCCCGTCGAAGCTCTTCCGCCTATGCGACATTTTGAAGACAGTCAATCCAAGCATTATACTTATTCAGGAAACCCTGAGTGAAATAATTAAGGCTATTCAGAACATTATCACTATATGTCCGGGCTCGCAGACGGTAGCGATCGATGTTGTGGGTCATGCTGGTGGCACGATGGTTGCATGGGATCAGTTAGTAGAAAAATTTTCGGCGTATAGGTTCTTCGGAGGCATTATCTTATCGGGGTATATAGCTGGCTTTCAGGAAGGTATCAATATCATCAACATTTACACCCCATATCATGACCGTTTTCTTTTTTGGAATCACATCAGTATGTCGGGCATTCTGGCCCTGTCTAATTTGATATTCATAGGTGATTTCAATTCAACTCTTATCTCTGATGAGTCCTGGGGAGAGAAGAGTCGACGTGACCCCTTGGCTGCATATATCGATGATATCTTTGACCGGGCGCACATGTATGACATTTTCCCCAACCCCGTTCTTCCTACCTGGACAAAGAAGAGGATTAGGTGGGATTTCATCGGTAAATGTCTAGACCGCGCGATGGTCAAGGGGCGTCTTTTGGACATCATGGGGGCCTTCTGCTCCTTCTTTCACATTTCAGATATCTCAGACCATATGGCGGTGGTTCTGACTTGGAATCGGGATGAAATTAGGAAGGGAGTACCATTTAATTTTAATCGTGCATGGCTGCTAGATTCGGAATACAACCAGCTCATCAAATCACAGTGGGTTGCCTTTGATAATCCGGATGGTTTAACAGGATATTCCTTATTGCATGAAAAGCTCTGTATCTTAAAGAGGCTTACCAAAGCGTGGGAGATAGAGAAAAATAAAAAGCTCAGGGAGGAGTACCATTTCATCACAAAATCTCTAACCATGCTGTATGAAAAATTTGGAAATGGTGTCCCTGATGTATAGACCTTCAAGGAAATGGAACTGCTCAATTTTTGAATGTGGGAGATATTGAAAGTGGAAGAGATCACTTGGAAACTAAAGAGTAGGATCACCTGGTTGAAGGAAGGTGATATGAACACCAAATTTTTTCACCGCTATGCTAGTGAGAGAAGAAAAAGGAAGGCCATTTGGACCTTTAAAAAACCAGATGGAGCCACCGTTTTTTCCATGGATGATATCAGGTATGAAGCCTTTAACCATTTCTCTGCATTTTATCAATCTGTTGAAGCCTAGAAAATCTCTGCTTCAAACATCGGGGAAAACCACCCGGTCGGGACCTTAAGACAGCTCCTTTTCTGTTTGGTATGGTAGCTCCGACTGGATTTAAAGGACCAGTTTCCTTATAACTAAATGGATTGGTTTGGATGAGTGGAAATGGGACTAAATTAAATGAAATAAAACTATCTAATTTAAACTAAATACTGGTGAAGAAATTCTAACACTAACCCGGGTAATTATATGTGAATACAACTTAAGATTGTTCCAATTTAACAATAACCATGAAAATGTATTATTATTTAAATTGAAATATGCAGAAACAAATAAAGATAACTCTGTTTAAGAAATTAAACGGAGTTGTATAAGCATATTGCATTCATCATTGTATACCATCTATATATACTTATGAAAGATAACGTTTCAATTATACTCAGAAATGATATATAAAAGGAAGCGTTGTGAAAACAAATATATATAAATGATAGCAATTTTAAAGCGAATATCATAAGACAGAAGAAATCAACAGTGAAAGGATAGAAATACCTCTTTCAGCTTGAAGACTTTCAAATGCAATGTGATACTCTAATCCAGTAATTCTGATGCAAAATCAAATTCCAAGGTACAGAAATGCAACACTTCAAAGATAATTCCGCATGAAAATCACCAGATGTGATCCTTTTTAAAAAATATATAAGACAATGGAGTACAGAAATGCAATCTCCAAGTCAAAAATATTAAGATCCAGGACCCTCCTCTAAATGCATGAGAAGGGTTTAAATACTACTTAACTAAATCTAAAAATAGTTTATTACAAAAATTAAGGATTCGGTTCAATGACCGTCCTTTTCCTAGGCTAAAATACAGTGAAATTAAAACTAAATCTATCTATCTATGAACTTGTTCTTTAAACTTGCAGGCATCTAGCATAGTTTTGAGAAGATGCGGTTGACCGACTTCAGAATTCAACTGTCCTGAAAAGACAGAGTCGGCAAGCGTAGGAGCAATCTTCTCTGTAGCGTTGATGATACAATTAAGCGCACCGTGCTGACTGTGTGGCTTCACCAAGTACATCCAGTATGAGTCCCAATTCAATCTTGTTAGCCCTTGGATAGATTTTGCTCTTTCTTCTCCCTTTTGCCTCCATTCTGCTTGCAGTTGATGTGCCTGTGGGAGATATCCTGGAACAGTTTCAGGAATTAAATTAGATTTGAGTAAATTATCATTTACACAATCTGTAAGAGTGTTTGCCGCTGTATCCGTCTCCTCTGCTGCCTTTTCTGCCCTTCTGATTTGTGCATCCCATTTTTTAAACAATATTTCTTTATGGTTGTAAAATCTCTTTCGGTAATAATCACATATAATGGAACGTTCCATTATATGTGATTATTACCGAAAGAGATTTTACAATTTTATATGGATCACAGAAGCATAGATTCTAAAAATTTCTTTATGGTTTTCATTAACAATGGGTGCACCAGCTTTTCTGCCTTCTTCTGTCTTTTGCCATGTCATATAATCATTGATCTTTTCATTAATCAAATCATAATAATTTCGTAAATCTACGACATGATTTGTGATTTTATCGCTCTCTTGGCACAAAGAATTCCATTGCAAGATTTTTTGGCAGAAAACTTCCTCTTGTTGCAGTAGTTGATTGTTCAAAGAGATAGTTTCTGAAATGAATTCTGGAAGCTTAGGATCATCTTTATGCTGATCTCGGATAATCTGTATTTGTTTTTTCTTTATCAGCTAAGCTTTTTTGATGTCCTATTTTCATTTCTTGAAGTTGTTGTTGTAACTCTTCAAGTTGCAAATGTGCTTCCTTATCAGCCTGTACCTGTTGCAATTGCTGTTGTAGAACTTTTACATGTTCTTCTTTTTCATTCAACAAAAGTTGTATCTCAAATGCTTTGTCAATTGTTGCAGAGGCATAAGCTCCTGTCATTTGAGATAACTTAGTGAGATTATGAGTAGGTTCTGTGGCAGGATCTTTCCACAAAACATCTACTTGTTCTGGTTCAGTAGCAATTGCACTTTCTAATTTTCTCTTTTTCCTCTGTCTTTTCACTACTGCTTTGTATTTTGGGCTGTAGAATACATCTAGAGGAGGAATGTCCTCGACATTAAGTACAATTTCGGAGGATGGTGTGATTGGTATATGCTCTGTTACTGCGACTGTGCTGCTTGTTCCTGTGTTCAAAACTTTGGTTGTTTGGACAGGGGTCTGTACATTCTGTCCTTCTACATTAATCAATTGGTTGAAGGTTTCCCATTCTTTGTCTAATTCAATAATGACTGGTTGTTGATGTACATTGGTTGGAGGAGGATTTGTCTGTTGAGAAGTCACAATTTGCTGTTGAGCAAGTTATTTTGATTGTGCAGAATCCTTAATGGATTCTTCCATTTTATCTTCCTTTTCATTAGACTTCTTGGAATGTTCAGAATCTCTGTCAGATTTTGATTTAGATTTATCTGTGCTTGAACTGCCGTTAAGACTAACACTAGGAGTTTGCTCCCTTGCAGGATCTAAGCGTAGATTATCCAAAGGAATAGGAGTTAGTCTTCTTTCTCTGTAAAGTTTGAATTCCTGGAATTCCTCTGGAGATAACTGCGTTTGAGCTGAATTCAAAACTTCTTTAAATGAATTTCTTGTTTGGAACATATCATCAAAAAGATCCTGTTCCCCGGAAAATTCCCTTACTCTGATTGCATTGGTAAAATTCTTAACAATATCATCTGGGTCGAATAACCTTCTCGAAAATTTGAACAGCTGTAGACATGTAATGTTTCCTATCTCTTGGAATGCATGACCAATATCAAACAGTGAAAATGTTCCACATTTTACAGGAAATTGTGGCCAAATGCCTTTTTTCTTCTCTTTTAAATCTTTTGTTATACCTCCCTGGCCACAGGTCTGATAAGCAATTTCTCGAGCTACAAGTCTATCTGGAACATATAGGGGTAAAACATGGGGAGAAGCATAACTTCCAAAAACCCTAATATAAGTGAACAATTCTTCTCCAAACCATCTTGCGACAGGGAGAATATCAACCTCTGTTTCTGAGGATAACCTTGGGGCATCCTTTTTATACAATGTTCTGTACAATGGCAGCATTATTCCATGACAAATTTGGTAAAAATGGGGAATAAACTTGGACTCCCATAGTTCTTTATGGTACACATGAATGGGCAAAGGATCGTGGATGGTCCATTGCCAGCCCATCACAGGGAATTTAGAGATATAACAGATGGCGTCCATGACATAAGCAGATAAATAAAAAGGCGGATAAACCCGCTGAGAAACATTTCGTTTGGACCGGTAGTGAAAAATAGCAATGGTCAAATTATCAGATAGGATTTTGGCCCAGTCTACAATTGTAGAATTAACGGCTGCATTCAAAAAAGGAAGCCATTCGGGTAAGATCATATTTATGTCAGGCTTTCCAAAAAGCCTGCATAACATGGCAGCAGTGAAACAATAAGGAGAGGTAAGTGAACCCGTGTTGTACATACCTTGTTTGTTTTTCTTCAATGGTTCACTTCTTTTGGTCCACTCCTTTGTGCATTCTGCCAAATTTGCATGTTCTCTGGCAAAATCTTCCATGAATTGTTTGTTGTAAGTCTCCTGAGGTTCTGGCAACTTATACATTAATCTCAGATTTTATGTGGTAAATGACCCAATTAGCTCTTCAGATGGAGTTTTGAATTGCCTGTCTGAAATATCAGTGCTGTCCAGCACCCATTTTACCATGTCCGTATACGGGAGAATCCTTGGCCTTGCCGCTATTCTATGCAGAAATGAGCAAGCCAGTTCCCTAAGGGTTGCCTCAGATGTATTACTGGAACCCGCTGTAGCTACAACTTTCATCACCACAGGGTTTTCTTCCTCTAGCAGATTATACATTCCTTCCCAAGTGGATATACCAGCATCCTTATTACAGGCGGTGTCTGCATACAGCGAAGCCATTTCTTTGTTTTCAGAACTCGAGCTTTTCTCCTTCTTACCCATAGTATTTAGTGGAAGCTTTGTGTAGACGTTTGCTCCTTTGTGCCTACGTTTTACGAGTAAATGAGAGTAATGGCATAAGAAAGGTGATGAGACTGTTTCAAATGTGAAAGCGGATGAAATATAATATTTTAATCGTGAAACGACTTTCAATTCAAACACAATCTCATTTACCATTAATTTTCAATCCAATCATTTAATTTAATCATTAAAGCGCATAACATATTTGATATATGGGAAGATTGCCTTGAGATAGCGCGCCTACATGAATCTGCGACATTGTGATCTGCGATTTGCTGCGCAATATCGCAATATCGCAATGTCGCAATATCGCAATATCGCAAAATGAAGTCATCGCAGTTATGTAAAATAGCGCAAAAGCGGAAATTGCGCAATAGCGCAAAAGCGCACATCGCAAATCTCGCAAAAGCGCAAAATTGAAAATAGCGCAAAATTTATTCATTAATCACTTCTGTTTTCTGCACTATGCGATCTGCGACCAATACGTTTATTGTACAAGCTTTTGGGATCGCATTATCGCAAAAGCGCAAAATCGCATTTTCAGTTTTATAAAAGATATATACCATTTTGCTATGGATGCGCTATTTTGTTTAAAGAGCAATTTTATCGTAATCTATCATAAACTTAAGTGTTTCTTAATGTTCTTTCTAAGGGATTTCTATAAGTTTATGATAGAAAGTCTTATTTGAAAAGGCAAACAAATCCTAATTGATTTTTTGGATTTTTTAACTAAGGGTCCCCATTTATTTAGTATTATTACTAATATTAAATAAAAAGGGGGGTTGTTGCTGGTCACAACACAATCCAAGCCCTGCATTTCTGCAACAAGTCAGGAATGGATCTTACAGCAGACTCCTCGGATGTTTTATGAGGCAGCAATTCAGAGAATAAACGTTGAAATTAAGAAGGAGGAGGTTGAATGGACTCTCAAATCTTTTGCCAAGGACAAATGCCCTGGTCCTGACGAATGGCTAGTGGAGTTCTTCATTCATTTCTTTGACATTATGGCTGATGAATTAACTGAGATGGTAGAATTCATCAAGATCACGGGACATATGGAGGCCAGCATGAACTCCACTTTCATAACTCTCATTCCCAAATAATCTCATCCGCAGACTTTTCTTGACTTCAAACCTATCGCTCTGTGCAACATATTGTATAAAATTACTTCCCAGATTATTGCAAACCAGATAAGAGACACATTATCAGCACATATCTCTAAGGAACAATTCGACTTTCTTAAAGGGCGATCCACCCATGACACTGTTGCTATAGCACAAGAGGTCTTGCACTCGATGCATGTCCAGAAAAATGAGTCGGCTATCATAAAGTTAGATTTATATAAGGCTTATGATACGGTTGAATAGTCTTTCATAAGGTTGGTCCTTCTGAAGATTGGGCTCCTGATTCACACTATTCGTTGGATAATGGCCTGCATCACAACAGTCTCATATGCCATTATCATAAATGGTTTTCCAACCAGGTTCTTCAAGGCCAAAAGGGGGATTCGTCAGGGCTGCGCGTTATCCCCCCTTATTTTTATCATCATCATGGATGTTTTTAGCAGAAAGATGCGGTTCGCACTTGCCTCCAGATTCATATCGAGATTCTCATTCTCAAATCAGGTAAACATCACCCATTCTCTGTTTGTTGATGATCTCCTTACTTTCTGCAAGATTAACAGAAATCATTGTTTTTATATTCATTACCTTCTGATCCATGTTGGAAATTCAATGGGTTTGCACATTAACAAGGAGAAGTCCTTCATTATGTTCGATTATGGAGATGAACAAGAGATTCGATTCATAGCTAGCTTCATGGGCATTCAATTCAAGCGGGCTTCTGAGGGGTTATATTATTTGGGATTTAGAATCAAGACAGGCGGTTATGGCATAAAATATTAGTTTTGGTTACTGGACAAAATCAAAACAAAAATTGGCAATTGGACTCATCGTTGGCTCTCCTTGGGAGGCAGACTGGTCATGATTCAATCAGTTTTATCACAATATATAGTATACTAGGGCCACATTTATTATATACCGGAAAAAATTGTCTCCTCCATTAACAAAATCTTGGCGAATTTTTTGTGGGGAGGCGCGGAGAAGAAGACCCACATCCACCTGACCAAGTTCGAAAACATCTGCTTACCCAAAGATATAGGTGGTTGGGGTATCCTCGATGTTAGATGCTTCAACAAGGCACTATTGTCAAAATCTCTTTGGAGGGCCATCTCTGGCAGCGGGGTATGGAACGATGTGATTGCGGCCAGGTATTTTCCAGGCAACGCTTTGTATCTTCTTTATATTAAACAGCCGCCACTTCCCCAATACCTCTCCGGTATTTGGCTTGGTTTTCAGAAAATCTTCCCCTGTTTTTCCAACAGACTCACATGGTTTTTCGGGGATGGACGTCGCATCCTTATTGCAAAGGACAACATTTCGGGTATGCAAGGGGTCACCTTCCCAAATGGGCGATTAGCACACAGTCTCTCGCAGCGAGGAGTCTTTTTCCTCATCCAAGTTATCCTTCGATGGTCACATGAGGCCCCCATTCTTAAGGATGCAGAAATGATGGGGCTTGAGGGCCCAGAAGCAGATACCTGGTCGAATTTTGTTAGACAGTTCAAATCGGTGGGGGTTTGTTACAGCAGAGAAGGAGACAGGATTATTTGGAATGGACCACTTTGTAAAAATGTCGTAATAGTCAAAGATATGTACTTATACCTTATTGCACACAGGGGTAACATTACAGTATCGAAGGAATTCTGGCCTTATTGGCACCGGTCCATTCCCACCAGGATCCTCCTATTTGGCTGGCTGGTGTGGAAGAGAAGAATACTCACTTGGGACATGCTCATGTGAAGAGGATTCTTAGGGCCTAGCAGGTGTGTTCTGTGTGAGAAGGATGAGGATTCTGCCCAGCATCTCTTCTTTGATTGTCCCACTTCCAATCAGATCTGGAACCTTTTCTCCTCACACTTCCTTGATCCCTCATGGACTCCAAGTGACTTTATGGGAGCGGTTATCAGCTGGGATAAAATTCATGGAAATTATCAATCCTTACCCTTCTTCATCATATGGGAACTTTGGTTGGCAAGAAACCGAATTATTTTTTAGGGATGCAAATTATCTATACAGGTCACTCATTCGGCTATTATGAAATGGAATGGCCTCCATGATGAGTCTGCTACAAAAACTATGGATGGATCTAAAAGACTCAGACCCCACGCCATTTCAGTACCTTCTATCTTCTTTGATGGGGCTTGCTAGAATGGAATAATGGGCTGCGGAGCCTGGATCAAATTATCTTCATTGGATCGCTTTCACATTTCATGGAATGCTAGCCCTAGATCTAACACAAGGGCAGAACTCCTAACTTTATGGACCGGTCTATTTGTTGCACATAATCTGGGGATACGAAACATACATATCTATGGATATTCTGAGACTAACATCTGTGTGATTAATAATGATTCTTCCCTCTTGATCCCCATAGCTTTGGGATGGATTCGAAGGACTAAATATTTATGGCATAAATTAGGTAAGTCCCCGATTTCCCACATATTTCGTGAACTTAACACCAGGGCTGATGGCCTTTCAAAGAGGGGCATTTCTATGGATTTTGGTTCGATGAAGATAATCAAATACAATCAGGGTTCTCAAGTATGGTCCAATGACATTCTGATCCCCTGATCCTCTTCCCCTTGCTGTTAGATGAGGATTTATTTGCTGGTAGAATATCTTTTCCCCTTCCCATCAGTTTTGGCTATTGCAACACTACTCATCCTTAAAATTTTGACAAGCGATCGTGACTTCCTTTCTGGACTTCTGCAAGCGAGCATGATCATTAGGCTGCTCTACTTTACCTACTCTGCTCCTTTTTATCAGCATGGAAGTGCATCCTTCTCGAACCTAAACATTTTTTTCTCTATTCATAATCCTATTGCCTCTGTGGGGAGATCTCTGCAATCATATGTGGTCTCATTTCCTATGGACCTATCATCCTTTTCTTACTTGTAGCTGCCTTCATTAGGAAGCCCGAATTTGTGATATGGCTTCACTTCCTTTCCTCTAACTCTGCAAGCAAGCATGATTTATCTTTTTCTCCCATAGACGAGTGTGTTATATTTGATTGATGTTTTTCATTCGGCCTCACTATGGACACATGACTCAAGCATGTAATCTTAGATTCACCCTCAAGCGAGCGCCTTTTCAATGAATTTTGTTATGCTATTGGTTTCCAATATGATTTTGCTTGCCCTCCCACTATGGAGACGCAACATCTTCTATTCCCAGTAGATATGGCTAGACCGGTGTATTCATCTTCATCACAGCAATACATCTCCTTTGTGTTTTATAAATGAATGAGAGGTTGCATAAGTTTATTTTTCTCTAAAAATAGAAAAATTCTGGAAGACTTTGGATGTAAAAGAGATCTTCTCTTCCACGTAGCCAATTGCAAGATTTTCCATGTACAGGATGCAAATTTTTGGCTCCTCTTCATACATGAAAATCCCAACATCTTGTGCATGTACTGTTTATTCACATAAATATACAGTGTTTTTTTCTTCTGGAAAAAAAGAAAAGAAAAAAGAAAGACGACGATAAGTGGCATCCGATTTCAATTTCCAATAGGTCATGATGACTCTTTCTACTCATCTCTAACTCTTTATATTTCTCTTAAATTGGCATTTGCAATATACCATATGTTGACCCATTTATGGTCCAACTTATTTTTCGCCGACAAAGAGTTCCAATGTCCTTGAACAAACCACTTTGCTACATTGTTAAAATAAAAATATAAATTATAGACATGCGTCCATAATAGGAAATGTTACAACATGTTAAGAGTATCGGAAGAAAGGTAACATTGTATTAAATACATTTAATTGGTAGTTTGTTCATAAAATCCATGTTTCACCTATAAATTTACCTTGGTTACAAGTAGTGAAAACTTTTCGATATTATTCTTGTAAATAATGATTTGTGTATGCTTCAAAATACATATATTGGTTAATATTTTACTCATTTGAAAAGAATGAAAACATATGTGAGTATGCTTTCAAAATTGAATTCAATTCATCTTTGCGTGAATATACCCCTTTTTCTTACATGCAAATATATTGGTTTTGTAAATAAGTGGTACGTAGCATTATCATCAGCCTACATTGTCTTATCAATTTTCCCTAACATTCATCAATCCCATGTCTACGTTCTTGATCATTGCCATTGTAAAACATAGAATTGAATGCGTATTGAAAGTGTTGTTCTTCATTATTTTGCATACAAAGGATAATTGCTACAAAATAATATATCTAAGACATAAAAATGGCTTTTTGATTTATTTAAATGAGGTTCTTTAGTAGAGAATATAGGGGTTTCCGGAGGGAATAAGCATTAAGTCAAAATGTCATTTGGAAAGAGAAAATAAATAAAATAATTTGATTTTCAATTCATTTTGACACTAATTCAGATGAGTTCAATCCATTGGCTCAAATAGGACACCTTTTAATGGGAGGGAAACCAACTTTACCTCAACCACTTTTGCATGTTCATGTTACTCTATAGCCTCATCCTAGCATATTAAATATCCCTCGATCTAGCCTTGAACCTATTAATGACATGTGGGAAGAAAACCATGATAAAGATGCTTCTAGAGATGAAAACTAGCTTAGTAAACATAAAAATTCACCTGTGCATGTTATCTATACAATTAATGAGAAACCAACCGGTGATCAAAGTTAAATCATCATCTCTTAAACAACCATTTGATACAATCAAAGGAAAACAAGATCTGGAAAAGTATTAGAGTATAAAGTCTTCTCATTCAACACCTACAAACTCAAATGAAAGTAGTCAAAAGACTAAGGGCAATAATAAGAGAAATTTTTCCTATTTATATATGTTTTAAAAGATATCATATATTAGTCTTTTATTTATATTATGTTTTGAAAACATGTGTAAAAAGTATATTTATTTTGACCAGAGGAGATATTTTTATTTTTTAGCATGGTATTGGAAATATTTTGAAAGTCACTAATGATCTCATTTTTCTTATTATAGAGATAAAAGAGGAGACTTGATATTAATATGTTTGGTTGCTTTTTATATATATTTATGGCTTCATCATGTTATAATTTGAAATTACGTAATATTTTATTGAGAGTTACAAGGGAATTGTATACTTCGATTGGGATGAATAATTAGTACTTTACGATAGAGTTTAATAGGACCTTGATCTAGATTTATGTAGGAAATAAATGAAATACAGATTTAAACGGAAACACATAGCTACAGATACACTGAACTTCAATTCATTGATAACAAAATATTGAAAGATGTTTACATCCAGAATGGAAATAAACTAGATTAGGTGATGGTAGCTTATCTCTGAGAAGAGATGTGGTGGCTACATGCCTCTGAACTATGTTACAATGAATCTCATTGGCATTCTTATTATTGATAAATAAGGGAAAACCCAAAACATACAAAAACCTAACCCTAGGAGATGAAGCGCCAAAAGTTTGTGGGCCCGGTTGGTGTTATTTGGTACACCAAATTCCCAGGGTCATAACATTTTCATACGATATTTTTTTGACGCGTACGATAGCTCGTTAAAAATATCCATCTAAGGACTACAAATTTTGATTGCAAAGCCTTGCCTCGGTGTATCAGTTTGCCTGTTTTCTAAAAAAACATCATTTAGGGCCTCAAAACAGCTCTGGAAGTTCATGATTTGGGGTCCAAGTGGAATACGTGGGGGGCCCCCATTAGGAAGAAATGGTCTTCATTGCATTGAGTGCCTCCATGAGATGGGAAAATTTCTGTTGAACTTGGTCCTTGGTGAGCCACTTGCCCTCGTGCAAGAGTTGGCCAGTTTTGACAACTCGGTACAGTTGGATCCTATGTTTCCAAGTGTTCTTGATCTGTGTGTCCATGATTTGATCAGTTGTGGCATCTTCAATGAAATTCAGGTTCAGCTCTATTGGTTTCAACTACTCAACAACGTTTTATGTGTCTAACAATGGTGGAAAGTATGGAAAAAGACAATCCACATTGAATATGGGGTGCAATCCAAGGAATGGGAGGATACCGAGCTCGAAACTGTTGTATCACATGGCCTTAGTGATGGTGTAAGGCCCATATCGAAGTGGTTGAAGCTTACGATGGGATCTAGCGAGGCATTCTTTCTATAGATGTAACCAAACTTCGTCGCCGAACTGAAACTTATGGGGAACCCAATGTTGATCATGTTGTTGTTTGTATTTGGAATTGGATTTCTCCAAGATGTCATGAACTTGTTGGCATATTTGTTGAATGCGTTCAATAAACATGGTGGGTTTATTAGCTTCATACTGAACATGGGTAGATTCCTCCTGTGTAGTTGCGAAAGGCAGTGCAACATCAAGGGGACATAATGGTTGAAATCTCAGCCCCATTTCAAAAGGGTTGTAGCCAGTCGAACTATGGAGAGCTCTTTTATAGTTGTGTTGAACATAGGAAATACTCTCACTCATGTCCATGGATGCTTAGAGTTGTACATTCGTAGTATGTGCGCAATATTCATGTTTATGACCTATGTCTAACCATCAGCCTTGGGGTGGCATGCAGCCAACTTGGTGAGCTTGGTATCAAAAAAAGACCAAAGGCTCGACCAAAATGCGCTTACGAACCTTCCATCCTGATATGATATAATGGTATGTGACACCCCAAAATGTATACACACTTATTAAAAAAAGAGTCTAGCAGTCTCTGTTGTGATATTATTTTTGCAGGCAGTGAATATGGCCATCTTAGAAAATTTGTCGACGACCAAAAAAACACAGTAGTTTCCATGGTTGGTAGAAGGAATACCAGACATATAGTCCATGGAGATGGATTCTTAGATCTGGATAAGAGTCGGAAGAGGAGTATACAAGCCTTTCTTCTTAATATTTGGCTTGGCGATTGCACAAGCAGTGCAAAATAATTTTGTAGTACGACCACGGCTTTCTCCACACCAAAATGTCTTGCAACCCAATCGTAGTGCGCCTCCCAGATCATCTTGAAAAGGTCGCATGAAGTAACACAGAGGTGGCTGAAGTAGAATTATAATGTATCCTAGAGGTGGAAGGCTAAAACTTGCTTTCCATCCACTAGCATTTGGTATGTGTTGGCGAACTCTGGATCATTTTTATATAGTTGTGATCATCTAGAGGTATCATGGTAAAAAGAGTTGAGAACAGTGGTCAATGTTGCAACCGGTGTCCGACTGAGGAAATATGAAGCATGATTGGTGTTTCCCTTCTTGTATTTGATATTCAAATGGGATTTTTTTTATATGTGGACCACTTCTGATGGAATTTTTTCTACAATCTCCCTTGGGTCTATATAAACTACAGGGGTCGGTGATCTATGTGGATGACCATCTCCTTCCCCATGATGTAATGTTTCCATTATCAGCAAGTCGACATGATGTAATATATCTCCTTATCATAGGTGGGGTATTTTTGAATTGTGCTGGAAAGTGTCTCACTATGATAGGCCATTGGATTTCCTTACTGGGTGAGAAGTGCACCAATAGCATAATGAGAGGTGTATGTCTCAATTTCAAATCTTTGTTGTAGGTTTGTAAATATGAGTATTGGTGCATAGAAGAGGATTCACTTTAATTAAACAAGCGCCTTCTATTGGGACTCAGACAATAAAAGAAAAAATTGATACGCCCTTGGTAACTTGACTCGAATGCCGAATGATATGAGAGAATCCCAACATGAATCTTTGATAAAATTGGCAAGGCATAAAAATTTGTGAAGCTATGTTAGATTGGTCGGGGCTGGCTAATCCTGAATGACTTGGATCTTACTTGGATCCACATGCACACCTTGCTCATCAATGATGTAACCCAGATATTGGACCTGTCTCATGTAGAAGGTGCATTTCTCCAATATGGCACATAGTTTGTGATGCCATAGGGTTTGAAGTAATTGTCAAATGTGTTGTAAGTGATTTTTCCAATTCTTGTTGAAGATGAGGATGTTGTCCAGATATACAACCACCAATGAGTTGGAAAAGGGTCGTAATATGTCATCCATCAACCTCATAAAAGTTGCAGGGGAATTTTTCAACATAAAGGGCATGACCAACCACTCAAAACGACCTTCCTTGGACTTGAAGGCAACCTTCCATACATATGTGGGTTATATTAGAACATGGTGATAACCGGACTTTAAATCGATCTTGTCGGAATACTTGGCTCCTTTTATTTGGTCAAGAAGGTCATCAATATGTGGGATTGGATACCTATTCCTTATAATTATTTTATTTAGTGCCTAGTAATCAATGCAAAGTCTCCAGGTCTCGTCCTTCTTTTGTATATGTATAATCAGGCTTCCACAAGCCAAGGAACTTGGTCGGATGTGCCCTTTTTGTAGAAACTCCTTGATCTACCACTTGATTTCTTCATTTTCTAGAATAGAGTGGTGATATATCATCCCATTTGGTAGATTTTCCTCGGAAGTCATATCAATCGAATGCTTGACCTGACAGTGCGCAGGTACCCCTTTGAGCGAGGAGATGATGTCCCTGTATTCTTCCATGACCTTATCCACCTGCTTTTGTTGCGCGGCGGAAAAATTCATGAGGGCCATGGATGTGGCCACAATCTTCCCATTACTTTTAGAATCAATATAAAAGAAAAAAAAAATCTTGGTATGGGAGATAATCTTACTGCATTTCGTAGCAGAGATCAAAGAGATGGCGATAAGCAAGGCTACCTCTAATGTTCTATATAACTTATTTCCTAAATTAATAATCATAGTGTGAGCCCTCGACTCATACACAGCATGATTCTTCCACAAGTATGGTTGGCCTAATAATACATCACAAACTTCAAGAGGAGAAATGTTACATAATACCTCATCAGCGAATGGTTTGATGTTGTAGGGAAGACAACAGTACTTTTTGACATGAAGATCTCGTCCTTGGTGGAGCCACCCAATGGCGTATGGTTGCAAGTGTGGTGTGGTAGGTAGGCCTAACCACTTAATGACCTTTGTTGAGATGAGGTTCTTTTGTCTCTTGATATAGACAATGAACTGTAGAGAAGACCCCTTCACCCACATATGTGAGTGGAAGAGATGCTCCCCTTCTTGCGGGTATTTGGGCTCAATATGCTAGATATTGGTGGTGGAAATTATGATGCTAGGCTCTGCATCAATAATATGCTTCCCTTTGTCATTCCCCTTGTTTATTTCTGACTCAGATTCAGAACATGCATCTAACTTTGAAGCCTTCGTCTCAGCCAACAGTGACCGCTTGGCTTGACACTCACTTATGTTATGAGTGGGGCTCTTATGGAACTCACACCACTTTCTTGTGTCATTCTTTGTCTTCATCGTGTTGTTATTTTCTTGTGGCTTCGGCATGTTTTCCTAGGAAACCCCGCCTTGGATTTGTCATTTTTCTGCGATTTAGGGGGGCCTTTCCCTTGCTTCATATACGCATATCCAAAATCTCGCTTTTTGTCTTTATTGCTCAATTTTGATAGTGTATCGATAGGTTGCGCCAAACGAAGAGATTTCCAGGAACTCCATCTCATCCTGGATGTATTTGTGTATACAGTCGTAGTACTTAAGTACCATATGTTGCTTAGAATCCTTGCCCAACTTTGTTCGAAGGGTATGAAAAATATTTGTGAACTTTGACATTTCTTGTTCCCTTCCCTGCTGCAGTCTTGGATCGCCATGTCAGAGTGGTCAAAGCTTACAATGGGCTCCAGTGAGGCTCTCTTTTTGTAGATGTAACCAAAAATTTTCGCCCACATGAAACTTATCGGGCAACCGATCTTGATCATGTTGTTGTTTGTATTTAGCATTGGCTTTCTCTAGGATTTTCTGAACATGTTGGTGATGTGTTGAATGCACTCAATAAACTTAGTGGCCATATCAGCTTCAGACTGAACATGGGTATATTCTTCCTATGTGGTGTCAAAAGGTGGTGCAACATCAAGGGGACATAATGGTTGAAATCCCAGACCCACATCAAAGGGTTTGTGGTCAGTCGAGCTATGGGGAGATTTGTTATAGTTGTGTTGAACATAGGAAAGACTCTCATCCTATGTCTCTAGATGCTTAGATTTTTACATGCATAGTGTGTGCAAAATCATATTATTGACAAACTCTGTCTAGCCATCAGTATGGGGGCGGAATGTAGTCGACTTAGTGAACTTAGTATCCAAAAATTACCAAAGGCTCGACCAAAACGCACTTAGGAACCTGTTATCCTGATCTGATATAACGGTCTGCAAGACCCCAAAATGTACCCACACCCATTCAAAGATGATTCTGGAAGTGGCCTCTACTGTGATACTCTTCTTGTAGGCATAAAATATGGTCATCTTAGAAAATATTTCGATGACCACAAATACATTGTCGTTAACATGCTTGGTAGAAGGAAGGAGACATATAGTCCATGGAAATGGATTCCTAGGGCTGAATAGGAGTAGGCAAAGGAGTATACAAGCCTTGCTTCTTAATAGTTGGCTTGGCAATGGCACAGGACATCCAGGATCTAATGTATTTTCCAACATCATGTCTTATATTTGGCCAATAAATATATTTATGTAGTACAATCACAATTTTCTCTACACCAAAGTGTCTTGTGACCCGACTATAGTGTGCCTCCTAGATGATCTTGGCACACTCACTTGAAGGAACATAGAGGTGGCCCAGGTAACATAATAACGCATCTTGGAGGTGGAAGTCTAGAAATTTATTTCCATCCACTAGCATCTAGTATGTGGTGGCAAGCTTTGGATCATTTTTATATATTTGTGTCCATTCAGAGGTCTCATGGCCACAAGAGTTGATAAAATTGGTCATTTTGCTGGAACCTATGGCCGACTAAGGAAATATGCAACATGATCGGTGTTTCCCTTCTTGTATTTAATATTCAAATGGAATTATTGAAAATATTTGGACCACTTTTTATGGTGATCGTTCTGCAACTTCCCTTGGGTTTGTATAAACTTCATGGGTCGGTGATTTGTGTGGATGATTTTCTCCTTCCCCAGAATGTAATGTTTCCATTACCGACAAGCATGTACATTGGAATACAACTCCTTATTGTAGGTGGGTATTTATGAATTTTTTTGGAAACTATCTCACTATGATAGGACATAAAATGCCCTTATTTGTTTAAAACTCCACCAATATCATAGTCAGAGGCATCTGTCTCAATTTCAAATGGTTGTTGCAGGTTTGGAAATGTGAGTACTAGTGTATATCAGAGGTGATGCTTTAAGTCAACAAACACCTTATGTTGGGACTCGGACAAGAAAATATTTTATTTCTCTCCTCCCTTGGTAACTTGACTCAAATGCCAAGTGATATGAGAGAATCCCAACACGAACCTCCAATAAAAATTGGAAAGGTCCCAAAACTTGTAAAGCTATGTTAGAGTGGTCAGGGCTAGCCAATCTCAAATGACTTGGATATTATCTAGATTCACATGCATGCCTTGGTCATCAATTATGTAGCCTAGATATTGGACCTGTCTCATGTCGATGGTGGATTTCTCCAAGTTGGCACATAGTTTGCATTTCCATAGGGTTTAAATGTTTTGTCACATGTATTTTAAGTGTTATTCCCCACTCTTGTTGAAGATGAGGATGTCATCCAGATATATAACCATGAATGAGTTGGTAAAGGGCCACAAGCGTTATCCATCAACCTTAGAAATGTTGGAGGGAAATTTTTCCACTCGAAAGGCATGAAAAACTTCTCAAAAAGGCCCTCCTTGGATTTGAAGGTGGTCTTCCATACATCTGTGGGTTCTATTAGAACCTGGTGATAACCAAACTTTAAATTTATCTTGCTTAAATACTTGGACCTTTTGATATGGTCAAGAAATTCATCAATCCATGGGATTGGATACTTGTTCCTGACAGTGATTTTATTTAGTTCCTGATAATCAATGCAAATTCTCCAGGTCCAATCCTTCATCTATACAAGTACAATCGTGCTCCCACAAGGTGAGGAACTTGGTCGGATGTTCCCATTTTACAACAAATTTTGGATATGCCGCTTTATTTCTTCATTTTCCATAATAGAGTGGCAGTATATTTGCCCATTGGGTAGATGTGCCCCGGGAGTCAGATCCATTGAATTCTTGACCTAACATTGCGAAGGTACCCCTATGGGCAAGGAGAATATGTCCCTGTATACTTCCAAGACCTTATCCACCTGCTTCTGTTGCGCAACAAAACACTTCATGGGGGCCATGGATGTGGCCATGTTCTTCCCCTTACTTTGAGAACGAATAAAAAAGAAAACAAATCTCCTATTTTGGGAGATAATCTTACTTCATTGCTTAGTAGAGATCAAGGAGATGAAAATAGGCAGCACTAACTCTAGTATTTTGTATAACTTAATGTCGAAATTAATAATAACAGTGTGAGGCCTCTACTCATACACAACATTACACTTCCATAAGTATGGTTGGCCTAATAATACATCACAAACTTCAAGAGGAGCAACGTCACAGAATACCTCATCCGTTAATGGTTTGATGCTATAGGGAAGAAAACATTGCTAGCTGACGCAGAGATCTCGTCCTTGGTGGAACCACTCGATGGTGTATGTTTGTGGGTGTGGTGTGGTCAGTAGGCCCAACCACTTAATGATATTTGCTAAGATGAGGTTCTTTTGGCTAATGTTGTCGAAAATTAATTACAGCGCGGACCCCTTCACCCACATCTGTGAGTGGAAGAGATGCTCCAATTCCTCCGGATCTTGGGGCTCAATATTCTAAATCCTCATGGTAGAAATGGTGGTGCTAGGATCTAAATTAATAATGTGCTTCTCTTTGTCATTCCCCTTGTCGGGTGTTGACTTTGAAGCCTTCAACTCGACCACGAGTGGCTGCTTGGACCGACACTCACTTGTGTTGTGAGTGGGGCTCTTATGGAACTCACACCAATTTCCTGTGTCATTTTTCTTCGTGGTTTTTTTTTTTCTTGCCGATATGGTGATTTTTCTTGGGTCACCCTTACTTGGATTTTTCCTTTTTTTATGGTTTGGGGGCACCTTTTCCTTACTTTGGATTTGCATATCTAAATTCTCGCTTCTTATGTTTAAATTTCTGCTTGATCTTGACAATGTATCAATAGGAGGCGTTAAGAGAGGATATGTCCAAATTCTCCATCTCGTCCTGGATGTATTTGTGTAGAAATATTCAGTACTCGAGTACTAGATGTCGCTCAGAATCCTTGTTTCCCAACTTCTTGCGAAGAGTACGAAAACAAATTGTGAACTCTAGCACGTCTTGGTCCCTTCCCTATTATAGTTTGGTCCACTTTATGTACTTATCTTCATAGCTCCTGACAGGGTAATATTGTTCCTTGATGGCATCTCGAAAATAATTCCAAGTGGGTGCAGCTAAAATCAATGAGGGTTCTCTCTCGTCCCTTTGCTCATAGTAGGTTTCCCAACATTCCTTGACATGGAGAGAGGATTTTAGGAGTGAAAAAGTAATATTTTCCCAATTGGAAAAATCATTAACTAAAAAATATCCTTCTAACATATTTAACCATCTATCTACGATGTCTACATCTATCTGGCCTTCAAACATGGGAATTTCAAAGTTGACTTGTACCTTAAAGGGAGTGGCGCCTTCAGAGTGGTTGTTGAATGAAGACTTGTCGCCTATGAGCATCCGCCGAAGGATATGGGAAAATTTTTCCATCATCACATTCCTTTGTCACTTGAGTGTTTCTTTGAGAAATATTTTGGAATGATCTCCTGCTCCCTCGTCTTTCTTTTCTTCCTCCATGGGAGGTTGTCAAGTTTGGAGAGGTCATTCTTGCAAAGGTTCAACTAGTTAAATCCCTAACTCCTTAAACATCAACCTCGTTGGGGACATGCACAAAAAACAGAGAGAGAAAACCGCCTTGATACCACTAATCCATATTTATGAAGGAACAAAATGAAATACAATTTTAAACATAAGCACAAAGCTACAGTGACACTAAACTTCAATTCATTGATAACAAAATATTGAAAACTATTTAGATGCAAAATGGAAATAAACTATCTCTGGCGATGGTAGTTTATCACTAACAAGAGATGTGGTGGCTACATGCCTCTAAACTATGTTACAATGAGGCTCGTTTACCTTTTTATTATTTAGAAACAAGGAAAAACCCCAAACATCCAAAACGTTTGTGGGCACTGTTGGGGATAGTTGGTACACCAACTTCCTATGGTCGTAACTTTGGCATACGATATTTGCTTCACATGTACAATACCTCATTAGAAATATATCTAAGGAATTCAAATTTCTATTATAAAGAATTGAATTTAGCAACACAATTGCCCATTTTCCAAAAAAATGTCGTTTAGGGCCTCAGAGCGGATATGGAAGTTTAGAACCCGAAAAAACTGCCAAAAATAGTAATTGTGCTACAATTAAGGAAACTGAAAGAAACAATGTTTGGGGTCCATGTGGAATAGGTGGGTTTCCACCAATATCCACCTGTATTAGTACTCTCCCATTAGGAAGCAATGGTCCCCATTGCATTGAGTGCCTTCATGAGATGGGGAACTTTTTGCTGAACTTGATCCCTGGTGAGCCACTTTCCAGAGTGAAAGAGTTGGACAACTTTGATAACTCGATAGAGTTAGATCCTCTATTTTCGATTTTTCTTGATTTGTGTGTCCATGATCCGATCATTTGTGTCTTGTTAAATGCAGTTTGGGTTAAGCTCTATTGTTGTTAACTGCTCAGCAATGTTTAATGTGTCTAGCAAGGCTGGAGAGTATGGACGAAGGCGATCCACATTGAATATAGGGTGCAATCCAAGGAATTAGGGGATACTGAGCTTGAAAGTGTTGTCTCCCATAGCCTTGGTGATGGTGTAAGTCACATATCGGAGTGGTCGAAGCTTACGATGGGCTCCAACTAGGCACTCTTTCTCCAGATGTAACCAAACTTTGTTGCCCACCTAAAACTCATGGGGTACCCGATGCTGATCATGTCATTGTGGCTTTATCAACTTCGGAATGAACATGGGTAGATTCCTCCTCTGTAGTTGCAAAAGGCAGTGCAACATCAAGCAGACATAATGGCTTAAATCCCAGGTCCAATTCAAAGGGGTTGTGGCCAGTCGAGCTATGGAGATCTCTGTTATGTGTTACACATAGGAAAGACATAAATCTCATGTCTGCGGATGCTTAGAGTTGTAAATGTGTAGTATGTGCATAATCATCATGTTGAAGAACTTTTTTTGGCCATCAGTATAGGGGTGGAATGCAGTCGACTTAGTGAGCTTGGTATCCAAAAATGATTAATGGCTCGACCAAAATGCACTTAGGAACTTGCTATATCAACCTAATATAATGGTCAGCAAGACCCCAAAATGCACCCACACTTGTTCAAAGAAGAGTCTCGCAGTGACCTCTGTTGTGATACTCTTATTGTAGGCAGCCAATATGGTCATCTTAGAGAATATGTCGAAAACCACAAATACACAATATTTTCCATTCGTGGCAGAAGGAAGGCCAAAAATATATTCCATGGAGATGGATTCCTAGGGTCGGCTAGGAGTATGCAAAGGAGTATATAAGCCTTGCTTCTTAATAGTCTATTTGGCGATGACATAGGAAGTGTAGGATCTGATGTATTTTCCAACATCTTGTAGGATATTTTTCCAATAAAAATACTTCTATAGTACGACCACACTTTTCTCCACACCAAAGTTTCTCGTGACTCAAGTGAGTGTGCCTCCTGGATCAGCTTGGCACGCTCGCTTGAAGAAACACAGAGGTGGCCTAGATAGCATAATAACATATCCTACAGGTGGAATTCTGGAACTTTCTTTCCATCCACTAGCCTCTAGTGTGTGGTGGTGAACTATGGATCATTTTTATATATTTTTGGCCATCTAGAGGTCTTGTGGCCACAATAGTTGAGAACAGTGGCCAGTGCTGCAACTAGTGGCCGACTGGGGAAATTTGCAACATGATTGGTGTTTCCCTTCTTGTATTTGATATTCAAATGGAATTTTTGCAAATATGTGGACCACTTTTGATGGTGATCATTCTGCAACTTCCGTTGGGTCTGTATAAAATACAAGGGTCAATGATCTGTGTGGATGAATGTCTCCTTCCCCATAATGTAATGTTTCCATTGTCGGAAAATCTTACATTATGGAATACATATCCTTATCATAGGTGGGGTATTTCTGAATTGTGTCAGAAAGTGTCTCACTGTGATAGGCCAATGGATTCCCTTGCTTGCTGAGAAGTGCACCAATAGCATAGTCAGAGGCATTTATCTCAATTTCAAATGGTTCTTGCATGTTGTGAAAACAACTCCAAAAATAGAAGAAAAGAGATATCAACGCCTTAGAAATAAGCCACTTCGAGGGGGCAACCTCCAATACATTACATAAATGAACAATTCTTGGATGATACAAATGACAAAACCTCCTTTCTATATATAGGAGTCCATGGGGCCATAATATAATCCTAGTGGGGCCACAATGTAACCCTAGCCGACCTAGCAATAATAATGTAAGGGTACAATAATAACAATATGGGGGTTACAAGGGTACAACAATAACAATAAGGGGGGATACACTAACATAATAAGGGACTACACTATTAATATAGGGACTTAACATGCCCCTCCCCTTCAAACAAGTGTTGTCATCAATGCTTGATTATTTCTTGATGCTTCTGTATAAAATTATCATCCTCCCATGTGGAATATTCTACAAGAAAGTTCTTCCACTTGCTGAGATACTCTGAAATTGATCGTACTTGTCGAATTCTTGTTTTTGTGACTGCTTCAGAACTTCTTTCGATGTGATGTTGATCTTCCTGTTGTTTCATTATATTCTGCACCAAAGTTAGGTTATCCTTTGAGAGTTGGAGAACTTGTTGTTGATGCTCGATGTGATATTCCACTAATTTATCATCTGTATTAGCTATTATTTGAACCTTCAAACCATCCAAATTAGCCTCGATTTCTTCTTTTAAACCATCTATGTTATCTTCGGTTGCTCTTCGTAAGATTGAAATTTGTTGCACTTAGTACCGTAATTTTGATATATCATACTGCAATTCTTCCTCTTCATGCATCATAGTATAGATTTTTGAGGGCTTAATGGGTATGGAATTATCTTTTGGAGGCATTATAGAACCGAATACTAATAAAAATTATAAAATATGCCCTTGGAATCACTTCAACTTGATTCTTCAAACAAGACTTATGCAATTCGGGAAAAAAAATACACACCTTTTACTTGCTTTTCAGGATCTCTATATTGAAATTGAATTATATCTATAATTGCAGATCCTCAATATCTTAAATTCAACCCTGCAGTATCCCTCTGAAGCTTCTTTCAAATGCCACAGGTCTGATATGATTTGGATTCTTCAAGGCAAAGTTATGTCCAATATCCCACAATGACCCAATTTTGGACTGGTTTAGTAGAGCGAACTTGTACGACTTGCCACGTGTCACTGTTTCCTCCTTTGGATCTGAAATTTATAGACCAAAAACTAAAGTCCGTGTACTTGCAGCCACTTTTTACATCATTCCAATCCGATGCTCAGAGAGAGAGCTATGAATATTTTCCCATGATCACCTCTTTGAGATGAAATTCAGATGCCTCAAAAAGCCCTAACTTCCACAGATCATATCTCCGAAAATATTGCGAACCAATATCTGAAATTTTGTGAAGATGTTCCTCAAGATTGCAGCTTCGCACTTTAAAAATTTCAGCTTCTGAACCTTAGTAGAAAAAAATTTATGACGAAAATACCACGATGACCTGTTTAGGTTAAATTCAGGAGCATGCACAATGACCTAACTTGCATAGATCATATCTCCGAAAATATTGTGAACCAAGCTCTGAAATTTTGTGACGATGTTCTTCAAGATTTTGGCTTCGCACTCTAAAAATTTTAGATTCTGAACCTTCGCAGAAAAAAAGTTATAGCGAAAATTCAACGATGTCTGTTTGGGAAAGCGAAACCCTAGAATCCAAAGCTCTGATACCAAATGTTGTGAAACTAGCTCCAAAAAGAGAAGAAAAGAGATATCAACGCCTTATAAATAAGCCAATTCGAGGGGGAAACCTCCAATACATTACATAAATGAACAATTCTTGGATGATACAAATGACAAAACCTCCTTTCTATATATAGGAGTCCATGGGGCCACAATATAATCCTAGTGGGGCCACAATGTAACCCTAGCCGACCTAACAATAATAATGTAAGGGTACAATAATAAAAATATGGGGGTTACAGGGGTACAACAATAACAATAAGGGGGGATACACTAACATAATAAGGGACTACACTATTAATATAGGGACTTAACATTGCAGGTCTGACAATGTGATTAGTGGTGCAAAGTTGTTAATTTTTCTTAGGGCTATATTGTTCTTTGCTTTGATAATTGCATTTATTCATTTACACATTAAATTCACCCCATAACATTATTTAGATTTGCATCATTATTTAGCAACATATGCAACTATTTAGAAAGAAAAATATCATCATCAATGTAGTGGAACATAAAGAAAAATAGAAGTAAATCATTCACACATAGAGCCACCAGGATTGGTCAAAGACCAAGGAAAAACCCACTATGGGGAAATCCCTTTCAAACTCTTATTCTTATTATATTTTCATTGAATGATTCAGCAAAAGAGAGTACAATGATTCATATCTTCATCGATACAACTATTCAACAAAGTCAACTAAACAATATTATGAGATGAACCCAACAATACTAATAATAAAAAACCTTGATTCAGGAACCTGTAATTAATTTTCATTGTTTGTATTTTGTTGTCGAATTTTGTGGTGAACGAGTGAAAAATTCGGTCAAATGAAAATTCAACCTTCAGTTCCCAGTCATAGGGAAGATGTGTCATGCATGCGGCTGAAAGGCTTCAGTCAAAATTTCTCCATGAAATTCCTACAACTACAGTCAAAATTTCTCCATGACGTTCCTCTAGATGAGACCCAAAACCCTAAAAACAGAGATGTGGGCTTCAGGCCCTGCAATTTTGGACTTGTGCTAACCAATCTCTGTGAACTTGCCTCAGATATATGCGAGCCAAACCAAATAAGAGAATAGAAGAATTCTCCGTGATGACATAAAATTATTTTTAGGTCACTTGTAGTCACATCCTTCCAAGGGTGTTCATCTTTAGGTCCAACTTGATCAAATATGCACGTGTGGGATTTAAATTAAAAATACACTTTCCCTTGTCTCTCTAAATTGAGTTCTTCAATAGTCAAAATTGGTCCTCTCGAAAAGAGAAATATCGTCCCATTGTTGGAATTTGTCACTAATATTCCAAATTAACACTCTCTTTCATATAGGGATAAATTCCAACTACATCATGTAATCGTCACAAAAATCTTGCCATCAAATCATATCCAATCTCAAGTACCTCATCATCAAATGTAATCACTACTCATCTTTGCTCGTCTCTTGATTATTCTTGCTTATCTCTTGATTTTCCCTACTCATATGCAAAACATTCTCAAATATAAAAGAAGAAGAATTTTACATTGGATGGGAGCCTAAGTTACCACCCTTTATCCATCGGGGAGTCACTGCTACCACCCAGAATCACTGCTAGTGGAGATCCCAATTCTACCACCCGGGAAACATCAAAGAGTTGATCATCAAGGAGCACATCTCAACCTAGAACCACATCAGGGAGCTTAGACTTAACCTAGAATATCATGGGGGACCAAAATATCTCCAACCCCAAATCGAGCAATAGGTGATATGGGGGAGCACATCTAAAACCATCATATTTCCCAGTGATCTTCCCAACAGTGACCCTTAAGAGTGATGTGGTAGAACACTTGCATCATAATCTGAGCTTGGGCAAGATACCTAAGTTACCAAAGGTAAGGATCGCACACCACCAAGCCTCCTAAACCTGTTGGCTAGACGGGGAGGGACAATCCCAACAAGCCCAGCTTGTGGGTATGATTCCAACTGGGATATACTCTACATAGACCAATATAGGGGGAGATCCTCGACTTGTCAAAATAGACAAGGATCACACACACCCTATTGGTGACAATATGAGAGCTACCCAACCTACTCCAAGAGTAGGGATCACACACACTTATTGTCCATATTTCCCTCAACCCCGAGATCCATCCATCTCAATTCCTCACCCTGGGAGCTCAGATAGGGGGGGACTAGTTGGCTTAGTGTTCGTGATCAATCCTTCTCTTTGTAGATCAAAAACATATCATCGTGCTCAAATCTCGTAGTCATCATGTCTCAATAGCAGCAATCTCATGTTCATACAGGACATCAAATCAAATATTATATTAGAACAGAAATATATATCACAAAAAGGATACCTTGTTTGACCTCTCTCTCAAGGAGGAAACAACCACAATCCTAAACTTGTCTCGTACATCAGCACTATCTCAATATATGAAGGTATCTTAGTCCCAACAATATACAGGATTCTCTTCCAATCGAATCCCACTCATTACTATCGCATTCTATTCTTGTCATATCCAGAACCTGCACAAACAAATCTCCAAATAGATTCTTCAACTTGTCTCATAGTTATCCATGCTGGCATCATCGTACTCAACCTATGTCATGCTTAATGCTACAAAATTCTGATCCAAAAATATCATGGCAGAGATCATACTATGGAAGCACCCATGTGTGCTCATCTCATCAATAACGTTCTAAACAATATCAATATATATATGCAGTCACATATCATGGGAAGAATGTTTCAGACCAAAAATCGATCATCGCATGCAAATATATTGAAGTGTGCTCAACGACATATCAATGTGTATGAATAGGCTCAATCATGAATTCAATCAAGTTGATCTATGCAAGACATATATATACGTACATGTGTTCACATGAAACATCAATGCTTCAATCAATTGTCGGTTGCCAAGGCAGTTTCAATAATATATCTTCATGGCTTCTTGAAATTCAATCAGAGTGTCCAAGGATTTACATTTCCACTTTTCAAAAACTATTAAATAGCTTCACAATATAGGCTTTATTTTCCAAACTTCAAAAAGTGATTCATCATGCCATGATTCATTATTTTG
The DNA here is from genome assembly GCA_034641835.2 of Pinus albicaulis. NCBI lineage: Eukaryota > Viridiplantae > Streptophyta > Pinopsida > Pinales > Pinaceae > Pinus > Pinus albicaulis. Next base: position 683,814,863 of record CM076581.1, read on the forward strand.
AGCTTTAGAAGCTAAATCCATCTTACTTTAATCATCAGAGGCTCATTACGTGTTAAGAGTATACCATCAACATATAAAACCAAAATCAAAGTAATACCTTGGACATCTTTTGAAGTAGAGGTTCATATCGACACATCTTCCTAACTTCACCAAATAATTGTCATTGCAGACATACCAGGATCAAGGAGCTTGCTTCATACAATGCTTTTTGCAAACATAACACTTGATCAAACCAATATTATCAACCTTACACAAATCATTATTGTTCAATCAAATAAACTAAGTTAGCTTATCAAGCCTTAAATCAAATCTAATATCAAAGTTATAAACGTTTCGGCCAATATCACTGTGACAAAACTCTTTGGACCAAGTATCATGTAGAGCTCACATCAAGTTACAACAACCTTTTATTTACCAAGCACTATCCAATCAACATTTATAAATCCATCCTCGTGATCATAATATAAATCATTTCTGCCACTAAATATGAATGGATACATCACGAACAAGTCATATAATTGTTATGCATATACCAAGAATGAGTCATGCAGGTTCCATATGTTTATTGTGAGATTACTTCATACTGAATCACAATTGTTTGTACTTCAACCATTGTTCCAAGGACAATGAGGCCAATAAAAAAACATTGTTGAATACCAATATTAGTCACTAAAATTTATTATGCTCACATAGCATTTCCATTAAGGAAACTCATCATATATCAAGTCAAAACCCTAATTTGTTATCACAGTGAGTTCAATTAGTCCATAACCCAAAAACATACGAAGAATCATGTCATTGTTCATAAGCATATTTATGAACTATCAAGAATCATGTCATTGCTCATCTATACTAATCAGTCAAATATTTTCAAACCCTTTCAACTGTTATCAAATATTGTCATAAACTAGTTTCAATGATCAAATCAAAATAACATACTAATATGCATATTTCGGTCACCTGAAAACATAATTTTAGTCAATACATTCACATTCTCTATAGTAAGTCCAACATTCAAACTTCCCTGCTCATGGAACTTAATGATCTCTACTCTATATTTGAAGGATTTTTATACTACTAGTGCATTCCTAATTTAATGCATAAGGCTTTACTTTTGTGACCTACATGCATAACAACGCCCATAGGATTTCTTCTATGCAGTTGAGAGGCTAAAACCATACCCTCAAGCTTGCTTCTGTGCAATTGAGGCTTGGAGTAAGTAAAACTATCTCTTCTCATACTAGAACCTGCTGCAAACCAACAATATCACATATTTGTTCATATATGTCCATAAATCACACTTCAACAGCAAAGAATATCATATACATATAATGCAAATGACAATAGGATAATGGATCTTATAAAAAGATTCTCCCTCTAAAATGGAATCCAATTCAGTCCTCATTATTCAAAACATCAACCTATCTATCAAAATACTTGTCATGCATCAACAAAATGGTTAGATCATAAAATATAGCTATATTAGGTTCTGAAACATATATCTATCACATTCATAACATGTTAGCATCAGCTACTTCATTATCAAATATGAACTTGACACCAAACATTTATCAAGAGTTAGAGTCTTATGATTAGGGAATCATAAATGTGATTCATTATACTTCAATGATCATGAACATAATATCAATTGTATAGCATAGTCCATCAATTCAGGTCATTCATACTTTACCATATAACATATTGACTTTATCAAAACCTAACCAAGGTTAACAAGAAGATCATGTATATCAATGTTATTGTCATACTTTCATCATTAAGGTTTCCATGCTTATCACAAACATTATCAATATAATCAAGTTACCATATATTAGAATCAAGGTGTTAGCCTTCTTTTTAAGATCAAGATGTCCAAAATGATAGATGCTAGCCAAACATCAAGTATACCAATATATCAAAGATAAATATTAAGTAGCTTCATAGAATCAAAAATTTCATCATGTCTAAAAAGTAAGATACTTGTTCAGTACCAAGTACACCATCCCATAAAGAGTACCATGAATCAAACTTTCATATGCATGAGTCATTCGTGGATGTGGCATTCCCATCATACCTTAGGGGTTACCTTGCCATCCTATATTTCAATTATAAAATTGAAATAAAGAACCATACATACCTTGAGTGTTAAAATACTTGTGCACCTTCTTATTTTACATAGTCACTTGTAGCACTTTGACATCTTTTCATCAAGTTCCTCTTCACCTTTTCCAACATTAGTTCTTCTCTTATTGCACTAGCCACGATACTCCAGAAGGATCCACTTATCACAACTCATCAGGAGGTTAAGAGCATCAAAATACTCAAATATACATGAAGGAAGTATAAGTAATAATCAAAACAATAATAAGACCAAAACAAAAGTAAATGCATGAAGGAGCACCATAAATTGAAAAGTACTTATATTCAGTGAGACGTGGTCATCTCCCTCTTGAACCAACCTTCAAGATCCATCACTGTCCAATATCCATATCACAATGTTTTCTTAGATATTTCAACCAAATTTATAGAAACCAGGCCTAATAGAGACTATCCTATCTAGGGCTTCATCAAATCTATCACAAGTTCTTATACATATTCACATCAGTCATGCTAGAGTTTCTAAATTAAATATCTCAAATATTTTCCATAAACCAGGGTTTCTCCCAAACCCTAAACTCATAATATCCATTAAAACCTAATAACCAAATTACCTAGAGTTTCCTTCAAACCCTAGTATTGGTTTAGGTCTCCTCCATCTTCTCTTGCATCCATCAAGGGTGTTTCATAGGGGTGATCTTCAATGAATTTTCTTCAGCTCAACTCCGATCCCATGTTAAAATTTCTTAGTGCTATATTTTTCTTTGCTTTGATAATTTCATTTCTTCATTTACACATTAAATTCACCGCATAAAATTATTCATATTTAAACATTATTCAGCAACATATGCAACTATGTAGAAATAACAATATCATCATTAATGCAGCAGAACATAAAGGAACAATAGAATAAAAGCATTCCCACATAGAAACACAAATATTAGTCAGAGACCAGGGAAAAACCCACTATGGGGAAAACCTTTAAAATTATTCTTCTTATTAGATTCTCATTGAATGATTTAGCAAAAGAGAGTGAAATGATCCATATCTTCATCCATACAACTATTCTACAAAGTTAACTAAACAATATCATGAGATGAACCCAACAATAGCAATTATCAAAAACCCTAATTCAAGAACCTGTAATCAACTATCACTATCAGTAGTCAACTACCAAACTCTGTTTTCAACAAGCGAAAACTTAGGTAAACTAAAAATTGAAAAATTAGGTGTCAGTTGCAGGGAACATGTGTAACGCATGCGACTAAAATAATTTAGTTGAAATTTCTCCATGACGTGTCTATGAAGGAATTTGAAATTTCCCCATGACATGCCTGCGGCTGAGATTAATTACCCTAAAAATAGAAATGCGAGCTTCAGACCTTGCAATTTCGGACCTGTACCAACCAATTTATGCGAACTTGCCTCAGACCTGTGTGAGCCAAAAAAAATAAAAGAATAGAAGAATGATCCATAATGATATACAAATGAGGTTGAGGTCACTTGTATTAAAGCTTTCCAAGGGTGTCCAATTTTCTTTAGGGATGACCTGATCAAATATGCACATGTGGGATATAATTCAAAAACACACTTTACCTTGTCCAAATTGAGTGCTTTAATAGTCAAAATTAGTCCTCTCGAAAAGAGAAATCTCGTCCCATGGTAGGAATTTGTCATTGAGATGCCAAATAAAAAAGGGAAAAGGCAGTGCTTCAGATCAACAAAAGCCTTATGTTAGGACTCAGACCAGAAAAAATTTGCTTTCACTCCACCCTTGGTAACTTGACTTAAAGGCCAAGTGATATGAAAGAATCCCAACACAAACCTTCCATAAAAATTGGGAAGGCCCAAAAAGTTGCAAAGATATGTTAGAGTGGTCGAGTCTGGCCAATCCCGAATAACTTGGATATTATCTAGATCCACATGCACGCCTTTCTCATCAATGATGTAACCCAGATATTGGACCTATCTCATACCGAACGTGCATTTATCCAAGTTGGCACATAGTTTGTGTTGTCGCAAGTTTTGAAGGACTTGCCAAATGTGTTGTAAGTTCTCTTCCCAACTCTTATTGAAGATGAGGATGTCATCTAGATATATAACCACAAATGAGTTGGTAAAGGGCCACAAGATGGCATCCATCGGCCTCTTTAAAGTTGCAGGGGAATTTTTCAACCTAAAAGGCATGACCAACCACTCAAAATGGCCCTCCTTGGATTTGAAAGGGGTCTTTAATACATATGTGGGTTATATTGGATGTTATGAAACCAAATCCAAAAATAGAAGAAAAGAGAGATCACCGCCTTAGAAATGAACCACTTCCAGGGGGAAACCTCCAATACATTACATAAATTAACAATTCTTGGATGATACAAATGACAAAGCCTCCTTCTATATATAGGAGTCCATTGGGTCACAATATAATCCTAGCCGACCTAACAATAATAATTTAAGGGAACAATAATAATGATATGGGGGTTACAGCGGTACAACAATAACAATAAGGGGGCTACACTAATAACAATAAGGGACTACACTAGTAATATGAGGACCTAACATGCCCCTATCCTTCAAAAAATCATTGTCCTCGACGCTTGAGTAGCCCTGGATGCTTCTGTATAAAATTCTCATCCTCCCATGTAGAATCTTTAGTGGGTAAGTTCTTCCACTTTATGAGATACTCTGAAATTGATCGATTTCGTAGTTGTCGAGTTCTTGTTTCCGTGATTGTTTCAAGTTCCAATATGATTTTTCCTTCCTCATCAAGTTCTGGAAATATTGTTTGAACTAGAATTTTGTCACCTATAACCTTCTTTAAGCATGAAACATGGAAAAATAGATGCACTCGCGAAGAAGCAGGAAGCTCCAATTTGTATGCCATAGTACCAATATTTTGCAACAGCTTGTAAGGACCATAGTATTTTGGTGATAGTTTATTATCCTTCTTAGCTTGCTTGAGGGACATTTTTTTGTATGGTTGTAGCCGTAAAAATAACCAGTCTTCTACATCAAAACTTCTCTCGCTGCGATGTTGATATGTCTATTGTTTCATTCGATTTATTGCCAAATTTAGGTTATCCTTTAAGATTTGGAGAACTTGTTTTTGATGTTCGATGTGATATTCCACTGCTTGCACCTTAGAATTTTCTCTTAAAGATGTTGTGATGGAGGGTGGATGATATCCATAAAGTGCCATAAATGGGGTCATTTTTTCTGCAGTATGGAAGGAAGTGTTACACCACCATTCAGCCAGAGGTAAACACTTGACCCATTGTGTTTGTTTATCAGATACAAAACAACAAAGATATCCTTCCAAACATTTGTTCACTATCTCAGTTTGACCATCGAATTGAGCATGATAAGATGAGCTATGAGCTAGTTGAGTACCCGAACAAGAAAATAATTCCATCCAAAAATTTCTAGTAAAAATGGGATCTTTATCGCTTACCATAATCTTTGGGTTTCCATGTAGCTTTTGAATTTTTTCCATAAATACAGTAGCATATGTACTTGCTTTAAATGGATGAGATAATGCACAAAAGTGTGCATACTTGGTAAGTCTATCAACTACCACCATGATGACACTCTTTCATTTGGACTTAGGTAAACTTGTGATAAAATCCATTGAAATCTCCTCCCAACGTTGACTTGGAATGGATAAAGGTTGTAGAAGACCTGAGGTCTTAATTGTCTCAACTTTATTTTGCTGGAAAACCATACATTCTTCCAAAAAAATTTGAATATCAGATTTAAGGCCATCCCAAAAAAAATTCTTTCTTCACCCTGTTGTAATTTTTTTTAAATCTTGAGTGTCCTCCTAAAGGATAGTTGTGCGATTCCAAAAGAATCTTTTGTTTTAGTTGGGAATTCATACAAATATATAAGAAATCCTTATACCATAAGGAATCATTTTTCCAACTAAATGTATCATATGTACTACGATCTTGCTGCAACTTTTGAATGAGTACCCACACTTCTTCGTCCTTCTTCCATTCATCCCTTGCTTCGGTTATCCAATCTGGTTGGATAATATAAATTGCACAAAGCAATGCTTCCACCTCTTCATCCTTTCTTGACAGCGCATCTGCAACAACATTTAGCTTCCCTTTTTTGTAGATGATTTCAAAGTCATAACCCAAAATCTTTGTGACCCATTTTTTTTGCTCTTTTGAAGATAGCCTTTGTTCCAAAAAGTGTTTAAGACTATCATGATCAATTTTGACCTTGAAGTGCCTTCCCATTAGGTAAGGTCGCCATTTTTTTAGTGCATGTAGTATTGCCAACATTTCCTTATCATAAATAGCTTTATGTAAATACTTTCCTTTTATTGGACGACTATCAAAAGAAATGGGTCTTCATTCTTGCATTAAAATAGCACCAATTCCATTTCCTGAGGCATCACATTCCACAATAAAGGTTTTTGTGAAGTCTAGCGTAGCTAAGACAGGTGCTAGGCACATTTCCTCTTTAAGATGTTCAAAGGCCTTAGTTGCTTCAAGAGTCCATGAAAATGCATCTTTCTTCAATAATGTTGTTAGAGGTGCTGCTATTCTCCCATAATTCTTAACAAACTTGCGATAATACCCTGTTAACCCGAGAAATACTCACAACTATTTTATGGTTTTCGGGACTTTCCATTCCTTAATGGCTTTAATTTTGTTAGGGTCTACCTTAAAACCCTCGTGAGATACAATATGACCCAGATATTCCACCTCTTGTACTCCAAAGAAACATTTGGATGTTTTTGCATATAATTGTTTCTCCTCCAATAGTTTGAGCACCCTGTCAACTTGGTGAACATGATCCTTCCAAGACCTGCTATAGATTAGTATGTCATCAAAAAATACTAGAACAAAATTTCTAAGGGTTTGAAAATGGAATTCATCAACCCTTGAAATGTAGAAGGTGCATTGGTAAGGCCAAAAGGCATGACAAAAAATTCATAATTACCCTCATGAGTTCGAAATGTTGTTTTTGGAATATCTTCAGTCTTCATTATAATTTGATGATATCCTGAACGAAGATCCAACTTGGTAAAATAAATTGCGCCATGTAATTCATCCAATAATTCATCAATCACAGGAATGAGAAATTTATCTTTAATAGTGACTTTATTGAGCTCCCTATAATCCGGACACATGTGCCATGATCCATCCTTCTTGTGAACCAATACTACTGGAGCAGAGAAAGAACTTTGACTAGGTTGAATTATACCAACCTCTAACATTTTTGCAATCATACGTTCAATTTCACTCTTTTGGACATAAGGATATCTGTAAGGCCTGATCTTTGGAGGAACACTTCCTGGAATCAAATGAATAGCATGATCATGATCACAAATAGGTGGGAGTCCTTTGGGAGTTTCAAACACCTTGGAATGATTGTCCAAGGCTTTTTGGAGATCTGGAGAAATAGATGATTTTGATGTTGGAACTTCTAGTTATCATAATTGTGCAATTACGCCTTGTTGTTTTTTATTTAGAAGCTTTGTCATGACATTAGAGCTTATTATCTTTCCTGGCTTCCCTGTGATACCCCGTAATTCAATTTCCTTTCCTTCTGAAAAAAATTTCAAGAAAAGTTCTTGAAAATTAAAAACTATTGTCCCCAAATATTGTAACCATTGTACTCCTACAACATCAGCACCTCCCATTGGAATGTAAATAATTGGAATATTCAATACATATTCCCCCATGGTTAGCTTGATATTATGGCATTTTCCAAAGCAATTTATAGTTCCTCCATCTGCAACCATCACTTGACATTCTGGTGCTGGGTATATGAAACAATTCAATTCTTTGGCTACCTTACAATGAATGAAATTATGGCTACTACTCGAATCAATCAACACTATTACTCTTTTCTTCTTGATATGTCCTTTTATCTTGAGAGTTTGAGGAGTGGCAATTCCTGCCAATGTGTTGGCTCGAGGGGTCTTGACCCAGGTTCGGAGGTTAAGGTTTTCCAACAAACCCCTATACTACTGGCCCTTTCGACAGTGACCTGCTTTCACAGGTCAAAGTCTCACCCGAAGCAGTATGGGTGGGTGTTGGAACTAGGTTCCCGCACCCTGAGAGAGGATAGGTAAGCCAAGCAGAGCTGCGTCCGTCTTTATGATGACCAGATCACCTATCTCAGAACCAGATCTATAGATCTCCTTCGCATCCATGTGCGCAAGGTCAACTATACTTACTGTACTTAAAAAATCATATACTTCTAAAACAATAGTGCAGCATCACATTTATTCTTTGCATAAAACATAACAGAACAGACCTAGATGCAGAAGAATCACTGAACACAGTACTTTCGTACCTTAACACAGAATATTCATAACAAAATAGCTATCAAATATATGCATCAACAATACAAATATATTCACCCAACCAACCTTTCTCATTCATTAATCCTTCTATTCCTTCTTACAATACCCAAACCCGACCTACGCACACAGCAGCAGGGTCTGCACACCGCAGGACTTGGGATCTCTGCGCACACAGCCAGTAGGATTCCTTCCCCCAAAAACCTAAACAGATCTATTAAGCTACAATTCGCATCAAGATCACATCATCTTCTTGCCTTATAATTCAAAATGTCCCTCTATTTATAACAATCTAGCCTAATCTTTCCTATGGTCCGCAAACCATGGTTTGCGGACTCTAGGTCTACCCTTTGACCCATTACAATGCTTTTAGGGCTTTGAACCACCCCAAAACCTCTGCGCTAGACTAAATATAATAAAAAATATACCAAATCGAGCCAATTTTGCAGCTTGCAGGAGACCCTGTTCCAACAGTCCCCCAACACAATCTTCTGACTCGTCCCGAGTCACTGTGGCCGTGGGTCCACCAACTGTCCCTGGAGCTGCTTGATTATCCTGACCAGCGTGTGTATCCTGGTCGTGCCTCAGCGCCCCATCCCTAGTGGGCTGATTCTGCCTAAGACAACTATTCTGGCCATATAGTCATTTAACCCTATATGGTTTGAGCTGACTGCCATTGACATATCATGGTAACTCGTCACGACGCAGGGTAGCTAACCTGACTGCTCCACCATCCATGATTTCCTTAATAGTGTAGGGACCAAGCCAGTGTTGTCGGAATTTCCCTGGGTGTTTCGCAAACTGGCTATCGTATAAGAGGACTAGGTCGCCTTCTACAAATGTCTTTTGGCGAATATGTCGATCATGCCAAGCTTTATCGCGAGCCTTCTGAACCTGCTGATGAAAGTTACCAATGAACCGATCTTCTTCCAATGCCAAAAGTTGCGCAAGGCGTTCTTCTATGATGTCAGGTTCTGCCATATTTGTAAATGTTGCGATACATAGACTAGGAACAATGTATTATATTGGCATAATGGCCTCTTTTCCGTAGACAATCCGAAAGGGGGTCCTTCATATTAGCTTCTTGCAGCTCGTCCGCTAGGCCCACATAACAAAGGGGATGCGTATGTCCCAATCACTACAATCGGCATTGCAGACCTTGGTCAATGCCTGCTCTAAGATTTTGTTGAAAGCCTTGACCGCCCCATTTGCCTGTGGATGATACAGTGTACTTTTTGCATGATGGATCCGGAATCCCTCATTCAAGGCTTGTATCGTCTCATTAATGAAGTGTGTGCCTTTGTTGCTCATCAGGATCTTTGGGCATCCAAATTTGGTCAGGATTTGCTCAAAGATGAAGTGCGCAGCAGTATTTGCAGTACAATCCTTTACTGTTTGTGCTTCAGCCCATTGAGTGACATAGTCAGTGGCAGTAATAATGTAGCGCGCACCTGTCTTCTTTCCTGGAGGATTGATTGGTCCTACAAAATCAATGGCCCATTTATCAAAGGCCTGCAAAGTTATTTGAGGTTGCAATGGCATTTCATCTCTTCGAGAGGGTCGTCCTGTCCACTGGCACATATCGCATGATTTACAATAGTTGTGAGAATCATGGTCTAGGGTAGGCCACCATAACCCAGCTCTCAAGATATTGTGTGCCATTGCCTTTCCTGCGTAGTGGCCTCCTGCAACGCCTTCGTGCACCTCCGCCAAGACGACATGTCGTTCATGTTCCACGACGTACCTGCGCAGTACTTCACCAGCGCCTAGTTTGTATAATTGGTCGGCAATGATAGTAAAGTCCGCCGCCCGAGTAACCAAATCCTTCTTCTTTTGTACCGAATATTGTGCAGGGTCCACGCCTGTAGTCAAGAACTGAATGATATCAACGAAGTGTGCGTCAATGACCTTAATAGCGAACAGCTGTGCATCTGGTAATCCTTCCTCCAAGTTAGTAGGTTCTTCGCCCGTCTCAATGCGGGATAGATGATCCGGACCCGCATTCAGCCTTCCTGGCTTGACTATGATTTCAAAATCATATTCCTGAAATAGCAACAACCATCTGCAAATATTCCCCCCCAACACAGGCTCGTTCAAAAGGTATTTTAAAGTTGAATGATCGGTAAACATCTTAAAGTGTCCTCCCAACATATAGTGTCAATATTTATTAATGCGTATACCATAGCCAGTCCTTCTCATTCGGTGGTAGAGTAGTTGCGCTCTGTGCCAAAGATTTTTCGACTAGCAAAGGCAACCAGGTGATCAATATCTCCCTCCCCAGGCTGAGTCAAGACAGCGCCCAAGGCGATTCCGGATGCATCCACATGCACATGAAATTCATTCGACCAATCAAGAAATATTGGTATGGGTTCAGAGACCATCTTCTCTTTGAGTAGCTCAAAACTCTTCTGACATTCATCATTCCAAAAAAAGGAAACATCCTTTTTAAGCAGTTTTTCCATGGGTGTTGTGATCAGTGCGTACGCCTGAATGAATTTTCTGTAATAGCCCATGTGTCCGAGAATCGAATGCAGTTGTTTCTTCGTTGTTGGGACTGCAAGGTTTATAATTACTGCTACCTTCGCAGGATCAACCATCATCCCTTTTCAGCATACTATGTGTCCAAGAAAGATTCCAAAAGCCACACAGAAGATACACTTCTTGATATTTAAGGAAATTTGGTGCTTTTGATAGGCATCCAACATCAGGCATAGGTTGGAGACATGCTCCTTTACCAAGCCGAATATCGTCCAGTCATCGAAATAAAATTCCAGAAACTTATGGATGAACTCCTTGAATACGGAAACTACTACTCTTGAGAAGATAGCAGGTGCATTCTCTAGACCAAAGGGCATGACTGTATACTGAAAGGATCCCCATTCTGTTGTGAACGTAGTCTTACTGCGATCTTCAGGTGCGATTCTGATCTGGTGGTACCTTGAGAACCCATCGGTGAAGGAATATGCTTCATGTCTGCCCACGCTATCAAGGATTTCGTCTAAGAAAGGCGTAGGGAAGGGGTTATGTACACAGGCATCATTTAACTTGCATAGGTCCACACAAATTCGTATCTCCCCCTTTGTTTTCTTCTCCTGGATGACCATCAGACTTACCAAGTCCGACTCTTCAACCTGTTCAATGATACCGGCAATAAGCATTTTTTCCAGTTCTTCTTTGACCTTTTGCTTATATTTAGGGTTCAACCGGTAAGGCTGCTGCTTTACGGGGCGTGCCGCTGGTTTCAGAGTGATATGCATTACACCTAGGTCCCCCGTGATTCCTTTGAGCTCAGAAAAATTTGTTGGGAATAAGTCCTGATATTCCGTAAGTAGCTCGACAATTTTACCTACGGTTCCTTCGTCCCAATAGTCCCCAATTTTGGCCAATTTAGGATGTTCTTTCGTCCCGATATTAATTTCGCATAGCTTGAGAGGCTGGGTAACATCAATATTCTGTAGCGGGGGTCCAGTAACTGTACGTTCCCCCTCAGATTATGGGACAGAGACGTTCCGAGGATTATCTTCCTCTTCTTCGAGTGCCAAGCTCCGACAGTCGACTATGTCTTGCATCTGTGCTTCTCATGTTAGGATTTTGGTGCAGCGTGGTGGCGCGAGTCATTAAATACAAAAGCATCGATGTCCTTCAGAGCTTCGTTGTTCGCCTCTGTCACCCCAATCAGCCCTAATTTTCCTATAAAGTCATCTTTTAGTGAGTCCCAGTGGCGGGTGCGTTGATGTAGCTCCGCATCTAAATACCATGCGATGGGGATAGGCCCCAAAGCATGAATAAATAGATGAACCCACTCTTCTGTAGTCTGGTTAGACCATTTTTCCATCCAGGTGAGTAGATACTCGCGGGGATCTCCTGGTCTGAGGAACGTCTTGGTGCGTACATCAGCCAGGGGTGCAAACTGCAGGATCATCATATCTCGACATTCCTCCCAATCCTCGAATGCTTCCTTGTGGGTTTCCCACCATTGCGCATGTGTTCCTCGCATAGCTAGATTAAGGGCCCATAGCCTTCATTCCCATGGAACCACAGCTTCCAGTGCCCTCAGGAACTCCTTGATGCTACCGGACTCATCAAAATGGGGTAGATCTCTTACCTATGAGGAAATGCAGCAGAAGTCCCTTGTGACTCGAAGACATCGTAGCGTCGAGACATCGTGCAACCGGTTTTGCCAATTCTCCATCACCTCATTAGAGTCAAGAAAAATTCATTGTCTGGCTCCCAATAGAGTACTCTATCCGCTGTGGGATTGATCCAATCTTCATTCTATGCGGTCAATTTGTAAATGTGATCCACCCCTTCTTCACTGCATACTGGTTCTATGTATCATTCACCTTCCTTAGGATCTAAGGGTACTATCACCCTTGTTCCGTAATTTCAAACACCATGCTTCTCTTTTTGAGGTTGCTGATACCACCCATATCTATGCCCCAGTCCAATAGTAAAAGCGAAAGGTATGGGTCTGCATCTTCTACAATTTGAATTACCTCAAAGTCAGCCTAGACCTTGACCCCAGTGATATCTACCATGATTCTTGATAGTCTCCCCAGAGGTATAATCTTATGCTGGTTTTCCATACGCAGCTGGATATTGGACCACTCCAATTTGAGTTCTCCCATTTGTTGCCAAGTTTGCTTAGGTAGCACGTTTGCATCTGACCCCAAGTCCAAGACAACCTGATCCATTTCATAGTTACCAATTTGGGCAGTTAATCTCATCTCCCTACCGATGTGTTTACTATATCCACCTAGACTGTGCACGTCTTGGACTTCTAGAGATAGGTGGGACTGCACTACGCAGCTATCTATCAATGCCTGAAGGTTTTCTTTGGTTCGTTGGTTGCATAATAGCTTTATACACACCTGCAAGAATGGTCTCATCTCGTCACCCACCTTGAGGTGCACAGGTGTCTGCACAGGAGCTTCCCTTGTCTTAGCCATGTCCTGGTGGACTGCGATAGTTGTTTCTTGTCCCGGATTTCGACCCAAATCTTCTGGGTTGATAGGTGTCTGTCAGATTAGAGGACCCCTCGTAACCTCCTTCTTAGGCCCCCTGGTGGCCATCCCACTACGTGTTACAACATTCACACTCGGATTTTTTTCCCGTAGTTCAGCCTTAACTCTTTGTACATTCTGCGTTGGTGTTGGGTGCTTTTATTGCATTTTTGCTATCAAGATTGGACAATCTTCAATCACATGGTCCAGTTGTCTACAATATTTATAGGATTTCCTTGTAGGATTTGGGCAGTCCCTTGCAAAGTGTCAAACTTCCCCGTAGTTATACCAGATTATTTGTCCGCGTCCTCGACCTATGCTTCCTCCCCGACCTCCCCTGCCCCTAGCTGGGGAGCCACCAAAGTTTGCGGGAGATCTAGGTGACGCAGGGTCAGATTGCACCCTATACAAGTTTCCTCGATCTATCGTCAGATCATAAGTTCGACAGTTTTTTTCATCATGTCCTACTGACCGGCAGAATCTGCACCATTGTTGCTTCAATTCCGAGATGTACACACCTAGCCGGGGGCAATGGTTTGTATCATGCAGCCTTGCTACACAGCAGTCATCGCACCACAATGCAGATCCGCTTGAACCTGGACACAATAGGTTGGGTTCTCCACTTGCTCCTGGACGCACCGGACTAGGTCCTCCTGCCTGCATGTAATCTGCCAGTAGTGGGCACTGATCCTTCGTATGTCCAGATGCCTGACATCGTATGCACCATAGGTATGTGCTAGCTCATTTTCCCCATTCCTTCTGTAGGTTCTGAATCTCCATGTGCATACATCTGATCTGCTCCTGAATTTGTTGTACTCCTACTGAAGTATCTTCTTTGAGCGCAGCTTCCAGCTTCACGGTAGCTTCCAAAGCTTTTTCCTATGATTCGAAGGTTTGGTGGCCCATAGGTGTACGCAAGTGACGTAGCAGCATAGCGATGAACCATTCTGTATGTTGTCTATTGTCATACTTAAATCTTCCTTCCGTGATTGCTTTCTTTAGTCTTTGATCTGCTTCCCATATAGACTCAGTTGTTCCTTGCTTGAAATCTTTTACGTCTGCTATGATATGAGAGTAGGACTTAGGTTTTTGAAACTGTTTTTTCAAAGTGTCCTTAATATCTTGAATGGATGTGCTTTCGTTTTGAGATATGTATCGCATATACCAGTCCAGAGCTCTCTCTTCGAAGGCCAGGGATAGTTGTGCCCTTTTCACAGTATTGCTTTCCACACCTTGCGCAGTCCATACTGAGTCTGCAACAAACCAAAATCAGTCCATGTCCTCATCTCCCACACCTTTGAAGGTAGGTAATTTCAAGTGCGCTGCCATATCTTCTTCTAGAGGGGTTTCAAGCGAGATTTTACCCTTATGTGGTTCTGAAGGTGGTGTAGATGGAGGGCTTTGCGCAATTGTTCCTTCTAACGGGCTATAGAAAGATATATCCCCTTCTAGTTTGGCTCGAAAGTACTTACCACTCTGTGTTGTACTTTCATTTAGAGTGGAGGTCATTCAACTGTACCTGCTCTTCTTTTCTTCTCAGGCTTCCACTACTTTTCTTCGCATTACCCGATCCCCTTCTCAAAATTCTCCTAGTCCTGGCAACGGAACCATTTTTTGGCTCAAGGGGTCCTGACCTAGGTTCTGAGGTTAAGGTTTTCCAACAAACCCCTATACTACTGGCCCTTTCGGCAGTGACCTGCTTGCGCAGGTCAAAGTCTCACCCGAAGCAGCATGGGTGGGTGCTGGAACTAGGTTTCTACACCCTGAGAAAGGATAGGTAAGCCAAGCAGAGCTGTGTCCATCTTTATGATGACCAGATCGCCTATCTCGGAACCAGATCTATAGATCTCCTTCGCATCCACGTGCGCAAGGTCAACTATACTTACTGTACTTAAAAAACCATATACTTCTAAAACAATAGTGCAGCATCACAATTATTCTTTGCATAAAACATAACAGAATAGACCCAGATGCAAAGGAATCACTTAACACAGTACTTTCGCAGCTTAACACGGAATATGCATAACACAGCAGCTATGAAAGATTCACATCAACAGTACAAATATATTCAGCCAACCAACCTTTCTCATTCATTAATTCTTCTGTTCCTTCTTACAATACCCAAACCCGACCTGCGCACACAGAAAGACTTGGGATCTCCATGCACACAGCCAGCAGGAGTCCTTTCCCCAAAAACCCCAACAAATATATTAAGCTACAATCCGCATCGAGATCACATCATCTTCTTGCCTTATAATTCAAAATGTCCCTCTATTTATAACAATCTAGCCTAATCTTTCCTATGGTCCGCAAACCATGGTTTGCGGACTCTAGGTCTACCCTTTGACCCATTACAATGATTTTGGGGCTTTGACCCACCCCAAAACCCCTGTGCTGGACTAAATATAATAAAAAATATACCAAATCGGACCAATTTCGCAGCTTGCAGGAGACCTTGTTCCAACACAATGCATTACAAGATATGGTCAGACTCATTTCTTCTTATTCTAGGGTTGGTTCTTGGTGTATATCCTCTTCTTTTGAAGTTTCTTTTTCGTTTTATTCCTCCTCTTCGAAATCTATGTAAAGTAATTTATTCTTAGCACACTTATAACCTTTAGTGTATTTGCTATCACAACTGTAGCAAAGCCCTTTTGCTCTTTTTCTTCCAATTGTTGTGGTGACAACTTTGTAGGTTGTGGAAGTATAGGAGTAGCAACACTTCCATCTTTATAGATGTGAGTAGTAGGCTTCCTTGCCACCATAATTTTACCTTCAATTTTTCTTTCCAACCTGAATGCCTTCTCCAATGAATCAAGTTCCCATACGCGAACTTCATGTTGGATGTTATCCTTTAAAGTCCCTATGAAGACATCAATCCTGTGTTCCTCTGGAATATCAGTTACCCTTATATTCAATTTTTGGAAGTCCTCATTGTGCTCCACCACTAAACCCTTTTGTTTGAGATTTATCAATTGGCTAAAGAAGGTGTTTCTCTTTGTATCCTCATAATGTGTTATCATTTCCTCTGTAAAAATTGACCAAGTGACAATTTTTTTATGAGAGCAAAGCCATAGATACCATAAAAATGTATTTTGTTTTAAATGTAAAGTTGCAATGCGTACCTTTTGTGTGTTTTTCACATTATTGAGATCAAAATATTTCTACATCTGTAATATCCATGTTACGGGATCCTTGCCATCAAACTTCCTCATATCCATCTTTGAAATATGGTGGTTCTTCCATCCAGCATTAGAGTTTTAAAATCACGATTAACATTTATTTTGTTCTCATCATGAGTTTCCTCCACTATATTTTCGCGATTAGGAAACATTTCTTTTATCACCTTTGTCAAACCTTCCATGACTGTTTTTAGATCATTCTTCATGTTTTCCATGTTGTCTTTCATTTTTTCTTCCATGTCATCCATCTTAGCTTCCATGCCAGCTTCCATGCCATCCATCGTAGCTTCCACGCATTTCTTCAAACCATCCATCTTTGCTTTCATGTATTTCTTCAAAAATTCCATTTCATTTTTTGTTGCTCTTTGCGAGAGTGAAATTTGGTTCACTTTCTCTTGTAATTTTGATAGATCATGTTGCAATTCTTCATCTTCATGAGTCATAGTAGAGTATTTTGAGGGCTTAATGGGTGTTGAATTCTTTTTAGGGGGCATTTTAGAATCCAATATTGATATCTATGCTCAATATGCCCTTGGAATCACTTAAAAATGATTTTTCAAACAAGACTTATGCAATTTGAAAAAAATACACACCTTTTTCTTGCTTTTGAGGAGCTCAATATTGAAACTGAACTATAAATGTAATTGTGAATCTTAAATATCTAAAATTCGGTCCTATATTAGCGCTCTGAATCTTCTTTTTAATGCCACAGGTCTAACCTCATTTGGATACTTCAAGACAAAGTTATGACGAATCTCTCGCAATGACCTAATTATGGACTGGTTCAGTATAGTACACTTGTACGGCATGCCACGTCTCACTGTTTCCTTTTTCGACTCTGAAATTGATACACAGGAAACCACTTTCCGTGTACTTACCGCTACTTTTTACATAATTCCAATCTAATGCTCAGAGATAAGGTTATGATGATTTTCCCAAGATCACCTCTTTAAGATGAAATTCGAGAGCCTGAAAAAAACCCTAACTTCTGCAGATCATATCTCCAAAAATATAGCGAACCAAGATCTAAATTTTTTATAATAAGTTCCTTAGGATCGGTGCTTCGCTCTATAAAAATTTCAGCTTATGAACCTTCGTAGAAAAAAAAATTTATAGCGAAAATTATACGATGACCTATTTAGGTGAAATTCGGGAGCCTGAAAAAACCTTAACTTCCACAGATCATATCTCTAAAAATATTGCGAACCAAGATCTGAAATTTGTACATGACATTCCTCAAGATTTCAGATTTGCTCTTTAAAAATTTCAGCTTCTGAACCTTCGTAGAAAAAAAAAAAATTAGCGAAAATTCCACAATGACCTGTTTGGAGCAGAGAAACCCTAGAATCCAAAGCGCTGATACCAAATGTTATGAAACCAACTCCAAAAATAGAAGAAAAGAGAGATCAACACCTTAGAAATCAGCCAATTCGATGAGGAAACCTCCAATACATTACATAAATGAACAATTCTTGGATGATACGAATGACAAAACCTCCTTCTATATATAGGAGTCCATTGGGTCACAATATAATCCTGGCCGACCTAACAATAATAATGTAAGGGAACAATAATAATAATATGGGGGTTACAGGGGTACAACAATAAAAATAAGGTAGCTACACTAATAACAATAAAGGAATACACTAGTAATATGAGGACCTAACATTGGAACCTGGTGATAACCAGACTTTAAATCGTTCTTGCTGAAATACTTGGCCCTTTTGAGCTGGTGAAGAAGTTCATCACTCCATGGGAATATTGGATACTTGTTCCTAACACTGATTTTATTTAGTTCCCAATAATCAATGCATAGTCTCCAGATCCCATCCTTCTTATGTACAAGTACAATCGAGATCCCATAAGGTGAGGAACTTGGTTGGATGTGCACTTTTTGCAAAAACTCCTAGATTTGCTGCTTGATTTCTTCTTTTTTGGAATATAGAAGTGGTATATCGTCCCATTAGGTAAAGGTTCCTCGGGAGTCAGACCGATCAAATGCTTGACCTAACAATGTGGAGGTACCTCTATGGGTAAGGAGAATATGTCCCTATATTCTTCCATGACCTTATCCACCTACTTCTGCTGCGTGATGGAACCCTTTGCGAGGGCCATGTATTTGTCTATGATCTTCACCTTACTTTGAGAATGAAGAAAAAATAAAAAATAAAAATTCATGGTCTAGGAGATGATTTTACTACATTCCTTAGCAAATATCAAAGAGATGGCGGTAGGCAAGGCTATGGTATTTTGTATAAATTACTTCCCAAACTAATAATAGCAATGTGAAGCCTCAAATCATACACAACATGACATTCCCACAAGTATGCTTGGCCTAATAATGCATCACAAAATTCAAGAGGAGAAATGTCACACAATACCTCATCTATGAACGGTTTGATGATGTAGGGAAGATGACATTGTTGGTTGATGTGAAGATCTCGTCCTTGATGGAGCCACCCAATGGTGTATGGTTACAGGTGTGGTGTGGTTGGTAGGCCCAACCGCTTAATCACCTCTGCTGATATGATGTTAATTTTTCTTCCATTGTCGACAATCAATTGTATTTGAGACCCTTTCGCCCACATCTGTGAGTGGAAGAGACGCTCCCCTTCTTCTGGATCTTTGGGCTCAATCTTCTAAATCTTGGTGGTGGCAATAGTGGCGCTAAGCTCCACATCAATAACCTAATTCCCTTTAGCATTCCCCTTGTCGGGTTTTGACTCAGAGTTTGAACATGCATCTGACTCTAAAGCCTTCAACTCGACCACTAATGACTACTTGGCTCGACACTCACTTGTGTTGTAAGTGGGGCTCTTATGTAACACGCCACTTTCATGTTTCCTTATTTGTATTCATGGTGTTGTTATTTGATTGCAGCTTCGACATGTTGTCCTGGGTCACCCCACCTTAGCTTTGTCCTTTGATTTGCGGTTTGGGGGTGCCTTTCTCTTACTTCAGATTTTCAGATCCAAAGTCTCGCTTCTTCTATTTAAATTTCTGCTCCATCTTCACAGTGTGTCGATAAGCAGCACCAAGCGAGGAGTTTTTAAGGAACTCCATCTCATCCAGGATGTATTTGTGTAGACTGTCGTTGTACTTGAGTACTAAATTCCACTAAAAATCCTTGATACTCAACTTTGTGCGAAGGTTATGAAAAATATTTGTGAATTCTGACATGTCTAGGTCCCTTTTGTGCCGCAGTGTGGTCCACTTTATGTACTTATCTTCGTATCTCCCAACAAGGTAATATTGTTCCTTGATGATGTCTCAAAAATAATTCCAAGTGGGTGTGGAATAAAACAGTGAGGGTTCTCTCTCGTCTCTTTGTTCACAGTAGGTTTTCCACAAGTCCTTGACGTGGGGGTAGGTTTAAGGAGTACAAAATTAATATTTTCCCTATTGGAAAAATCATGAAATGAAAAATATCCTTCCAATAGATGTAACCATCTATCTATGACATCCACATCTATCTAGCCTTCAAACATAAGAATGTCAAAGTTGACTTGTACCTAGAAGGGAGTGGCACCTCTAGAGTGGTTGTTGGATGAAGATGCGTCGCCTATGGGCATCTGTCGAAGGATCTCAAAAAATTTGTCCATCGTCACATTCCTTTGTAACTCAAGGGATTATTTGAAATTTTTTTTTTAAAGGATCTCCTGCTCCCTTGTCTTTATTTTCTTTCTCCATAGGAGGTTTTCGTGGTCAATGAGGCTAGTCTTACAAATGTTCAACCAATTCAATCCCTAACTCCTTATACCCCAACCTTGTTGTGGGCATGCACAAAAAAATAGAGAAAGAGAAGATCGCTCTAATACCATTGATCCAGTTTCATGCAGGAACAAAATAAAATATATATTTAAACGTAAACACATAGCTACTTATGAGTCTTAGTATTGCAACAAGAAAGTTGCAACTCCCAAGACTGCCAACTTAAATTTTCAAAATGAGGTTGATACAAACTTAAGAGGTGTTAACACTATAAGTGCAGCATAAAATGTGTCCTTATTTTGTTCATATGATGTAAGGGAGTGAATGTCATGAAATAAAAGCCTAAACTAATTGCAGAAATGGAATTGTTGCTCTATTTGCAAGAAATGGAAATGCTACTTGCTCAAATGTAAACACTAATCCTAATTGCAAGAAGGTAAAGGTTATGTCATTCGTAGGAATAAAAAGTACTTGTTTATTTGTAATATGTAAACCTTATGATACTTGCAACAATGTGAATCATTAATATAATTGCAGAATGTGAAAATTTTCCTTGAAAATAAACTAATCCTATGCAATAACAACAATTTAAAATTGAAATACTAAGAGCATGAATTCAAAGAAATATCCCTAATCTACTTTGTAAAAAGGAGATTCATAAGTGGTGTTTGTTCTTCCCCACTAATGGATTTAGAGCCTAGGGGTCATTATTCAAGCATAAGAGACAAAAACCAAGCTTTTGGAGCATATCT
Source organism: Pinus albicaulis (assembly GCA_034641835.2). Taxonomy (NCBI): domain Eukaryota; kingdom Viridiplantae; phylum Streptophyta; class Pinopsida; order Pinales; family Pinaceae; genus Pinus; species Pinus albicaulis. Next base: position 683,835,924 of record CM076581.1, read on the forward strand.
GGTCAAGTTTACACATGCTACATAAGTGCTATAGGAGGTGCTACGGGAGGCCTTGTTTTGCTACAAGAGGAGATAACTTGTCAAATGACCAAGTAAATCAAATGAAAATGGGATGGGAATTTTTTATTTATTAATTAGGATGTATTAGGACTCCATTCCAAATGGAATCGCTCCAAAATACCCCTATTAACACGTGCTAACAAATAATAGAAAATTACTACTCTAAAACCTGGAAATTCAAGAACTAATGAGCTAGTTAACCTACCAAATGCCTAACCTAATCAAGTGAAAATTATATGGGGTGAATTCTGTTATTAAATTGAATGTTTATATGACCCAATACAAGTAGAATCAACTCAAATAATCTCATTAAAATGTTCTAAAAAATAGCATAAATTTACTACTATTTTGCTACAAGGGACTTCCAAAAATTCTAGATTTGTGAACTAGTAAACCAATCCACATAGCTAAATGATGAATATGATTTTTAAAATATTTTATGAGGATGCATCATGCTTTTGACTCTGTAAATAACTTGAAAAACAACTCACTTCAATAATTTAACCAATATGACCTACAACAAAAGAAACATGAGTAGTAAATGCATAAATAAGAGATGCAAGTGAAAAAGACATTCAAAGGAAATAAATAAATTGTACAAGAGGGCTCTGAGGCTCCCGGGATGGCCAATCCCAAGGAAAATCAGATTCCTATGAAGGAAACCAAGCTTTAGAATCTAAAAATGACACCAAACTTCATTATTTGAATCAATCCAAGTACATCCCCGCTAGAAATGAAAGTGGAGCTTCTAAATAACAAGTTTTCTCCACAAGAAGACTGATAAATACATGCCCCTAGAGGAAAATTCGAATTGGTACTTACAAAAATTGATGGAGAAGCATTCTCCTTGGAAGGAGGAAGCTTTCCCCTCCAAAATACCTCAAATAGTGGATCCGGTTCCCAACACTAGGAATTTGCATTAAAGGACACGAAACACATTCCTAGATTTTCTCAATCACTGGAGCTCCAGAATTTGTGCAATAATTTCATAATATATTGGTCATTTATTATCCAATATTTATCCTCTTGTAGCAGGGATCAAGTCCCTATATTATCACATCCTCAAAATCTTTATAATATTCCCAATATTCTCACAATATTCTATAAAAATAAATAATATTATGTATAAATATGCAATTCTCTATAAATCTTCCTAATGAACATATTAAAGCTAAAAATATGTTATCTAATTCAAAATAGAGAGGTTTAATGTGTTGAAGGATGGTCAAATAGGATTTAATTTATTTCTAATTTGGAGGCCCACCATACCCCCTACTGAAAGTGTTGCTCATCCTCTGAGAAACTTAGTGACCTAATTGTGCCTCATTCATGGCCCTGGTGGCCTCCTTAACATCCCAAGCTACCTCAAAAAGAATTTTGGCACATATTCTCTTGCTCCATCCACTTCCTCTTCTTCTACAACTCTTTATTTTGTAGATCCATCCTTTTCTCCAAGTTCTAATTAGGCTTGTTCTTGTGTCTTAAGAAAAGTATCCCCCCATTATTCGTCACTGTGATTTTCCAAAGTTTGGAAAACCAACACTCCCAAACTACTACAGGGGTAAACGATTAGTTTTATCCATACTGGTTAGAGGAACTAAAACTTCAGACTCAACTAAAAAACAATTACATTTCCTTTCTTATCTTGCATAACTCAAAAGAAGCATCCTCATTCATTTTTTTTATTCTCAAACTGATATCAGAATTTTGATTGAAGGAATGATAGGTTGTGTAGCTTTCTTGTCCACATATGGCAGACAAAAATGTGCACTTTCCCTTCTCTTAGATGTACTTCTTCAAATCTAGGGTAAATTTGCTCAAAATCAGGCTTTTTGCACCTCTTTGGACTTTCCTGTAACACACTCTCTTCTCTTGTAGCACAAATTATGTCTCTCCTATATCAGCCTTGTTTCTCTAGTAGAATTTATGCCTAATCCTATAGCACCTGCAAATCAACTATGTATCTCTTCTATAGCATCCTAGGTAGCATATAGCTCGTCCTTTTGTACCTTGATGGGTTTCTCCAACTGTTTCTTGGGAATGAGTAATTGTGCAAGTGAATTTGAGCCTCGTAATTTTATTCCCTTTTGTGGCAATGGATCAGAGTGCTTTGGTGACTTGGCCTTTGCATGAATTTCCTCTTTTAATCGTTGTCCCCACTGCTCGTAATCATCACCCTTATTAATTTGGATTTTCCATGTTGCATGAGTGAGGGAGTTAGTTGCACTTAACTGGTTGAAGATGGTCAAGATTGCTAACCCATCCTTAGCTTATAAAACCTCATATATCATGCATTGAAAACAAATTTCTAACCATAACATACTCAAGAGAAGAGGTGAAGAATATTGCATACATGTACCTACCCGATGGTTGTTGGAGAGACATGTATGTTGCTGTTGAGTTGATGATCGATCCATGGTTCTCTTGAGGTGCTAATCTACTTGTTTTGTTTATGCACATGTGTAACAACCCTGGTGAAAATTCCATGTAATAAAAGTTAATAAAGTAAAAATAATAGCCATGGTTGATGGGGCACTTATTCCAAGCTGAATGGTGGGAAAAAAATCCTAGTGGGTGTTCATTTCGGTTATTATGGATAAAGGAAATTGGAAAAGGAAATGGAAAAGGCTTTGGAAGGGCAAGAGGAATTATTTGGCATTTATTTATGAAAATAATGGAAAATATGAGAAAAGGAAGGTGAAAGTTCACATGTTGCATGTGAGGAGGAAAATGAAGGAAAATAATGGAAAATGAAGAAAATAGAGGCCTCACTAATAAAAATGCTTCTGAGGATCAGTTGGAAAGCTTTTCCTCAAAGCTTTAGTCAGTGTACTTTTTTTCAGTTCAGTTTTGGAGCTCTCTCTCTATTCTCTCCCCCTCTTAGACACTTAGAGTTTTCTTGCATAATTTCAACATTAGGCCAAGAAAGGGAAATGCAAGCAAAGGAAGGATAAGGAAAGGGAAGGAAAGGAAAGATCAAGCAAGGAAGAGAAAGACCAAGCAACTTCAGCAGGAATATTTGCAGGTAACATATTGCATGTGTGATTTCCTATCTGGTTTGGACATGCACGGCTTATGCATGTTGGTATTTGGTTCTCTTTTTATTGGTGGCATGGTTTTGTCAAGTTTTGGCAGTGGTTTTTGAGCCTTGCCTTGCCTTTTTCCAGATAACCATGGTGTGATGGGATTGATCTCAGTTTTGAGATTTGGAATTTCCAGATGGTTTTCAGAATCCGGGGCGGAGGTGGTCTCAGGAAATTCCCAAAGGCCTAGGAATCCCTTGACTGGTTTTGGCAGGATACACGGTAAAGCCTGAGGGTGGTGTCTCGGTTTAGGGCATGGTGATCTTGTGTGGATTATGGTAAAGCCTAAGAGACAAGGAGACAAAAAAAATCCTCAAGGATAGTGATGGAGTCTAGAGGCATTCCAAGATTGGTTTGATTTGGTGATCTCGACACGAGTTTAGGTGTGCTCACGATATGGTGAGGTGGAGCTGCTTTAACCTCTGGATTCCCTTGATTTTTTTTGGATTGGATTATTCATGAGATCCCACATTCATGCTTGGAATATGGCAAGGGGCTAACTGGATAAAGAGAGATTTGGCTCTGCTATATCTATGGTCGGGTGGTACGTGGAAGTCCCGAACCTTGTTGGCTCTTGCCTATGTTTAATAAAATCTAAGTTCTCTTTCTTTTATACTTGTTAATGTGTGGCTTTAATGGTTGCTATTTCATTTTTATTTACATGGTTTTATGATGGTTATAAGCATGGTAATATGACTAGTTCAAGTCACGATTATTTCATGTACTTACTTGCAATTGTAAATATAATGGATGCAAGACCTAATTGATGTCATAACAATTTAAGGGAGAGGGTAGTGACCCTTCTTGTCATGTCACATAATATTTTTCAGTCATTCATGCTTTGTCTTCTATCATAGACCTGTAGATTGAATTGATGCCAAGCGTTTGACAGAATATCAATCCCAGTTGGGGATGGTCAGGCCTAGTCCCAGAGTCAATTTTTGGTTCATTAGCCTTGTCATCATGTGTTTGATGGATTCTGGAAGCTATGGGAAGTTCTGGGCAATGACCGGGATTCTTCACTAAAACTCAGTGGGACCCAGGAACCGGTTAGGTGGATGACTGGGATAGCCTTTGGAGGTACTATAGAAGGTACAGGAGGTTTGTGTTATGGGTTTTCGTCAATTCCACTTCCTTAAAGTCACCAAGGAGGTTGAGTCTTGTCATAGTAGCCCCTCATCTCATGTTTACCCCTGGTGAGTCAATGAAAGTGGGTAGATATGGGGGAAGTGTTGCTACAACAGGTCTTCACATGATGTAGTTGACTAATGGAACCTTTCTTTCTTACAGGTTTCACCCCAATTTTCGATCTGTTGTTGTTGGAGTGGATGGGTGACCTTACAACTGATCCTCAAGGATGGTGTGGCTTCCTTAAGTTTCAAGGGTGGCCAACTCTTCATTATGGAACAATAAGAATCCTTGGATCATATTTTCTGATGAATCCGTGGAGGTTGCTACAGGGTTTTTTTTCTCATGTAACAGTCATTCAGTTTCTTCTCACAATATCACATTGCATTCATGGAATGGGAAAAATGATAGTGGGTTTTAGGGACAATAATAACAACTTCAAGGAGATCAAGGAGATCAGTCCATTTGTCCCTAATTGTTCTAATTCGGAGGGTTTTAGTATGTCAAATCCTAAATCATGCAAATTTTCCCTCTTAACATTATACATAAATATCTCTATTATATCCTCAAGGTTCTCATCTTATTTTTGAGTCATTCTAAAGATTTCTTCTTTAAGATCATGATCTTCATATTTTTCTAGAAATATTTTTTTCACATCATTGCATGTTTTATTGAATTAGTCCCTAAACTCATAAACCATTTAAGAGCTCTATCCTTCAATTTTGTCGAAAACAATCTCAATTTTTGAGTATTTAGTAGTAACCATAATATCTACAAAGGATTCCAAATTCAAAGAGAAACGTTTCTGGGTCCTCTGGCCTCATACCATGGAAGTTGGGAAGGAAATATGGAGGTATGTTCTTCATATGCACACTGACATTAGTATCTTGAATGGGAAATCCAAGAGGATCTTCTTCATTGTCATCATCTCCATCCATTTCTCCTACTTTTTTTGTCACCTCTTTTTCTACTCGAAAAAGCGGATGGTGATGTGGCTCTTACTACACCACATGATCAAGTGGGGTGTGTGGTATTGAAGAAATTTTTTTATTTTTTTTGAATGAAAATACTAATGTAATGCAATTTTCTATTTTTTAAATAAAATACGCCTAATGCAATTTTTTTGTGTTTTTGCAGAAAGTAAAAGAAATGAATCAACTAGGGAAGAAAATTATGCATACGTTGACACCTCCCCGAAAATGGCACCAAAAAGTGATGAGCCTTAGTATTGCAACAAGAATGATGCAACTCCCAAGACTACCAACTTAAATTATCAACTCAGGGTTAATACAAACTTAAGAGGCATCAACATTATATGTGCAGCATACAATGTGTCATTATTTTGTTGATATGATGTAATGGAGTGAATGTCATGAAATCAAAGCCTAAACTAATTGCAGAAATGGAAATGCTACTTTCTCAGATGTAAACATGGTTCCTAATTGTAAGAAGGTAAATTTTATGCCATTTCCAAGAATGAAAAGTACTTGTCTATTTGCAGAATGTAAAGCTTGTGTTACTTGCAACAATGTGAATCATTAGTCTAATTGCATGATGTGAAAAGTTGCCTTGAAAATAAACTAATCCTATGCAATAACAAAAATTTGTAATTGAAAACCTAGGAGCATGAATTCAAAGAAATAGGCCTAATCTACTTTGTAAAAAGGAAAGTCCTAAGTGGTGTTTATTTTTCCCCAATCATCGATTTAGAGCTTAGGGGTCTGTGATACTCTTCTTGCAGGAATCCAATATGGACTTCTTAGAAAATCCGTCAATGACTAAAAATACATAGTAGTTTCCATGCTTGGTAGATGGAAGACCAAAATAGAGACCATGGAGATGGATTCCCAGCACTGGTTAGGAGTAGGAAGAGGAGTATACAAGCCTGCTAATTAATAGTTGGATTGGTGATGACACATGAAGTGTAGGATCTGATGTATTTTCCAACATCCCGTCAGAGATTTGGCCAATAAAAATATTTTTGTACATGACCACATTTTTCTCCACACTAAAGTGTCTTGCGAACCGACTGTAGCACGCCTTCCAAATCAACTTGGCACGCTCACTTGAAGGAACACAGAGGTGGCCCATGTGGCATAATAATGCATCCTAGAGGTGGAAGTCTGGAACTTGCTTTCCATCCACTAGCATATGGTATGTGGTGGCAAACTCTAGATCATTTTTATATAGTTGCGACCATCCAGAGGTCTCGTGGCCACAAGAGTTGACAAAAATGCTCAATGTTGCAACTAGTGCCCGATTCAGGCAATCTGCAACATGATTGGTGTCACACTTCTTGTATTTGATATTCAAATGTAATTTTTGCAAATATGTGGACCACTTCTGATGGCGATCATTCTACAACTTCCCTTAGGTGTGTATAAATTGCAGGGGTCGGTGATCTATGTGGATGACCATATCATTCCCTAGTATGTAATGTTTCCATTTTCAGTAAGCCCACACGATGGAATACATCTCATTATCATAGGTGAGGTATTTTTGAATTGTGTCGAAAAGTGTCTCACTGTGATATCCCATAGGATGCCCTTGTCGGGTTAAAACTACACCAATAGAAGAGTTAGAGGCATTTGTCTCAATTCCAAATGGTTGTTGTAGGCCTAACAATATGAGTACTGGTGCAGAGCAGGGTGGTGCTTCAACTAAACAAACGCCTTCTATTGGGACTCAGACCAGAAATTTTTTTTATTTCGCTTCGCCCTTGGTGAACTCTGGTGAACGTCTTGGTCCCTTCCCTGTCGTAGTTTGGTCCACTTTATGTACTTATCTTCATAGCCCCTAATAGGGTAATATTGTTCCTTGATGGCGTCTCAGAAAAAAAATTCCAAGTGGGTGTTGTTAGCACTAGTTTTGATTCTGTTATTCCAAGAAGATACTTCTGGGCACCAAGGCAAAGGATGGTTGTATTCACTTCATTCATATTGAGCACCGATACCTCTATTTCAGCTCGTCTAATTTTATTCGTTTTATATATATATATATATATATATATATATATATATATATATATATATATATATATATATATATATATATATATATATATATATATATATATATATATATGTTAGAAACCACATAAGCCTTACCTTACCGCAAAAAACTTTGTGACCCCTTCCTTACCTTTCATCGCAATTGGCATTTCGTAGATCCAAACATATATCACAATTGCAGTATCTTAAAAGCCCTCCGAAATGTGATTTGCGGGATTAGTGGGACCCATATTTCCCTTTTATATGCCTCAAATGCTTTGAAATCCTTTATATTATGGTTTGGGTAGCTTTCATCATATTACCATTTCTTAAATTTCACTTGTCCGCTTGGAGAAGCCTGTAATAGGGTCCGTCACCTTTCCACATCGCAAATCGCAAGTTTTAAAAGATAAGTGTGAAAGGGTCATGTTATGACCACCGAATTGCGATGTGCGATGATGGTGGGACCCGATCGCAATCGCAAATCGCAAGTTTTACAGGATAAGCACCTAAAGTATCATGTTATAGTCGCCGAAGTGCGATGTGCGATGTCAGGTGGGACTCGATCGCAATCGTAAATCACAAATTTTACAAGATAAGTGTAAGGGTTCATGATATTATCGTTGAAGTGCGATGTGCGACGTTGGTGGGATCCAATAGCATATCGCAGTGCGTGGGTTTAGGAGAACAAGTGTTAAAGGAAAAGTTAAAAACAACAGAGTGCGAAGTGCGATGTTGGCGTGGATGCGATGTGGTTCCAAGCTAAAATCTAAAAGATTTCAAGTCCATGCGTATGAAGTTTGTACGTTGTTTTATGAAGAAACAGGCTAAACATGGCAAAAGGACTTAGGTAGAATAAGCCCCGACAAGGAGCGCAATAAAAGGAGGCCGAGTCGGGAAAAAGGTGTTTCTACATAACTGTAATGATATGGTAGCAGTAACTGGTGCAGAAGAAACAATCACAGGTTTACAGAAAATCTGGCAGCAAAGACTTTAAATATTTGACACCTATCAACAAATAACTATATATTATTAAAGCTCAAAGACAATTTGTTAATATGATTAATTCCATCATAGTTCTCTTAGGATTGATTAAAGTGGAAAGTTTTACAGTTACAATTTTCTTGCAACAGTTGAAGACAATTAGGGCAGGTGACAGAAGAAGCTTATGTGGCAGTCAAATAGCTTCATGCATCAGATTTTGAAGCCTCAAACCATTCAACAGTTCTAAATTCATGCAACATTTTGATTTGTTTACTTTTTTTAGTTTGCTTTATTTAATTTCATTCCTAAAATTTAGCAGGAGTTTGTTTTATTTAATTTCATTCCTAAAATTTAGCAGGAGTTTGTTTTATTTAATTTCATTCCTAAAATTTAGCAGGAGTTTGTTTTATTTAATTTCATTCCTAAAATTTAGCAGGAGTTTGTTTTGTGGAACTCTATTTAAGAGTTGAGTTTTATGTAATAAAAAAAGGGTGGGGGGAGATTTGCAGCACAGGGTTGTGTGCCATGTTGCTGATTCTCATGTCATTCCTGAACAGTGTATTGTTGAACATATAATACATTGCAGTTACATTGTTGAGGATTCACAGATAATATGGTGTGTGTATTGTTTTCCCTTCTATTTTCACATACTTTATATGCCTTTCCAGATTTATCATAAAAGTTCTATCTTATGCTTTTATAAGTCTTGTGAACCTCCAAGATATATGGATCTTTTTTTGTAAGTCTTGCTCCAAGCTTTCCTGATTCAGTATGAATTGAATATTTTTCATAAGCATTCCTTGAGGTGGAATTAAACCCTGTTTCATGTTTTTATAAGTCTTTTGATCTAGCATGCATGATAATCTATTTTTGTCAGTCTTTATTCACCAAGCATTCCTGATTCATGAGGTCATGTTAATCAGAAGCATTCCTTGCAATGGGATTATTTAAATGTTAAGTGAGACTCTTGTAAGTCTTTTAAAAGCAT